>CM065592.1:164510842-165227092 GCA_033119425.1 Bufotes viridis
TGATAGATGGATAGATAGATATTAGATAGATATGAGATAGATATGAGATAGATAGATAGATAGATAGATAGATAGATAGATAGATAGATAGATCTGGAATAAATCGATAGATAGATAGATAGATAGATAGATAGATAGATATTAGATCGATAGATAGATAGATAGATATGAGATAGATAGATAGATAGATATGAGATAGATAGATAGATAGATAGATAGATAGATAGATAGATCCCATTGGTGTCCCTTAAAGGAGGCACTGTGGAGAAACAATGCGGATACATTTCTCAGGGGTGATAATTTAGTCTGCCTAGAAATGATGGAAATATGTTTGTAAGGAGAGAATGGAGGAAATTGTTCTATTAACGAGACATTGAGCCTCTATAATGGGTTAACAGAATAAAATGTCCTCCTGGGTGAAATAAAAGAACATATCCATATGTCATCTGTCTCTTCCCTCATTACCAGCACTGTCCGCAGGTTGTTCTAAGGGGCAGGTCAGGTTACTTCATCACACTACATAGCACAGGCTTAGTGATCCAGAAATTATACAGTAATAATGGGAAATAATGAGGCACACTTCTCCTGAGCTAGCAAATCAACTATTCCCCCAGACCATCTTTCCTGAATGGGGGTAGTAGTCCCAGCAGTGGATTTAGAATGCTGTAGTCCTGTTTGTGTTTATTGCCTTTGCTGTATATTCTTGTATTGCCTGTTATAAGGTGATAATCCAGGTGTGAATTACATTTACAAATAAACATCTCCCACCCCTCATTTATGCCTAGGTCATTTAGGAACAGGGGGTCTCATTAGGCAGCCCAGCGATGGGGGGGCTCTGCATGTCATCTGCATGTGTGGGGGTGAACTGCTTTGATATGTGCATTATGAGTTTGGTGATGTCATCCATTTGACAGATTGACATCAAATCAGATTGGTGGCTTTAGCAAATCCCAGGGGCGTTCCTGGAGCTCCCTCAGATGAGGACTGCCTCTTTCTGCCCTACCTCACTCCCATTTAAAGCTCAGTGGGGCTTTAATGAAAAAGTGTCTGCAAATAGTGATTGAAGCAACAAGATGGTAAGTGACTGCTCCTCTCCTGGCTGTCCTGCTCATTGGATCGCGAATTGTTGTCTCAGCACTTTGGGGGGTCTCCTGGAGAAGTTGGGAAGCTGCTGCCTCCTGTGTGATCAGCAGTAGGAGTTTTTCACCAGCTACCTGGGATTTAGCAGGCTGTGGTCTTCTGAGAGCTCTTATCTTGTGCTACTGATGTGAGATCAGATTAGGACTAGTCAGGATGTTCTTCTGGAGGACACTTGTCAGTAATTGCTCTCTATTTGTAGTGCTCTCGATTATCTATACATGGGGAAAGTCTGTGCCTTGCTCCAGGGACAGGGTGATAGATCTATACTGATACTGTAGCTACACTAGCATGTTTTGGTGGAAGTGAATTATCAGCTGATCTAAATCTCCATTCACACCACTGAGCCTTCATTTCCAGCAGGGTAGTCTCTGCTCAATAGCTGCAGAGAATCTGGCTTTACCTCCCCTAAAGACTGTAGCCTTTGTTGCAGCACAAAAGTCTGATTCTGCCATATCTAACAGAGTTCTCCTCCTACAGAACACCATTCTGGCTTGCCAAGACCAGTACTTTGCAGGGGGTCAGGGCTATGATTGCCCATACTTCTCCTCAACGTCAGCGGCCAGTGTTGATGTTACCAAGGATACTTGGGTTTCTCTCTGGACTTCTGGTCTCCTGGACAACAGATCAAGCAACCAGGGTCCCCAATCCCACGGTAAGTCCACCCTTTCTAATGATGCATCTAATGTAGGTAAATTCACTTCAGTTTTCTGCTCTTTTTTGCACCTGCAAATTGTAATGAAAGTTTTGTGTCTGCATTGGCATTTCAGGGCAGTCCTATGTTGGCCTCCAAGAGGACTACCTGTGGGGGGATCAGCTGTCTAATCAGATGTTCACTAACAAACAGGTAAGCATTGGTGTTCTCCTCCAGAACATGCTTGTATGGGGTTAATGGTGGGCACAGCTCTCACCCACTGCCTGCAATGTGTTCAGCAAGCTTCAGTGATCATTTGGAACTGAATGGGCTCTCAGCGGGGGGTGGTGATCAGCAGCTACATGGACATGCTTTCTAAGGCTGTCATTGCTTAGTTTATGTACTTTTTAGTATTTGTGGTGGAAAGGAACCTGCATTGTCTGATGGCCTGATATCTCCCACAGCTTCAGGATACTCTAGTCCAAAGAGAAGAGGAGCTGGCACGCTTACACGAGGAGAACAACAAGCTAAAGCAGTACCTGAACTCCACCTTTGTAAAATGCCTGGAAGAAAAGACCAAGGTGTGTAAATGAAGTCCTCGAGTTTCCTCAATGAATAGGAACAGTTGTTTATCAGTAATGTTGCAAGTGATCAGCTAGATAAAGTGATGAAGACTGCACTTAGGGTTAGATAGGGATCTCCTGAGGAGGTGAAGGGGACATGGCCACGTGCTATGGCAGAAGATATCTCTAATATGGTGATTTGGATGCTGTAGGGCCAGAGGCAACCATCAAGTGCAAAGCCTTGTCCTGACACTCACTGTGATCTGCTACTAAATGTTTCCAATTGTCTACGTGCAAATGGCACCTCTGCTGGACCCCCTGGGGTGCTTGGCTCTAGGTAGAAGCTCTCCAGCCGCGAACATGATGCATTATTGTAAGTGTGCTGGAATGTCAGGCTCCTTACAAAATAACTTCTATACAAATGAAGACAATACAGGTCATGGCTCTGCTGACTGAAAGTTATGCTGGAACTTGTAGCTCCACATGTCATCTGTAAGACTATAGGTCATGATGATGAGTTGTTACTGCGTTTTGGAGCCTGCTGTAGGAAGTTACTAGGGAAGAGTATCAAACGTTTGCTTTGTGTAATAGACTATTTTTCTTTTATTCTCACAGAAGTTGCTGGCCAGAAGTGGTCTTGGAGCTCCTCTAAAGAGAAAATGCAGAGTTAGCAGCCTTGCTTCTCCTGAGACTCCAGCTAAGAAGGCCAAAAGAAATCTTTTTAGCGACTTCACTGCCTCTCAGGAGCAATCCAACCCTTCTATAGAAAAATGGGTTCTGCAAACTCTTGGACTGAAAGATGTCAACACCATCGATGACTCTGCTACAGCTAACTACAGTGCCATATCTACGGAACTTCTCAATAGCCTGCCAGGAACCAACTATGAGAGTACACAGGGATCCCCATCTTCTGGATATAGTACTATCCACATGACCCCTGTACATAGCCAAGTTGGGAGTTCCTGCAGCAATGACTCTCCTGCTTCCAGCTCTGCTTCCCTGGCAAAGAGTGAACCGGTTAGTCCCTTTGGTTCTCCAATCTACTACACTCCTGAGGTTTCTCCCAACAAGACAGAAGTTGCCTTCTCAACATCCTTGAACCCGCATTGTAATGTGAAGACCCACAGCTTCTCTAATGGCCAGGCATTTGTTCGAAGGGACAGTGAAGGAGGTTGGAAGTTTACATGGGTGCCCAAACAGTCTGAATAAGCCACTGGGATATCTTGTCCTGAAAGTTTACAGAACATTTTGCACTTCATTCCCTCATAAGAACCTATGAAGACCTTCTCAGGACTCAAGCATGATACAATCCTTGTAGTCAGCCTACAACCCCTTGGACTGGGTGACACTATAGGACTATGGGTGTCTTTCTTTGTTTACATGTATATGTATAGATGATATTTTTTCCATGAAAAAGATAGTATTTGCTAACAGTATTTATTTCTGTTGGGTTCCAAGTGCAATTAATGATGCCAGTGCAGTTCTACTGACTTAGTTCTGGGTTTGCACCTTTTTGTTTTGCTGCCTGTATGTGATCACTGCCGTGTTTTTATGTTACTATTAATATGAATTAGAGCTATAAGATTGAATTGATAGCAATAGGCACTGACTTACTGCCCCAGTTGTGCCAATTTATAGCCCCCATTCACTGCCAGGCTGGTAGCAGAGATGTACATTAAGACAGGTGGAAAGGTCTTTTGTTTTCATGAATTGTGATTAACAGGATGGGTTCCCCTTTAACAAAATTGACAATACTTGTACCAAGGCTATTTATATACTGCCCACTGCATTACTAAGGACAATCACTGTCAAGTTTCATTGTGTTCATTTGTTTATGAATAAAACTTTAAAAAATGATTTTCCATATAGCTGGCTTTCTGTGTCCTTTCTGAATAGCTTCTACATGCCTGAAGTGTGAAAGGAATGAGTCTAGTTTGGTGAGGAAAAAGCTGCCATAGCATGACCTAACTGTGCACATATACAAATGCCTTAAAAGGGCATGCTGGGATTTGTAGTTTCATTGTACAAATGGTGCAGCTTGACAAAGTTGCTTAATAGGTAAAACTAAAATCCACTATAGCATTGGCTGTGTTATGTCATCCATTACTGTGAGAAGAATGAAATCTAACACTAAGTCCTGTGGTCACTGTGGAGAAGTCATAATTACACCTTATGGTTTTATTAGGGTTCTCCAATTCTCATTTTACATAGTTATGTTACATTGTTAGTGTGTACCTGTGTTTTACTTTCTTATCTTAAAATTGGTAATATAAAAGGGAAAATTAGTTACATTATTATTTATATTAATATATTGGTGCTATGCAGATTATTATTATTATTATACACATATTTTGGATATCCCCAGGATGACTACAATATAGCTTATTGCTTACCTAATATTGGGTGTAGGGTCACAGTGTCCTCCTTACACTGTGCAGAAGGAAGGTCTAGTTTATGTTTGGATTGCACTCTATCTACATGATGTCCTTTACTGGCTTGTCAACTTCATTTGCTAACTGTTTCCTCACTTTAGCTTTGAACTTGATGCTATCATAGTCTACCTTCAGAGGTGTCCATTGTAAATCACAGACCATATATCAGTTAAGAGTTGTCAGTGCTTTAGAGGTTTCCCTTGTATCCTACAGACCATTTACATTCTGGTTATCTCCCATCTGTGCTGATCACCAGCCTTGGATGAAAACCGCTGTTATCCCATTGCGATTCCGTGATTGGAACTAGTTGTCTGGGATAAAACCTAAAGGACATGTTGGTTATTATTTGAGATGAGCGAATCGAAGCTGACGAAGTGGAATTCGATCCGAATTTCAGGAATTATTCGACTCGCACCGAATCCGAATTTCCTCACACTTCGTGTCGAATCGCATTTTTTCCTAAAAGGGCTGCTGCATGTGTGAGGACATGGAGCAAGGAACTCTGGGAAAGCGGATCACCCTTAATGCCATGCATGCAGCCAATCAGCAGCCAGCCAGCCCTGTGATGTCACGGCCCTATAAATAGCGGTATCCATCTTGGATTCTGCCATTTTCCAGTGTACTTAGTGCAGGGAGAGACGTCTGCGGGCGCTAGGGACGGTGCTAGAAAAAATATTGTGCTAAAGAAACCATTTACAAGCGTAGGGAAAGATTATTCAAGGTGTAGGTAAGGGATAGGGAGGAATCATTCCACAGCATTTATGTTGACCAGGGTTCAGTAGGGAAGTTTAAAGCCTGGGTTTTAGGAACAGTCCGATTACACCTTGCTGCACTGACTGGGCACTTAAATTGCCATTATACAGCTCTGTAATTCCAGAAAACCGTTCTTATTATTGGGGTGCAAGTGCTGTTTGATACAAGCATTAATAGGGTTTATTACAACAAAATATTTCTATGTTTTATTTTCCCTTGTGCGGTGCAGATATATGTTCTAAAGCATTTTTTGGCTTGTATAAGTGGGAAAAAAGGGCTTATTAGCCGTTATATGGTGAAGTGCGAAAATTGCAGCTCTTTTTGTCATGTACTAGTGGCAAAAGAAAAATATATTTGCCATTCAGCTCTGCAGTTATATGTTCTAAAGCCTTTTGTGCCGTGTATTAGTGGCAAAAGAAAAATATATTTGCCACTTTTATATATTTGAAAAAAAAAAATAGAAAAGAATATATATATATATATATATATATATATGTCACCTTGCCACTCTGTGGTTTTCTAATGCTTCTGCCACCTCTATACTATGTCACATTGCCACTCTGTGGTCTACTCGGCTGCTGCCACCTCCACACTATGTCACCTTGCCACTCTGTGGCCTCCTGATGCTGCCTGCCACCACCTCCACACTGTCATCCTGCCACTCTGTGGCCTCCTGATGCTGCCTGCCACCACCTTCACACTGTCATTGTGCCACTCTGTGGCCTCCTCCTGATGCTGCCGCCACCTCCACACTGTCATTGGGCCACTCTGTGGTCTCCTCCTAATGCTTCCACCTCACAACTATATCATAGAGCCACTTTGTGGACTTCTCATGCTATTCCCACTCTCTTGACTGGGCCACTATTTTGCCTTTCGGCCTGGCTGACATAATTTATTTGACCCTTCTTCTGATCTGTCAGAAGGAAGGAAAAATGTGACTCACAACGGATCCTGTCCTTGCGATTTGTGAGCCAAAAGCAGGAGACATACAAATATTCCATTCACGTGTCATCTCCTGTTTTGGACCCACTCTTGTTTTTTTGGCATTAGCAATACTGATGGATTACTGACCAAATGTTAACCGAGTGAAGACGGATGCTCAACAGACAGGATCCGTTTTTTTGGGGTTATTGTTCTGACGGATCAGAGGAAGGGTAAAATAATCAGTGATATAAACACAAACTTACTGTTAACACCTTCTCCACTCTGTCGGGGGTGGGGGGGGGTGGGGTGGGGATTTACTTGTATAAGCGTTTATCAGAACAGGTTCTGTAGACATCTATGTGGAATCAGCTTACGATGGTGTAAAAGGAGTGCGCTTCTTCTTGACGCTAACATTGACCTGTAAGGCTGAGTTCATACTTGAGTTATTTGGTCAGTTTTGGCCCCATGATTGCCCAAATAAGTGAAGTGTGCAGTGATTCTAAGAGCATCTGCATGTCATGCTGACTCACAGTATTATTTCCTTACGAAAGCAGACTCCCTATGCGTGTTACTGCAAGGCACAGTGTTCTACACCACTGTAAAGGCTCTCTGCAGCCAGGAAATAGCATTTTTTTAATGTGATTCGCCGCAAATAAATTCGGATCGAACCAAATTTTTTCAGAAAATTCGGCGAACTGGCCGAATCGAATTTTTTTAAAATTAGATCATCTCTAGTTAGTATAGCCACAGCTTATATATTGCTTCAATTATAGTCTTTCTTTGTGCAAACTTTATCTAGATACAGTAATCAACCCGTTGTCTTTTGCATGGCACAGCCAATTTGTTTGGACAAGATACTAAGCTGATAGCAAAGATTAAGCAATCAATGCTACCTGGCCTGTGTTCAGAGCACCAGCTTCCCTGGGGGCCCAGTGGATCTAAGTCCCAGCTGAATGGTTCCCTAAAAGTAGGCACCAGACACTTCCAACAGATGTTTTAACAGATTGGAAATGTGACCTATGTCTGGTTACCTAATGCCCAAATGCAGCCAGAATCATTCTTTTTACCACACTTAGGTCGTTATCTTTATTGACGGAGCATATTCTATATGAACAGAGGACACCATCAAACTGTAATAATACCACTGCAATACCACTGATATTATGCAGTCATTTATTTGACACTTTGTTTCATGATTGTTACATTCAAATTGGATTACTACATAACAATATACTGAAATACTAAATCATTTTGTAAGTGTGTGTGATAATGTGCCCTTGGGGTATGGCTACACATTCAGGTTTGATGCAGTTTTGTCATATCTGTCCTTTAACTTTCTCTCCTTTTATCAGCCACTTCTGATTTTGGCTTCTAAAACTGCATCCAGAAACCTGACTGTGTGGCCACACCCTGAGTGTTTAAATCTATACTGCTTTCATATGGGTTTATTTATTTCACCGCTGAAAATCAATTCCTTTCATCTAAGGGTCCATTCACACATCTGCAATATACCCGGCCGGCACCAAGAATAGGACATGTTCTATTTTTTTCCGGACCCGCGGACCGGAAGTTCGGGGGCTCGCTCTGGAAATGCGGACAGCACACTGTGTGCTGTCCGCATCCATTCCTGCCCCATAGGGAATGAATGGGTCCGCACCCATTCCGCATAATTGCAGAACGGGTGCGGACACATTCACGGACGTGTGAATGGACCCTAAATCGGTTTTGTTGGAAAGCAGCTAGATTTGTGCAACCCCATTTCGATTAACTGAACAATTGCAGAATTTTCTGCAACAAATCTGACACCTGATTGTAGATTTGATTGAGCATTTACAAACCTTTAGTTACATAAATCTTATGATACTTTAAGGAAAAATATCACAATAGTTATATTTTATGAGTTTTATGCCGTGAGGCCTCCACTGATCTCTAGAGTCAAGTAGCTTTGACTCCGTTTGACCTCTCTCAAGCCAGTAGTCCAATATTACAGTCTGTTTTGTACAGTTGTCATCTTCCGCTCCCCTAAGTATGGCTGGAAGAAACCAACAGGAGCCAAAACTGCTATGTGGTCTAATGAATGCTTTAGCTTCTTCATTTTAACTAACGGTAGGGGTCTTAGACCCCAGGCAGCCATTAGTGAAAACTTCTGATATTTCTGTGTTAATATAAGACATTTAGAACATTTAATTCCAAATCCCTAATTTTATATATGTTTTTCCCATTAGAAAATGGTATATATGGATATTATATAATCTGCAAATACAAACGTATTAAATATTCATTTTCAGTATATACTCATAACACACTTCAAGTCCAATAGAGGAGTCTATGGTATAATATTAGTCATGAGCGGCATAGGCAATATTCAAATTCGCGATATTTTGTGAATTATTGGACGAATATACGCCATAAATTAGCAAATTTGCAAATTCGAGAATTTGGGATTTCCAGTCATTATTTAATTGCAAAAATCGGCAATGTAATATATTTGCGATAAAACAATTTGCGATTAGAATATTTGTGATCAACACTAAGGGGTAGGCAACTTTCCTATTGGTTGCAAGGGATGTTTGCTAAGTGCCGATATTCGCGATAAATTTGTGATAAATTCGCTATTAGAATATTCACGATCAACACTATAATCGCGAAAATGAATATATAGCACTATATTCTAAATATTCGCAAATTCTCAAAGTGGCGATATTCACAATTAAAATTTGCGATTCGAATATTCACACTCACTACTATATAATATATAGGGCAAACACCAAAAAGCCAGAAAAATGGCACAAACACAAAGCACCGATTGTAACACATAATATTCCACTATAGGCTTCATCATCTTTGCTGTATCATTTTTTGGGCAAAATATAGGAATGGAAAATGCCATGTAAAACTCAGCATGCTTCCAAGAAATGCTATATGAAAACTCACTATGTATGTTTAGCAGATTGTGAATGACTATACAATTAATACTTATGACGTAAGAAATATGACAACTACAATACATAGGACGAGGATAGTTAAAAATCAGTGCGCAAATAAGATAAACGTACATTACTAGAGAGACCTCCAGTGCAATACAATTATTTTTATTAAGATGCATCATTGTTGATATGATAATTTGGCTTTAGAAACAGACCCCTCAGGGTTGTGTTTTCACCAGACCAATTGACTCAAGATGAGCCTGATTTATATGCAAATGAGGCCGTCCTGTTGCTTACTGAGCCACAGACAGATTTCTTTGAAATCTACAGTGCATATGTTGCTGCATGTTTTCTGCCTTCCAATGTATTATTTGTGTCCCCACAGTAACCAGAATCATAGAAAAATCCATGTCTAAAATGTATCAGGTTAATGGCAGCATGACAAAAATGAATGAAAGAGTGGTCTAGCACTTTTTCATATCACTTGTCCAATCTGGTGTCATTTGATCGCTGCATGAACTGCATGCCGCAGTTTGTCGTCCCTTAAATTTACATTTGGCCTTCAATTTAGATACATTGAATCAGGTCTGAAACACCCTCCAAACTACAGTAAGCAGCGTATAGCGTACAGGACTCCGATTCTGACTATATCATTTTATGTAATCTTTTTACTTAGTCGCATTCTGATGCAGTGCTGCAGCAAACTGCCCATACGATGCATACAGAGGTCTCCTCCTGTGCAGGTGCTCCAGGGGAGTCCTCTCAATGCTTTTTACCCTGGGTTCACACCTGAGCGTTTCTGAGACGCGCGTATTACAGCGCGTTTTTGCAAATAGGAAACGCGCGTCATACGCGTGTTCGGGACTCTGGAGACCAATTGAAAAAGGCATATCTACACTTTAATGCGTGTTAAACGCGCGTTTTACGCGCGTTCCCATAGAAGTCTATGGGTGCAAACGCGCGATAAAACGCCCCAAAGAAACTCAAGAACTTCTTTGAGCGTAGGGCGTTTTACAGCGCGTTCAAACGCGCTGTAAAACGCTCAGGTGAGAACCATGCCCATAGGGAAACATGAGTTTTCTCCTGTTGGGCATTTTACAGCGCGTTCGAACGCGCTGTAAAACGCGCAAGTGTGAACTGAGGGTTACAGACGACTTGCAAGGTAGGAAAATAAGAAGATACAAATGACATAATCAGAATCCGAGTCCTTTACACTACACACCACTTACTGTACTTTTTGGAGTGGACAATTCCCTTTAGTAGGACCAAGCTGCTCCTTCATATGATTTTTGATACATGAAACAAATGAAAATTTAAAAGGTTGAAAGATAGTGTCAGGCCTCCTTTACACGAACGTTTTTTTGCGAGTGCAAGGACCATTTTTTTGCGTACCATATACGGAACGATTCATTTCAATGGATCCGAAAAAAAAAAACGGAAGTGTTTCCGTGTGCATTCCGTTTCCATTTTAGTTTTTTCCGTTCAAAGATAGAACATGTCCTATTATTGCCTGCAAATCACGATCCGTGGCTTCATTCAAGTCAATGGGTCCGCCAAAAAACGGAACACATACGGAAATGCATCCGTATGTCTTCCGTATCCATTCAGTTTTTTGCGGAACCATCTATTGAAAATTTTAAGCCCAGCCCAAATTTTTCTATGTAATTACTGAATACTGTTTATCCTATGCGGAAAAACGGAACTGAAACGGAAACACAACGGAAACAAAAAACTGAAAAATGGATCCGATTAAAATGGCCCGCAAAGCACTGAAAAAGCCATACGGTCGTGTGAAAGAGGCCTTAATGAGGTCTAAGTGCACATCCATAGCTTTAGCCTACATGCACACGGCAGTTGTTTTTCTTGGCTTCCGTTTCGGGGTTTTTGCGGATAGGATAGGAACCCATTCATTTCAATGGGTCAGCAAAAAAATGCTGACAGTTCATCCGTTTGTGTTCCGCGTCTGTTGTCCGTGTTTCCCTTCAGCAAAAAAAGTAGTGCATGTCCTACTTTTTTCTCATTTGCGGAAGAGGATAGGCATTTCTTACAAGCGATCTGTGAAAACAAAGGAATCCTCCCCAAAAAACTGATGCACCATTAGTTTTTTTTTTTTGCGGAACCTGATTTGCGGACAGCAAAAAACAACTGTCGTGTGCATATAGCCTGAGGCCTCATGCACACGAACGTATTTTCTTTCCGTGTCCGTTCCGTTTTTTTTGCGGACCATATGCGGAACCATTCATTTCAATGGGTCCGCAAAAAAAACGGATGGTACTCCGTGTGCATTCCATTTCCGTGTGTCCGTTTTTCCGTTCCGCAAAAAAATAGAGCATGTCCTATTTTTTCTAGTTAGCAGACAAGGATAGGCATTATTACAATGGATCCGCAAAAATAACGGATCCGCAAAAAAAACAGATGCCATACGGAACGTCATCCGTTTTTTTTGCGGATCCGCAATTTGCGGACCGCAAAACACATACGGTCGTGTGCATGAGGCCTAAGGGTTAGGACCAGTTCATTTCAGGTAAAGGATCATGCATGGGCTGTCTTCAAGCACTATAAAAACGCACAAGTTACCAATCTGTAGAAAAAAGACATGGATCACAGATCCACACGCCATGCATAATGCACCGATCTATCGCTCCTCAGCATCATTTATAAACATCTCCATTGAGGCTCTTAGCATACATTTTGATCAAAATACATAGGCCCACTCACCATGTTAAGGTGGCCCCTTATGAGTGGCTCCCTACTCTATTATGAGGCAGCACCACATGGTGACCACCCCTGTCGCAACACCACAGACACAGACACAGCATCACAACAATAGCCACCATGCAGAACCGCACCATGTGAACAGATTCCAAAAGCTCACCTGTCCATATGGGCTTAGAAACCTAACCTGAGTATCAGCTTATTAACCCTTATGCAGTCTCCTCCTAATTAACAACGCCTGAGTTGAATGAGAGGAGTGCTGATGAAAATAATGAAAATAATGAGCGGATAGACTGCAAATATTTTAATCTGTAGAAAAAAAAGACACGGATCGCTTATCCAAATGCCATGCATTGATCCATCGCTTCTCACCATAATTTATTGTCCATTCTCCATTGTGACACTTACTGTAGTATACGTTTTGATCAAAATGCATAGGCCCGCTCATCACGTCAAATTGGCCCCTTATAAGTGGATCCCTACTCCAATTTGTGGTAGTTCCATATGATGACCACTGCTGCCATAAATTCCAGGTTATAATTAGCCATAATATGGTGTCTCATGCACACAGCCATTGTTGTGGTCCATATTTTGCGGCTCGGGCGCGGACATATTCACTTCAATGGGGCCGCAAAAGATGCGGACAGCACTCCGTGTGCTGTCCGCATCCGTTGCTCCATTCCGTGCCCCCGTAAAAAAATAGAGCATGTCCTATTCTTGTCCGTTTTGCGGACAAGAATAGGCATTTCTATGATGGGCTCGTTCCATTCCACAAATTGCGGAACGGAACGCGGAGCAGCTTCCGTGTTTTGTGGATCCGCGGTTTGCGGACCGCAAAACACCAACGGTCGTGTGCATGAGGCCTTAGTCAAATTCCAAATGAATCCAACAGAGAAAATTCTAATGGTATGGTAGCAGACGATGACCTGGTACAGGCTCCATGCACATAGCACTGGAGTTCACCCCACAGCGTATATTCCATTAGACTTTAGTGGCAAAATGTAAGCCAAAGGAATTCAGCATAAAGTGTGACTGAGGTAAGGTTCCCATACTCCTACTACATACATGGGCCAGATTTACTAATCCTGTACATGGCATAAGCTTAGACAGACTGTCTAGACCAGATTTATCACAGGGGCCCAGACTGGATGAGAAATCTGGTGCAGAGAGGGACACTTTTCTCTGACTCTGTACAAACTATTGGTTGGATTAGGCTACATGCACACGACAGTTGTTTTTCTCGGCTTCCGTTTCAGTTTTTTTTGCGGATAGGATAGGAACCCATTCATTTCAATGGGTCAGCAAAAAAATGCTGACAGTTCATCCGTTTGTGTTCTGCATCCTTGTCCGTGTTTCCCTTCAGCAAAAAAAGTAGCGCATGTCCTACTTTTTTCTCATTTGCGGACGAGGATAGGCATTTATTACAAGGGATCTGTGAAAACAAAAGAATCCTCCAAAAAATAGTGATGGACCATCAGTTTTTTTTGCGAATCCGTTATTTTTGCGGATCCATTGTAATAATGCCTATCCTTGTCCGCAAACTAGAAAAAAATAGGACATGCTCTATTTTTTTGCGGAACGGAAAAATGGACATACGGAAACGGAATGCACACGGAATACCTTCCGTTTTTTTTGCCCACCAATTGAAATGAATGGTTCCGCATATGGTCCACAAAAAAAAGGAACGGTCACGGAAAGAAAATACGTTCATGTGCATGGGGCCTTAGGCTTATTGCGCATGACCATATTGTTTTGCGGTCCGTTTTTTATGGATCCGTTGTTCCGTTTTTGTGTTTCCGTTGTGTTTCCATTTCGGTTCTGTTTTTCTGTATGGCATATACAGTATACAGTAATTACATAGAAAAAATTGGGCTGGGCTTAAAATTTTCAATAGATGGTTCCGCAAAAACATTTCCGTATGTGTTCGTATTTTTTTGCGGACCCATTGACTTGAATGGAGCCACGGACCATGATTTGCAGGCAATAATAGGACATGTTCTATCTTTGCACGGAAAATGGAAATACGGAAACGTAATGCACACGGAAACACTTCAGGTTTTTTTGCGGACCCATTGAAATTAATGGTTTCGTATACGGAAAACGAGCTACTTCTATAAGGACTGAATGAATAAAGATTTCACAGGACACAATAGAAAGCATGACACCTAATAATTGATCTTATCTGGCTTGAACGGCTAGTGTTCAATACTTTGCCACAGAGTAGTGCTGCTGACCCTTTGCTCAGTAGAAGCCTCTGTTTATCCTCCGGGCCATTACGAGACTGCTGGTTGTACTGCTGGTTTCAACTACCTTGTTCTGTCTAAGTTGGTCACTTAAGATAATGGCGGTAAACTTGGCCTGATCGTTCAAGTCAATCTCTAGCACCAGCAAAGAATGTTGTGCTACCAGACATACATTTGCTGTAGCATTTGATCTTTGTCTTCTTGAAATATGCTTTAGAGACAAAGGGCTTTACACGAGGTAAGCCTTGTGATGTGCGTTGAAAGCTTAGGTTTCTTTTAACATGGATCCATTATATCAATGAAAGAAAAATAACTAATTTTACTGAAGTCTCCTGCACAGTAAAGCCTCATGAGGCCTAAGGTCGGTTGGGTCTGGCCATTTTTTTCACTTTGTCATATGTGTATGTGCAGACTGACAGTACCGAACAGAGAAATACAGCATGCGACGGTTTTCTGTCCAGCACAATCTGATATCCGGCATCGCTACTAATGTGTGATAAGTATATATTATATTGGACAGACTAGATGGGCCAAATGGTTCTTATCTGCCGACACATTCTATGTTAAGTAATTGAATGATCCAATATATAACTATGGGATCAATTCCAGCTTCAGTTTCCCTCTGGCATTTCCTACACCACTCAGGCTACTCTGTAGTGGAGTACTAATAATTATAATCATCGTTATTTACAGTATATAGCATCAATATAATCAGCAAATTAGAGTAAATGTACATGCAAAATCAGACAATATGAGCAACAGCTAATAAAGAACTCAAACAATAGAAGTGAAGACCCAACTCACGAGCTTACAATCTATGAAAAAACAGCAGTGCACAAAAGGTAATCCTTGTTACTCTGGTCAGGATGAAGGGTCTGAATTGAGTGTTTTCTCCATCTTAGGGTACTTTAAAACTTGCGTTAGTGCGGATCCGTCTGTTTATTTTCACAGACGGATCCGCACCTATAATGCAAACGTGTGTATCCGTTCAGAACGGATCCGTTTGCATTAGTTTTAAAGAAAAATGACAAAGTCCAAAACGGATCCGTTTTAAATTACATTGAAAGTCAATAGGGAACGGATCCGTTTTCAAATGCACCATATTGAGTCTTCGAAAACAGATCCGTCCCCATTGACTTACATTGTAAGTAAAAACGGATCAGTTAGGCTCCGCCTCTTCAGACGGACACCAAAATGCTGCAAGCTGCGTTTTGGTGTCCGCCTCCAAAACAGAATAGAGGCGGAACGGAGCCTAACTGATGCATTCTGAACGGATCCTTATCCATTCAGAATGCATTGGGGCTTAACTGATCCGTTTTGGACCGTTTGTGAGAGCCCTGAAACGGATCTCACAAACGGAATCCAAAACGCTAGTGTGAAAGTACCTAAAAGGGTTTTCCTCTGAATAGGTCATCTGTATCTGATCGGTGGGGTCCAACACCCGGGACTCCCAGCTTTTGAGAAGGAACCGGCACTTGCAGTAGCGCAGCAATCATCTCCAGCTTTGCCCAGACCATGTGACGTCACGTTCATCGGTCACATGACCTAGGCACAGCTCAGCCCCATTCACTACAATGTACGACGCAGTGCTTGGTGAGCTGAGGGAAGGCTGCAGGACCACTGCAAGCGACGGTGCCATTTCAAAAAGCTGAACAGCGGGGGTCCTGGGTGTCAGACCCCCACCAATCAGACACCAATCAGACACTGAACTCCTGGAAACCCCCTTTAACTAGTACTATTGTGCTTCCCTTGTTTAGTACTAAGCTTAAAAAGTACAGTTACACTACTTTCAGCATTCCACTTGTCCTATGTTAAATTCTGGTTGTATACAACAACATTACAGAAAAAGTGAACATTCAACACATGAACTGCTCTTACAACAAATAAAATCATCATCCTGGGATTACATTCATAAATATCCCATTTCACTAATGAATACTTATTTAAAACCTATATCTTATGTCAATTAATATTACATATCTTTTATATATATAAAAATGAATTTCTGTCTAGATGTTCTTTATGCGCGACCAAACGACTGGACCGATCTTCATCAAATTTGGCACACGGGTACATCAGGTGTCCAGAAAGGTTTTAGACCAGGTCTCAGCTCTCTAGGACTTACCGTTTCTGAGATATTTCCCCAAAATGGCCTGTATTATAGCTAATAAAGGCCAGCAAGCCTTTCACTTAAATCCAAACTGTCATTTACTGCTCCCTGCCAGTTCGGTAACCATAACAATCCCCAGCCATGTTCACTGCTGTGGATGAGATGAGGAAATCTGTCACCAGGATAATCACTATAAAAGTAAAGCCAGGGCCTAATAGCACTTAGTACCTTATTTCCTGAGGTTTCCATAACAACTCGGCCATTTCTCTCCACTGCTGCAGGTTAGCTTTAAAGGGGCAGGGCGCTGTGGATGACACTGTTAAGGGAGCGGAATGCTATGGAGGTCACAGTTCAGGGGGAAAGTAGGGTGGCCATTCAAGTCACCCTTAAAACCCCGCCTCCAGGTCCATATAAGCCACACCTCTGATTCGGTGAGGTCGTGCCCCCTCCCCTCCTGAGGTGAGAGGGACAGGGATTTTCTTCCTGCAGCTCACATTCAGACAGAACAGTGCTGCTCTCTTAGAGTGAGCTGTTTAAAAGTACACACCCCCAATCATGTTAAGCCACATCCCCTCCCACTAAGCGAACAGGGATTGAAAAAATGCCTGCAAGTCTTTCTCTTCAAATCCCAACTGCCATACACACGGTCACATGTTCCTTATCAGCCAATAGAAGCTCGCAGGCTCTTAGGCCCCATTTACACTTCCGCAAATTGCGGATCCGCAACACACCCGGCCAGCACCCCCCATAGAAATGCCTATTCTTGTCCACAAGCTGCAGACAAGAATAGGACATGTTCTATCTTTTGTGGAGCCTCAGACCTGAAGTTTGGGGCCGCGCTCCGCAAATGCGGAAGCGTAGAGCACATAGTGTGCTCTCCGCTTCACGTCCGGCCCAATTGAGAATTAATGGGTCCGCACCCGTTCTGCAGAATTGCAGAACGGATGCGGACCCATTTGCGGACGTGTGAATGGGGCCTTAGTCTACACATATACACAGATTTACTCCAGGTTTCCATAACAACCCAGCCATTTTTCTTCACTGCTGCAGGTCAGCTTTAGGCTAGGGCTACACGACGACATGTGTGCCACAATTTTCATAATGATAGTCTATGGTGTTGGACTGCGACATGTGACATGCTATGACTGCTACACAGCTCAGCAGACAGTATCACACATGATAGGATTAGATACACAGCTCAGCAGACAGTATCACACAGGATAGGATTAGATACACAGCTCAGCAGATAGTATCACACAATAGACTTAGATATACAGCAGACAGTATCACACATGATAGGATTAGATACACAGCTCAGCAGACAGTATCACACAGGATAGGATTAGATACACAGCTCAGCAAACAGTATCGAACAGGATAGGATTAAATACACGGCTCAGCAGACAGTATCACATAGGAAAGGATTAAATACACAGCTCAGCAGACCGTATTACACAGGAAAGAATTAGATACACAGCTCAGCAGACAGTATCACACAGGATAGGATTAGATACACAGCTCAGTAGACAGTATCACACGGGATAGGATTAGATGCACAGCTCAGCAGACAGTATCACTGAAGATAGGATTAGATACCCAGCTCAGCAGACAGTATCACACAGGATAGGATTAGATACACAGCTCTGCAGATAGTATCACACATGTCGCAGTGCGACACCCTAGCTTATCGTTATAAAAATTGTGACAACATGTTGCGCGACACATGTTGTTGTGTAGCCCTAGCATAAAAGGGGCAGGGCGCTATTGAGGTCACTGTTAAAGGGGCATTCACTGTAGATGTTACTGTTAAGGAGGCAGGCCGCTGTGGAGGTCACTGTTAAAGGAGTGGACGCTGTGGAGGTCACTGTTAAGGGGGCAGGGGCCACTATTAAAGGGGCAACTGCTGTGGAGGTCACTGTTAAGGCAGCAGGGTACTGTAAGGTCACTATTAAGGCAGCAGGATACTGAGAAGGTCACTGTCAAGGGAGTCGGGTGCTGTGAAACTCATTGTTAAAAGGGGCGGGCTGCTGTGAAGGTCAAAGTTAAGGGGATGGGCTGCTGTGGAGGTCCCATTTTAAAGTAGCGGGGCACTGTGGGGGGGGGGTCAGTGTTAAGGGGTGGGGGAATCTAGAGTTCACTGTTAAAGGGGCGGGGTGCAGTAGAGGTCACTGTTATAGTGGATACTGTTGATATCTTTTAACGACACACGGAAACATCAAATGAAATAGATGAAATATACCCATGCGAAGCAGAGTCCTTCTGCTAGTTCTTTATAGTAGGCATAGTACAAACAGATTACAATAAATAAGCTAGAAAAACCAGATTTCGACAGCTCATTGAATACACCTGCATTTGCTCATAAATTTCTGTTGCTCGGCACAAGTCGTGCCCTAAAGGGCAATTGGCCATCAGTAAAGTGTCAAAACTTCCTCTCTGTCCATCAGGGCTAACAGATCAGCATACGCTCTCTACTTTGACAGGTTTATCTTGCTCTGGGCATATTAGTTAGTACTATTCATACCATGCTACAACCAGCACCAATGTAAGTAACATGTAATACTTTTTAATTTATGAAATCAGCTATATAATATAAAGTTTTTCCTACCACAAACTAGTATAATAGCTTTGAATATTCTTATAATCATATATTATTTCACGATTGGTATTTTCTATATGCACACTCATACTACATAATAAAAAGTCCATCGGCTGACATTCTCATTGAAGGAAATCCTCACTAAGCAGCAGTAAAACTCTTCTTGGGCTCTAGGTGGCAAACACTTTTTTATGGCTCTAGATTCAGTCTTTGCTAATGTGTCCCATTATACCTAATCAGTTACTGAAAGTGAACAGCATTGTAAGCTAATATTAGATAATATGCATGATAGTAATAAGTTGCAGTGCTGATTTTTCACGGTAGTGTACTGATGGCCTGTCTGCTTCCTTCATGGGGCTAGCAATTCATAGATTTTTGGTATATAGCTAGGGACAGGCGGACCCCTGGATGTTCGCCGGGTTCGGCCGAACTTCGGGTCAAAGTTCGGGTTCGGGACCGGAACTTGACCCGAACTCGAACCCGAACCTCATTGGAGTCAATGGGAACCTGAACTTTGAAGCACTAAAATGGCTGTAAAATAGTCGTAGTAAGGGCTAGAGGGCTACAAAAGGAAGCAAAATGGGGGTAAGAGAAAAATAGTTGGCCTGCAAACAAATGTGGATAGGGAAATGACTCAAAATTACATGGAATAGAAAAAAATAATAATAATTGATAATCTTGAAGAGAGGTCAAAGTGGAGTAGGAGGTCAAGGCGGCGGTGGATGTGACGGTGTAGGTGGAAGCGGTGGTGGAGGAGGAGGAGGTAACCTGTTTTTGTTGTTTTTTTTATTTTAATTTTTTTCCCTTTATTTATTTATTATTATTTTTTAATACATTTCGGAAGACCCAAAAACATTGGGAAATAGAAAAGAGAATGCAAAGAGAAAGTGCGCTGGAGTATAACAATCGCTGGGTGCAGCTGGTATACTTTTCTATTCAGCACAAGGTATGGACAAGTCCTGTGGGACCAAACCTGGTTCATTTTAATGAACGTGAGCTTGTCCACGTTGGCTGTGGACAGGCGGCTGCGCTTGTCTGTGATTACTCCCCTGCCGTGCTAAACACACGTTCAGACAATACATTGGCTGCAGGGCAGACCAGCACCTCCAAGGTGTAAAGGGCAATCTAAGGCCATGTGCCCAATTTGGAGACCCAGAAGTTAAATGGGGCAGACCCATCAGTCAGTACGTGTAGGTGTGTGCACACGTACTGTTCCACCATCTGGCTGAAATTCTGCCTCCTGCTAAGACATTCCGTATCAGCTGGTAGTGCTGGTTGTTGTGGCGTGCTGACAAAGCTTTTCCAGATTTCGGCCATGCTAAGCCTCCCTTCTGAGCTGCTGGCGGTGCCCCAGCTGCGTTGGCGACTTCTTCCTCCTCCTCTGCCTTAGCCTTATGCCTTGTGAGCCCCTGGTGTCAGGTGGCAATGCCATCAGCAGCATGTCTAACAGCGTGCACTTCTACACGCGCATCTTCCAATCACGCTTCAGTGACGGAATTGTGGATGGCGCATTGTCCTTGTAGCAGGGATGGAGTTCCACCTTGTGGGTACGTCGCATATGATGCGGTGGGTGGGAAGGCTGAAGTTACGCTGCAGCGCAGACAGACGAGCAGCAGCTGGGTGAGAAAGCCGAAAGCGCGCACAGACGGGCCGCACTTTCTGCAGCAGCTCTGATATATCGGGATAATTTTTCATGGAACCTCTGCAAACCAAATTCAGCACATGCGCCAGGCAAGGGATGTGCGTCAAACTGGCTAGCCCCAGAGCTGCTACGCGATTTCGCCCGCTATCGCACACCACCAGGCCAGGCTTGAGGCTCAGTGGCACCAACCACTCATCGGTCTGTTGTTCCATGCTCATCCACAGCTCCTGCGCGTTGTGGGGTTTTTCCCCCAAACAGATGAGTTTCAAAACAGCCTGTTGTCGTCTCCCTCTGACTGTACTGAAGTTGGTGGTGAAGGTGTTACGCTGACCAGATGAGGAGGCAGTAGAGGAGGAAGCGGAGAAGAAGGAGGAGGCAACAGTAGGCAACAAAAAAATGTCCTGCAATGCTCGGTGGCGGTAGGACATGCGCCAAACTGCTATCCGCCTGCATTTACCCAGTGTGCAGTTAGGGAGATATAACGTATCTGCCTGTGCTTACTGGTCCACGTATCGGTAGTTATGTAGACCTTGCCACAGATGGCATTGCGCTGTGCACACCTGATTTTGTCCGCCACTTGGTTGTGCAAGGAAGGGATGGCTCGCCTGGAAAAGTGGTGGCAGCGGCTGGAAACCACGTACTGTGGGACAGCCACCGCCATAAGGTTTTTAAAAGTCTCTGTCTCCACCAGACAGAATTGCAGAGTTTCAAAGGACGGGAATTTTGAAATGCTGGCATTCAGGGCTAGGGATCGCTGGTGGGTAGGGGGTACTTCCTCTTTCTTACCAGTGTTTGGGGGATGGAAAGCTGAATGCTTCCATGGGACAGTGGCGACATGCTGTGTGACGGTGTTAGAGGTGGTGGTGTTGCTGCCACATCTCTGTTTGCGGGGTGGCAGGTGCCACTATCACTCCAGAGGGGGAGGAAGAGGCCGAGACCGCAGCAGAAGAAGGAGCAAGAGGAGCCAGAGAACTTTTGCGGTTTTTCAGGTGTGTACTCCACTGCAGCTAGTGCTTTGCATTTACATGCCTGGTCATGCAGGTGGTGCTCAGGTTTAGAACATTTATGCCACGCTTCAGGCTCTGATTGCACAGCGTGCAAACTACTTGCGCCTTGTCGTATCAGCACATTGTCTGAAGAACTGCCACGCCAGGGAACTCCTTGAAGCTGGCTTTGGTGTGCTCAGTCCTTGGTTGCGGTGGGCAGTATCAGGCATACTGGCTAGGGGATGGCCTCTCTGCTTTTGCACCCTGCTCCCTCTTTTGCTGTGTGACCACCACCTCTTCCTCCAAACTGCACCTCATCATCTTCCACCCACACTTCACCCCTGCCCTCCTTGCCGGTCTGTACACGGCCGTAAGCCGCAGCAGTTCGCACCTGTGTTTCATCATCATCATCAGAGACGTGCTGCGGTGGTCCTCTCATGTCCACATCCTGAAACATAAGTGGTTGGGCATCAGTACACTCAATCTCTTCCACTTCTGGGGCAGAGCTAGGTAGATGGCCCACAGAAACCCTGCCAGCAGAGTCATCAAAAAGCATAAGAGACTGATGCATGACTTGGGGCTTTGACTGCTTGGCTAGGGGGTGAGGTGAAAGACAAATGCCCATGAGCTGCAGGTGCTAACTCTACGGTTTCAGCAGGGGACCGGGTTGGAGACAATGTAAAGGAACTGGAGGCACTTTCAGCCATCCAATCTACTACTGCCTCTACTTGTTCTGGCATCACCATTTGTACACCGGTATTTGGGCCTACAAAATGACGCTGAACGTCCTCTCGCCTACGTGCACCTAAGGAAAGTGTTTTATTTGGGCGTGTAGCTGGCATAGATCAACCATGCCCTCTCCCTTCAAGCTCCACCAGCATCAGTAGCACTATGACAAGGGCCAGGTCCCTTATTTAATTTTCTGCTCATTCTTTGAGGTCACCCACCAAACTAACAAACAGATTAACTATATTAATTTCCCTGTCACATATGCAGTGCAGGTATACCTCACACCAAAAATGGGAATATGTCACCGGCCGAACTAACAAATGGAATAACTATAATAATTTCCCTGTCACATATGCAGTGCACATGTATCTCACATGAAAAATGGGTATAAATCACCTGCCTAACTAACAGTCAGATTAACTATATTAATTTCCCTGTCATGTATAAAGTGCACGCGTATCTCAAACCAAAAATGGGTATGTCATCCATCGAACTAAAAGACGAAAGATGATGCATTGCACCCACGAAAAATCACTATTGGTCACCCACAGAATTAACAGCCAGATTAATTATTATATTTCTGTGTCAGGGGTGCAAAGCTAGGGTATTGCACCCACAAAAAATCATTATGTCACCCACAAAACAAATAGCCAGATTCCTAACACTCTCCCTCGCTTCAGCTGCCTGCTTCCTGTCCTTGCACTACTCAGAGCTGATGGGCGGTGCTACATGTGATCCAGCTTGTATAGAGGCTGGGTCACATGATGCACCGGCCAATCACAGCCATGACATTACTAGGCATGGCTGTGATGGCTTCTAAGTGCCTACAGTTTAAAAGCTTGTTGATTGGCTTCCCTGCATCCTTTTAAAAGCTTTATTAAATGCCTGAACACCGAACCCGAACTTTTCCGGCAAACTTGGACCCGAACTTTACAGTTTGGGTTCGCTCATTGCCGTATATAGCCTCATTGACAAAATAGGTACAGATAAAAATGTAATATATATTATGTCCCCAGTCTAGGAAGTTTACTGACCCTGTATGGCGCACTTTACAGACATGGAAGAGCTCTGTCAAGGAAAAGTTTCTAGCCACAGTTTATTTCAGCTTTTCTGTACTAATGTGAGAATTACACACCTTAAGATATGTTCTTTAGGCTTCATGTACGACTATATGTGTTTTGCAGTCCGCAAACTGCAGATTCACAAAACACGGATACCGGCTGTGTGCATGCCATCATTTTTTTCACTTCTGTAGAAATATCCCTTCATCGTCTGAAAAACAGACAAGTATAAGACATGATCTTTTTTGTGGATCGGCGAAACAGACATACAGATTCGGACAGCACACAATGTATTGTCCACATTTTTTTGAAGCCCCATCTGAGCTGCAACAAATGCGTATCAGAGAAAACATATACAGGTCATATAAAATTGTCTTTAATTTAGCTATCAATTTAATTCCACTTAAAATGAAAAATAGTCATAGTAGTCTAGCAGGTAAATTTCCATCAGGTGGTTTTTAAGCATTCTTCTCTGAAAGAAGCTTGCAGCAATTGTTCATCCCACATGTCATACAGCTCAAAAACAGTAAATTGGTTTGAATTTGTGCAGATGGCACGTGCCTCTAAATTCCATCACCTCTTCACCTTTATTGAAATTATACTTCATTTACAATGTGCTGTAAATCCTGCTTGTGGCTTGGAGAGCTATAGAGCCAGCCTCCCGCCTTTCACTAGATATAATCAGACATGCACTCATTCAGTAATTTATCATGTCCTTGCATACGCCTTTTTTTTAAACATTTTGTCTATTTTCTCGTTGTATTTAAACTTTCAGTTCAGAATAACTGGAAAGGTTATTTTCTTGCCCTGGGTGACCAAAACTTGTTCAAACAACCAAACCCTTCGAGACTATTGTAAACAACTGACACGTGCCTTCTCTTTCTCTTTAAAGTCCACAACCCTAATTTTAAAAAAAAAAACTGATTTTTGTGGCATCAATAATCATCAGCAATCTCTCCAGTTGTTGTGAAGTACAACTAGACAGCCACAGGTTGTGTAAGCCTGATTTGTAACTTGGAAAGTTACAGTATAAGTTCATTATAGATCTGGATTCTGGAGAAAATATTTTAAAGGGATCTTTCAGAAGAAATCTTCAGAATAGGTCATCACTATGTGATGACCCTACCTATCAGCTGTTTCAAGAGGCTACAGAGTTCAGACAAGCACTGTGGCTTCTTCATAGTTTACAACGCACAGCGCTATACATTGTAGAGTGGCTGTGCTTAGTATTGCAGCTCAGTTCCTAGGTCACAAAGACCATTTGACCTATGGTCATAACATCCCAGGCCACAGAACTTGCCTGATGACAGTAGCTCCTTCCAAAAGCTGATCAATGGGGGTGCCAGGAGTCAGATCTGAGGATAGGTCATCAATATTTTATTCCAAGAAAACTCTTTTAAAATGCTAATTTTTCTCACTGGATAAACAGAGATCCTGTGTAGGGAAATACTATAAATGGAGTACAAATGAGGAGTGTGGCCTATTGCCACAATGCTTTAGCAGTATGCATGTAGCCATATAGTGATCGATAATACAGGGAACAATAAGTGACACAAACAAACTTTAAATCTATAGTATTCACTTATCGTGGTAAAAATTACCTATTCCTGCTGAATATCTATACGATGTCACAGATAGCAAGGAATAAAATTTAACTTTTATTATTATCTATTCTTAAAAAGACGAAGTACACTTCACCCAAACTTGACCATTATTAAATGTCATCAGGACAAATATTACACAAATATACAAAAAAAGAAAAAATATTTAATATCACCAGAGGGAACACACAGTTCCGGAACAATAGGGAGGTTGTGAAGGGGACAGATCTAATCCCTATGTCACCCTGACTAATCCCTAACCCAGGAGAACACCCTGATGGTAGATGGCCCCTGGTCCCGTACCTAGCCTTTCTCACCCTCACTTCTCCCTAATACCTCTCAGTCCTAATCCCAACGCGTTTCCCCACTTCGTGGGATTTAATAATGGTCAAGTTTGGGTGAAGTGTACTTCGTCTTTTTTTAGAATAGATAATAATAAAAGTTAAATTTTATTCCTTGCTATCTGTGACGTAGAACAATAAGTGACAGTTGTATAATCTTTTTGACAAAGTAATGGGTTTAACATTTACAATGAAAAATAAATGATTGGTTGCAGTGGAGAGACTTTTTAGTAATATGGCTAATTTTGTAATATTTAGAAAAACAAAAAAAGAAGAGGGGGGCACTCAATTATCTGGTTGTAGATGGACTAGTACAATATAGGTGAGTAAAATCAATGTGGCAATATTATTAAAAAACATACAAGACGTACATGATCACAAGTGGTGATCAATACCCCCTATAATTGTCATTACAAACAAAAATAAAACCGTATAAATAAGAGCATAAAAATGTTCACACTTAGCAATCAGTATGCACCTATATTGTACTAGTCCATCTACAACCAGATAATTGAGTGCCCCTCTCTTCATTTTTCAAAATTTTAACATATATAACAAAGGGTGTGCACCGTCCCATTCTTGGTTACAATAGTTTGAGCCACAATTACCTCCTCGCTTAATTTTGTTAACAACTTTGTCTTTATCATGTTATTTCATTGTATATAGTATCACCAAAAATCTTTTATCATGTCCCATCTTTACATCTGTTCTACAACATAAGGTTGTAGTAAAACATCCGGCTGTTTAGTCAGAGGATCCACATCATCTGTATGCCAACATTTACAGACAAGGACCAGTTTTACAAACCTTAGTCAATCTACACAATACTCAGTAATGCTATCATACTGATTGTTTTTAAGCACCTCTTGATGATCTGTCATTTGTAGATTTGCACTTTTTTCATTCCACACTCTTCTACTAATACATACCCAGTCCCAGTAATTTTGATTATTTTATAAAACTAATTAGTGTTGCTTTTTAAGTTCCCTTTTAGGTTAATGAAATTGATTGTGAAAGACTGCAGTTAGCAGGGGGTTGAACCAATAACAGTAGCCTGGCTTGTGATAAGGGAGTGAATGCTGGTGCCAGTAGGTCTGTCTGCAATGGTTAATATGCCCTACAAAAAATTCAGTTGTACAATGAGTATAAAATAAATCCATGCATTTCAGAATTACATATAAATATAGCCACAGTGTTTCCTTGTCTTCTTTTTCTCTTTCTCTTTTTTTATATTTTTATTTTTTTTGGGTTGGGCAACGGAAGGATTTGACCCTTTATTAGGCTTGCACCTTTAAAGTAAAAAGCAATCGATATGAAATAATATACATTTCTTCTAAATTATAATGATAATAGAAACAACTACGATGCATTGGCATGGTGGCTGCAGAGGAAGAGCTTTTCTAATGGCACTTTTAATAAAAATAAACATTAAAATATAATAGCTTTCTATGAATAAGGCTATAAACTACGTATTTTCATTGTCAGCAATTAAGGGTTTCCATTTCAGCCATTCATGCTTAAGATTGATTTTTTTTTTGGTGGCCCGGATTACGGAAACGGCCGAGCTGGCTATGCTACGTTATTGCTATATCTCCCATAGACATCAACATTACAGTAAGCTACACTGTTTCTGTAAATCAGGAGCTACAGATCACCATACTATGCCATTTCCGTATCAGCCATTCACCTCTATGGGAGTTAATGAAATAATGTAGCCCAACCAGCTTGCCTATTTCTGTGAACCCTGGCCACCACATGGGATGGGTATTCCAATGTGAGCCATGAATGGCTAAAATGGGAATATGTCTTTAAATAATTATGCCAGTTGGTTACATTGAAACTACACACAAATAAATAATTATACAAAATCATTTATACTTTATTGAATTCATCAGGAACTGTGTAATGCTTCATTTCTCCTGAGGTGGCGCTACAATATTATGATACAGTAAAATTATGTATAAAAGTGTATCGAGATAACAAGTACATAAGCTAATTCGTGAAAAATGTAGAATGTACGGGTCAAATCAGTTAAGAATTTAGATTCTATTGTTGTACAGAACTGGAAAAGTCAGGTCAGTTGATAAATGACCTAAAAATGAAAGATATACTGAAATGAATGTGAGATTGTTCATCATCCAGTATAGTCATTATGCTTATATTGCAGTACAGCTTCTTAAACCTTTACATGGGGCGACAGAGCAGCAGATAGTTGGGAAGGAAGCGTTCCTTCTCCTTAATCTGCTGCTCGCTGGTGGAGCGATCTCCTCCAGAGAATGGGGAGGAGTGATCGCTAATACCATCGCTCTTCCCCATACTGACTCATTGTTTGCTGGCAACACGATCTGCTGCCGGTAAACGTTGATTTTTGTGTCCACACAAACGATCGGTTTACCTAATGAAAGAGCGTTTCGCTCGTTTATCGTATAATCGGCGGTACATTTACACTGATAGATAATTGCTATCGAGCATTCCTATGACCTCTTGTTAGCGATCATTGTTGCGATTCTTGACCCATGCAAAGGGTCCATTACCAATAGAGCATCAGAATTTTGCTAATTAATTGGAAAAGGGATGATGCTTAATACATTCTATAACATACATTGTTTTATTTACTACAGTAGGACATTTCTATTCATTATACATACATTTAATGCATTGATGGGATATTAAAATCATGGATTTTATTATTTACTGTTACTAATGAATAAAGCATTATAATATGCGCTGACAAATTTATGGCCACAGGAACTTAGACCGTGAGCACCATTATTTACCACAGTTTACAGCAGTCATTTGAGATGCAGTATTATACTTAAATAACATGATTAAACCAGCATACTGTTGTAGACATGCATTTACTGAGCATCCTCCCTTGCACACAGCACACTCAGGCTGTGACAGCTTGCCATGATGCTGCTGAGTCTTCATCCATTCATTCACACAGGTCTTGAAGGCTTTTGTTTTTATCTGTCAAATAACAATAGGAGAGGTCTTCTTCATTGTCTCCTATTGTGCTCTGGCCAAGGTGCTGAAGAGAGAAGGCTTGTTTCTAGAATACTTCACACTCAACTAAGAGACATTCAGGTAGATCTTAAGAAGAAGTTTAGAAATAAGAAGAGAACATATTAAAGGACTATATTATTCTTAATAAGATTTTATCTACCCTGTAATGCATTGATTAAAGCTACAGACACATTGGCCACAGGACATAAACATGTGCCATAGAGCAATACACTTCAAACATCCTCCATGTTGATCTTCAAACTACATCATCTGAAAGAAGAAGCTGTACTGAGGCCTCATTATGAAGGTCTGCCAATTCTCTCTCTGTTACTTGGAGAAAAACAGTTTACTCAACAATATACAGATTTACCTAATGAGACATGGTGCATTTAAAGAGAACCTAATGAAATGTCTTCAATGCCGTCAGGCCTAGGCATTGTGTTTAAGCCTCGATATAACGTCTACGCCAAGGTGGGGGTCATTATTTTATTGTAAAACTGTCTGTGCACACAAAGGTGTAGTTCAGTTAAAATAACAGTCTTCTTTTTGATGTGGAATGCTGTCTTAGCCACCACGTCCAGCCGCAGACACGTAAACAGCCATACTTCAGCCAGGTTCCAGGTCTCACTTTAATTTGTAAGAGCTGGTCCCCTGCTACCACCAGGCTATAAAAAAATCATTGTTTTTGAACAATCTAAATGTTTACACCTGCCTAAGGCCACCTGAGAAACAAAACCTCCTCAAGTCTTCCAAACGAAGATAAACACGGCTCAACCCCATGTCTTAAACCATGCATAAGAACAGTCTAGACAGGCCTGCTTAGACCATATAGTAAAGGGACAAGGCCCACAACATCATTAACCAGCCTAAATGATGTCCCTCCATTTACAATTCATAACATTGCATTCCTAAATGTTTTTTAACTTGCAAACTATGAGAAAACCCATTAGAAATGGCAGCAGCTATAATCAGTGGACAGAGGATGAATAGCAGGGCAGGAGACAGTTAGAACAGGTGTGGGAGGGGCTTGTGTCACCTGCTGCACTGGCCTGGCCTAGACAATACATCTCTTCCATCAAAGGAAGGTCCTTTGTGGACTGCTACCTGCACTGGATTGTGTCAGCACTACTGCTCTGAAGACTCTCAAATCCATGACATAAGAGATACTTAGGGCAATTGAAGTTCAAAAACAGGGTTAATTAGAAGGAAAAATTATAAAATATGGTAAGATCATGAAGTTTCAAAGTATGAGGATGATTTGAAGTCATGAGCATTTACTGTCAAGGAATGGATGTTTTATATTGTACCTGATGTGTTCTACAGTAAGGACTACTCTTCCTTTGTAAATGTAATGTAAATGTTATGTTTTTAGGAATTTTTGCAACCTTAACATTAAAATAGTAATTACTCTGTGTTGTGTTTTTTCTCTGGGGTAAATGATTATGGTCTTTTTCTACACACATTTTTAAGATGGAATAAGTAATGTTATCCTAGGAATTTTCCATACCTTTATGTGCTGCCATGTGTTTTTAGTGAGGTTTCTTTTTTTTGTTTTTGCAAGCTTTGTATAAATGTATTCATATATATTGCTCTATTGAGTGTCATGTTGGCAACTATTTTACACATCCAGATCTGGGTAGAACTTATGTTCTGGGACTGCCACCATATGACTGTTGCGAAGGATGGCATTAAAGAAAAAAATATATATTAGAACTCATATGTAGCTATACAGGATACAACTTGGAACTCATAAAGTAGTACATGGACCTTGAAGGGAAAAGCTTAAAAGGGGTTATCCAATAGTCCAAATACCCCCCACAATGTTCGGGCACCTCCTATGGACGATACTTACCCTGTCCCCGGCACCCAAGTCCCTCTGGATCCCTGCATGGCCACTGCTGCATCTCCCCGTCGCACAGATCAAAGCATGCGTCAATGGGGTGAGCAGCCAATAGCAGACATTGATGGTGACCAGAATCCCTTGCATCGCTGGTGACACTAGAGAGGCTGGTCACCATGCTGCTCTTGGCTGCTCTCCCCGTCAAAGGCTGTTTTAATCCGCGCGATGGGGAGATGCAGTGGTGGCCATGCAGGGATCTGGGGAGGGACACGGGTGCTGGGGACCAAGTATGTATCATCTATAGAAGGTGCCCAAGCATTGTGGGGGGATATTTCTACTATTGGATAACCCCTTTAACCACTTTATATCACTGCACTACCTTTTTGTGTCTTAATAGAAAGTGGCACTTTCCTTTAAGCCACCCTCATAAGTGTGTTGTCACCCTAACTCACTGAGAACGGTGGGCTCAGCTTACAATCTAATATGAATGAGGAGCTCCCAACTCTCCTCTGACAGACGATATTGGGAGACAGAAGAATTGGGAGAACTGATTTTTTTTTCATCCAATCCTTTTTGTTCCCCCAGGATATAAGCCTCCACACTGACAACACATACAAGCTTGGCCGAACTGAACGTGAATGTATATGTAAGGAGTTGTCAGGAGAGACAGCCATCAGTCGAATCACAGTTCAGCTGGTACCCACCGGGAACAGCAGTGCCTGGGTTACCCCCTCTTTAACCTTGCTCAATCCATACCACAAATACTGACAGAGGTGAGAAGTGGGAAAGGTGGTTAACCCCTTAAATGCCACAGTCAATAGCCTTTTGACAGAGCTAGGGGGCTATTTAGCCAATTTGTGCCCTGTAATGTGATTGTGGAATGATGATGGGTTTCAATTGCATCCTGGAGCCTGACTCTGGCCTTGAGCTCTGCATGAGCTTGAGAATTTTTAACTGGCAGCCATTAATGCTATTGAATACCATGTATTCCAAAGCATTATGCAATCAAAGAGTCAGGTTTTTTAGTCTCCTAGTGGAAATAAATAAGTTTAATTACGGTAAATTCAACAGAAAGATAATAAAACAAAATTCCCAAAAAAGTAAATCTAAAAAACATTTTTTAAAGAAAAGTATCAAACGTAAAAATAAACAGTAAAGAAAATGGATATTATACGATTGGATAACGTGACCATTGCAATTATAACATTAACAAAAAAATAACACTTTATTTAAACCTCATTGTGCCTGATGGAAAACACTTTGGGCATCTTGTAGATGGGACTGGCTTAGTCACGGGAATTATATTATGGATCTCATTACATCTCCAGCGCTTACAACTTACTCGTTTTATGTTAGTATTCTTTCGGTAGAGACAGTTAATAATCATATGTAACAGACCAATGATTGACCAAGTTTTCATGAACCTATGAACTATCCTAATGGAAATGTTGTAGCAGTGGCAGTGCCTGATTATTGTACATATAACTGATGACAAATATGTAAGACTAAGTTCACATCAGCATCAGAGCCTCATTGATAACATCAATAAAGCCAGTCACAAACAGCACAGCATGCTGTTCTATTTTTTCCATTAAAATTAAGAACACTATGATGGATAAGATACCATGACGGAAACCCAACTGAACCCATTATAGTGAAGGTGGTTTGCCTGGCACTGTTGGTGTCCTTCATGTAATGGATCTAGCGCTGACATTTTTATTATTATTTTTTTGCTTTTTTCTGTTCCAAAAACTGGATAGAAAAACAGAAATACCAGCTCAGATGTAAACCTAGAGTTAAAAATGTAATGGTCTAGCCTTGTAGACTCAAATAAGATATTGTAAAACCTGGCTTTGATATGAATTTTTTCCCTATTTGTGCCATTGTCACCGCTATTCCCATAACAACCATTAAGCCAACATAATCTTCTTCTGATTTAATAACCTCTCATTTCTACAGGTGTATTTAAAATACTTAACCTCTATAGGAACTTTAGTGTTCCAGCTAAAGCCTAAAAGCTTTAGCTCAGGAATTCCTGGAGCATATTATATCTTTGGTTCCTTTTGAGATCATAATTGCTATGCCTTGTTGAGAAAAGTTTTAAATATTTTAGTGGTTTTAGTGTATTTTCCCCCTAATTACTTTACGTAAATAAATTTACGTAATTTATGGACACTGTAATTTATGATGCAGCTAGAAATCTATGTTTTGATGCCAGCAACATTCAAGTACTGCCTAAATAATGCAAATACAAAAAATCATAATGATAGACTTTAACACTATTTAGGATGTTCTTCTAAAAGCACTTTCATTGATTGGGTTGACATAAACAATCACATAATAATGGCTGCATATCGATATGTGCTTCCCTCTTATAAGTGTGCATGATGATCGCCCAAACGATTGTTCCTATATACGTGTAAACATGTCCCGTGGTCCATTCATTTATTTATGAAAGATCACATTTTTAGGATGACATGAAAATCATCATTTGTTGGTAGCACTTCCCACCATTGAAACAAGGGATGTTCTGCTGACAGCAATGAAAAGTATATGAGAGGAGTGAATGAATGAAGGATCATATGAAAACACCCCCATGATTGGAACTAGAGATGAGCGAACACCTGGATGTTCGGGTTCGAGAGGTTCGGCCGAACTTCCGGAAAATGTCCGGGTTCGTGATCCGAACTCAACCCGAACTTCATCCCGAACCCGAACCCCATAGAAGTCAATGGGGACCCGAACTTTTGGGCACTAAAAAGGCTGTAAAAGACACCCAGAGGGATAATATACCGCAATAAACGCATTGCGATTACAACTTTGAGCTAACGATCACCATGGGAACGCCTCCTCCAGTAGAATGTACTGTCGGATCTGAGAATTAAGTTGAAATCGCAATGCGATTCTTATATATTTGCTTAATCGCATTGCGATTTCAACTTAGCATTGCTAAATAATTCCATCCATATCGTTAACTTACTGAGTCAGTAAGTTAACGAATATGGATGGAATTATTTAGCAATGCTAAGTTGAAACGGCAATGCGATTAAGCAGATATATAATAATCGCATTGCGTTTTCAACTTAATTCTCACATCCGACAGTACATTCTACTGGAGGAGGCGTTCCCATGGTGATCAGTAGCTCAAAGTTGTAATCGCAATGCGATTAAGCAAATACATAAGAATCGCATTGCGATTCCAACTTTTAGTACTCAACTTTTAAAATCGTACACCACTTTAAGTTCCAAAGTTGCAATCGCGTTCGAATAGAACTTAAAGCTGTCTCTTAGTCAGTTTTAGTATTGGTGTGCTGTAATAGAAGTTACATTACATGCGCGAATATAACTTAGAGCAATACAGTCAACTTTACACTGTTAGTTTTATTATCGCGATAATACAACTATTCAAGAATCGTGTACGTGCGTCTGTACGTGTGTGCGTTACCTCGGACACTATTCTATTTTGCCAGCCACAGCTGAAACCACTGATTTATGGTATTGCTATTTTGGCAATTGAATTTAACCCCAGAAAATAATCTATCCCTTGCCAGACAGCAGACAGTATTATACTTGTCTAACCAAAGCTGGAACACCAGATTTAGGGGATTGGTATTTGGGCAATTGTATTTAACCCTTAATAAAATATAGAAATTTCTTTCCTGAGTTTCTAGGGGTGACAATTAGCACAGCCCCTGATGTAGGATATAGCAAAAAAAAAACTAGTATTGATGGATTGATGGACTTGGTGGCAGCTTCTTCTGGCGCACCACAAGTCACAAAATGGCCGCTCGATCAAACCCAGAAAATAAGTGACAGAAAAACGCTCTGTGCAGCCTAAAAACCAGCGAGCAAGTAACTAGCAGAAGTTCGAAGATTCTCAGCTGTAAATCGATCCGTTCATTAGGTGCTGTTGCTGACTTTAACCTGCCTAATCTCGCCCTGACAGAAGCTGCGTCCTCTCCCTACACTAATCAGAGCAGTGTGACGTGCGGCGCTACGTGACTCCAGCTTAAATAGAGGCTGGGTCACATGCTGCACTTGGCCAATCACAGCCATGCCATTAGTAGGCATGGCTGTGATGGGCTCTTAGGGCAAGAAGTAAAACGCTAGCTGATTGGCTGCTGTGCAGCCCTTCAGAAAGCGGGAAGTAATCGACGAACACCGAACCCGAACCCGAACTTTTTCTCGAACTGTTCGCTCAACACTAATTGGAACATATCAATGTAGTAAAAGACATGCTACTGTATACTGCAAATCAACACTTGATCACACATCGTTCACATGAATGGACTAGCTTACTGACCAAGCGTTCTTCTTCCTTTTTTCATCGTCATTTTTTTCCCATTTATGTAGCTGTACGAGGGCTTGTTTTTTATGAGACATGTTGTAGTTTTGAACCCTTTTACCCCCGGAGTTTTTTTTTCTTATTGCGTTTTCGTTTTGCGCTCCCTGCCTTCACAGAGCCGTAACTTTTTTATTTTTATGTTCACATAGCCATATGAGGGCTTGTTTTTTGCTGGACAAGTTGTACTTTCCAACGCCACTAATTAATATTGCATATGATGTAGTGGGAAGCGGGAAAAAAATCTGTTATTTTTTTGACGCCATATTTTAACCCCTATAACTTTTTTTAATTATGTGTACGGAGCTGTATGGGGGCTCATTTTTTGCGGGACGATCTGAACTTTTTATTGATACTATTCTGGGGTGTGTATGAGTTTTTGATCACTTTTTATTTAATTCTTTGTAGAAAGTGAAGCGACCAAATATGGCGAATCGGCCATTTGGAAGCTTTTTACCGTTTTGCTGTTTGCCATATGGAGAATTTTTGATTTTTATACGTCGCAACACCCATGATGTGTATTTTTAAATTTTTTTAAAAGATTGTTTGATCGCTTGTTATTACTTGTTTTTCATTGGCGACTAAAAATAAATGAGCAATTCTGCAATTTTTTTTTATGGTGTTCACTGTAGGGGATAATTTACATAATATTTGTGTAGTGCGGGTTGTTACATATGTGGCAATACCAAACGTGTGGCGGAGATTTTATTTTTCCTATTTTTTTTATTGAAAAGCTTATTTTCCATGGAAAAAAAGCATTTTTTTTATTTTATATATTTTATTTTTTTTTTTTTCCATTTAATAGGAGATTATAAAAGGCAATATTTAGATTTCTTTTAAAATACAATCCACTATCCCTATAGTGCATTGCATTTTAATGTCAGTACTATACTGACATTGACCAGCAGGCTGCGCCAGAGAGGCACAGCCTACTGGAAAACACTCAAGCCTTTACACACAATTGCATTTGCGGGGTGCCAATGGGAGATAGAGGGAGTCCGCTCCCTCTGTTTCTGCTTACATGTGGTGGGCGTCATTGCCCGTCGTGGCATGTAAGGGGTTAACCAGCCCGGATTGGCACTCCTGCCTGGACTGTTAGAGCAGGAGCATGGCTCTCATGTGACCCGTGCAGCGCTTAGACCTGGCCCCGTGAAAAGTTGGCAGCCCAGTCTAAGGGCCCTAAGAGAGCGCTGTAAAAAGGCATATTGGTGGTCACTAAGGAGTTAATCATTGCCCGATATAAACCATGCCACCCAAGAAATGAGCATGTGCTTGTTTATCTGAGGATCAATGGCATATTGACATGGGTCAGTTATCAGAAATTATTGCTTGTAGTACCGTTCATTCACTATCATTGCCCTGATCCAAGGTCTGTGTAAAATGGTCCTTACTTAGTTAAAGGGAATCGGTCACCTGCATATTACCTTTTTATTTTTTTCATTTATCCAAGTGTAATAAATTACCTTATATCCATATGTCTTCTTCTTTTAGTTGTGTGTCTTGTATTTTCTTCAAAAAAACGCTTTATCCATTATGCAAATTAGGCTCTAAGTAGCCCAGAGGGGTGTTTTTTCTATTCCAAGGTGCCCAGGAACGCCCCACTGATGTGCCCGGCCCACCTAAATTTGAAATATAGGAACACCTCCAGCATCTCCCCCCCACCCCTCTGGCAGAAACACCCCCGATCTTTCTCTCGCCAGCAGCCCGAAATCTCGCACAGGCGCAGTGCCGGCGATTGCCTGCGCCTGCGCAATTGTACGGCAACTGAGGGCAACAGCATCACTGGGCTCGGCGCATGCGATTTGAGATGCTGGAGGCGTTCGTATGTTTCAAATTTAGGCGGGACGGGCACATCAGGGGGGCGTTCCCGGGCACCTTGGAAGAGGAAAAAACGCCCCTCTGGGCTCCTTAGAGGCTAATTTGCATAATAGATAGAGCATTTTTTGAAGAAAATTACACTTAGATAAATGAAAAAAAAAAAGGTAATATGCAGGTGACAGATTCCCTTTAATTAAAACAGGGTAGCCAATACCATGAGTGAATTTAAAGTAAAAGTGGAGAAAAAAGGGCATCTGTCCTTTATACTTTCTCTCCTTTTACCACTCCTGGTATTTCCATGTCTGCATGCAGAAATCTGACCATGTGGCCTTGGGGTCCTTTCACACAGGCGAGGACTGGGGGCTGGGGCAATTATCGGGGATGGGCATTCATACGAACACTGGTGCCTGATAACTGCCTCATGTAAAGGTATTGCTATTCACCTGACAAACAAGAAAATGCTTGTTCGTAGGGTGATCACAGTCTTTGGGCAATACATAAACTTTTGTAAACAGGGATGTTCTGCCAACTAACAGTGAAACTGTGTGGGGAAAAATTATCGTAATAGCATTCTGCCCCCATACAGCCTTCGTCATGGCAGGTAAAGAGTGGGCAATCATCGGGAACAAATGCTTATAGGAATATTCATTGCCGATTATTGTCCACTCTCTTGGGCTGTGGAAAATGGATATAGCATTTCCTTTCAGATTACATTTCCAGCCCATTCCCTAATATGTTTTACCAAGTAACATTTTTCAATGTCTCTTGCCTACTAACAGTAAAGATAAACCACACATTTTTACTGAGTTTTATACCTTCTTGCTATGAAAATCGGTAAATCTGAACAGGAAAAAGCTATTTGAAAAAGGTAAAAAACTCAGACTAGGAAATCTAAAACAATCACTTCATTTGAATCCACCCGTCAAAACTTTGGACTAAAGATTAAATAAGAGGTGTAACTACCATAGCGGCAGACGATGCGACTGCTATGGGGCCCAGGGCAAGAGGGAGCCCAGTCTTAGTTGGGATTATCTCCTCTTCTACTGGAGGTGAAAACGTAATCAGGACTCCACCCTCTAAAGGAACAACTTTTAGCAAAGGAAGCAGTGGAAAAATGGCCCAAGGGTAATTGAAGGGGGTTTAGGCAAAAACCCTTCTGTCCAGTGTGGGGGGGCCTGGTTTGATCCTTGCTATGGGGGCCCTTACTTCTCTATGTACGCCACTGATTAAATGATTTTATATACAGGGCATTCAGAAAGTCTTCAGCCCCTTTCATTCTTTCACATTTTATGTTGTGGCCTTGTGCTAAAATAAAATACAAAATTAAAGTTTTCTCCAATCAATCTGCACTCAATCCCAATAAAGAGAAAGTGAAAAAGAATTTTAGAAATGTTTGCAAATTTATTTAAAAGGAGAAACAAAAATGTGTTCATACGCTTTGTTATGACACTTGAAATTCAGCTTTGGGGGCCTACCATTTTTCTTGATCATCTTTGAGGTGTTTCTTGACCTTGTTTGGAGTCCACCTGTGGTAAATTTAGTTGATTGAGATGATTAGGAAAGGCAAAGCCCTGTCTATATAAGGTCTTACTACTGAAAATGAATATCAGAGCAAGAAACAAGCCACGAGGACTAAATAACTGCCTGTATCGCTCAGAGACAAGATTGTATGGAGCCACAGATCTGGAGAAAGGTACAAAAATATTTCTGCTGCCCTGAAAAATCCCAAGACCTTACTGACCTCCCTAATTCTTAAATGGAAGAAGGTTTGAACAACCAGGACTCCTTACTAAGCTAAATAATCAGGGAGAAAGGCGAATGGTCACTCTGACTGAGCCCCAAAGATCCTATGTACAAACGGGAGAAACTTCTAGAAGGGCAACCACCACTAAAGGACTCAGGCTGTGAGAAACAGGATTCTTTAGTCTGATAAAACCAACATTTAGCTTTTTAGTCTCATTTCTAAGCATCCTGTCTGGAGGAAACCAAGCATTGCTCATCGCCTGCCCAATACCATTCCTACAGTGATGCATAGGGGTTGCAGCATCATGCTGTGGGGGTGTTTTTCACTGGCTAGATTGGGAAGACTGGTAAGGGTTGAGGGAAAGCTAAATGGAATTTAGAAGCAATGTACAGAGATATTCTTAATGTAAACCTGATCCAGATTGATCTGAGTCCACTCTGTGATGTTCCTTGATTGGCCCAGCCAGAGCCATGACTTAAAGCCATCAAACATCTCTGAAAGTGGCTGACCACCAACGGTCCCCATCCAACCTGACAGGGTGTGAGAGGATCAGCAGTGCAGAAAATCCCCGAATCCAGGTGTGCAAACTTTGTGGCATCATACCTAAGAAAACTGGAGGCTGTAATCACTGCCAAAGGGGGCTTCAACTAAGTACTAGGTAAAGGGTCTGAATACTTATGTCAATGCAATATTTTAGTATTTCTGTTTCAGTAAATTAAAAAAGATTTCAAACATTCTGTTTTCATGTTGTCATTATGGTATACTGAGTTTTGAATGATGAGGAAAACTAGATTTTTTCTATTTTAGCACAAGGTTGCAACATCACAAAATGTGAATAAAGGGAAAGGGTCTGAAGACTTTCCGAATGAATTGTACCAGTTAATTTGACATCAGAATGCCTGCTTACCCAGTGCCCAGATGTTCATAATGCTTTTTAAATCCTGTCTTTTGATACATTCTGATGAGCAAGACAGGTACATAGTATACTACAAATAGCATAGCAAATGTAGACAAAACTTCAAATTTGCAGCAAGAGCTGCATAACATAGCTTCCTTTCTAATTACCCTGTCAATCTGAGTGAGTTGACTCCATAACCTGTCTATAACTATTGTCTTCGTGTGGGGTAGTTTGTTCTTACTCAGTCTTGAAAAGTACACGTGGCTTTAACTGACAGCATATTTCATAAGGCTACTTTCACACTTGCTGCAGCAGAATCCGTGCTAACGCTAGCCCACCGTCCTGCCAGAAGTCCACTCAGGTCCCATTCACTATAATGGGGTGGAACGGAGGTCCGGCCGCAGCACAGACAAAAACTACAGCATGCTGCCAAATGTTCAAGCTTTTTAATGCAGTTTTTAAAGCCAAGACCAAGGGTGATTAAAAACAAGTGGAGAGGTAGTTTCTGTCTTAATACTACCATGATTTTTGCCGTGGAAACTGCATCCAAAAACCTGAATGTGTGGCAGCACCCTAAGAGGATATAGCTGTTGAGGCCTATATGTCATGTACTCATGTACATATAGTGCACATTCAAAAGAAAAGGCAACCATGTCCACCAAACCTGGAGATTTTTGCAGTAGCTCTCTAAATAATAGAGGGGTCCTGAGCGGAGAACCCATCTTTGAAATCCACAATATGACCTATTGACAGGGCTTGTCTAAATAGAACGGATCATAAAGAAGTACATCATGTGTAAATCCTAATTCTTCTTACAAGCAGAATCTATCAGAACACATGACTCTTACCAGTACTAATTGAGAGTAGACCTTCCATATTAACATTCTACAAAGTAGTCAGTACATTCTTCCATATAGACATAAACCCTGACTGTTTTTGACATTATTTTATATTATACTCGTCCTGTTGTCTGCATTGCAGCACTGTTCATTTGACCCCAATCAATGTCTAGGACAGTTTCCTCACTGTAAAGAAAACTCTGGAATTTATGGTGTTACAAAAACGTTCAATATAAGAATCCAGTGAATATTTTCTACAGGTTAAGGAACTATGAGGTAATTTCTAATATCTAATCCAAACCCAACTGCACATGATTCCAATGGCACTGGTGTTGGCACTGAGCAGTTTTCATATGTCCCCCCCTCCTCGTGCTTGAGGAAGTCCACATACTCCCATGCTACATACCATATTTTTCGCTTTCTAAAACGCACCAGATAATAAGACGCACCTAGGTTTTATTTTTCATCAGACCTCCGAACCGACTCTCAATCTTCATCAGACCCCCAAACTAGACCCTAAATCGTCATCAGGCTTTAGATCAGACCCCCATTCACTTACACCTCCTGCTCCTGGACTACTATGGACCTGCGCTACACTGGTACCTGACTGCATGAAGCATAAAGTCATAGTGCGTGCAGTCAGGATAGTGTAGCGCTGCGCTCAGAGAAGATCAGGGAGAGGTGAGTACTGGCAGCACTAGCAGCACTTCACACCCCTCTCCCATCAACTCCTGCATACTAGTGAGCGCTTCCATAAGTAAGCACTGCCATTTTCAGCCAACTTTTGGGGAATGGGGGACAAGTGTGTTCTATAAAGCGGAAAATGTGGTAATTACCTTGGCGGGAAGGCACTCCAAGCTTCATCATTATATAGCGAAATGTAATGATAGTGTAATGTATTTACAAATTACATATTACAAAAACCTTAAAGTTTCACCAAACTTCTTAGGACTCTGTTCACTTCGAGGTATTGTCCGAGGGTAGAACGGACAGTACCCTGGCCCAGTGAAGTCTATCAGCCAATTCATATTTTCCTGAATGAGTGCATGAGAAAAATGGACACATGGACTCCTTCCATGTGCAGCCTTCTAGGTCCATTTAAAAACTCATCTGTGTTTACCAGTCAGAACACAGATGAGATTCAGATGGATCATCTGAAAGTGACCTTAGTTTTCTTGTTGTACAACTGTGCTTAAAGATCATAAAACAGGTGCAATCAAAGGTGGAATGTATATTCTCCTATTACTAGTAATATACACCATACAGGCTAGCAGAGGCAGATTTGCCATTACTGGGATTACAAGAAAAGGTTATGTCTGGGGGCCCTGTGTCATCACGAAGCCTATGCCCTTTAACCGTTGCTCCAGAGCACTGCTAAGCTTCACCTCAAGTCATTACATTGTTAATATGGTGACCTCCAATGTGTCTTCATCAACAGTATAATGCCCAATTATGTGTGTCTCATATAATGCCTTCTTATGTGCCTCCAACACAGAATAACGCAACTGTACGTATACCAAAGCAATATGGTGCCCTTTATGTGCCCCGCCAAATCAATATGGAGCTCCTGTCTTCAAAATGAATGTTCACTTAGCGCAGACGACAGGCAGTGTGGTCCTGGTAGACGCAATTAAGTGAGGTCAACACCGGCTGTGCCTAGCCGTCAGATAGACCAGAGCAGATCTACAGTGAAAGAACTACTCTGGTCTGTCTGGTGGCCAGGCAGCAGAATGCTTGTCGCAGGGTGAATGGCGGAGCAGGTAGCCGATGGCTCCTTACTTCATCATTGTAGTCAACTGTATCCATGTCCTGAGGATGCGGAAGCAGTTGCGCCACTTCCAGGGGAACTTGTCTGCCTGGATTTCTGGGGAAGCCATGCATTTGTGTGGTCTGCAAGGCAACCAAATCCTCCCCTGCAGGTTATATGTTTTTTTAATAAAACCATGACTGTAACTAGTTATAGCAGCAATCTCCATCCTTTGCCTTTTGTGTTGTTTAAAAAAGCAACCCCCATCATGCTCTGACAACCTCAAGCTATGGAATAATATCACTTAAAGGGGCTATCTGAACCTTGAAAAATGAACATGCAACAAAATGCAACAAATCTTCAATACTTAGTGCTCCAAATTCTCCAAAATTACTCTGGTTTATTTACAAGCAACTCCTACGTGATTGGTTGCTATGAACAAACTAAACCAGTTTTCCTTCACACTAGTTTTAATAAATCTCTCCCTTTGTCTCTATAGGAGACCAATATTCCATAATAAATTGGAAGCAAATGTCTCCATCTTTGAAAACAAATTAGATTCTATCTTCCATTTCATTTTCAGAGCTCCCATGATCAATCTGAATGGCTGCTATGGGAATCTAAGGGTATTTTCACACTAGTGGCAGTGGAGTCCGTCAGGCTGTTTTGGCGGGTGAACAGCTTTTCGGATCCGTCCTGCCGCTAGTGCACGTGTGCCCCCAGACTGCAGCTCTGTCCCCATTGACTATAATGGGGGCGGGGGCGGAGTTCCGTTGGCAGCACTGCGGCGCACGGCGAGATGCCACCGGACTAAAAGTACGACATGCAGTACTTTTAGTCCAGCTGCCTCTCACCGTGCGCTGCTGTGCTGCTGCCCGAACTCCGCCCTTGCCCCTATTATAGTCAATGGGAACAGAGCAGCAGTCGGGGGCACACGTGCACTAGCGGCAGGACGGAACAGCCTGACGGACTCTACTGCCACTAGTGTGAAAATAGCCTTAACCAGTTTTGATAAATATCCCCTATAATCTGTTAGTGTCATAATCATGATTAATGACATTTTAGCTTTTCCTTTTTTAAAGTAGTATATTAGATTACATTTTATATTTCAGTATTGACTATGATTTTTGCATGTCATATATCATATATGAAATATGTTCTGTGTTTTAAAGTTGCTGCCACATTGCGATCCTTTGGTTTGTAGAAAGCAAGTAATCAATGAGAACAGATATAGTTTACCCGCATAAAACAATACATAAGATCATCATAAAGTGTACAATAAAATGCAGTCTTCAGTAATTCCCAACATGACCCAACATGAGTAGTGAGTACTGTATATTAGTCACAAAAGCATGGGGCTATCCTTTCCATTCTGGTCAAGATGTGACCACTGTTGAGCTTTGTCTCTGGAATTTGTCCAGGCTTGCCCAGGGATCTTTGCATTTCAAACACAGAGTCAATCAATGGCTCAAAATTCCTGGAAATTGATCCATCATTGCTTGATGTCACTTTTTTATCGTAAGAATTGCAAATATTCCAGACTGGAGGCCAAGAGTCAAAACTGAGTAAATTGACATTCTAAGGCTACTTTCACACTAGCGTTTTTGCTGTATCCGGCAGCGTTCAGCAAAAACGCTTACGTTACTGATAATACAACCATCTGCATCCGTTATGAACGGAGTCGGTTGTATTATCTTTAACCCCTTAGTGACCAGCCTGTTTTGGGCCTTACTGATCAAGCATTTTTCTTCCTTTTTTCATCGTCGCGTTCCAAGAGCTATAACTTTTTTATTTTTCCGTCTATATTGCTTTATGAGGTCTTTTTTTTTTTGCGGGACAAGTTGTAGTTTTTAATGGCGCCATTTTGAGGTACACATAACTTTCTGATTAACTTTTATAAACTCTTTCTGGGAGGGAGATGGGAAAAACAACGATACTGGCACTGCGTTTTACGTTATAAATTTTACGGCGTTCATTTTTTCGATATTAATAACATAATATCTTTATTCTCCGGGTCAGTACGATTACAGTGATACCAAATACATATAGTTTTTTTTTACATTTTACTATTTTTTTTGCAATAAGACCCCTTTTTTTTTTTAAAGAAAAAAATGTTTTTGTATTGCCGCTTCCCAAGACCCAGAACTTTTTTATTTTTCTTACTATGTAGTTGTGTGAGGGCTCGATTTTTGCGGGATGACTTGTATTTTTCAATGATATAATTTTGGAGTAAATGGCGCTTTTTGATCGGTTGCTATTACGTTTTTTCGGTGGCAACTAAGAATAAAATTTGCAATTCTGTTTTTTTTTTACGGTGTTCACCATAGGGGATAATTTACATGATATTTATGTAGTCCAGGTTGTTATAGGCAGGACATATGGGGAAGATTTTTTTCGCCATTTTTTTCATTGAGAAGCTTATTTTCAATGGAAAAAAAGCGTAATTTTTTTAATGGGATTTTTTTTATTGATTAAATGAGTTTTTTTAAAACTTTTTTTTACCACTTAATAGTCACACAAGGGGACTATAACAGACAGCTTTTCGATTTCTTTTAAAATGCAATGCACTATCCCTATAGTGCATTACAGTTTAATGTCAGTGCTATTCTGATATTGACCAGCAGGCTGCGCCAGACATGCTCTCCGGTATGAGAATCGAATGAAATGCATTTTGGAGCATTATGTTCTGTTCAGTTACGTTTTGTCCCCATTGACAATGAATGGGGACAAAATGGATTGTTTTCTTCCGGTATTGAGACCCTAAGACGGAATCTAAATACCAGAAAATAGAAACGGTAGTGTAAAATTAGCCTAAGCACATGACAAATCTTATAGAGAGACATACAGTAATATTACTACATGGGAATAGTGTTGAGCGAATCAAAGTTAACAAAGTGAACTTCGATACGAGTTTCAAGAAAAATTTGATTTGTCACGAAGCCGAATTTACTTGCACTTCATGGTAACAAATAATTTTATTCTGAAATGGTGTTTAAAAACACACTCATCTCATTCTTTTGCTCACGGAGAGGCCGTTGCCGCTGTCTTGATTGAAGAAAACGTGCCAAATCTTACGCACTGACGTGTGATGTCATCATGCTGGCTGGGCGCAGTGACGCCATCGATGTGAGGATGTGGTGACTTCATTAAATGCATGCAAGAATTAGCACGTTTCTTCAATCAAGATCGCCGTGACGGCCTCTCCATGAGCAATTGGATGAGATGACTATGTATTTTTGGTTTTTAACCCCTGATTAACCGCTGAAAGGCTTAAATGTGACTGTCAGATGCCAGGATCAGCATTGAATGCGGTATCTGAGGGGTACAATGACCAGGGCGGCGAGATTGCCATTCCCTGTCATTGGGCCCACCACATACAATGGAATGCGATTTGTGATTAAGTAATTCATAATGAATTGAATTTCTTTGTGAACTTCAGAAAAGCAGCCGAATCGAATTTTTGATAACTGGGCTCATCTCTAGATGGGAGTGCAAAAACCTAGTTTCTTCTTCTGACTCCTGACAACAGACGACGGAGGAATGAAGGTCAGGCACTCTGGATTTTAATATGCTTCAACCTTTGTTACCACGAGGCATAAAGCACTGACACAGGATATCAGCTTATTGCCCTCTCCCCTTTAAAATAAATATGCACACTTGGCTCTGTTGATGGTAGAGGTAGAAGAAACAGCCATCAGCCAAAGAAATGTCCAGCCAGCAGTTGTTTCATGTGATTTACCGAAATACTGATCAAGCTGCAAGAAACAACAGCATGCATATTGCAATTTACGGTGCTTTCAATCATGTATTTCTATGCAGGCATCTTGTTAAAACTAGCTGTGGCGTCATTATAGGAGGCTTAGAGGTAGCAATTGCAAATAGGCCACTATTTCTGGTAATAGGACCCAAGTGCCACACAAAAGGACAGCAACAAGCTGCTCATCTGGAAACTAGCTTGGCTACATGGCAGCAAACATTGTCCATACAAGGTTCACAAACTCACAATCCACTACAAAATTGTAAAATAAGAATTTATAATTTCTCAGAGCCTTATGTATTATATCTGGTTGGTGAAGTTACTCCATCTATAAAATGCCACCCTAGCCAAACACTAGACCATAGTCCTGTCTGCATGCAGCTTCGGCTGACAGCTATCTATCCTCACCCTCCCATACATAAGTGGAGCTTGCATTTGTACTGAGTGTGGAGAGGAGAGGAGGAAGGTGTCAGATTCCTCTGGAAGCAACTTATCTCTTTATGAACCAATAGATTGGGCAGTTGAGATCCACCATGGCCGAACCTACTCTCCCCTGATTCAGACATGGTAGGCCCCATATACATTAGATGGTTGGACCATGGACGAACCTGTCAAAGTCAGTGGGTTTATAGAGCTAATGAGTATGACCAGCTTTAGTGATCAGTGTCAGCTGCAATGGTGCTGCTGACACTGGTGAGGTTACAAATAGTAAATTCTAGATTAGGAAAGGTGTCCATACACATTAGATGAAGGTTGGCTGAACCAGTAGGTTTCAACAGGACTAGTCAACCATTTGATGCGTATGGTGGTGTGTCACAACAGTCCTTTACAGATAAGCCACTGCCAGTGACTTATTCCCCTCTCCCTCGTCAGAACACATACATGAACATGCACGTATATTGGTTAATAAAAAATGGCTGCACACCATTATACATGCAAACAATAGAACTGAGAAATGGGGATCATTCTAAATAAAAGTGGTACTCTACCTACTATAAATGATTAAATGGAAGCTCTTAGCGCACATTTTTAATCAAACGTGTTTCGAGCCCATCCACCAGACATCAAGGTGGCTTCCGCAGATGGGTCCCTAACACTAATATACTGCCTCCCTTGGAGTTACACTGCCCTGAAAATTGTAGGCTTAGGTATGTCCAAGAGAGGCGGTCTGTTAGTGTTAGGTACCCGTCTGCGGAAGCCACCTTGATGCCTGGTAGATGGCCCGACATACGTTTGATCAAAAATGTGTGCAAAGAGCTTCTATTTATTATTTATAGTAGGTATAGTACCACTTTTATTTAGAATGATCCCCATTTCTCAGTTCTATCGTTTGCATGTATAATGGTGTGCAGCCATTTTTTTTTATCAAACATGTTTGCTTGATGGATATGCACCTGTGATTTTGAGTGTTCTAGTCTAAATTTTCATGCACGTATATTGGGAGACAAGTGTTTGGCCAAGAGCTACGTAAGGTGTATGGCTACCTTAAAGAGGACCTGTCGAGAGCATGGTTTGCCATCTGGACAACAACCCCAGCTCTTCTCTGTAGGCAGACAGCCTCAAAGTGGTGAAGAAGCCCTGCCTGGTCTTTCATGATTTATCTTATCTAACAAGACCAGACTATATGAAGATCTACTTTCAGATCCCCACACTTGTATTCTTGAGTATTTTTCTTGAAGTGTTAGACAGGGCAATATAGTTCTGTTCTATATAGTTCACCCCACCGATCATAAATTATCAGGAGCACCACAGCAGTATGGAGTTGCCCTCCTTGAAGCCATCATGTTTAAAAGGGTTATATACAGTAGTTATGGCGTAAAGGCTACAGATCCATATTTGACAGTAAAATATACATTTATATATATACAAAAAGTTATGATGAACAAATATGTCAATAATGTTAGCAATATGTAGTGGCTGCAGATCAATCAGAGAGTGAAACGTGACAAATCCTTAATGCACTCAGGTTGGTCTGCATCAGGCACAAGGCATGAGGTTGGGTAGGAGGTAGGTAGACTTATTTGACTTCAGTTCTGCAGAATAACAGAGGTTAAAATAGTTATTCCAAGTTCACGTTAGGCTTGTTTGCAGATATAAGAGGAAGCAATGTAATAATGGGTACACTAATGCAATGGTGGGTACAAGCTTGAGGGAATCTTTGTTAAGCTGTCCATACACAGGTTAGCCAGCCAGTTATCTCTCCCCCTCCTCCCATGCATATAGATGCTGGCTCGTACATATTTAGTGAATGGGGCAGCAGCTTATCTCCTGGAAAACTAAAGGATTGGGCAGTTGAAATCCAGCATGCCTCATTGTAATCTCCCATGACATCCATTGCCGGGGAAGAATCTGGAAGAAGCCATAGTTAGTTTGGCCGAACCAGCTGAAACTGACAGGTTTTGCCAACATAGATCTAATGGGAATGGTGAGATTTAGTATAAATTAAGGGCCTTATGCTTTGTGTGCATCTATTGGTTTGAGGAGTTGGATCTATAATCATTTTAATGGAATTTGGGCAAATTTATTAATCCTGTAGATGATAAGTTTCGACAGACTGTCTAGATATGCACTAAATGTATGACAGCCAACCAACATTTTTATAAACTTCTGTTGCAATTTTGCAGTATGTTTTGTCATATTGTAAGCCACACCCCTTTCCAATAAGCCACTCCCTTTATTGAGTTGGAAAAACAATACAAGCGAGCTAGGTGCAGTGGGTTATTCTCTTTGGCGCATTTGCTTCATAACTTGATCTGAAACTTAATGCAAGATATTGTGCCAGGTGTTCACTAAATTTTGTGTCTGTACCAATATAATAAACACAATAAAGTTTTCTTTGCTAGTCAGTAGGTGAAAGTTTTCACATTACATCCTGGCCATGTGAGAAAAAAACACTGTAAACATACAGAAATATAGATTTGTGCTCCCCGACATATACAGTTCGAAATAGTCAAACTGAGAAGCAGGCTTTGCCAAACAGGAAACTTGAATATTTTCTAGACTCTTCCTGTTTAGTACCTTCCTGTTTGATTAGTTTATATATTTTGGCATACACCGCTGTTCCTTGGGTCAAAAAATCAATACCTGGAATCTTAAACTTTTCTACTTTCCACAGGTCAGCATCTACAGCACATATTTTTCTCTATGTAAACATATTCTTCTTAATATAATTTTCTGAATATAATTCACAAAAGTATAAAATGATCACACAGTTTTAAACTACATATCAGTTTATAGCCCCCCATTTTTTTGGATGACATTAATGAAAGTAGTTTCCTTTGTGTGCACATTCGCCACCTGGTGGCTGACTCTTGCAATGCACAAAAAAACGCTGAAATACAGTAGAATTGTAAGTTTTATAGCTAATCAGTGATTTGCTACTTGAACAATTTGTGGAGAATAGAACTTTTGAAGACCAGTTCATGTACATACAGCATTTAAAAGCTTTAAAGCATATTTTAGAAAATAAAATCAGGATTGCAACAGTTCACCATAATGCCTCATTCACACGTTCGTGTCTGTAATGAAATCTATGATAAGATTGCCAGTGATGCATCTGGGAAGATGTCCGTGAAGGATCCGTGTTTGGTCGGTGTGTCTGTTTTCTGCTCTACATATGTCATCCGTGTTTCATGGACACTGTACAGCTGAAAATTCATTTTCATAGCATCTACTCCTAATGGTCTGTGAAACACAGGTGGCATCCATGTTGGTTTCCATGTTTTTCAAGGACCCATAGACTATGATAGTCGTCATGGATCCGTATGGTCAAAATAGAGCATGTTTCCATGCAGAATGCACAGACCCATGGACCGTGCTAAAACACGTATGTGTGAATACATAAATTAAATAACTGCTTCTCAGCATAATTAACATCGCTTCTCAGCGCAATTAATGGTATACCACCTCTTATGTTGCAAGCTATACATGAGGCATTTTTGTAAAGTTTGATGGCGTCAAGCAACACAGGCGTAGTAATAACTTCTGCAGCCAACTCTGATTACTACACTGTAATCTATTCTGAATATCTTGTTACTACAATAAAAGTGTATTACATCAAAAAGATGTGAATCGGGCTTGTGCTCATAGCTGCCTTCAGCCTATATGTTGTACAGATCTGCAATATGGCCAGTGTAGTCTTATAGGCAATCATATCATACATAAACGCTGGTTGCTTACATTTTACATCGAGAAACACAAAGGTTATTTTTGACAGATTCCATTAGAATTTGTGGCATATTCCACAGGGGTGGGGCTACAAGGGGTGCAAAGGTAGCCATCCCGCCTTTGACCCCCCCTGACATATGAGGTCAAATGGGGTCACATATGAAAAAACTAGTATTATAATTGACACATTGTGCTGTATATGTAAGATCTTGTTGCAGATTTTGCATTGGAGTAGTACGCCCTGATGTCCGAGTCCTTAAGGACACAGCCCCCCCCCCACCCTGTATCGGCGATCACTGCAAACTGCAGGTCAATTCAGACCTGCGGTTTGTAGCGTTTTCGGAAGTTTCTGATCAGAAACTTCAAAATGAAATTTTTTCGTTTTTAAACCCCCCCTTCCTGCAGCCCTCATTGGGGAGCGGGGTGCGGGCGGTGCGGGTGGGCGAGCGATCACCTGCCCGCCCTCCTCTAATTTTCAGGATGGCCGAGCGGTGTAAGCAGAGTGTCAGCACATTGCTGACACTCTGCTTGAAACAGCTGACATCTGTGCTGGCACAGATGTCTGCCATTTAACTCCTTCCATGCCGCCGTCCATAGGGACTGCTGTCTGGAAGGAGTTAACAGGGAGGGAGCTCCCTCTTCCACCGGGGGCTGCTGTACCATTTCAGCCCCCGATTCTTGACGTTATCACAGAGGAAGGGAGCCCCCCTCCCTTCCCATCACCTGCTTCTCTGTTGTGGCAGCGGGTGATGGATACCATGGCAATTGGACTCCTTCACAGGCTTTCGGCTTGCCATGGTAAAGGTGTACTGTATTATATTATACAGACATCAGACCCACTGGATCTTCAAGAACCAAGTTGGTCTGGGTCAAAAAAATGTAAAAAAAAAAGTGAAAAAAAAAATTAAAATAAAAACACACATTTTTCACTGATTAAAAATAAAAAAAATAAAATACACTACACATGTTTGTTATCACCACATCCATAATGACCTGATCTATGAAAGGGTCATGTTACTTTCCCTGCATGGTGAACGTAAAAAAAAAAAATATATGATGAAATTGAAATTTTGCCCACCTTGCTTCCCCAAAAAGTGAAAAAAGTACGCCAAATGTACGCCAAAAATGTACAAATCAAATTGGCACCTCATGCCACAAAAAATGAGCTTCTACATGAGACAATCGCCCAAAAAGTAAAAAAAATATGGCTCTCAGACTATGGAGACACTAAAACATCCCCCCCCCCCCAAAATGCTGTTATTTTGTTAAAGTCCTAATAAACTTAAAAAAGTATACATATTATGTTTTGCTGCGTCCGTAAGACCCTTCTCTATAAAAATATCACATAACCTAACCCCTCAGGTGAACACCATAAAATAAAAATAAAGTGTAAAAAAAGCCATTTTTTGTCACCTTACATCACAAAAAGTGTAATACCAAGTGATCAAAAAGGCGTATTCCTCCCAAAATAATATCAATCAAACCGCCATCTCATCCTTGCTCCTGCAAAAAATGAGCCCCTACATTGGACAATCGCCCAAAAAATAAAAAAAATATGGCTCTCAGACTATGGAGACACTAAAACATGATTTTTTTTCTAAAATGCTGTTATTGTGTTAAAGTAAAAAAAAAAAGTATACATATTATATATCACCGCGTCCGTAAGAACCTAAGACAATCGCCAAAAAATAAAAAATAAATTTAACTCTCAGGCTATGGAGACATTAAAACATGATTTTTTTGTTTCAAAAATGATATTATTGTTTAAAACTTAAATAATTAAAAAAAGTAGACATATTATGTATGCTGCATCCATAAAGACCTGCTCTATAAAAGTAACACATGACCTAACCCCTCAGGTGAACACAGCAATAAAAAAAAATATATAAATATGGTGTCAAAAAGCATTTTTATCACCTTACATCACAAACAGTTTGCCTTCCAAAAACCATATGGCGTTCCCTACCCTCTGTGCCCTGTTGTTTGGCCATACAGCAGTTTACAACCTCATATGGGGTGTTTCTGCAAACTAAAGAATTAAGGCAATAAATATTGAGTTTTGTTTGGCTGTTAACCCTTGCTTTGTTGCTGAAAAAAAATGGATTAAAATGGAAAATTTGCCAAAACAAATCAAAATTTTGAAATTTTATCTCCATTTGCCATTAACTCTTGTGGAACACCTAAAGGGTTAACAAAGTTTATAAAATCAGTTTTGAAAACCTTGAGGGGTGTACTTTCTTAGATGGAGTCACTTGTTTGGAATTTCTACTCTAGGGGTGCGTCGGGGGGGCTTCAAATGGGACATGGTGTAAAAGAACCAGTCCATCAAAATCCGCCTTCCAAAAAACCATATGGCGCTCTCTTCCTTCTGAGCCCTGCCGTTTGGCCATACAGCAGTTTACGACAACATATGGGGTGTTTCTGCAAACAACAGAATCAGGGCAATAACTGTAAAGATTTGCTTATAAACTTGTAAGCCTTGTAACACCCCCAAAAAATAAAATGGCATTCCCAAAATGATCCAAACATGAAGTAGACATATGGGGAATGTAAAGTATTAACTATTTTGGAGGTATTACTATGTATTATAGAAGTAGAGAAATTGAAACTTGGAAATATGCTAATTTTTCCCAATTTTTGGTAAATTTGGTATTTTTTAAATAAATAAATACCAGTGTCATGAAGTACAATATGTGACAAAAAAAACAATCTCAGAATGGCCTGGATAAGTAAAAGCGTTTTAAAGTTATTCACACATAAAGTGACACTGGTCAGATTTGCAAAAAATGGCCTGGTCCTTAAGGGGTTAAACGGATTGTTTGCTTTTTACTATTGAGGACCTATCCTCAGCAGAAGTCATCAATATCAGATCAGTTGAGGCCCGACTCCAGACACCCCCATCAATCAGCTGTTTTAAGAGAAGACAGCGCTCATACGAGCGCTGCCTTCTCTTCTCTGTTTACCTGCTCACCGCAGCAATTGCACTGGTCAGCAGGTGTAATTACAAGTATGGTGTCCCCATTCACTTCAATGGGACCGCTGTGTAGTATTTACTTGAACAGAGGGAGCTGTCTTATAGAAATAAATGAGGATGCCATACTTGCAATTCTACATGCTCGCCGCTGCAATTGCTGCGGCGAACAGGTAAACAGAACAGAGAAGGCAGCGCTCATATGAGCGATGTCTTCTCTTCAAACAGCTTATTGCGGGGGTGCCAGGAGTCGGACCCAAGCTAATCTGATATCGATGACCTATCCTAAGGATAGGTCATCAATAGTAAAAAGTGGACACCCCTTTAAAATCCATTCCACTCCAATAAAAAGTAGGTGCTCAAGAAGATATTTCTTATGCCAGAGTTAGTCAAAATACATTGGCGTAAGATGTGCCAAGTTTGTTGAAGAGCACATATTTGGTCTGTCTTTGTGCCACAAACTGAAATCTACATCACTGTGAACTGGCATATGCTTCTCACCATATACCAATTTTGTGGTTTAAATTATAAGAAAATATTACTTCTACAATTCTCTGGTATACACATTCAATACGTTATATACACAAAGTATATGCAAAGAGGTGTCTCTCAACAAAGACAATCATCTCGCTAGCGCTACGTTGTGGGTGTGGCTCCCTATGAGTCAAAATACAGCATTTTAACAATCCTTGGTCAACCCAGATATCCGGATACCTAGATTATAGGTATATTATATTCCAAAGCTTGTTAGTAAGTCAGATCTTGACTCATAGGGAGCCACTTCTAACAGGTGGCACTGGCGAGATGGTTCTTTTTCCTTGGAGTCAATTAGCTTAACAGGCTGTTCAATACATATTGCTTCCCAATAGCACACTACATTTAGACATGGCTGGAAACAGATGGTAAAACCTCTAATACCTTACCCCATTTTTTGTCTAAACAATTCACAAAAATTGAAAACATTTTAGGACAAATTATTGTATGCTGCAAAATTTCCATGATTTATTCCCCTCAATGAACCTGATCAACTATTGCATGGTAGCTGTGGAAAATAGGAAAAATAAAAGTAAGTATTACACTGGCTTTTTTGTAATAGTTTGACAACCCAATTGCACATTATATTAATTTATTTAAGAAAATATTAATATCCAACAGCAAATGTAAAGACTCAATACAGACATGCAGAATTTATGTAGAATAAAAAATGGAGGTTTATTGTATGTCTGTTGGGTCAGATTTTTAGGTATTTTTGGGCTTTCAAGTTTTGACATCTCTTTTATGTATGTATATATATATATATTTATTTATAAAGTGTTATGTTTTATAAGATACTCTATTTTCTGATGCAATCTAGAGAGGCATTATTTTTCAGTAAAGAATAAACTCGTAATTGCTTTATTAATTTATGTTTTTTCTTCTTTTGGCATTCCACTTAGAATTCTGTATGTGAATGGGAACAATTGTATTGTACATCATACTATAGTGTATTGTATGGGGTACCGTGTTTACAGAGGTGGTCAAGAGAGTATGGGCAATCAGATAAATAAACTAGTGCACAGTGCCACCTAGTGGAAGAAATTCATAGTCCAGTAACAGAAAGAACATATCCCCAAAAATTTGCAAGCAGGCCATTAAGATGGACAAATTGTTAGGCATCTGTCAGTTTCTAGGCTAAAGAACATTGCTGCTAGACCAAACACCATCAAGCTCCTTCAATCCAATCAACATGTTTGGCTTGCCAAACACAAGATATGTGATTACAAGACACCACTGGCACTTCTGGGAAAAACAAAACTTCTGGCTGACAGAACCTATATCTCCAGATAGAAATCTAATGTGTATGGCCAGACCTAGCCATAGGAGAATGTGGTTGTTGCGTTATTTGAACGACTCAGATGTGATGTAAATACTGTACCCCTGTATGCCTCTAAATTCATACAAAGGCAGAGAGAAGGCTATTCATACAGAAAATACATTATGTGCCTCAAAAATGAATAATCTCCCCTTATGTGCCCTCACAGAGTGTAATGCCCCCTGTGATGAAGGACAGTAGAATGGTGCAAGAAACCTATTAAAGGGAGTGCACCTGAGACGTGCCACCAAGGTACCAGGCCTTGGTGGAGTAAAAGCCGTTAGCTTGTGCATCCACTAGAATAGATAGTGGACGCTCTTGTTAACTAGCATAGCTGGTTTCAGCTAATCTGGGCCAGGATTTTACTGGGAGTAAGCAAAGAGCTGGGTGGGTGCTTACTCCCCACGATTCACTTTGGGGTTTATACTAGGCCCATGTCCACAATTGCATTTAAAAGTCAGCAGCATGAAGCAGGGTGTGTCTGTTGAGTGAGAGGCTGCAGATCACACCCTGCAAGGCACATGTAAAGCAAAACACTGGCCAGTGGACTGACGAACTGACCCAGCTACGATCCGGCTTGACTAAACTGTAAGTTGGCTGGAACCATTAATAAACCGTATTGAAGTGACTTTGTTGTGTCCCTGCCTTTCTTCAACACTTGTCATAGGAGCCCACTGCATTAAACCCCTTATGCACACTTATACAGTATAGCGCACCCTTATGTGTCTATCGCATGCTACTCACAGAGTATAAACTCCTACTTTGCCCCTCATACAGTGTAATGCCTGTTTTGTGCCCCATATGTAGGAGGTCTTTGCTGTGCCCCTCATACAGTATGATGCCCCACACAGGTCATACTCACCTATCCTCCCTTGTTCCCATGTTCCCATGTTCCCAAGAAGAACAGAGCAGATCTATAAATTCTGATTTTCGTTTTTTATCAGATACATTTTTATTAGAAAATTTTCCAAAAGGGACATAAAACTTCCCTGATGTACAGCAATAAACAAAGAAAATTTTATCTTTACATTGTACTTTATACTGTTTTAGAGATCTATAGTAATCTACTAACATCCCATCAGGACATGTCTTAATAATTATATACCAGCAAAAGTGTTAATCTATGCCTATATACTGATTAACACCATTCCAGTCTTGGGGGTTTCTTTTCCCTGTCAGGACAGTTTATTTCCTGGCCTATAAAGATTATTATTATTATTTATTACTAAAGCACCATTCCTTCCATAGCACTGTACATATGAAAAGGGGTATACATACATAATACAGACAATTGCACTAAGCATGAACAAGACGGGTTACAAACTGGTACAGAAGGAGAGAGGGCCCTGCCCCTGAGGCTTACAATCTACATGGTATGGCAGAAGGACACAGTATGAAAGGGTAAAGCTAGTCATGACGGTATAGTGGCAGCAGGGTCACTAGTTGTAGGCTTGTCTGAAGAGGTGGGTTTTTAGTTTTTTTTTAAGGATTCCACTGTAGGTGAATGTCTGATATGTTGGGGTAGCGAGTTCCAGAGGATGGGGGATGCACGGGAGAAATCTTGGAGGCGATTGTGGGAAGAGGTGATAAGAGGAGAGAAGGAAGTCTTGTGAGAATCGGAGATTGCGTGTGGGGATGTATCGGTTAAGTAGCTCCGAGATGTAGGGAGGGGACAGGTTGTGGACAGCCTTGTATGTATTTGTAAGTATATTGAACTGAATTCGCTGGGCAATGGGGAGCCAGTGAAGTGATTGGCAGAGGGGAGAGGCAGAGGGGGAGCAGGGTGAGAGGTGGATTATAGTGATGAGTGAGCACCAAAGTGTTCAGGTACTCGGTCCGAACACATAGCGATATTCGTGCGCTCAGCCAAGCACCCGAGTATAATGGAAGTCAATGGGGGACAACCAGGCACCCCCTGCTCGGATGAGGGGAGGTGCCGCCTGGTCCATTGGAAAAGGTCAAAAAGTGACAGAAACACCACTGAAATGGATCTGGAAAAGCATGGGGCCATGTCTGGGTGCATCTTGAGCTCCAATGTCGCTGCTGGGAACCATATTGTCCCAGTTGTCCGCCACTCTTACATAGCGACAAAATCCCGCCCAAAATCCCGCCCCCCCTAAAGAAGACATCTTTAGAGGTAAAATTGTTAGGAAACATTCTTTCCTGTATATACAGTGCATATGCTGCCAAAAATTACAAGGAAGAAGCACTCCGATACAGCCTGTATATCACATAAAGGAGGACCTCATTCAAAATTATCACTGATGGCCTACTGGTGACCCTCAAAAACATTTGGAGCAAGGGCGTGCTGGTTACCCTCTAAAACATTATAGTTGGGGGCCTGAAGGTGAGCAGACCCAATAAAAAATTCTAGTGAGGGCATAAAGCCTAGCGAACCCCATAAAACATTGCAGGGATGGCCTACAGATGAGCAGACCGTATAAAGCATTGGAGGTGAGGGCCTGGAGCCTAGCGAACGCCATAAAACATTGCAGTGAAGGCCTACAGGTCAGCAGACAATATAAAGCATTGGAGGTGAGGGCCTGAAGCCTAGTGAACCCCATAAAACATTGCAGTAATGGCCTACAGGTGAGCAGACAGTAAAAAAGCATTGGAGTTGAGGGACTGAAGGTAACAGAACCCCATAAAACATTGCAGTGATGGCCTACAGGTGAGCAGACCTTATAAAGCATTGGAGGTGAGGGCCTGAAGCCTAGCGAACCCCATAAAACATTACAGTGATGGCCTACAGGTGAGCAGACCGTATAATGCATTGGAAGTGAGGGCCTGAAGCCTAGCGAATCCCATAAAACATTGCAGTGATGGTCTACAGGTGAGTAGACGGTATAAAGCATTGGAGGTGAGGGCCTGAAGCCGACAGAATCCTACAAAACATTGTAGTGAGGGCATATATTCTGTATGGAAGAGGAGGTGGAGGAGGAGGTGGATGAGAAAACAAGATTCAAACATATACCCTTTTTTTTGCGGTGAAAAGGGTGCCTCTGAATCTTGTGGATTGAGTACATTATAAAGCATACATTTAAATTGCGTTTTTGTTCCTCATTAGCTCAGCTTTCCTCTGGTGGAGTGGAGAAGTCAGGGGCAATCCAGGACTTGTTCATTTTCATCTGAGTCAACCTGTCAGCATTGTCAGTGGACAAGCAGATACTCTTATCAGTTATAATGCCACCAGCAGCACTAAATACACGCTCAGACAATACGCTGGCGGCAGGGCAGGCCAGCACCTCCAAGGCGTAGAGCGCTAGTTCTTGCCACGTATCCAGCTTGGACACCGAGTAGTTGTAAGGCACTGAGGGATAATTTAGGACACTGACACGGTCTGCAATTTATTCCTTCACCATCTTCCAAAACATTTCCCTCCTTGTAACACTAGGCCGTGATTCAGGGTGAGGTTGCTGGCGGGGTGTCATCAAAGTGTCCCATGCCTTGGAAAGTGCTGTCCTGCCTCTGTTGGAACTACTGTATGTTCCCCTTCCTCGGTTGCTTAAGGAAGTACGGACTCTGGCGGCCACATTGTCAGATGGAAAATTTTGGAGCAATCTGTCAACAAGTACGTTCTGGTATTGTACGGTTTTACTTGTCCTCTCCACCACAGGAATCAGAGATGAGTTCTCTTTGCAGCGGGGGTCAAGAAGGGTGAACACCCAGTAAACTGTGTTACCTAAAATGCGTATAACGCGAGGGTCGCGGGAAAGGCAGCCTAACATTAGGTCAGCCAGATGACTCTCCATACCCTCATCCTCCTCCTCTTCTGCCCATCCACACTGAACAGATGGAATTAAAGTTCCATGGGTACTAGCCTCTGTGGCAGAGGCAAGTGTCTCCAGCTCCTCCTCCTCCTCCTCTTCATGGCCCAATTCGCGCTGAGAAGACGAACTGGGGGAGATCTGGCTATCACCCTGCGTCATCTCCTCCCCCATTACCTTGTCTGCCACATTCAAAGCATCCTCCTTAATTGTGAGCAGCGATCGTTTGAGTAGACACAGCAGTGGGATGGTTACACTGATAATAGTGTTATCGCCACTAACCATCTGTGTGGATTCATCAAAGTTTTTTAAAACCTCACATAGGTCTGACATGAATGCCCACTCTTCGCTTGTGAATAGTGGCAGTATTCCACAACTGCCCTCTGCTGCTCACAAAGCCTGGCCAACATGTAGAACATAGAGTTCCACTGCATGCTCACGTCGCACAACAGTCGGGGAGCTGGAAGCCGCAAGCACTGATGCAGCATTGTCAGACCGGCTGAAGCTGTGGACGACTTTCGTAAATGGGCACACAAGCGGCGCGCCTTCACTGGTAGCTCCTGCAAATTGAGATAGGTTAAACCGCTGAACCACTAAGTTTAAGACTTTGGCTAGGCATGGAATGTGTGTCAGGTTGACGAGCTCCAAAGCTGCCACCAAGTAACGGCCATTATCAGACACAACCATGCCTGTTTCTAGGTTGAGTGGCGAGAGCCACAGCTCGGTCTGGTCCCTTATATCTTGCCACAGCTCTGCGGCGGTGTGCTGTTTGTCCCCTAAACAGATCAGTTTCAGCACGGCCTGTTGACGCTTACCTACAGCAGTGCTACACTGCTTCCAGCTAGCGACTGACGGCTGACTGCTGTTGGAGGTGGAAGTGGATGAGGAGGCGGCGGAGGAGGAGAAGTGGGGGTTGGAGCCAGTAACATAGCTGCTGGCGGAGACCCTGATGGACGTAGGGCCCGCAATCCTGGGCGTGGGTAGAACCTGTGCCATCCCAGGGTACAACTCACTCCCGGCCTCCACAACATTCACCCAGTGTGCGGTCAGGGAAATGTAGCATCCCTGGCCACCACCCCTTGTCCATGGTGAGAGGGACCTTCTCAGTAAGTGTGTTGGTCAGGCCATGGGTGATGTTCTGGGACACATGATGGTGTAAGGCGGGCACGGAACACCGTGAAAAATAGTGGCGGCTGGGGAATGCATACCGAGGGACGGCCACCGACATCAGGCTGCGGAAGGCCTCAGTGTCCACAAGCCTAAATGGCAACATTTTAAGGGACAGTAATTTCGAAAGTTGTGCATTTAGTGCTATGATCCGTGGGTGGGTATTTGTGCTTGCATTCAACTGCCTGTGTTATCAACATTTGGACGCTGCGCTGGGACAGGGAAGTGGATGTTGTTGCTGACAGTTCATGCGAAGGTCCAGGTGCAGGACGAGGGGCATCCGGGCCTGCGCCTTCGACAGGGGATTGGCCAGCAGTGCGTAACACCCACTTATTAGGGTGCTTGGGTGCCATGTGGTGGATCATGCTGGTGGTGGTGAGGTTGCTAGTGTTCATGCCCCGGCTCATTTTGGTACGACACAGTTTGAAGACTACTACTCTTTTTTCGTCTGAGCTTTCCTCAAAAAGGAGCATACTGCGGAACACCTACCCCTTGGCAAGGTAGATTTATGCATGGGAGTGCTTTGTGTAATGGTTGCGGGCCTGCTTGGTGTGAGCCGATGTCTCCCTTTTGCAACCCCACTGCCTCTTCCAGACTGTTGCTGTGCTACGGATACCTCCCCCTCTGTACTGCTGTCCTCGCTCGGCTTTTCATCTTCCCATGTTGGGTCAGTGACCTCATCGTCCACCACCTTCTCTTCCACTTCCTCACTCTGCTCATCCTCCTGACTTGACCTAACCACCACCTCAGTGATTGGTAACTGTGTCTTATCATCATCCACCTCGTGAACGAATGATTGCCGTTCACCACTGTCATCTTCTTGAGACTGTGAAGGCTCAAGAGGTTGGGAATCAGGGCACAATATCTCAGGTACCTCTTCCAGTATGCCAAACCAAGTACTGGTGATGAAAAGAGGTCATGTGAACATCCGAGTGTGGGATTACTTGTTTGGCCAGACGCGACCTGGTGGGAGGAAGGAGGATCAGAGTGAGGATTCGGTTGACCAAACTCTTGGCTAAAGAGACTGGACTTTGTGGAAGAGAGGGTGGTGCTTAACTGACTGGAAGCATTATCTTCTGCAATCCAACCGACCACCTGCTCGCTCTGGTCCGACTTGGACAGTGTTGTCCTGCGCCGCCCAGCTAAGTTGGACACGAAGCTGGGTAAGGTGGTTTTTTAGTTTTTTCAGCATCACGCCCACTTCCCCCACCCTTTTTGGTCGCCTTCTTGATATTAGTGGTTTTGTCTGTAGATGTGGCACAGATTGTTTTACTGTCCGCTAACAGATTTTCGGCACTACAGTACCCAGAGATAATGTAATTTTTACAATACAGAATGTACTGGCTTGCTGTAATGTACTGGAGACAAAGAAATACAAATTTTCGGCACTACAGTAGGCCACAGATTAAATTTTTACAATACACACTGTATTGGCTTGCTGTAATGTTCTGGAGACAGAGAAATACAAATTTTCGGCACTACATGATGGTGCACTGCTTTATGATGGTGTAGTGTATATCTCAGTACCAAGGAACACTGTAGTGAATAAGCCCCTTTTTATAATGTCTGACCAACACACTGCGTTATGATTGTGCAGTGTATATCTCAGTACCAAGGAACACTGTAGTGAATAAGCCCCTTTTTATAATATCTGCCCAACACACTGCTTAATGATGGTGCATTGTAGATGTCACTAATCGAAAATCTTTCTGTCTTTTAGAAGTTAAAAAAGCGATTTTCAAGCCCTGCACTAACTGTCCCTTTCTGGTGACGCCTGTCCCTGATAGTGCTGAAGCAAACACCTTCTTAAAAAAATTAAATAAAAGGTGCTGCACTGCTGTCAAACAAACACTCTAGTCCTTAAAAAGGACGGTTAGGTCTTTCAATAAGGTTTTTGGAGTGAAATCAGTAAGTTTAGAGCAAAACACTATCTGTCCTTGCCTACTGTCTGCTCTACCTGACGCTGAATGAGCCGAGCGCCGGACCTCAGCTCCTATATGAAATGGTATCACGTGTTCCGGCTAGCCAATCAGTGTAAGGCTTACAGCTAAAATTGCTATGGCCTTACACTGATGGGAATTACTTACCTGGACCTTGATTGGCTGCTTAGAAGGCGCCAAACATGCGGGGAGGAGACTCGGCCGAGCATGCTCGCTCATCACTAGTGGATTAGTCGGGCAGCAGATTTGAGGATATATTGGAGGGGTGCGAGAGTGCTAGATGGAAGGCCACAAAAAAGATATTGCCCAATGATAAAGTGAAAAGGAAGGATTGTTCATATGGAGCCACCTATCGCATAGGACTATATATCTGGAAACACAGTTTCTTTTCAAATAGACTGCCTTCTCGAGACAAAGTACCTCATTAACTCTCAATATAAATTCCACCTTAGTAGGGGGATACCAGGTAGTCAAATGTCTCACAATCAATTTCCGAGCTTGGAAAAGCAGGCGTTCTACACAACTGTTGTACTATAGTCCCAACTCCCGAGCACCTTTTCCAAGGATAACCAATATACAGGTCCAGGGTTCAAGCAGTACTCAGAACTGAAATGCATCTCAAATTAAACTGAGAACCGATTTCCATAATCCCTCTAGACACTGACAGTCCCAGGACATAAGTAGTACAGATGCAGAGTCTTTCTTAGAGTGCGGACAGAGGGAATTAGTTTTAATTCTAGTACAGAATAAGGATAGCGGTGTTCTATACACCTGGTGGATTAATAGCAATTGTGACATACGTTTTGATTCACTAAATGAAAATTGTGGTGTCAATGCCAACACTTTTTTAGCAAATTGGACCCACCTCTTCTTCCCTTTTCCTCTTAACAGGAAGGGCTTCATTCCCCCAAGATTTATTGAGTAGGAATTTAAATACCAAAGATATCAAACCCTTAGTTGATCCACATTGTACCTGGAGAGCATGATGTAACTGCAGAAATTGATAAAAGGCGGTGTGAGGAAGGTTAACCACATCAGCCCCCCAGCATAAACACCCTTAAAGGGAATCTGTCACCAGGTTTGAGCCCTGTCAGCTAAACATATGCTGACGTTCAGGGTCTCATTAGCATGCCTAATATGGGCTCATCTAAACAAATGGTAGCGTTATTTTGTCAAAAAACAGGTTTAACTAACCTGTCAATCACACATATAAGGAGCCCAAGGGGAGGTCCAGCGATGCAGGGTGCCGGGCCGCAGACATTGCTGTATGTGGCCAGCGCCGCCTCCAAATGCTCCGTGCCGCCTCTCCTCCCCTCCTCCTGCTGTAGCGCTGGCTCGTACGCACACGCGCGTGCGCACTTCACTTCAAGCCGATCCAAGAAGTCGCGCGTGCGCAGGGCATGCACCCGTGCGGACTTCTTGGATCGGCTTCTTGAAGTGAAGTGCGCACGCGCCGTGTGCGTACGAGCCAGCGCTTACAGCAGGAGGAGGGGGAGGGAGAGGCGGCACGGAGCATTTGGAGGCGGCGCTGGCCACATACAGCAATGTCTGCGGCCCGGCACCCTGCATCGCTGGACCTCCCCTTGGGCTCCTTATATGTGTGATTGACAGGTTAGTTAAACCTGTTTTTTGACAAAATAACGCTACCATTTGTTTAGATGAGCCCATATTAGGCATGCTAATGAGACCCTGAACGTCAGCATATGTTTAGCTGACAGGGCTCAAACCTGGTGACAGATTCCCTTTAATGACGAGACCAATTTTTACAATTCTGCACTACACTACTTTCATCATTTATTGCTCCGTCATACAACTTACCACCCAAATGAATTTTGCCTCCTTTTCTTCTCACTAATAGAGCTTTCATTTGGTGGTATTTCATTGTTGCTGACATTTTTACTTTTTTTGCTATTAATCAAAATTTAACAACATTTTTGCAAAAAAATGAAATTTTTTGCTTTCTGTTGTAAATTTAAAAAAGCGTTTACAAACTATGGTGCAAAAAAGTGAATTTCCGCATTTTGAAGCAGCGCTGACTTTCTGAGCACCTGTCATGTTTCTTCAGGTGCTAGAATGCCAGGATAGTATAAATACCCCCCAAATGACACCATTTTAGAAAAAAAGGCACCCCAAAGTATTCGCGGAGGGGCATGGTGAGTTCATGTATCATTTCATTTTTTTTCACAAGTTAGCGGAAAATGACACTTTCTGAGGAAAAAAAATAATAATAAAGTTTCCATTTCTGCTAACTTCTGGCAAAAAAAATAAAAAATCTCCCACGGACTCACTATGCCCCTCAGTGAATACCTTGAGGTGTCTACTTTCTGAAATGGGGTCATTTGTGGGGTGTGTTTACTGTTCTGGCATTTTGGGCGGGGCTAAATTGTGAGCAGCCCTGTAAAGCCTAAAGATACTCGTTGGACTTTACGCCCCTTTACGCACCTAGGCTGAAAAAAAGTGGCACACATGTGGTATCGCCGTACTCAGAAGAAGTAGGGCAATGTGTTTTGGGGTGTATTTTTACATATACCCATGTTGGGTGAGAGAAATATCTCTGTAAACTGACAACTTTGTATAAAAAAAATTTAAAAGTTGTCATTTACAGAGATATTTCTCACACCCAGCATGGGTATAAGTAAAAATACACCCCAAAACACATTGCCCTACTTCTCCGGAGTACGGCGATACCACATGAGTGACACTTTTTTGCAGCCAAGATGCGCAAAGGGGCCCAAATTCCAATAAGTACCTTTAGGACTTCACAGGGCATTTTTACGCATTTGGATTCTCACGCTTTAGGGCTCCTAAAATGCCAGGGCAGTATAAATACCGCACATGGGACCCCATTTTGGAAAGAAGACACCCCAAAGTATTCCGTGAGGGGCATGGCGAGTTCACAGAAAAAAAAAATTTTGGGGCACAAATTAGCGGAAATTGATTATTTTTATTTTTTTTGCAAAGTCCCATATTCCACTAACTTGTGACAAAAAATAAAATTTTACATGAACTCACCATACCCCTCACGGAATACCTTGGGGTGTTTTCTTTCCAAAATGGGGTCACATGTGAGGTGTTTGTACTGCCCTGGCATTTGAGGGTCTCCGCAATCATTACATGTATGGCCAGCATGAGAAGTTTCTGCTATTCTCCTTATATTGAGCATATGGGTAATGAGATTTTTTTTTTCCGTTCAGCCTCTGGGCTGAAAAAAAGAAAAAAAAAATGAACGGCCCAAATTTCTTCATTCGCATCAATCAATGTGGATGAAAAAATCTCTGCCAAAATCAGTGACTGCGGTGTGGTGGGCTGCGCGCTAACTACCTAACAAATAGCTAACTAACTGGCGGTGATAAGGGACCCTTAGGCCCCATTCACACGTCCGCAATTCTGTTTGCGGAACGGAATTGCGGACCCATTCATCTCTATGGGGACAAACTTTGTCCCGCTCGGATCCGGAATTGCGGATCCGCACTTCCGATTCTGCACTTCCGTTCCACAAAAAGATAGAACATGTCCTATTCTTGTCTGCAATTGCTGAAAAGAAAAGGCATTTTCCATATAGTTCTGGCAATGTGCGGATCTGAAAAATGTGGAAAGCACATTGCCTGTGTCCGTGTTTTGTGGATCCGTGGATCCGCAAAACACATATGGACATCTGAATGGACAGGGGGGTGATCAGGGAGTCTATATGGGTGATCATGGGTTAATAAGGGGTGAATAAGTGACAGGGGGGGGTGTAGTGTGGTGCTTGGTGCTACTTTACAGAGCGTCTTGCGAGATGACGCACGGATGCGTCTGGCCAGAACAACAGGACCGTCCGCCGGACGCATCTGTGCGTTAGACGGTCCTGAGAAGGTTAAATTCAGGCTGAAGCTGTTCAGACGTCTTAACTGCTCCCGGTCTCTGAATCTAAAAATATAACCCATTTCACTTGGAGAAAACCCTTCCAGGATGAACAACTCCGGGAAACTGAAGTTTCTCCATAGTGGAGTCGCCTGGGTATATCCCTTTATAGACAGTATACCCTTAAATTTACTTTATACCTTGCGTAATAACGACATTGTGTGTAATTCAGCAGCTGGAGCCCTATGTCCAATAATGTGGGACAACAATCTGATGAGTCCCAGGAGTTTGTTCCGATCCCTTAATATGTATGTTGTGGTTAAGAAGCAATAAAATTTAGTCAAGGATTAGGAATACAGAGCTTGCCTGCGAGTCTCTAATTTTATTCTAGCCAACTTCTTCTGCCAAATTTAGATGACTAAATATGTTATGAATCTTGTAAAAAAAACTCGCTGCGGGATCCACGACAAGGATATATGTAGGACATACATTAATTTTGGCATCAGTATCATCTTAAGAAGATAACTTCTCCCTACTACAGTCATTTGGAGTTTACACGACACATGGATTTTATCTACCACATTGCTGAAAAGAGTGTATATATTGTCTCTAACGTAATTACCTACATATGGATACATTAATACCTAGATATTTAAACTGATAGGATATTTGTAATTGTGTAGCTAACATTGAAATATTGGAAGGAATAAGGTCCAGTGGAAAAAAAATAGATTTATTTTAGTAATTCCGGAGCTAGTACCAAATTATTTTATAATAGACATTACGGGATCCATTGACTGTTCAAAGTGCCCAGTATAAATTAACATATTGTCCGCATATAAAGAGACGCATTCTTCACTTGTCCCTATAACCCCACGACCTAATTAAACATGCTAGCGGCTCAATAGTAATGACAAAAAAGAGAGGGGAGAGAGGACATCCCCAACGGGCGCCTCTCTCCAATACGAACCTCTCTCCAATACGAACCTCTCTGAAGTGCCACCTTTTGCCCTAACCCTAGTTCAGGGATGACCAACTTTTAGCTCTCCCAGATGCTATAAAACTACTCCTCCCACCATGCACTGCTGTAGGCTGATAGCGGTAGGTAGTGTGGGCATGCTAGGAGCTGTAATTTTAAAACTGCTGGAGAGCCTTAGGTTGGCCATCCCTGCTGTAGTTGGACCCACGCAATAAATGTACTGCCAAAGCCTGTTGCCTTTAACACCGCCCAGAGGTGCTCCCCTTCAATGCTGTCGAAGGCCTTGGCTGCATCTAACAATAGAATTGCCCGACTTCCAACTGCTTCCGACCACCTTTGAACATTAAGAAATAAACATCTAAGATTTATCAATCCAGACTGGTCTTTATCAATCTGCTTGCTAACACTTTAGCTAAGATCTTAACACTTGATGTTGATAAGGAAATAGGTCTATATGAGTCAGTAGAAGTTGTATCCTTTCCGAGCTTTGGCAGTACAGTTATCTCATGGATTCTGGTAAAACACCCTTTCTAAGGCCTCAGCATAGGCTATTAGTAACTCAGATAGCAAAATGTCCTTATATTTAAAAAACTAAACAAAAAACCTTTTCACTGCACCAAACCCAAGGGAGAGATGGCCTGACGGAGTACACCATGACACAACATATTCTCAGGGCCACTACCACTCCCATGCTCCGCACCAGCTCCTCAGTGGCTATATAATCAGTTAAAAAGGGTTAAAAATTTCAATTGCTTCAAATAAAAAAATTAAAAAACATGATATACTCACCCCTTTCTCTGCAACACTGGTCCGGTTCTTCTGCCACTCTGTGTCTTAAAGTATTTATTGGATAGAGACCGTTACCTATATTTGTAATCAGCTAATAGGAGAGGGTTATATGATACTGTAAGTCGGACACAATACCATAAAATGTCCGTAAATTCCATTAAAACTAGACTTCTTTCAGCTCACCTTTTATAATTATGGGTCATTGCATATTTATGTCCAGTGCTGGTATTTTATTACAGCTCAGCGGTAAGATTGATCATTCTCATCTAATCACATATTAGGCTTGCATGCCATGCAGTCATTGAAACAAGACATGTCGTGGGTTCTCACTGTAGCTGTGAGATGTACTAGCTTAGCTAGTAACTCTGTGAGGCGCGCTCTCTAGATACTAACTGGAGAAGTAAGGTTTAATGTTTAAATACTGCTGACATAATGAGTTATCTTGTGTTGGTTTTGGTGATAAATGATATGTTAATGTCAGGACTGTGAGCTGGGAAATGGACCTTACATGCTTATGTCCCGTGCTTATAAAAATGGTGTTATATGTCCCTCCTTTTAAAACAATTGGGGTTAACTTCTCTGAGCGGTAAGATGAGGCTCCTCAAGTCAGTTCCATGGAAATCGGCATTGTCATTTTATATGCTGTTTTCAATGCTGTTGTTTTACCCTATTGAAATAAAAGTTTAAAGATTTAGTTTATTACACTAGCACATCTTGTAAATTACTAATGGTACCTGATTGTTTCAAAACCGCAGTGTCTAAAAGTATCCTGAGTAGAGATGAGCAAATTGATTCTGTTCAAATTGAATTCCACATGAACTTTTTGGGTTGAAATTTTAGCTATTTGATCAGACAGATTTCATAAAATTGCACCGGGAGGTGTCAGTGACAGTAGCAGCAATTTTCCACCAAAAAGTGAAAATATTTGGACCAGTTAAAAAAATGTAAAAAATCTGACAGTGCAGTGTATTTTTAAAGAGGCTGATTGTTACCAGCAGCGACCATGTGTATATCCATAGCTAGTTATAGCACTGTCACTTTAAGATTACTAATGATGTCTTGGCGTTAAAGAGCTTGGAAAGACTTGCATACAGTCCTAGGAGACCTGCAAGTAAAACAGCCACCCAGCTCCAGGGGTGATTAAAGCTTCTCTACCTTTATTTCATAGGTTGGATATCAAACATATCACAAGTGTACTAATGCTTACACATTTCAATCACAGCAGCAGTCTTAATAATAGCATTGTTAGGAGACATCAGAATGTCATACAGAACTTGTCAGGACAAGTAGGGACTTTCGATTTGGGTGAAATTTAGGCTACTTTAACATTAGCGGCAGCCTTTATGGCACCAGCACGGAAAAGATGCCCAGAGGCGGTCGGAATAAAACTACTACATGTTTGCCGTGCTGCCGCTGGACCTCCGGCCTGCCCCCGTTATAGTCAATGGGGGTGGAGCGGACCTCCGGGGGCACGTGTGTACTAGCGGCAGCACGGATCCAGCAGGCAGTTCACCCCCTGGAACAGCCTGCTGGAGAAGGCTGCCGCTAATGTGAAAGTAGCCTAATTCAGACTTGAATTTAATCGGCTGACCTATTTGGCCAAATCAAATCTAAATTGAATTTCAGGAAATCCACTCATCACTAATACTAATGAGTATCGCACATGGTTGTATTGCAGGTTTTTACACACTCCAACTTGTATAGAGCCGTAATATGGGTCCAATTTCATACAGAAGCATGCTGTGGGTTTTTTCACATTATACCATATTCCATTGGATGCTGCATTAGCATAATTTTTCGTGGAGAATACCTTTGTAATACCGTGATGCTATACGTTGTCTTTGTAACACGGAGGCGCCATATAGCAGTGTATAGAAATGTAAGGACTGCATACAAGCTCTGTGCTCACAGCTCTACTGTGTGTGGGGAACTCAAGGTAGAAAGCCACTTTAACTTAAAAGGACATTTTTAAATTCTGCATCAAGCATCCTTTCTTTACTTCTGTATGATGACATTAAGCTTTACGCAGAGTAGGTAAGATAAGAGATTGACAGGTTAAATAGGCTGTTTCCTGGGTCGCAACACTCCTATGCAGTTGAAGGATATGCTCCCTAAAGAATAAGAGAAAGAAAACTGAGCAGGGCAAGGTGGGGAGTTTGCTTTCCTTATTCCTTAGGCGGAAGAAAGGAGTATGCCTACAACAGCACAGAACGTTCTTGTAGAACAATGTCAGACACACTTCAATACAAGCGCTTGCCAACTCAGGTCACCTAATTGATCCTTTATGTTAACCCCTTATGTTATCAGAGAAATCTGCTAAGCATTGCATTAGAAAGTTAATATATATTGCATTAGTAGACAAAGAGTTAAGACTTCTCGTTAGGTTATATTAGCCTTACAGGATTTGGCCAAACTAGTTATTCATCTCCATTAAGTCAATCATACTATTATGCTTTGGAAATTACAGAGTAGACAGGCTAAATTCTTGTAAATAGGTGGCAGATGATGGATTGTCTAAAAGTAACTTCCTCAGAATACCCATTGTCAAATAGTCTGCAGTTGGAACATAACTGGACCTATAAAAATAGCTTCAACTTTTAAAAAAAAGTACTTATAATTCAATGCCAATTTTTTCCTTTCTTTCATAATGTTGAAATCCTACTGAAACAACATACAAAAAGCTAAAGACTGAAGCCAATTAATTTTAGTACAAGAAGGAGCCCTTATATATGGGTACTGTATCCAGGCCACCCATACTTTCAAACACTCACTGGGATTTAGATGTTATAAGTCAAATTATTGGGATTTAGATGTTAAGGAAGGAATTGTTTTCCCCTAAAATGAGGAAAATTGTCTTCTACCTCACAAGGTTTTTTGCCTTCCTCTGGATCAACCTGCAGGATAATAGGCTGAACTGGATGGAGAGATGTTGGTCTACCTTTGGATTTACAGTCTTTAATCCTCTTTGGCTAAGGAGAAACTGAAAGGTTGTGGCACAGCCAGACGCTTGCTGCAGGCCACTCCTACCTGCTTCAGCTAATGAGCATCCTAGAAATTGGTGGGAGTCGTCTGCCGCTTGCAGCTGTGCGCAGCTCAATCATACTGTTTTTCTATTCCCTAAGTCTTTATTTTTTATATTACACAAGATTCTTAATCATTTCTGAACTCTTAAAGTTTTCCCGTGTTTCAAATATTTCTGGCAAGGGCTATGGTCTATTCCAAGATAATGCACAAATTGTCCAGACTCCTTTTCACCATTGTCTAGTTCGGCTAAAACTCCTTGGATTGCAGATGCACAGATCTGAATCAGCAGATGTGTTAATGGCAGTATGCAGAAAAATATATATATTTTACATGACTATGTCTAGCAATAAAAAGACTCAGGATTCTTAAAACTAAGAAAAGTTGCCACCAATAAAGACCAACGAATTGTATTACACCAAAAAGTTTCTCACTCACATTTATCCTATGATATAATATTGCATGTTTTTTGCATTTCCCTAGGAGGGCTATCACATCTGGAAAAATTTATTTTTTTAACATGAACACACTGGCTGTGCCAATGAGATGAGACAGCTTTCCAGATGGAAGATGTCAATGTCAGACTTCACCTTTTAGTGTTCGCTTTTCCACAAGGTCTCCTGGCTCCCATAGCAAACAAAAGTGGACCTTATTGTCTTTGTCATCTGTTCTTAAATGGCTCAAGTTCTTCAAAAGAAAGGTAAGGACCAGGTATCTGAGGTACTGATACTATTCTAAGCCATATTTTTTTTTCTTTCAACTTAGACCTGTAGTTCAGCCAAACCTTTTTCTATGGTGGAGAGATCTGGTGATTACAGATGAGCAAACTTTAAAAAAAAGTTCGGCGTTCGGGTTGTGGTAACTCACGCATCCCGTTATGGATTCCACTACCGCGGACTATCACGACATATGGAATCCATAAGGGGCGGCTTCCACCAACCCGAACTGTTGAACAGCCGAAGGACCTGGGGTGACGTCACCGTCATGTGATCAGTGCAGGGGGCATGGCTCAGCACGGGATCAAATCCAGTGCTGAGCCACGCCCCTGCACTGATCACATGACGGTGACGTCACCCCAGGTCCTTCGGCTGTTCAACAGTTCGGGTTGGTGGAAGCCGCCCCTTATAGATTCCATATGCCGCGATAGTCCGTGGTAGTGGAATCCATAACGGGATGCGGCGATTACCACAACCCGAACGCCGAACTTTTTTTTAAAGTTCGCTCATCTCTACTGGTGATCAAGCTGATCATGAGAGCTGCTAGATATCCTGAAAAGCATCTGGTGTAGTTCGGGCAGTATGTGGGTAGGCATTATCTTGTTGGAACACCATGTCTCCTAACAGTATAACTGGTTCGACAATGTCCTGGACATACCAGAACGGTCATGGTAGCTAATGGTGCTCCACACCATGACATCTGGAGTTGGTCCTGTGTGTCTCCTCGCATTATGCATTATGGTGGTATGTGTTCTCCTGCCAACTCTGATTCAGCCATCAATGGCAAGCAATAGTGTTCAGTGATGAAAGTACTAATTATGGTTGCTTCAGAGATCAGAGGCGGGTTGGAGAACTCCTACTGCCATTATGCATAGTGCGGAGACCCACAGGACCAACACCAGATGTCAAGACTTAAAGGGAACCTGTCATCAACTTTATGCTGACCCTACTGAGGTCAGCATAAAATAGATATAGAAATTATGATTTCAGTGGTGTATCATTTATGAGCTAAAATGAAGTGGTTGCTGAGAACCAGCATCATAATCATTGCAGCCCAGGCCTTGAAAAGAGTCAAATCTACTTGAGAAGAGTCATGGTTTTTTATAATCTCCTGCACTCTCTGCCCATCTGCTGATGATTGGCAGTTCTCTCCTAGAGAGAAAGGGAGAAAACTCAGTAGAAGACTGTCAGTCATCAGCAGGTGGGCAGAGAGGGCAAGAATTCATGAATAACCATGACTCTTCTCAGGTGGCTGTGACTGTATTCCAGGCCCAGTCTGTAATGATTGTGATGTCGGTGTTTGGGGGTCGTCTGACAAACTGTCTCCGGCTACTAGACCCAAAAAGAACAATCTTACTTTTATCAGTCCACAAAATGTGCGCCATTTCTCTTTAGGCCAGTCAATGTGCTCTTTGGCAAATTGTAACCCCTTCAGCACGTCTTTTTTTCAAAAGTGTGACTTTGCGGGGGCTTCTTGCAGATAGCTTGGCTTCACATAGGCATATTCTAATTGTAACAGTACTCACAGGTAACTTTAGACCTTCTTTGATCTTCCTGGAGCTGATTGTTGGCTGAGTCCTTGCGATTTTGGCTATTCTTCTTTCCATTCGAATGGTAGTTTTTCACTTTCTTCCACGTCTTTCAGGTTTTGGTTGCCATTTTAAAGCATTTGCTATCATAATAGTTGGGCAGCTTATCATTTTCTGCATTTTTTTATATGTTTTCCCCTCTCCAATAAACTTTTTAATCAAGGTACGCTGTTCTTCTGAAGAATGTCTGGAACGACCCATTTTCCTTAAATAAGGGCAATAATTGCCACCTGTTTTTCAAAGAATGAATGACCTCCCTAGTTTAACTCCACACTGGTATTATTTTGAACATGCCTCTTTCAATTAGTGATTCAATTCCACAGAATCAGTAGCATATATGTCATGACTGTTGGGTCTGTTGGATTTCTATCACTCTGCTACACCTGCTAGTAAATTATTTGCCATGTAGAAATATCATTTCTACCAAAAACAGTGATTGATCAGGTTAGTGATGTCTGACTGCTATTATTTTTAACACAACTGTATCTGCATTAGCAAATCAGTTTTGCTCATATGAATGGGATTGTTCTGTAGCAAAACACATTGTTTTCTGCAAGCCTCATAGTGTTGTAAGGGTATTAAGACTATTTATTCAGAAATTATTGAATTCACACAAAAATACCCATTCATATGAGTGGTACAGTCACAGAAACTTCTGCAAAATATCTACTGTGTGTGAATTCATCCTAACCTGCCCCATTTCTACTGAACCAAACTTAGATCACCATAATATCCATATGTTGCAATCATAATACATAATTTCTGCCAGTTTCCAATTTAAAATGGTGGCATGCTCAATCAGATATTGGTTGGATAAAGGCATTTCTTCTAGGAGACAATATTGCAAGACATCTGGCACCTGATATGTCCTGTATGTCGGTGTGGGTCTTTACCATGGCAATGCATGGCTTCCGTCTACAGGGCTATGCTTTGTGCTTTTGCACCTAGTGTAATAAGATACACGGTAACAATAACATTTACAAGGACAGGTGCATTCTGTGGTCTGACTAAACCCTCATACTGGTGTTAAAATTGATAGTTTAGCCAATATATCCTACTGTGGAGGACATATCGGAGCCCGAGCACCGCCCCAAGGTATCTCAAGTAGCTCCTGTAATTCTCCCACTGGCCCCTGGTATCGCCCATATGGCACAGGTAGGTTAGCGTTAGGTCCCAAGCTACTTGAGATACCTTGGCACGCTGCTCGGGGTCCGATATGTCCTCCACAGTAGGATATATATTGGCTAAACTATTAATTTTAACACTAGTATGAGGGTTTAGTCAGACTGCAGAGTGCACCTGTCCTTGTAAATGTTATTGTTATATTGTTTCTCACATCCACACATTTTCTATCCTGTGTAGGATGTCTATTGTGGTACTTGTGGTCCGCTGCAGGCATCCCCCACTGCATTTTTGCTGGGGATCGCCACTAGCAGCAGACCACAAGAGCAGGATCTGCCCACCGGTATAGATGCGCCACTGCATATGGGGTGGAGCACGTCCTGCTTCTAATACCACACCATTTTATAGTTTGTATATAAGATACAAGGTAGCATAACTATGCATCTCTAATGAAAAGGAACATGTAATTGTTAAAAATGGCGGCTGAGCAGGCATGGTCACTGCATCTTTTATCCTTCCCTGCATCCTAGCACTCATCTGCCACGTGCAGAGGGTTCAGCTAGCGGAATTTCATGTGCTCAATGCTGCGCTATTCCTCTGTTTCAAGCCACGGCTCTCCTTCCTAACCTATCCCTTTCTCTTAGTCTGTAAAAGGGTTAGCGTGCACACATCCAAATTTCTCCCCAGCCTATGGCTGGCTGTCTATGGCTATGTAAGGCACTTTCCCTAGTGGGAGGGTGCCTGAGCTTTAGGTTTCTAACTGGCTAATGGACCCAGTGAAGGTGTGCTATACAGACTGTCTACCAGTGTGCATAACCTCTTCCTGTTAACTGTTTCTGATACTCCACTGCCTACCCTGACCTTAGACTGTTTACCATGTTGATTTTCAGCTGCCTGCCCAGACTATGTGCCTGTTTCATATATATATGCAAAAACTCTGCCCATCCTGACCTGGGTCTGCTTCCTGGCTACAAGGAATCCGCTGTTCCTTTGCAGCTGTGCACCGGTGTCTGTGATCCCCGTAGGTTAGCTGCCAACTGCACAGGGACTATTCCAGGAGGTAGCAGCCTGGTGGCTTGTCTGAGGGATCAAAACAAGAGGACTCCCAGCATACGCCCTTAGAGATAGCCCAAAGCCAAACCATCACAGTAATAACTAGGAGACAGGGGAGCAACTAGCCATTATGCTGAATGAGGCAAAATTTAAATGGCACCCCCCCCATGTCAAATTCTCAACCTAACCACTCCCTCCCCAGCCCTACTGTTAAAGGGGTTGTCCACTATTTTATATTGATGGCCTATCCTCAGCTGTTTGAAGAGACCACAGCGATCATATAAGCGTTGCCTTCTTTGCACTGTTTACCTGCTCACCATCGCAGGCAGCAGGTAAATAGTGAGGAGAAGGCAGCGCTTATACAAGGGCTGCGGTCCATTCAAACAGCTGATCTGTAGGAGGCATCTGATATTGATGATCTATCCTGAGGATAGGTCATCAATATAAAAAAGCGGACAATCCCTTTAAAGACATACTTGTAAAACATTACATACAGCACTACAAAACATATAGGGTAATACAGTGCCACATACCGCTTACATCCAGTGATGACTCCTCTTATGTAGATGTTGTCTTTCCTCATCTTTTCCATTCAGACCAGACCTCCATGATTATTTCTTTCAGCCATCTCTTGTCTCTGCAGAGTATGACAGACATCATAGTTTTGTACTTTTCCATTATCCTTCCACCTTCTGAACACATCATCCTGCCACCCTCAATACTGTGCCATCTATGCCCCCTAATACTAAACTGCAGAAACAGTTCTCCTGACTGTACCACACTAGTACCACATATAGTATATAGTTCCCCCTTCAATAATTATTGGCACACAATGCTCTAAAAACTAACTTCACCCAGTAAATAGTGCCCCTGACTAGTGCAATAAAACATGTGTCAGTTACTGTGCCACTGTGCCACGGTGCCCCCCCCCTCCCCCCGCTGTAACAGAGCTCCCAAAAGTCCCACCAATAGTAATAATTCTCCGCTAGAGTGCACTTAGTGCTAACAGTGCACCCAATAGTAGTAATGCCCCCATTGTGCCCCAGAAGTAATAATACCCACCATAATGTCCCCAGTAGTAATAATTCCCTCAATAATGTGTGCCAGTAGAAAAAAGCCCCCTAATGTGTGCCAGTAGAAAAAATACCACCTGTATATCTCATAAAGGAAACAAGATCTTGTCAATAACCAGAGACAATTACCTTTCCCAAGTGGTTCAGGACACGACTAGAGGGACAGCCATACTGGACTTAGTATTAACCAATAGACCTGACAGAACAACAGATGTGCAGGTTGGGGGACACCTGGGAAATAGTGACCCTAAAGTAATAACCTTCCAATTGTCATTCAAAAGAGTTTTTCTTCAGGGAGGAACAAAAATGCCAAACTTCAAAAAAGAAAAATTTAGCCAACTAAGAGAGGCCATAGGCCTAACTAACTGGGACAAAGATCTCAAAAATAAAAATAAAAAATACAGCCATAAAATGGAATATTTTTAAAAGCATCCTAAAATCTAATTCTGAGAGGTACATACATTATGGGAATAAAAGGTTAAGGGACAAGAAAAAAACTATGTGGATAAATAGAGCTGTAAAGAAAGCAATACAGCTCTAAAACAGGAGAATAGTGAAGAAGCACTGAAAATCTATAAGGGAAAAAAATTGAATATGTAAAAAAACAAATAAAAGCAGCTGAACTAGAGACCGAGAGATTAATTGCCAAAGAGAGCAAAACTAACCCTAAAATGTTCTTCAATTATATCAATGATAAAAAGTATAAATCTGAAGATGTCGGCCCTCTACAGAGTAATGAGGGGGGAGTTGCAGAGAGCGATGAGGAGAAAGCAAAGATATTAACTATTTTTTTCTCCACTGTATTCACTGAGGAAAATAAACTGTCAGATGAAATGCAGAATGTAAAAGTAAATTCCCCATTAAAAGTGCCCTGTCTGACCCAGAAAGAAGTACAATGGTGTCTTAAAAAGATTAAAATAGACAAATCGCCAGGACCAGATGGCATACACCCCCATATTCTAAGAGAATTAAGAAATGTCATAGCCAGACCCTTATTTCTGATATTTAAGGGCTCTATACTGACAGGAAGTGTTCCACAGGATTGGCACATAGCAAATGTGGTGCCAATATTCAAAAAGGGTCCAAAAACAGAGCCTGGAAACTATAGGCCTGTAAGTTTAACATCTGTCGTGGGTAAACTGTTTGAAGTATTTCTAAGAGATGCTATCTTGGAGTACCTCAATAAAAATAAGCAAATAACACCATATCAGCATGGCTTCATGAGGGAATGGTCATGTGACTGTCAAACTAATTTAATCAGTTTCCCTAAGGAGGTAAGTTCTAGACTTGACAGCGGCGAATCAATGGATGTTGTATATCTGGACTTCTCTAAAGCATTTGACACTGTACCGCATAAAAGGTTAGTATATAAAATGAGAATGCTTGGACTGGGAGAAAATATCTGTATGTAGGTAATAAATTGGCTCAATAATAGAAAACAGAGGGTGCTTATTAATGGTACACACTCAGATTGGGTCACTGTCACTAGTGGAGTACCTCAGGGGTCAGTATTGGGCCCTATTCTCTTTAATATATTTATTAAACTGTGAAAAGTAATTAACATGGAAGAGGATAATATACTGCTACAGATGGATCTGGATAGATTGGAGGCTTGGGCAGATAAGTGACAGATGAGGTTTAACACTGACAAATGTAAGGTTATGCACATGGGAAGAAATAATGCAAGTCACCCGTACATACTAAATGGTAAAACACTGGGTAACACTGACATAGAAAAGGACCTAGGAATTTTAGTGAACAGCAAACTAAGCTGTAAAAACCAGTGTCAGGCAGCTGCTGCCAAGGCCAATAAGATAATGGGTTGCATCAAAAGGGGCATAGATGCCCGAGAACAGAGTCCTACTACTTTACAAATCACTAGTCAGACCACACATGGAGTACTGTGTACAGTTCTGGTCTCCTGTGAACAAGGCAGACATAGCAGAGCTGGAGATGATTCAGAGGAGGGCAACTAAAGTAATAACTGGAATGGGGGGAACTACAGTACCCTGAAAGATTATCAAAATTAGGGTAATTCACTTTAGAAAAAAGATGACTGAGGGGAAATCTAATAACTATGGATAAATAGATCAGGAGTCAGTACAGAGATCTTTCCCATCATCTATTTATCCGCAGGACTGTGACCAGGGGACATCCTCTGCGTGAGGAGGAAAGAAAGTTTGTACACAAACAGAGAAGAGGATTCTTTACGGTAAGAGCAGTGAGACTATGGAACTCTCTGCCTGAGGAGGTAGTGATGGCGAGTTCACTAAAAGAGTTCAAGAGGGGCCTGGATGCAGGCTCAGACTGGCCCACCAGGGAGGCGGGGAATTCCTTAGTGGGCCCCCAGTCTCTTGTGCCCGAGATAAGATGGAGGAGTAATTATTTCTCCTTTCTTAGGAGAGATAATTAATATAACCACTAGGTGGCAGTATCGCACAGTGATGCAGCCTCCTACTGGTGTACATTGTACAGGAGGCATCACAGTATCTTCTTGACTTCTAGGGCTGCTGGCTGTGAAGGAGGAGAGAAGGTGTCTGCCTCTTCCTGCCCTCCCTGCTGTCAGGAAACTGTGGCTGCTGAAGAGAAGGACTCCTCTACGGTGCTGGGCTGATTTCTCAGACTGTAAGGGGGAAATAGGGGATCTGTTTATAGCAGACACAGATCTATGAATATGTTCTGCTTTCTGAAGAGTTTATAGTGGCATTGGGAGGACTCTGCCCTAGATTCCCCCCCCCCCAATGCCTCTGCTTTAGGTGCACCCCCATAAGTGCCCCAGCTCCAGATGCCTCCCCAATGCCCCACTCTAAAAGCACCCCTAATATTGAATCTTCTCCAGTTGCCTCCCTAATACCCCTGCAGCTGCTCCAGGATCCCCACTATTACCCTGCCTCAGGTGACCCTAATGCATCTGCTTTAGGTGCACCCGATAAGTGCCCCAGCTCCAGATGCCCCCACTCTAAATGCACCACTAATATTGCCTCTTCTCCAGTTACCCCTGCTCCAGGATCCCCACTATTACCCTGCCTCAGGTGACCCTAATGCCTCTGCTTCAGTTATGACCCTGCGTTTGGAATTGGGATTATGCCTGAAAAATTCTGCACAGTGCATCATATTCTCCAGTATTGACACGTATGGTTTACACGGCGGCAGTGATGATATTCCATATTTACAGGCATCACTGTTGCCATGTAAAGAGATACTGGTGGTGGAGTGGTGGAAGATGTAAAGGGGTTGTGCAGGTTTTCAAGTTATCTTCTCCACACCATAGGGCATAACTATATGAATAGTGGGGTCCGATTCTGCAACCTCCACTGATCCCAGGAACGGGTCCTGTTCCCCCTTTTTATGGTGTAACAGGCTACACATATGCCCTGCTTCTCCATCCATTCTCTTTGGGGCCACTTGAATTAGCCAGTGCTGTACTCCGCCATCTCTGGCGACCCCATAGAAAATGGATGGAGAGGCAGGGCATATGCTCGCCACTCAGTCAAGAAGGAAGATGAGTGGGGGCTCCAGCGTCCAGACCCCAACGGATCACTCAGTTATCCCCGATCCTATGGATAGAGGATAACTAGAAAAGTGGACACAGGTCCTTTAACAGGCGAGCGTTTCTATTTTAGTTTGACACATATTTTGGGGCAGATTTAAAATTTTAATCATTTTTTTTTAACACCCAAAGAAAACCTTTAAGGATAGGGAATGTGAAAAGGTAAAACATCTATGACACAACAGGTGATAAGTGTCTGATTGGTGGGGGTCTGACTGCTGGGATCCAATGATCAAGGGAACGTGGTCTTAAAGGGGTTGTCTCACTTCAGTAAGTCGGATTTATCATGTAGAGAAAGTTAATACAAGCCACTTACTAATATATTGTTATTTTCCATATTGGTCCCTTTGCTGGCTGGATTCATTATTCCATCATATTATATACTGCTCATCTCCATGGTTACAACCACCCTGCAATCCATCAGTGGTGGTTGTGCTTGCACACTATAGGTTAAAGCACTAGCCTATTGGTCCTAACCTAATGGTCTCGGCCACCAGAGAGGCTGACGCTTTTGCCTATAGTGTGCAAACCTAACCACCACTGCTGGATTGCAGGGTAGTCTGTAACCATGGAAATGAGCAGTGTATAATGTGATGGAAAAATGAATCCAGCCAGCGAAGTAAGCAATATGGATAATACCAGTACATTAGAAAATTGCTCGTATTAACTTTCTCTACATGATAAATGCACTTACTGAAGCGAGACAACCCATTTAGGACACTTGTGTACATACAGTAGATTGTTGGTAATGCAATTGAATATCTCAGGACCCCTTTTTTCATGATCAGTAGGTGTTCCAGCAGTCAGACCCCTTGCAATCTGATATTTATCACTAGAGATGAGCGAATTTTTTCAAAAATTCGATTCACCGATTCGCCAATTTTTTTTAGAAAAATTCAGTTCGATCCGAATAAATTTGCGGCGAATTACGTTAAAAACGGCTATTTCCTGGCTGCTGAGAGCCTTTATATAACATTGTGTGTTGCAGTAGCAGGCATAGTGAGTCTGCATTGGTAGTGAAATAATACTGTGAGTCCGTATGACATGCAGATGACAGGCGTCGCACTTCACTGCACACTTCACTTATTTGGACAGTCATGGGGCCAAAACTGACCAAATAAGTGACATAATAACTTAGCCTTACTGGTCAATGTTAGCTCCAAGAAATAGCGCCCTCCTTTTACACCGTCATCAGCTGATTCTACATAGATGTCTACAGAACCTGTTCTATTAAACGCTTATACAAGTAGAGCCCCCTGACAGAGTATTGCTAATGACAAATAAAACAGGAGTGGATCCAAAACTGAATGCAATATTTGCATGTCTTCTGTGTTTTGTACCCACTCCTGCTTTTGGCTACCAAATCAGAAGGCAATTCTGATGGGACCATACAGGCCTTACAGATGCTACACAGACAGGATCCATTGTGCGTCTCATCTTTCCTTCCTTCTGACAGATCAGAAGAAGGGTCAAATAAATCATAATGTCAGCCCGGCCGAAAGGCAAAATAGTGGCCCAGTCATGAAGTGGGGAGGGTGTAAACAGCATGAGGAGACCACAGAGTTGCCCTATGACATAGTGTTGAGGTGGAAGCAGCATGAGGAGGCCACAGAGTGGCACAATGACAGAGTGTGGAGGTGGTGGCAGCAGCAGCATCAGGAGGAGGCCACAGAGTGGCACAATGACAGTGTAGAGGTGGAGGCAGCATCAGGAGGCCACAGAGTGGCAAGGTGACATAGCATGGAGGTGGCATCAGCATGGGAAGGCCACAGAGTGGCAAGGTGACATAGTGTGGATGTGGCAGCAGCATGATGAGACCAAAGAGTGGCCCAATGACAGAATCTCAAGGTGGTGGCAGCATCAGGAGGCTGCAGAGTGGCACAATGACAGAGTGTGGAGGTGGCAGCAGCATGAGAAAACCACAGAGTGGCAGAATGACAGAGTCTGGAGGTGACGGCAGCATTAGGAGGACACAGAGTGGCAAAATGTGGAGGTGGCATCAGCATGACGAGACAACACACATAAAGAATTTCACCACTAAGTACTCCAGCCCAGACCGCAAAAGGAGGTGCACAATCACCCATCAATTTTCTGGAAGAAAACATGGTTGAAATAAAAATATTCACTAATGAAAGGATAATGGAATTCGGTTCATACAGAATAAAGTCTACTATCACCAATCAATTTTCCCCAAAAAATCCTGTTTCGCATAAAAAATTTCACCACTACGTAATTCTGTCAATCGTGCAAAAAGTGCTTCACCACATATAACTGCACCGCTGAACGGCAATTAGGCCCAATTTTTTTTCTATTTTTGCACAAAAGGCCTTTCGAATATATTTGTATTTCGCCACTAATACACGGCAAACTGGGCTGTAAAATATCTCACCGCACTGCTGAACGGCAAGTAGGCCCAAATATTTTTCTATTTTTACACAAAAGGCTTTTCAACAGATAAGTGCAACAATGAAAGGCGAATTTATTTGTACTTCGCTAGTAATACACGGAAAACTGGGCTGTAAAATATCTCACTGCACTGCTGAACCGCAATTAGGCCCAAATTTTCTTCTATTTTTACACAAAAGGCTTTTCAACAGATAAGTGCAATGATGAAAGGTGAATAAATTTGTATTTCGCCAGTAATACACAGCAAACTGGTCTGTTAAATACCTCACTGCACCGCAGAACGGCAATTAGGCTCACATTTTTTTCTATTTGTACACAAAGGGCTTTTCAACAGACAAGTGCAACGATGAAAGGCGAATATATTTGTATTTCGCCAGTAATACACGGCAAACTGGGCTGTAAAATATTTCACTGCACCGCTGAACGGCAATTAGGCCCAATTTTTTTTTTCTATTTTTACACAAAAGGCTTTACAACAGATAAGTGCAACGATGAAAGGCGAATATATTTAAACTTCTCCAATAATACACGGCAAACTGGGCTGTAAAATATCTCACTTTTTCTAATACTTGCAAAAAAAGGCTTTAAAACAGTTAACTGCACCACTGAGCGGCAAATATTTTTTTCCTTTTTCCACTGATACACACAAAAAAGGGCTTTAAAACAGATAACTGTACCGCTAAGCGGAAAATATATTTTTCCTTTGTCCACTAATACATGCAAAAAAGGGGTTTAAAACAGATAACTGCACCGCTGAGCGGTAAATATTTTTTTCCTTTTTCCACTAATAAACACAAAAAGGGCTTTAAAACAGTTAACTGCACCGCTAAGCGGCAAATATATTTTTTCTTTTTCCACTAATACACGCAAAAAAGGTGTTTAAAACAGATAACTACACCACTGAGCGGCAAATATATTTTACTTTAGCCACTAATACACACAAAAAGGGCTGTAATTTTTGCACTTCGCCACACTACGGCTAATAAGCCCTTTCTTCCCACTAATACAAGCCAAAAAATGCTTTAGAACAGGCATGCTCAACCTACGGCCCTCCAGCTGTTGCAAAACTACAACTCCCACAATGCCCTGCTGAAGGGTGATAGCTGTAGGTCTATTCAGGCATGCTGGGAGTTGTAGTTTTGCAACAGCTGGAGGGCTGCAGGTTGAGCATGCCTGCTTTAGAACATATAACTGCACCGCACAAGGGCAAATAATACACAGAAATGTTGCCTTGTAATAAACCCTGTTAATGCCTGTATCAAACCACACTTGCACCCCAATGACAAGAACGGTTTGCTGGAATTGCAGAGCTGTATAATGGCAATTTGGATCCCCAGTCAGTGCAGCAAGGTGTAATCGGATTGTTCCTATTACCCAGGCTGTAACCTCCCCTACTGAACCCTGTTCAGCAGAAATGCTGTGGAATGATTCCTCCTTTCCCTACACCTTGAGTAATCTTTCCCTGCACTTGTAAATGTTTTTTTTTTCAGCACAATGATGTTTTTTCTAACACTGTCCCTAGCCCCTGCAGACACGTCTCTCCCTGTACTAAGCACGCTAGTGAATGGCAGAATCTAAGATGGCCGCCATATTTATAGGGCTGTGACATTACAGGGCTGGCTGCTGATTGGCTGCATGCATGTCAGTATGGGTGATCCCGCCTTCTCAGAGTTCTTTTTTCTATGTCCTCACACGTGCAGCAGCTATTTTAGGAAAAATGTGATTCGTTAGCATGAAGCGCGAGAGAATTCGCATTTGGTGCGAATCAAATTTTTACTGAAATTCGGATAGAATTCCACTTTGTCAGCTTCGATTCGCTCATCTCTATTTATTACCTATCCTGTAGATAGGCGATAGGTCATTATGGTAGGACAACAACAAATCTACTGTAGATTATGTGCAATCTGAGGAAGTTAAGATTTGATAAATTTCATGCCGCACATTTACGCTTAAAGGGGTTAACGGGGTTGTCTTACTTCAGTAAAGGGCACTTATCATGTAGAGAAAGTTAATACAAGGCACTTACTAATATATTGTTATTATCCATATTGCCTCCTTTCCATGACATTATATACAGCACGTATCCGTGGTTATGACCACCCTACAATCCAGCAGCGGTGGCCGTGCTTACACACTATAGGGAAAGGCTGGAAGTGCGCACAGGCCAACACCTTTACCTACAGTATAGTGTGCAAGGACGGCCACCACTGCTGGATTGCAGAGTGGTCAAAACCCTGGATACGAGCAGTGTATAATGTGATGGAAAAGAGCCAATATGGAGAATCAGAATACATTAGTAAGTGCCTTGTATTAACTTTCTCTACATAATAAATGCCATTTGTTAAAGTGAGGCAGCCCCTTAAAGTGTGCTACACTTAATAGGGTTAAGCAAAAAATGTCTTGGTGCGTGCATTGCATGTTTTCTTATTTTTTATAGGAACTGAATGTGTCTTGTTTCTGACTGACTTAAAGGGGTTGTCCGGGTTCAGAGCTGCTCAGAGTTCATTTTCTGATGCTCTCCTTTGCCCTGCACTGAATCGCGCAGGGAAAAGGCATTTTCTGGAGTTTCGGTAATGAACCGGGCTCTCCTTAGGGCTGCTAGGCAGAGTCTTCCACCCAGCAGTGAGCACGGTGACATCACCGGCACTGATGGGCGGGCTTTAGCGCTGCCCTCGCCTGTAAAACGGCTAGGGCAGTGCTAAAGCCCGCCCATCAGAGTCGGTGAAGTCACCGAACACACTGCTGGGCGGAAGCCTCTGCCCGGCAGTGTATGATGGTAAATGAAAGAACCCTTGCCCAGCGCAGGGCAAGGGAGAGCATAGGAGCATGAAATGCTCTGATGCTAACATCAGGAGGGCTGCCTGGGTGAAATGATGGGTATGTCCAGGTTCAGCTCTGAACCCGGACAACCCCTTTAAGAGAAGGATAACCATATATGTGTAAGGCTACTTTCACACTTGCGGTAGCAGGGTCCAGCAGGCTATTTCAGTGGGGGAACAACCAACCAGATGCGCACTTACGCTAGCACACCGTGCCGCCGAGAGGCGGCCGGACAAAAACTACAGCGGACTTCCGGCGGCACAGTGTTCCCCCGCAGGATCATCCTGCCGGACCTGTTACTGCAAGTGGGAAAGTAGCCAAAATTCTGCCACATGTATGTTTGTACATTTATCTGTGAGTATCTACCATCATACTTCATCTTTAATATTTCTGTTATCATTCTAAGGGCTCATGAACACGATTATTGGATGTTTTGCAGTCCACAAATTGTGGATCTGCAAAACATGGATACCGGTTGTGTGCATTCCACATTATGCAGAACAGAACAGCTGGCCTCTAATAGAACAGTCCTATCCTTGCCTGTAATTCTGACAATAATAGGACACGTTCTCTAATTTTGCGTAACGGCCATGCGGACATACAGACACGGAATGCACATGGAGTTATTTCAGTTTTTTGCAGCCCTACTGAAGTGAATGATTTCACATACAGGCCACAAAAAAAAAATGGTACAGACACAGAAAAAAATACGCTTGTGTGCAGAAGCCATAAGATGGGCCCCCAGAATCAGTTACACTGGTGGGCCCTAGGCACCCCAGTCCAACACTGCTTGGATGTATTTCTGGAGTGTAATAATATTACGGGCTATAGCTACTAGAGATGATCCAGGGATTATTCTGATTGCCTGATTGGAGTTGGGAAGGAATTTTTTTCCTATTACCCAGGCTGTAACCTCCCCTACTGAACCCTGTTCAGCAGAAATGCTGTGGAATGATTCCTCCTTTCCCTACACCTTGAGTAATCTTTCCCTGCACTTGTAAATGTTTTTTTTTCAGCACAATGATGTTTTTTCTAACACTGTCCCTAGCCCCTGCAGACACGTCTCTCCCTGTACTAAGCACGCTAGTGAATGGCAGAATCTAAGATGGCCGCCATATTTATAGGGGTGTGACATTACAGGGCTGGCTGCTGATTGGCTGCATGCATGTCAGTATGGGTGATCCCGCCTTCTCAGAGTTCTTTTTTCTATGTCCTCACACGTGCAGCTAGTGGTACAGACACAGAAAACAATACGCTTGTGTGCAGAAGCCATAAGATGGGCCCCCAGAATCAGTTACACTGGTGGGCCCTAGGCACCCCAGTCCAACACTGCTTGGATGTATTTCTGGAGTGTAATAATATTACGGGCTATAGCTACTAGAGATGATCCAGGGATTATTCTGATTGCCTGATTGGAGTTGGGAAGGAATTTTTTTCCCCTTAAGTGAGGAAAATTGGCTTCTACCTCACAAGGGTTTTTTGCCTTCCCCTGGATCAACTTACAGGATAACAGGCCGAACTGGATGGACAGATGTCTTTTTTTGGCCTTATAAACTATGTTACTATGTTACAATATGTGCCAGTACAAAACATAATGTGTGCCAGTACAAAAAATACCTCCTTACAATGTGTGCCAGGGTAAAAATCCCCCTTTTTAGTTCCCCCGTAGTGCTCCCTCCAGTTACAAAATAATGACACTTCATAGTGGCTCAACAGCATGCTGCCAAATAAAAATAATAAATCAAATACTTACCTCCATGCGACTGTCATGAAAAGGTGCAGGTCACAAACCTCTGGTCTATGCTTTGAGCTATATGCAGCTTGGCTCAGGAGGCTCGATGATGATGACATCATTGCGCCACATGCGCTGACCTCTGTTTTCCCCGTGGAGGACGGTCATGCAGTGGCATATGCAGAGATGAACACTTCCACAATGGAAGCGCTCATTGCCCTCTCCTCCCCACTGGGCGCTGCTCTGTGTCCCAGCAGGGAGGAGAGAAACTGTGTCAGCCGGTCGAGCGCTGCGGGAGGAGAGCGCAGTGAGTGGCCGACGTCTCTCCTCTCCACAATGCTCAGGCTCTTGTGACAGCGTGTCAGGAAGCAGAAAGTGATCAGTGATCACTGAGTGTTTGTAAATAATTGAGGACCTTGCATGTTTACTGTGTCCCCAATTATGAATAAAAAGAAAGTGATCTACATTACCTCCTGTTCATTCATAGTTGTTACTCCTTTACTTTCTTCATTCAGGTGTTTCCTCCTCTCTTTCTCTCCTGGTAGTTGGGGCCTGAGTGTCAGATGATTGCTTCAGCAGCCTCTAGCAGCAGAGATAAATGCTCCTGCAGCTTCCTGTGGTGTCTACTCCCTTCAGGTCCCCGCATCACTTCACAGCCTGCCAATGGTAGGTGGGCAGTCTCCCTCCCAGCCAATAGTAGCAGAAGTGGGCGGAGGGAGCTGCCGTGGCTGCAGAGGAGCCCGATCAGTGACACGGGCATTCGGGAAGGCAGCATGTTCTCGTCGGCCGCTGAAGTAGCAGAGCGGCCGAGAGGAGCTGGGTGACACTAGTATTTGCACCGATGGGTAGGGTGACCACATTTCCTAACTGCCATTCAGGGACACTTACTTTCACTATGCAATCTGATTCGGCGATTGCATAGTATAAAGAAGTGACTGTCACCAGGGCCGGTTCTAGGTGAAATGGGGCCCTGGGGCAAAAAACAATAAGGCCCCCCCCCCCCCCCCGTGCCACTTGATGAGTTTTGCAGAAGAAACTGTATATTGTGGGGCATGGTGTATGCTATATGTGTATGACATAAACATATTTCATATGAAAACTTACAATTGCTTGGCTTTACCCTCGGACACCACTTCGTCTTCCACACTTTGGCCGGGGGCTCGGCGGAGCTGATGTGTTTTATCCTAATGAGAAAGATTTCATAATAAGGATTTGGAGAAGGGGCAGAGGGATAGCAGAGCAGAGGCTGGTGCTGATACTAGGGGGTCATACCATGGGGGAGTAATAAATCCCACCATAATGGCCCCCCAGTAGAAATAATTCTCCTTATAATGTGACAAAAATACCCCCTTGTAATGCCCCCAGTTTAGCTAACGTCCCCTTAGTGCCCCCATAATGTGCCATTATAAAATACCCCTATATAGTGCCCCCAGTAAATGCCACCATAGTGCTCCTATCCCCCCTCCCTCCTAGTGCCCCCCATAATGTACCAGTATAAAATGCCCCATATATAGTGCCCCAGTAGACGCCCTCAGTGTCCCCCATAATTTGTAAGTATAAAATACCCCTTCTTAGTGCCACCATAGATGACCCTATAGTACTCCCCTCCCACCTTCCCCATAGTACCCACCATAATGTGTCCGAGCATAAAATGCCCCTATACAGAGCTCCCATATAAAATAACCATTCTTTGTGGCCTCAGTAGATGCCCCTATAGTGCCCACCAATAATGTGCCAGTAAGAAGTGCCCCCAATGTGCCAGTAATAAGTGCCCCCATAGATGTCCCCCAATAATGTGCCAGTAGCCAGAGCCCCCCCTATCATGTGCCAGTAGCCTGACCCCCCCTCCATCATGTGCCAGTAGCCTGAGCCCCCCTATCATGTGCCAGTAGCCATAGGCCCCCCTATCATGTGCCAGTAGCCTGAGCCCCCCCTATCGTTCATGTGCCAGTAGCCTGAGCCCCACCCTATCATGTGCCAGTAGCCATAGAGCCCCCCCTATCATGTTCCAGTAGCCATAGGGCCCCCTTATAAGTGCCAGACTACCAGTAGCCATAGGCCCCCTCTATAATATGCCAGTAGCCATAGGGCTCCCCTATAAGTGCCAGACACTGCTAGCCGTAGGCCCCCCTATAATGTGCCAGTAGCCATAGGGCCCCCACTATAAGTGCCAGACAGTGCCAGTACAGTAGCCATAGACCCCCCTTCCCCCTATAAGTGCCAGTCAGGCTGCCAGTAGCCAGCCATAGCATAGGACCCCCCACCAAAGTAGCCATATATTTTAGGCCCCCCCCCAGGCCCCATCATGTGCCAGCCAGGCCCCCCCCCCCCCAGTAGCCAGCCACCAGTACAGTAAAGTTAGAGTTGACAAAAAAAAAACATACTTACCACCAGGACAAGTGGCCAGGCTGGCAGCGCGAATGATGTTGAGTGAGTCTGCTCAGTGCACCAGCGCCTAGTCCCGACTCCCGCCGCTATACGGTACGGCTCTCAGGCTCTAATAAGTCAGGCCGGCAGCCTAGTTCCTGCAGCCTATCATAGGAAGGGGAAGGGGACACATCTCTCCCTCCCCTGCCCAGGCTGTTACTGCCCTGCTGCACACAAGTGTGCTGCCGCTGTCACAAGTAAGTTAGTAGTAGTAAGTTACACACAGCAGCGCAGCGGTCGGTCCCGCGGTGCCGGCGGCTGAGTGGCTCAGGTCATTCCAGCAAAGGGGGCCATTTATAGAGGCAACAGAGAGGCCTGGGGGGCAATTGCCCCCCTTCCCCCAGCCCAGTCCCCTCCCCTGCTGTTAGGACATTTACTTCAGGGGTTACTTTCAGAAGCATGAAAGAAAACAGCAATTTTTTTGAATTCTAAACCGTGAAGAGAAGTATTTAACGGAAAAACATATGGAGATGTCAGCATGCAATGGATTTAATGTTTGCCTAAATCTGTAGACGATGAATCTATAGACAGTATCTTCCTTGTTTTGCTCCAGTCAATTAACATATGTTTTCCACATTCCTGTAATGAATCATGAAATCAGCTTCTATTTGTCTGTTGGATCTTAGAGGATTAGCATTAAAGTGCTTTGTTATGTAAGATGCTTTTACTTTTTACTGGTAGACTATCGATGGGGATCTTTATAATTCCAGCATTGTCTGATCTCTACAACGGCATATCTGCTTTTAAGCAAGCAAGAAACCCATTAAAGATTAGCTTACACTTATTAACATAAGTCATTTTCAAAAATCCTTTCTGTCATATCATATCGACACTAGGCGCTCATACTGTATACAGAAAGCACATGAGTTTGTGTGATTGAGAATGGGAACTAGTCACAGTTCAAATTTAGTTTATGGCAGTTCCTAAATGATTATTCTGGCCCATATATTAATGCCTGTCCATTCTCTGGGACTTAGAGACAACTCCTGATAATGACAGATCTTAGGAATACTGTATCAAGTGTGTAGTACCAGAAAAGTTGATTTGCATTTACTGAGAGACGGCCAGATGTTCTGTGAGTGGAACTACATTTTATAGCCAGGTTTATCATTGCAACTTTTTGTAAATTGTAATTCTATTGATATCCAAACTGAAAGAGCCAAAATAGGACTAAACTTTAGACCATTAAAAGTATTTAATGCGACAAATTTTAAATAATGATGTGTGACATTTTTTACATTTGTCACAAAAAATTGCCTTCAAATCAGACACTGCAAAAAAGAGCGAGAATGCGCATATTGATACAGTACCCTCTTAGACTACCTGCACACATTGTAGATTACGTGCATTTTGTCCGCTCAGATTTTTGTGCAGAAAAAATGCAGTATGAGGCCTTGTTCACATTTCTGTGTCCGTTTGACCTCCATGTTTCATCCTTGAGAGTGTCCCTTAAGGATTTGTGTTTTTCCCTTATTCCACATAGTGTTGAGTGCGAATATTCGAATAGCGAATTTTTTTAGCGAATATCGGCACTTCGCTAATTCGCGAATATTTCGAATATAGCGCTATAAATTCGCTATTTCGAATATTCGTTTTTTTTTTTTTTTAGTTATATTTTTTTCTTTCCCACTTCCCAACAGTAGTTCTTACCTGTCCTGAGGATTCCTGGCTTCCTGGCTGCTCTAGTCAGTGCCCATTGCCGCTTCTGCCGACTTCCGTGCTCATGGAGCGTCCCCAACCATGGGAACGTCTCCATATACTAAAATGTACTGTCGGATTTGAGGAATTACGTTGAAATCGCAATGCGATTAATTTAAGTTATATAAATCGCATTGCGATTACAACTTAGCACTGCTATCTTACATAGGCTAGAATTAACGAATATGGAATATAGCACTAGCAGTGCTAAGTTGAAATCGCAATGCGATTACTTCAAGTTAAATTAATCGCATTGCGAATTCAACTTAGCAGTGCTGCTATATTCCATATTCGTTAACTCGTTCATTCTAGCAAGCTGACCCATTATAAACCCAGCTCTAAGTTGAAATCGCAATGCGATTAATATAACTTGAATAATCGCATTGCGATTTCAACGTAATTCCTCAAATCCGACAGTACATTTTAGTATATGGAGACGTTCCCATGGTGATGGGGACGCTCCATGAGCAAGGAACTTTATGGTTGGCTTGGTGGAATTAGCGAATAGCGAATATGACGAATGTATTCGTCATATTCCTCAAAACGAAGTATTCTACATCTTCGTTTTAGCTACCTATTCGTCAACTTCGCTAATTCTAGCAATCAAATAGGAAGGTTGACTGACTATAGAGACAGCTGTGTTAAATTCGCTATGCGATTTTTTTTTTTTTATAGAATAATTATATTACTTGATATAATTATTATAATTATTCTATTTATTAAAAAGAAATATATAAATAATCGCATAGCGAATTAAACACAGTTGTCTCTATAGTCAACCTTTCTATTTGATTGCTAGAATTAGCGAAGTTGACGAATAGGTTGCTAAAACGAAGATGTAGAATACTTCGTTATCTTCGTTTTGAGGAATATGACGAATACATTCGTCATATCCGTCATCTTCGCTATAATTCTAGATATGAAACCAATAGGAAAGTAGCCTTAAGTTAAAATCGCAATACGCGATTATTTAAATCGCATATTAATCGCGGTAACTAGAATAATGACGAATATTCGATTTCGACGAATATGAAACGAATATTCATTCAATATTCGCGAATTTCGTCGAAATCGAATATGGCACCTGCCGCTCATCACTAATTCCACAGACACTGCTCAGTTGAAAATCAATTTCCAGAGCATCTCCAACTAGTGGTCAGTGAAAAACAGACTAAACAAGGATGCCTTCCGTGTTATGTCAGTGATTTTTTATGGACCCATAGACTTCAATGGGTGTCTTTGGTCCCATGTTGATTGCTAATTCTCCTTCACCATGGGATTTTTAGTGTGGGACTTAAAGGCTTAGAAAATCTTTGGCATTGGTTGAATCTCTAAGTCATGCCCAACTCCCCAAATCCCTGTTGTTCTGTCTTCATACACATTCACACAGTGTGCAGACTGACATTCAGTATAAACCATTCCTGTCTTCCAAATAAGAGGACTGTTTTCTGTAGTCAAACTTGTTTATTGGTCAACAGGATTGTGAATTGGTGAAACTATAAGAATACAAATGACGTGAATAAGTATAAGGCATAGCATATCAGCAGAAAGCATAGAACAGCATGTATTCTAACATTTTCATAACACTGAGTACATGTCCAAAATGGCTACCTATATATGGATTGCATGTCTAGCATCTAACAATATAACAACTTCTTCCCTGAGTAATACTTATGCCTAGCTCAACAACACCGCATAACATAATGTCCCTGAAACAAAGGTAGATGTCACTACTCAGATATAGTTGCACAAAGATGGTGGAGTTTAAGAAAAAAATATGCAGGAGACAGCTCTGCTGATATCCTGTAACATGGAGACTGGGATTCTCCTTCCCAGAATGCCTTGCACTACCCACAATGCCTAGCGCCTCCCACAAAGCAATAATCTTTATTAACAAAAAAACAAGGTGCAATACATTTTTACCACCGCTACATGGTGCTGTAACCTAATAACTAAAAATAACAGAAATACTAAACTCTAGCAGAATGAATTAGAAATGATTCAGAACCTCTGCTTGGGCAGGACACTCCCCTTCTGGCGTCAACAGACGCCACTACTAGGTCTCTCAAGTGAAAACAACAAAACAAGCTCCGCTGCTGGTCTGAGGAATAGTTTGCACTCGCCAAGCTACTAGATTTTGACCTTGGGTTTGCGTGCGTTCCCATCCTTGCTTGGAAATGTGTGATGAGGCCCAGTGGCCACTCATTCTGGTACGATTGGCTGTCTATCATGATCACGACATCCCCATGTCTTAAGTTTGGCTTGTTAATTTGCCACTTCCTTCTTGACTGCAAGGTAGAGATATACTGCTTCCTTCACCTGTCCCAGACTGCATTAGAAAGACTTTGCACCTGCCTCCATTGTCGCCTATAGAGGACTTTGTCATTAAATTCTCCAAGAGGAGCATTCAGGGTGCTGGTCTTCTGTGTGAGTAACATGGCAGGAGTGAGGATAGTCAAATCTGTAGGGTCACTGGAAAGGGTAGTCAATAGTCTCGCGTTCATGATGGCTGAGACTTCCGCCAAGAATGTGGTCAAGCTTTCGTGTGTGATTTTCATTGCTATCCCTATCATCCTTTCCTGGACGCCACCCATGTGAGAAGAATGAGGTGGATTAAAGGTCCAGGTGCATCCTTGCCCACTCAAGTATCTTTCCACGTTGGTAGTGTCCAAGTTGGAAGGAATTTGAAGTTCTTTAACTGCTCCAACAAAATTTGTGCCTCTGTCCGAATGAATATGCTTCACGGGCCCTCTAATGGCAATAAACCGTCAAAGTGCGTTTATGAAACTTGAAGTGTCCATAGATTCGATCACTTCTATGGACAGTTCTGCTGGACATACAAGTAAACATGACCACCCATGCCACTGTTTTGAACAAGTGGATCTGCTGATCCTTAGCACCCGATTGCAGATGTATACATAAAAGCGTCTGGTTTCGTTGCAAATATATCCTAGGACTACCTTGCTGTCCGTATAAAAGTCGACTTCCTCAATTTCCAGGTTCATCCCTGATGTTATAAGTTCAGCCAACTCCACTCCAAGCACAGCAGCGCAGAGCTCCAGTCTGGGAATAGTGTGTTCGCGGAGTGGCGCCAGTTTGGTCTGGCTCATGACAAATATTATATGGCATTGTTCTCTGACGTCAATGGTCTTTAGATATGCTATGGCAGCAATTGCTTTGACTGAAGCATCACAGAAGATATACAGTCTTTGCATCTTGACTTTAGTTGATGGCACCAAACCATAGGGTCTCTGTGGTGAAGTTTCTTAACATCATTTTAACTTGGATGGTAACACCACTAATGCCAGAGGATCATATAAGCTGTTTATGGTGGACAGAATTCCTCTACGTGTGATGGGCTTATCTTCCTTGCTGATTTGGAAGGTGAATGTGTCTGCCTTTAAATCCCAGAACAAACCGAGGCTCCGTTGCATAGGAAGGGAATCAGTGATAAGATTCAAGTCCTTTAGATAACTTGAATAATCTAGGGGTGAGAAGGCCTCCATTAACTCACGGCTGTTGGAGGCGATTTTGTGCAACCTCAAGTTAGATAGAGCGAGCATCACTTGAGCCCTTTTCAGGAGACTGATTGTGGTCTCGGTTGTTGGTGGGGATTTCAAACAATCGTCCATGTAGAAATCCTTTACCACAAAGCATCTGACATATGACCTATACTTTGCTTCACCCTCTCTGGCTGAATGTCTGAAACCATAGATAGCGACTGCAGGGGAAGGACTGTTCTGAAGATGTGCACTCTCATTCGGTACTCTATAATGTCTTCATTGGGGTCCTTGTGGTACCAGAAAAACCTCAAGTATTTTCTGTGTTCTTCCTTGATGAGGAAGCAGTGGAACATCTGTTGTATGTTGGCCATAAATTCTACGGAGTCTCTGCGGATCTCTGTGGAAGCGGAGAAGTACAGTAAGACATCATTTAGCGAGACACCTTCGCACCTGCGCTCGAGTCAAATACTACTCGTATCTGCCCTGGTTTTTTAGGATGATACACGCCGAATATGGGCAAGTACCAACACTCCTCGGAGTCTTGGAGCGTGGGTGCCATTTTTGCGTGGTTATTCTGGAATATTCTCTCCATGAAGGTAAAGAAATGTTCTTTCGTCTCTGGTGTCCTCTGAAGTTTGTGCTTGAGAGAGATAAAATCGACTGTAGGCAAGTTCTTTGTAGTTAGGTAAGTGCTGTCTCCGGGGTTTTAATGGTAAAGGTGTGACTCAGCTTTTTATAATGGGAACCATGCGTGATCTACTTCTCCTGTAGGTTATAAGGGAGCTTTTGGACAATCGAATTGACACCTTTGGCTGTGTACAGGAATGCTAGCCCTGGCTGATCTTCGTCTGCCTAAGCAACCTGTACCTCTATCAACAAGTCATAAGTTCCCTGAGCTTCTGGTACTCCCTACCTACTATTCTAGGAAAATTATCAACTCTCTTAAACAAAGCATTTTCTACAGCTTCTATTGACCCTTAACACTCATCAAGTCTTTCCCACACCCTATTTAGGCCTTTGCCCGGATAGTTTATGTTAATGTCTATGATTCTTTTGCCGTGTTCAGCAGACTCGCTTCCAAGCCACTTTACCATGAGATCTAACTCCTCACTATAGGAAAGATCGAAGTCTCTTATGGCATTTTAGAAGGAGGCTCACCATGCCCTGCAGTTCTCGGGGAGATTAGTGAACTTTATATGTCTTTTGGTAACCAGCTCCGGTTTAGCAAAAAACTTAGCGAAGTCCATGGAGGCTTGATTACCAGTAATACTACCCAGTGTGCTATTGTTATGCTGCGTGTGTGGTGTATCACCATATCTTTTAGGGTATTCTGGCCTAGGGAAGTCTCTATAATACCGTTCTGATGCAAAGGTTGTCTCTTTAAGTCGACGCAAAGGTTGTAGATTTTGTTATGCAGGGAGGTCGTTGTGGTCAGCATCGCTTAGTCGAACACCGTCCTGCTGGAGGTAGTGTTGTTCAAAGTAGGATCTGTGACACTCTGTATAAGCTGGCTGATATACTGGATCATAGTTTTCATCTGTCTTGGGATGCTGATGGACATATTCTGAGACGCGCTTTGCTGGATCTTATTGATCTAGGTATGGCCCAAGTAATTGGCTGTGTTTCTCGGATTTGGGGAACTCCAAGGCTTCTAGAAATTTTACTTTGGCTACTGCGTACTTTCTTTTCTTCCTTTGATGCTTGCAGGCATGCTCTCTCTTTCACCAGTAAAGCTCTTTCTTTTTCATTTGACGCTTGCAGGCATGCTCTCACTTTCTTTAGTTGCATCGCTTGTGCGGCAAAGGAAAACCTTACTTTTGCTGCTTCAGCTTCTGCACTTGCGAGAGCAGCCTTTTCTAAAATTGGAGTTTGCTAGAGCAGCTTACTCGTGACCTGGTCCTGTATGATGATAGCCAGCTAGTGGACATTGTGTGCCTCTTTGCTGGCTGCTTAGTGTCTCTGTGCGGACACAGTCTATGTAGAAACGGACTTAAGTGTGGTCTGGATCATGCTGCGCTTGCTGGGGGCTACACTCTCACTTCTTGTGACTATATGGCAACCGCTGCAATCTTGTACGCAGGACTGCATGTGTGATGGCGGCTCCGTGTAGTCAGATCCACTATTGCTGGTGACTAGCATCTGTTTTAAGTTTTGTCTTCATACACGTTCCATGTTAACACAGTATGCAGTCTGATATTCAGTATAAACCATTCCTGTCTTCCAAATAAGAGGACTGTTTTCTGTAATCTAACTTGTTTATTGGTCAACAGGATTGTAAATTTGTAAAACTATAAGAATACAAATAACATGAATAAGTATAAGGCATAGCATATCAGCAGAAAGCATAGAACAGCATGTATTCTAACATTTTCATAACACTGAGCACATGTCCAAAAAGGCTGCCTATACATGGATTGCATGTCCAGTATCTAACAATATAACAACTTCTTCCCTGAGTAATACTTATGCCTAGCTTAACAGCACTGCATAACATAATGTCCCTGAATCAAAGGTAGATGTCACTACACAGATATACTTGCACAAAGATGGTGGAGTTTAAGAAGAAATTATGCAGGTAGGTATGTAGGTAGGGGGTACCAGAAGCTCAGGGAACTTGTGACTTGCTGATATCCTGTAACATGGAGACTGGCTTTTCCTTCCCAAAATGCCTTGCACTACCAACAATCCCTAGCACCACCCACAAAGCAATAATATTTATTAACAAGAAAACAAGGTGCAATACATTTTTACCACCGCTAGATGGTGCTGTAACCTAACTAATTACTACAGAAATACTAAACTCTAGCAGAATAAATTAGAAATGATTCAGAACCTCTGCTGGGGCAGGACACCTGTATTAGCACAACACTGTATCTGTTTGCCTATAGTATCTGGGTAACAGAACCTAAACACAGACTCTGCCACGAAAGTCTAAAGCACAACCAATCAACAAGCTTTTAAGCTGTGGGCACTTTGAAGCCATCACAGTCATGCCTAGTATTCGCATGGCTGTGATTGGTGGGCACAGCACGTGACCCTGCATGCATAAATGCCGGATTATGTGTTGCGCTGCCATTCTGCTCTAACTGGTATAGGGACAGGATGCTGCTGCAGTGAGGGACGGTGTCAGGCTTTAAGTGTGGGTGTTAAGTCTGTGGGTGACCTGTAGGCATTTTTGATCGGTGCAGTACATCTCCTTTGCACCAGTGACACAGAAATACAATACTTAATCAGGCTGTTAATTCTGTGGGTGATCTGTAGCAATTTTTTTTTGTGGGTGCAAAACATCTCCTTTGCATCCATGACACAGAGAAACAATACTTAACCACTTCAGCCCCCCTAGCTTAAACACCCTTAAAGACCAGGCCACTTTTTACAATTCTGCACTACGCTACTTTCACCGTTTATTGCTCCGTCATACAACTTACCACCCAAATGAATTTTACCTCCTTTTCTTCTCACTAATAGAGCTTTCATTTGGTGCTATTTCATTGCTGCTGACATTTTTACTTTTTTTGCTATTAATCAAAAATTACCGACATTTTTGCAAAAAAATGATATTTTTCACTTTATGTTGGAAAATTTGTCAAATAAAACTACATTTCTCTAAAAATTTTTCTCTAAATTTATTGTTCTACATGTCTTTGATAAAAAATGCAATAAGTGTATATTTATTGGTTTGGGTAAAAGTTATAGCTGCTTATAAACTATGGTGCAAAAAGTGAATTTCCGCACTTTGACTTTCTGAGCACCTGTCCTGTTTCCTGACGTACTACAATGCCCAGACAGTAGAAATACCCCATAAATGACCCCATTTCCGAAAGTAGACACCCTAAGGTATTCACTGAGGGGCATAGTGAGTTCATGGAAGTTTTTATTTTTTGTCACAAGTTAGCGGAAATGGATTTTTTTTTTTTTTTACAAAGTCTCATATTCTACTAACTTGTGCCAAAAATACAATTTTACATGAACTCACCATACCCTCACAGAATACCTTGGTGTGTCTTCTTTCCGAAATGGGGTCACTTGTGGGGTATTTATACTGCCCTGGCATTTTAGGGCCCCTAAAGCGTGAGAATTCAAATGCGTAAAATGCCCTGTAAAATCCTATAAGGTACTCATTGATTTAGGGCTCATTTGCGCATCTGATGCAAAGTGGCACACATGGGTATCGCCAGCATCAGGAGAAGTAGAGTCATAGCTTGGGTGTATTTTTACATTTACTTCTACTGGGTGTGAAGATATCTCTGCAAATGACAACTTTGTATAAATTTTTAAAAAGTTGTCATTTACAGAGATATTTCTCACACCCTGCATGGGTATATGTAAAAATACACCCCAAAACACATTGCCCTACTTCTCCTGAGTACGGCGATACCCCATGTGTGCCACTTTTTGCATCCAAGATGCGCAAATGGGCCCTAAATCCAATGAGTACCTTTAGGATTTTACAGGGCATTTTTACGCATTTGGATTCCAAACTGCTTTTGACGTTTAGGGGCCCCTAAAATGCCAGGGCAGTAAAATACCACACAAGTGACCCCATTTCGGAAAGTAGACACCCCAAGGTATTCGCTGATGGGCATAGTGAGTTCATGGAAGTTTTTATTTTTTGGCACAAGTTTATGGAAATTGATTTTTTTTTTTTTTTTTTTTTACAAAGTCTCATATTCCACTAACTTGTGCCAAAAATAAAATTTTACATGAACTCACCATACCCTCACGGAATACCTTGGGGTGTCTTCTTTCCGAAATGGGGTCACTTGTGGGTATTTATACTGCCCTGAGATTTGAGGGGCTCCTAAACGTCAGAAGCAGTTTGGAATCCAAATGCGCAAAAATGTCCTGTGAAATTCTAGCAGTACCATTGATTTAGGCCCTTTGCGCATCTTGGCTGCAAAAGTGGCACACATGGTACTGCCGCACTGGAGAAGTAGGGCAGTTTTGGGTGTCTTTTACATATACTCTTACTGGGTGTGAAAATATCTTCTGTAAATGACAACTTTGTATAAAAATTTTTAAAAAGTTGTCATTTACAGAGATATTTCTCTCACCCAGCATGGGTATATGTAAAAATACACCCCAAAACACATTGCCCTACTTCTCCTGAGTACGGCGATACCCCATGTGTGCCACTTTTGTGCAGCCAAGATGCGCAAAGGGGCCCTAAATCCAATGAGTACCTTTAGGATTTCATAGGACATTTTTACGCATTTGGATTCCAAACTGCTTCTGACGTTAGGGGCCCCTAAAATGCCAGGGCAGTAAAATACCACACAAGTGACCCCATTTCGGAAAGTAGACACCCCAAGGTATTTGCTGATGGGCATAGTGAGTTCATGGAAGTTTTTATTTTTTGGCACAAGTTAGCGGAAATGGATATTTTTTTTTTTTTTTTTTTACAAAGTCTCATATTCCACTAACTTGTGCCAAAAATAAAATTTTACATGAACTCACCATACCCTCACGGAATACCTTGGGGTGTCTTCTTTATAATATGGGGTCACTTGTGTGGTATTTTTACTGCCCTGGCATTTTAGGGCCCCTAAACGTCAGAAGCAGTTTGAATCCAAATGCGTAAAAATGTCCTGTGAAATTCTATAAGGTACTCATTGGATTTAGGCTCTTCGCATCTTGGCTGCAAAGTGGCACACATGGGGTATCGACGTACTGGAGAAGTAAGGCGTGTTTTGGGGCGTATTTACCTATACTTAGCTGGGTGTGAAAATATTCCTGTAAATGACAACTTTGTATAATTTTTTTAAAAAGTTGTCATTTACAGAGATATTTTTCACACCCAGTATGGGTATATGTAAAAGTACACCCCAAAACACATTGCCCTACTTCTCCTGAGTACAGAGATACCACATGTGTGACACTTTTTGCAGCCAAGTTGCGCAATTCGGCCCTAAATCCAATGAGTACCTTTTAGGATGGCATTTTTACGCATTTTTCTTCTCACGCTCAGGGCCCCTAAAATGCCAGGGCAGTATAAATACCCCACATGTGACCCCATTTTGGAAAGAAGACACCCCAAGGTATTCTGTGAGGGGTATGGTGAGTTCATAGAAGATTTTTTTTTTTGCCCAAGTTAGCGGAATTTGATTTTTTTGTTTTTTTCACAAAGTCTCCTTTCCGCTAACTTGTGACAAAAAGTTCAATCTTTCATGGACTCAATATGCCCTCAGCGAATACCTTGGGGCGTCTTCTTCCGAAATGGGGTCACATGTGAGGTTTTTGTACTGCTCTGGCATTTGAGGGTCTCCGCAATCATTACACGTATGGCCAGCATTAGGAGTTTCTGCTATTCTCCTTATATGGAGCATACAGGTAATGAGATTTTTTTTCCGTTCAGCCTCTGGGCTGAAAGAAAAAATGAACGGCACAGATTTCCTCATTCGCATCGATCGATGTGGATGAAAAAATCTCTGCCAAAAAATATGCAAGAAAAAAAAGAGGGGCCTGGCGATTGCCAGGACATAGGGGCTCCGCCCAAACATCCATACCCACTCAGCTCCTATGTCCTGGCAAACGTGATTTCTCCATTCACATCGATCAATCCATCGGTGTGGAGGAAGACATCTTTGCCAGATTTTTTGATACAAAGTGTTTGCCAAAGCATATGAACTCCAACACCTCTCCTCAGCTCACATGCCAGGGCAAACGTACCTGTCCTGCAGAGGAGAAATCTCGTCTTGCAGCGCCGCATACACTGACTTCACGTGTCTTCTGACAGCAGCGCAGTGCTTCTCTCAGAATTCACATCAGTGCTGCGGCGTTCGCCGGTTGGTCCGTTGGTCTGTTGGTATACCTGGAAAATAAAGGGTGGTTATGGGGAAAAAAAAAAAGAAGAAAAAACAGGCAGCAGGCACATGACTTGAACGTTGCAAACTTTATAAAACCAGAACATTTTAAAACTTTTATAAAACATGAACATAAAAACCTGAACTAACTCAAGATTTTTTTTTCTTGCTACCTGTTTAATTTTTTATTTTTTTTTACCATTTCACTCTTTATTTTCCTAGCAGAAACCTCTCCTTTCCCATGGGACAATGTGTAAAGTGTAAATCACACAGAGATGGTGCGAAGTACATTATACGCAGCTATCCCAAGTGAAAGGAGAGGTTTCTACCGTTTCACACTTCTGCTGTAGCACACCAGCACCGTCCCTATGTGTTAGGGTCTCTCAAAACCTAGTGTCCTGAGAGACCCTAGAGCCTCAGTGGAAAAAAAACTACCTGTGTAGTGCTGTCCCTAGGTCCCTAAGTGTACCTGAGTGTGGTACTTTCGGAAACACTCTCCAAGGCATAGGGCAGGGTGGTCAGGACAGTCAGGACAGAAATAACGGGTGTCACGCCTTATTCCACTCCTGCTACAGACACGACATTTTTTTCGGGTGGCGGTTGGTTTGAGGTACCCGGCACAACGCTAGGAAGTGCCGCCGTGTAGACGGCTAACTACACTGGTGGATGGGGCCACGGAACCTCCTGGATACAGGAGGTTCTCGACGATCTCTTCCTGGAATTTTAGGAAAGATCCAGTTCTCCCAGCCTTACTGTAGAGAACGTAACTATTATATAGAGCCAATTGAATCAGATAAACAGACACTTTTTTATACCAGCGCCTGGTCTTTCGGGAAACCAAATAAGGGGCCAACATCTGGTCGTTGAAGTCCACCCTCCCATGTGGAGGTTATAGTCGTGGACTGAGAGGGGCTTTTCAACGACACTGGTTGCCCGTTGAATTTGTACTGTCGTGTCTGCGTGAATGGAGGAGAGCATGTAAACGCCACGCTTGTCTCTCCATTTCACCGCGAGCAGTTCGTCGTTACACAGTGCAGCCCTCTGCCCCCTTGCAAGTCGGGTGGTAAGAAGTCGTTAGGTAGCCCCGCGACTAGGTCGCGCGGTGCCGCAGCAGCCAATCTGTTCTAGGAACAAATGCTTGAAGAGGGCCACACTTGTGTAAAAGTTGTCCACGTAAAGATGGTACCCTTGCCGAATAAGGGTGACACCAAGTCCCAGACTATCTTCCCACTGCTCCCCAGGTAGTCAGGGCAACCGACCGGCTCCAGGGTCTGATCTTTTCCTCATAGATCCGAAATTTGTGCGTATAGCCTGTGGCCCTTTCACAGAGCTTATACAATTTGACCCCATACCGGGCGCGCTTGCTCGGGATGTACTGCTTGAAGCCAAGGCGCCCGGTAAAATGTACAAGGGACTCGTCTCACGCAGATGTTTTGAGCAGGGGTGTACAAATCTGCAAATTTCTGGTTGAAATGGTCTATGAGGGGCCGAATTTTATGGAGCCGGTCAAAAGCTGGGTGGCCTCTGGGACGGAGGTGGTGTTGTCACTAAAGTGCAGGAAACGCAGGATGGTCTCAAACGTGTCCTGACATGGCAGCAGAGTACATGGGCATGTGATGAATTGGGTTCGTGGGACCAATATGACCGCAATTCATGTTTTTTGGTTATGCCCATGCTGAGGAGAAGGCCCAGAAAAGTTCTAAGTTCGGAAACTTGACTGGTTTCCACCGGAAAGGCTGGGCATAAGAGCTTCCCGGGTTGTCGGCGATAAATTGAGTGGCATATCTGTTTGTTTCTGCCACGACTAAGTCAGAGAGCTCCGCAGTGAAAAACAGCTCAAAAACCCCAGCGCCGATCCTATTTGAGCTGTTTCCACCCGAACTCCTGACTGGGCGGTGAAAGGGGGAACTACTGGTGCGGTTGAAGATGGGGGCTGCCAATCAGGGTTTGCCAGCACCTCAGGGACTCTAGGGGCTCTACGGGCCTGTTGTCTCTTGGCGGTGGCTGCGACGGGGAAACTATTGCACGTGCCACCGCACCAGCTTCTACTGCCCTTCTGGTGCTCGCCACTTCACCATGTTGTACGGCAGTGCTGGTAGAAGGTCCAGGACGGGCTGCGCTGCTGGTGTATGCCTCACCACGTAATCCGGCAGCGCCAGCCCCACTCTGCTGCCCTTGAAGCGGATCCTGCGCAACCTGCGGTCTAGCAACACGGGGCCGGGTACGCCTGCTTCTATCAGGGACCTCCACCTCCTCGTCAGAACTTTGGGTCAGAGAGCCACTGCTTTCTACAGGTTGGTATTCTGACCCGCTTAGATTCGCCAGATGAGGGTTCCCATTCCTCATCCGACTGGGTCAGAATCCTGTAGGCCTCTTCAGAGGAATACCCCTTGTTTGACATTTGGCCGTCTAAATTTAGGGGTATTCCCTGAGACTACCCAAGAAAAAAAGCAAGCCTGTCTTACAATTGAGAGGGTAGCGAGTACAGAAGTCGCTGCGATTGATAAAAATATCAAAACTGATTTTTTTATTGCCGCAGCGCTGTGAAGGGATTGTGCAGTGATTACAAAAAAAATTTTTTTGTCACTGCGGCGGGGTGGGCGGGTGAACGCAGGTGTGGGCGACCGATCGGGTCTGATCGGGCAAACACTGCGCTTGGGGTGGAGGGCGAACTAGTGACACTAGTACTATTATATATCTGACCGTGATCAGTTCTGATCACTTACAGATACTATAAAGTACAAACGCTGATTAGCGCCACGCTAATCAGCGAACCAGTGACTGCGGTGCGGTGGGCTTGGCGCTAACGCTAACTACCTACCAAAGGGGACTAAACTAAGCTAAACCTAACAGTCAATCTTAGTGAAAAAAAGTGACAGTTTACACTGATCACTTTTTTCCCTTTCACTGGATGATTGACAGGTGCTGAGAGGGGTGATCAAGGGGTTAATTTGGGTGATGGGGGCTGATCAGGGGGCTATGTGTGGTGCTTGGTGTACTCACTGTAGAGGTGTGTCTCTCCTGGGTCCAACCGACGAAAAGGACCCAGGAGAGAGACAGAAGTCATTTAATCCATCATATTTACTAATATGATGGGTTAAATGGCTCCTGATTCGTTTTTTGAATGTCATCAGCCCGCCAGCGATGCCAAGTTCTTTTAAATCCACTGCTATGCGCGATCTGCGCATGCGCGGGCGCTTGTGCCCGAAATCTCGCGCATCGCGAGAGGACGCCCCGATGCGTCCAAACAGAAGATCCCGGCCGCCCGCAGGACGCAATCCTGCGTACGGCGGTGGGGGACTGGTTAATCTGGCTGTTAATTCTGTTGGTGACCTATAGCCATTTTTTGGGGGTGCAATACACCTCCTCTCTACCCAGCACACTGTGATAGTATGGTTAATCAGTCTGTTCATTCTGTCAGTGACATAAGCCCATTTTTGGGGTGCAAACCACCTCCTTTGCGTCTGTCACATTGTAATAGTAGAGTTAATCAGTCTGTTCATTCTGTCGGTGACATGAAGCCATTTTTGGGGGATAATCAGTCTGTTTATTCTGTCGGTGACATAAAGCCATTTTTTGGGGTGAGATACTCCTCCTTTGCATCTGTGACACAGAAAAACAATACTTAATCTGGCTTTTAATTCTGTTGGTGACCTATATACCATTTTTTTGGTGTGCAATACACCTCCTTTGCACCATTCACACAGAAATGCAATACCTAATCGGGCTGTTAATTCTGTAGGTGACCTGTAGCGATTTTTTTGTGGGTGCAAAACACCTCCTTTGCATCCATGACACAGAAAAACAATACTTTATAATACGCACAAAAAAAGTGGGGGGGGGGGGGGGAAGGGCAGTGCGTCTTATAAAGAGAAGGTTTCAATTTTTACATTACTGACGCTGATACATCGCCAGCCACTAGGCTGCACAGTGCAGCCGGCGATGTATCAGAGCTCTATGGAGCGGGGTGGGAGGAGGGGTTGGAGGCCAGCAGCTGCTGTTTCACTCACGATGGGGCCCGGTGCAGTCACTGTACTTCATTACACCGGGCCCCGCTCACAGCAGTCTTCATATGTAAAGATTAGTCATGTAAACCACAACAAGGCGCTCTGCTTTGTTAAAGTACTGTAATCGTCTGTAGTAGTACTCACTATTAAGCTAGCAGGCAGGACAGCAGTGTCACGTCATTCAGTCAGTCATGCTCCTCCCAATTCCTTTACTATTTAAACAGGGACATGAGAAGACACAGAGGGGCCCAGCATAAGATGCCATATACCCTCTGTGTTATCCACATATCCCCCTATAACAGTGTCATCCACAGATTTCCCCATAGCAGTATCATCCACAGCTCCCCCCATATCAGTGTGTCATCCACAGATCCCCAATAACAGTGCGTCATCCACAGATGCCCCCATAACAGTGCGTCATCCACAGATGCCCCCATAACAGTGTGTCATCCACAGATCCCCTCCATAACAGTGTCATCCACAGATCCCCCATAATAGTGCCATCCAAAGACCACCATTAGTTCAAAACCCACCAAAACCCAGCATGCCTTTTGGTTCAAAATATTTTTTTTCTTATTTTCCTCCTCAAAAACCTAGGTGCATCTTATAAAGTGAAAAATGCAGACAGTAATCTGGCTGTTAATTCTGTTGGTGACCTATAGCCATTTTGTGTGGGTGCAAAACACCTCCTTTCTATCCATTACACTGTGATAGTTTAGTTAATCGGTCTGTTAATCTTGTCATTGTTTGGTTAATTGATCTGTTAATTCTGTCAGTGACATAAATCCATTTTTTGGGGTGCAAAACACCTTCTTTTGCATCCATCATGCTGTGATAGTATAGTTAATCAGTCTGTTAATTTTGTGATAATATAGTCAAGATTATTATTTGTTATATTGGCAGAGTAGAGGAGTATACAAGCCGCACCCAGCCATTGGTATACTCCAGCGCAGTTTGTTCTGTTTGCCATTTCCCAATGATTTGGGGCATCCCCAAATAAAACAGTAATGTAATGAAAAACTGTAAACCGAGAGCAAGGCAGGTGGTTTGACTCCGCGACCAGAAAGGAGTGCGTACGCAGAATTTCAGATTAAGAAAGTTGCATTTACTATAAGTGAATAAAAACAGGTTAACAACACTGGAATTGCAGGGGTAAGGGAAAGCAGAATATTCAGAACAGTATGAACAATATAAGTCATATACTAGAACAATGTCCACCTCCACTGTTTCTGTATTTGCAGCGCGGACACTCAGATACAATAGTCCCAAACACTGTCCCTAACTGACCCTAACTTCAAGTGGGTGCGCACCCCCCTTATCCCAGTGGTTCTCTTACAGTTTATAGGAGTGCACGGTGGGGCCCGATGTCGTTCTTTCTCTTTAACCAAGGCAGGATCCACAACCAAGAAGTCCTCCTCAGAAGGCCGGAAGAATCAGTTAGATGTTACAGTCACTGTCCGGTACATCGACAGTACTGTGAGTCCTTTTACCATTAGTGGCAATCCACTCAGCACAGGCCAGCTCCACAGGTTAGTTGCTGTACACGGTCCTTCTCAGCTCAGCTTGACTAAATGCACTGTCTCTTTATATTCCAACCGAAGTTTACACAGCCTGGATGCTCAGGGCAGCTTTGTGATGTCTCCAACCAGGCCTTACACCACACAGAACAGGTTCTCTAACTTGCCATCATGGCTGACACAGCAGCAGCTTCTCTGTCCTCCTTCTTGTTCAGAAAACAGGCCTGCTGACATCATCCGGGGCGTGTCTTATTCAGCACTTAAAGTAGCATCACAGTAACACACTATCTCTATGATAACTTCAACACAAAGTGGTCCTATGCTGCCATCTACTGACCAAAAGAATACTGCAGGCACTTTACATTTTAACACAGAATAGTGAAACTTAGAGACATTACATGACTGTTTCTTACAAAACAAAACACAAAAACTGTGTTGGCTACATTCTTCGCCTCTTCCACCTACACCGCCACCTCCACTTCCTCCTCCTCTACTTGGACCTCCACCTCCTGGTTCAAGATTATTATTTGTTATATTGGCAGAGTAGAGAAGTATACCTACTGCACCACAAAAAAGGCTATAGGTCATACACAGAATTAACAGACAAATAAAAAAATTATAAAAAATTTAAGAAAAAAAATAAGAAAAAAACAACAACAAAAAAAAAACACAAAAACAGTGTTGGCTTTTTCCTCCTCCACCTCTTCCACCCTTACAGCCTCCTCAGCTTCCTACTCTACTTGGACCTCTACCTACTGGTTCAAGATTAATTTTTTTTTACTGTTTTCTATTCTGTTATTTTAAGTAATTTTCCTGTATCCCTACATTTGTTTGCAGGGCAATTGTCCTGCTCTTACACCAATTTTGCTTCCTTTTGCAGCCCTCCGGCCCTTTATATGACTATTTTACAGCCATTTTACAGTCCCAAAGTTCGCGTCCCAATTGATTTCAGTGGGGTCGGGGTCAAGTTCGGGTACCAGAACCGAACTTTGTTTCAAAGTTCGGCCAAAGCTGTTGAACCCGAATATCCATTGTCCGCTCATCCATATTAATAAATTATATAAAAATAAATGGCATTTTTATGGCTTATTGATGATAGAATATGTCCTAAGGGTTCGGCTACAAGGCCACATGTGTTGGATGACGTTTCATGTAATGTTTGTCAATGGTGTCACAATGCGACACGCGACATGCTGAGACTGTGAAGTGACAGTTGCAAAAAATCAAGACTTGTTGGATTTTGTGTTGCAAATCACAAGTCGCATGTGACTTTTCCTCCATTGGGTTTAATGGAAGTTACACACGACAGCAAGTTGCAGACAAGCCGAATATATTTTTGTGTGACTTTTGCCCAGGTCGCCATGTAGCTGAACCATAAATGTTCGATATTTGTGGGCACCAACTCTTGGACCAGCTTCTATCTCAAGAACGGGGCCCCAATGTGAATGGAGAGCATGCTGCACATGTGCAGCTTTCATCATTCATTGCTATGGGACTATCCTGTTCATATGCCAGAACTGTCCCAGATGGGAATTCCCCTTCAAAGTGAAAATGTCACAATGATTTAGGCCCCAAACTGCCAAACCAACCTGTTATCCAGGACAGTGAAAGTTTCACAATGATGATCTTCCATGATATTCTAATGGATTTTTCATAACACAGGAAAAGCCTGAATGCTGCATTCTAGCGCATATAAGGAGTTACAGGGAGAGGCCACTGTGGCCCAGCTTCTGGCTTGAAAGGCATCCTGCAAGTCAGGTATGTCATTGCAAGCCACTTCTAATGGCATTCGGCACATGCGCAGTGAAGCAAGGTGCACTGGCCTCGGTTTAGTCTGGGCACTGCACATGCATGGGATGCCGCTGTAGTTGTTTTGCAATGTCATACCCAGTCAATAAACTCAGGAATGGGGGAGAACAGCCAGCATAACTCTTAGGCCCCATGCAAACGAATGTATGTGTCTTGCTATTCTCAAATTGTGAATACGCAAAACATGGATACCGGCCAAGCGCATGCCGCCATTTTTTAAAACTCCTGTAGAAATGTCCTATCATTACCCACAAAATGGGCAAAGTTAGGACATGTTTTATCTGTTTTGTGGGCCCTTGGAACGGACATTTGGATGCAGACAGCACGGGGTATGCAGACCAAAAGTACAGTCGTGTGCATGAGACCTTAAGAATAGTTGCTCCACCGCTGTGACTCCTTACATGAATTGGAACACATCATTTAAACTTCTTTTGCTGCATTGTGCCAAATCACTTAGAATATACATCATCCATCATTGTGAAGCTGTCACCATTTTGCATAACAGTTTGGTGGCAATTTTGGGGCCAAAATCCAGAGGAGAGGTTCCCTTTAACCGCACCTACTATACAGCATGTGGATCTTCTATTTCATGTATCGCTGTGTAAATCCATGCTTAGTGCATTGTTACCTGGAAGGTGCAGGTGGACGGGCGACAAACAGACTTAGACGTAGTTGCAATTAACTGTTTCTATACTGACAAGCATGTAGTAAACAGATTTAAGCTGTGAGACGTTAGGTTTAACATGTATATACATAAAGAACAGTCTTTATATGGCTCAAAACAGCTATCAGGATAACATAATGCTCAAAACTCTCTGAAGCTCAGAAAATACTTTTGATTCAGCTGAGGATAACTTCAAGAAATATTGGGGCCATTAAAAAAAATTTGTATGTCAGTCTCCTGGTGCAAAAAAGTTACTAATTTGTGAGCAAACAGCTTGGGTAAAAATGTGTGACTTTTTGAATTTCTACACTGGTCTTATTAGTTTATTTAAAATGGATTGATGTTAATGGAAGAGGACACATTTATATATGAAATCTATGCCAGTTCGTAGGTGATTAGATTTAAGTTTTTTGTACAAACAAGGCATATTAGGAGGAGGCCCGCAGCTTAATAATTGGCTCCATCTTACGCTGGTGGCCTCGGCAGTATGTGAAACACCAGTTTTTACTAAATGATTCCAATTATGCTTATACAAGGTGTGCTTTTCTGGGGTTGTCTGTCCTGGGGATTTTAATTTCCTGCGTTCTTTGCTTGCCACCAGCTGATCTGCTATGTGGCTGGTTCTGATACTCTGCTCCCAATCAGAAGGCCATAACTCTATTTTTTTCTACTCTGGTACCTGAGCCCTGGCTCTAACTGAGCTACACATCTGATCTATGCACAAATGCACACACTGGAGTAGTAGTCCCTGCCCACTATCTGTTAAGGAGTTGTCCAGCCTTTACTAAGCGATGGCCTATTCTCAGGGTAGGCCATCACTAGCTGATTGGCGAGGATCTGACACCTCGTATCTCTGCTGATCAGCTGTTTTGGTGTAGCTCCTTCACCAGAAGTGGTGCTGGGTCAACGCAGCTTCATCAGCCTTGTAGCTGAGGGAGCTGATTACTATAGCACATGTCCCTCTGAATTCAGTAGAAGCTGCGGTGCAGTGATGTGCTCTGGCCATTACACAGGATAGGCCATCACTTAGTAAAGGCTGGACAACACCTTTAATGTTCTGACCGGTGTTTATAAAGACAAAGACGTTAGGGATGTACACATCGTGTTACTTAATTTTGTTATTTTACTTTTACTACAGAGAACTGATCTAACCTATTATATTCATTTTGCACAATGGGCAGGATGATGTCCTATGAAGAAAATGCATTTTTGTTTAGTTACTGTGGGTTTCTCAACTCTCCGGGAAGCCTGCCATCCTGCCAAGAGGACTTAGATATTTATAGACACAAGTCAATGTATGTCCATAGAGTATGTTGATTAAAGGCAGGTTTTCCATTTAAGAATATTGAAACAGCTGGCCATGCCGAGGCTCCAACGCAGAAACGAGAATTTGTACCTCCCCTTACACTGTAATGAGAGCTAAATAAACTACAGATATTAAAAAAGCAAACACAGTGATCTGAGTATTAGATAAAAGGTATTGTGTGTATGTCTAGAGAAAGCTGGCATTGCCCCACTGTGCGGAGAGCTGTGCATGCATCTACTGACTCAGTCATTTCTAACAGAGTTCAAAACGGCACAAGGAAGAAAGCGAGACCTGCTGAAGATATCTTCTCGAATATTTGCTTCTTTCATTTCGGATTAATGCCGCTATCATTTTGTCTGATGTCGTAAAGGGAGGCTACTAACAAAATTAGGCCTCGTGCACATGCCAGAGCATCATGCACTGAACACAATGAGGTCCTTTATACATTGCAATAGGCACTCAATGTGCCACTCTATGGTGTCTATTGCAATGCAACATATGAAATAGCATACCAATTTCTTATTTTTTTTAAACCTCTTTACGCCTTTGTATATAAGGTCATGGGCATGAGACCCTCTGCTCCTCTGGCTTTTGAAGAAAAAAAAATCTGCTAGTAATCTAAAGCATCTAGTGGTACAATTAATATTAGGAAAACTTCATGAAATTTCTATAAGGCTATGACAACATGGCTGTACTGTACATAGTTCATCTGTGAATCTCAGGAAAATCAAGCAGAAAAAAACAAGCCATCTTGCACCTGCCATAAAAACTCAGCTGAAGTTTTAATGAAAAATGGATCCACCACTTTTTTAAACTAAGGTTATAACATGGAAAGGGAAAGTAGATGCCAAGATTACTTACTAAATGACTACATGGGAAAACTGAAAAAGGCTAGACAGGTGCAGCCAAAGCTAATAAGATTATTGGTTGCATCAAAAGGGGCATAGATGAACATGCCAAGAACATAGTTCTGCCACTTTACAGTCAGACCGCACATAAAGTACTGTATACTATTTTGGGAATTTGTACACAGAGACAGCTTGATGGGTTCAAAGGTGGGCATCTAAAGTAATAACTAGAATGGCTGGACCACAGTACCCAAAAATATTATTAGAATTGGGGTTATTTAGTTTAGTAAAAAAACAAAACAAAAAACAAACAAAAAACAACTGAGGGGAGATCAACTAACTATGTGTAAAAATATCAGGGGTCAGTACAGAGATCTCTCCCATCATCTAGTTATACCTAAGGCTATGACAAGGGGACATCCACTGCATCTGGAGAAAAGAAGGTTTATACATAAACATAGAAGATGATTCTTTACTGTAAGAGCAGTGAGACTATGGAACTCTCTACCTGAGGCACTGATGATGGTGAACCTCCTCCAGTTATAACTGGAGCTGGGAAGAATTATTTTCCTTAGGACTCTGAAAAATGGATTTTACTTTATGGTTATTTTGCCGTTCTGTGGATGAACACTGGAGGAAAATAGGCTGAAGGAAATGGACTTATAAATATGTATTTTTCAGCTATCCAAACTATTTTACTGTCTCATAAAGAACATGATGATCAGTTGTCCAGTTTATCGAGCATCTAGTGATCAGTTGTTGCCTTCAAGGGAAGTTGTGGCCTATCACACATGCCAGCCATTGAATCCATGGATGTCACAGTTCCAAGAGCATGGGAACCCTTCTTAAAGTGCATCTCTTCATTCCAGCATATAAAAAAGTGACTATAGTCTAAATGACTATAACAAAATTTTAAGCAGGCTATTCTGCATCAGCTCCACCCTTACCTTTTCTTGAATTTGAATAATGACTCCAATTTCTCTCCAGCAAATTCAAAGGGGTTATCCATTTTAAAGTTGATCCTGACCCCATCCTGATGATGAAAATGTTTCCCCATTTGATGCAGCAGGCCCATATGCATGTCATTACTCATTATATGGGCTTAGTATGATGAGCTTTTGTCCATTTTTCAATGTTAGTAACTATATTACTATGTTACTATGTAGGGCTACTTTCACACTCGCGTTTTAGGCAGATCCGTCATGGATCTACAAAAACGGATCAGTTACAATAATACAACCATCTGCATCCATTATGAACGGATCTGTTTGTATTATCAGAACTCATAGTCAAGACGAGTTCTATCTTGCCAGATTGTGTCAGAGAAAACGGTTTGGCTCAGTTTTGTCAAGCGGACAGCAAAACGTTGCAGGCAGCATTTTGGTTTCCACCTCAAGAGCGGAAAAGAGACTGATCGGAGGCAAACTGATGAGTGGATTCCCAGATGAGTGGATCTGAGTGGATCCTTTTCTATTCAGAACGCCTTAGGCTAAAACTGATCCATTTTGGACCGCTTGTGAGAGCCCATGTCGGATCTCACAAACGGAAAGTAGCCTCCAATCTGCTCTCGCATTAGTAACATGATAATTTGATTAAAATACAGCTTTTTAGAGCTTTGAAAATTTACACTGTACATTATGAGGCATTAGACATTAGACATTATGAGGCATTATGAGGCTTTTTTTTATATAGATACATGCAAAATGTAACAAACACCAAGGAAATGACCACTTTAATGTGCACATTGCTAGTTCTTTAGTTCTTTTCAAGTCCAAGTATGCAATGTATTGCTGTTCTGAGTGTTGTGGGGATGCGAGGGGCATGGAGTTGATAAGCAATATGTCAATGGCTGCTATATTTCTGTTTCCAGATTTAATTGATGGCATCCTCTCGCCACCAGTAGTTTTCTGTTTTAAATCCCCAAACTGCTATTATTTCCATTCCTTTCAAAGTGATATATAGTTACATTTATTACTTGAAAATTGCTAAATTCTTCTGCTGATCAGTATGAATCACAAAGCGTGTTTAAATATTTCATCCAGCATTGGCAACTTGCTTCATAAAATCTCCCTACTATAAAAAGTAATTGTCTTCTATTGCATGCCCTTTTCTGTGTTCATGTATTGCGAAATGAGAAGGAAATTAAACAAGCCCAATGGTTAAACAATAAACCTACATCCAAGTGAAACTGTGCAAAGCTCTCTCATGATAAAATACATTTTTTTCACTAAAGTGGAGAATTTATAGTGTCTGTGAAGCGTATTTCATTTTTTTTCCTCTAGCGCTGTTTGAACAGTGTCTTCAGCTGTGATTAGGCAGCCATAAAGGATTGTCATAAGGATCAACTTTCATTTTATTTATTTAATTCACTGACATTTTTCCAAGGGCAAACCCTGAGCAAAGTGCTTTTCAATCACATAACATAATAGAAGTTATAACATTCAGATTCAGATTAAACGCCAGCCAACAAATCCTCTCCGGTGCCGTTAGGATGTCAGAGCTCATTTACAGCAAAGATTCTTCCTTGCACATTTGTCACCATCTGATCTTAGCATTTTTAAATGATTTACAGTCCAATCCTTCACATGCAAAGAAATCTACATTTAAAACATAAAAATGGGAATTCCAGGTCTCCGTCAGTCTGGAATTGAGTGACTTTTAATGTGGGTAACACTGCATTAATGGCCTGGAACCATAGCTGCTTTGTTGAAATTTGTAACCAGCTTGTATCACAGAGCTCCCCACCCACCAAGTGAAAGCTTAAAATACATCCAAACAGAAATGTATAGTTTTTGCAGTTTTTAGTTATTTTCTACAATAGCAAAATAAACAGTCCACAGACAAAGTCAAAGTCTATATATAAAGAGAGAGCGAGAGAGAGTACTTCTATAAAATATATTAACATAGTTAAAGAGTGATAGCATTACAAAAAGATTACCCACATGCAGAATAGTCACCCTATCACTGTACTTCCTAACCTCTGAGATGTGAAGAAGCGTCAGAATTACCAATGTCCTTTTTGATTAAATAAGCCCCATAACAGTGAGGGCAGACGTGCTTTATTTGGTGAATTTTGCATACATTTTTGGCAACATCATGCCAATAGAGTCTTGTTGTACTGGTATGTTTTTGTAATATAGATGAAACCCTATACAAGTTATTCAAATTTAGAAACTACACTATATTCTACTTTTATTTAAAAAAAAAATTTACAATTTGGAAAATTTTGCTATTTTCTAAATTTGAATATTTCTGCTTTTAAGTCAGATAGTGATACCTTATAGTTATTAATTAACATTCACCATACAGTATGTCTACTTTATGTTGCCAAACATTTTGTAAATGTCATTTTATTTATTTAGGATGTTACAAGGCTTAGAAAGTTAGAAGCAAATTTTCAAGAAAACCCACTTTTTTTTAAAGGGAACCTGTCATCACCTTTATGCTGCCCATACTAAAGGTAGAATAAAGTAGAGACGGGTGAGTTGATTTCAGCGGAACCAACATCACAATCATTGCAGACTAGGCCTGGAAAAGAGTCACGGCCACCTGAGAAGAGTCCTGGTTATTCATGAATTCCTGCTCTCCCTGCCCACCTGCTGATGACTGACAGGCTTCTACCTAGTTTTCTCCCTTTCTGTCTAGTAGAGAACTGCCAATCATCAGCAAATGGGTGAGAGTGCAGGAGATTATTAATAACCATGACTCTTCTCAGGTAGATTTGACTCTTTTCAAGGCCTGGGCTGCAATGATTATGATGCTGGTTCTCAGCAACCACTTACTTTTAGCTCATGAGTGACACACCGCTGAAACCAGCATTTCTGTCACTAATTTATGCAGCCCTCAATAAGGTCAGCAAAAAGTTGATGACAGGTTCCCTTTAAGGACCAATTCAGTGATAAAGTCACTTTGTGGGGCTTAGATAATAAAAACCACCCATAAATAACCCCATTTTAGAAACTACACCCCTCAAATTATTTAGAACAGATTTTACAAACTTTGTTAACTCTTTAGATGTTCCAGAAGAAATAAAGGTAAATGGAAGTGACCTTTCAAAATATTCCTTTTTTTCCCCAAATTTTCCATTTGAATCTATTTTTTTCCCTGTAAAACAGCAAATCAAACCTCTGTACTTATTACCATGATTCTGCAGTTTATTGAAACACTCCATATGTGGTTGTAAACTGCTGTATGGTCACACTGCAGGGCTCAGAAGGGAAGAAATGCCATATGGTTTTTTTTTTCATATTTTTTCCATATGGTTTTTGTAGGGGGAGATTTTGTTTTTGAGTGTCATATCACATTTGAAGAGACCTTAAAATACCCCTACAGTGGAAACCCTCAAAAGCAAACCCTATTTTGGAAACTACGATCCTCAAGGAATTTTATTTGCATTGTACTGAGTGCTTTAACCCAACAGGCATTTCATAGAATTTAGAAACATTTGGCGGTAAAAATGAAAAATGGAATTGTATTATAATAAAATGTTGCATCAGCCCCAAACCTTTTATTTTCACAAAGGGTAACAGGAGAAAACAGGAAGGAGTATCATATGGCTTTTGGAGAGGAAGTGAAAAAACCCTCAAGGAAGTTTTTGGGGAGTGTAGTGAGTGCTTTGACCCACTGACATTCCATAGAATTTAAAACCAAACTATGAAAATTAAAAATTACATATTAGAGCTAATTTTACATAGATATACCAATTCAGTGTCCAATATGTTGTGCCCAGCATATGCCAATGTGAAATGCAAGCCCTCTTAAAACTTATTCACACGTCAATGTTTTGGTCAGTGATTGTGACTGCCAAAACCAGGATTGGAGCCTTCACAAACGTAAGGTATAAAGAAAAGATCTGCACCAGTTCTGTGTTTAGAGCTACTCCTGGTTTTGGTTCAAAATCACTGATGGAAATCGCTGAACAAAACACTGACATGTTAATGAGGCAATAAAGTTATGCTGTTCTTTCTAGTTTTATAAACACCCTGCATATGACCCTGGTCTTTAGCCTGGACATACAGCAGAGCTCAGGAGTAAAAAAGCATAATATGCATTTGACAGATGTACTGTAGAGTTTTTGGGGTGAAATTATAAATGAAACCCTGTACAGGTTATCCAAACTTGAAACAACACCCAAGGTATTTATTAAGGTGTAGAGTGAACATCTTGATGCCACAGGTATTTTGCAGAAATTACTACGCAATGGACCATGAAAATTGAAAATTGCTAATTTCCCACATATATGGTATTTAACCCCTTAAGGACCAGGCCATTTTTAGCAAATCTGACATGTATCACTTTATGTGGTTTAAAACCCTTTTACTTATCCAGGTCATTTTGAGATTTTTTTCTCGTCACATATTGTACTTTATGACATTGGTAAAATTAAGTCAAATAAATTCCATTTCCCAAAAATTTCCACATTTCCAAATTTCAATTTCTCTACTTTTATAATAGATAGTAATAACTCCAAAAATAGTTATTACTTTACATTCCCCATATGTCTACCTTATGTTTGGATCATGTTGTGAATGCCTTTATTTTGGGGGGGACATTACAAGGCTTAGAAGTTTAGAAGCAAATCTTGAAGTTTTTCAGAAAATTTCCAAAACCCACTTTTTAGGACCAGTTCAAGCCTGAAGTCACTTTGTGAGGCTTACATAATAGAAACTACCCATAAATGGCCCCATTTTAGAAACTACACCCATCAAGGTATTCAAAACTGATTTTACAAACTTTGTTAACCCTTTAGGTGTTCCACAAGAATTAATGGAAATTGGATTTTCCATTTTAATCCATTTTTTCCAGTAACAAAGCAAGGGTTAAAAGCCAAACAAAACTCAATATTTATGGCCTTGATTCTGTAGTTTACAGAAACACTCTATATGTGGTCGTAATTTGCTGTACGGGCACATGGCAGGGTGCATAAGGAAAGGAACGCTATATGGTTTGTGGAAGGCAGATTTCACTGGGATAATTTTAAGCTGCCATGTCCCATTTGAAGCCCCCCTGATGTACCCCTAGAGAATAAACTCCAAAAAAGTGAGGTGGCAGTTTTGTTGGGACTATTTTAGAGTAGATATGATTTTTGGTGGCTCTATATTACACTTTTACACTTTTTATGAGGCAGGGCAACAAAAAATAGCTGTTTTGGCACCTCCCGCCGCATGATCGGAAAAACACAGGGACATCAGGGCGTACCTGTACGCCCTATGTCCTTAAGAGGTTAAAAGGGTTTTCTGAGACTTTTATACTGATGGCCTATCCTCTGAATAGTTCATCAGTATCTGATCAGTGGAGGTCAGGGAGCGGCAGTTGCAGCGTTGCTCACACTAGTACTGAAACCTTCTCTCAGCTTTTCCTAGTCCAGTGATGACACGTTCATCAGTAATGTGGGTTGAGCAAGATACCAAGCACAGCCGCTATACTATGTACGGCACTGCGCTTGGTAAGCACAGAGAAGGCTGCAGTGCTCACAGGAGTACCTGTGCCTTCTGAAACAGCTGATCAGTGGGGCTCTCGGGTGTTGGACCCTCACTGATCAGATACCTATGACCTATCCAAAGGATAGGTCATCAGTAATAAAGTCTTTGATAAAGCCATTTAAGTGTCCAATATGTGGTACCCAGCTGGTGCCATCTGAGACTCACACCACACTACTTGAATTAATATGTGGGTTCTAGTGGGTATAGAAATGCCATAACTGTGTACATGAACTGCTGTATGGGCACAAGGCAGGATTCAGAAGGGAAGGAGCATAATTTGGCTTTCGAAGCACAAATTTTGCTGGAATGGTTTTCAGCCTTTACATCACGTTTGAAGAGACCCTGAGGTATATGTACAGTGAAATGCCCCAATAAGTGACACCACTTTGGTAACTACACCCCTCAAGATATTTATCAGGGGTATGAGTAAACTTTTTGACAACACAAGTGTTCTGTAGAAATTAATGAGCAGTGGACAATGCAAAATGAAAATTGTAAGTTTTTCACAGATATGGCATTTATGTTGCATTTATTTATGGTAGATACGCTGTACCCTGTTGCTGCTTCCTGGGGATCCACACAGTGAAAATGTAGCTTAAAGAATCAGGGCAAAAGTAAATGTATAACAGTCGCTTTTTACTAAGTACAAAATATAACTTGCGGTACATCAGGTAGCAGCAAATTCAAAATGCAGTTTCTGGCACCAGTTGAGGAGGTATGGTGGCAGGTTAAAGGACTATATATTGGCATTAGTGGGTAAAAGTGTTTGCTATAAAGTTCAGACTTGAGATTTGTCTGGCCTAGTGGTGGTATAGGGGATGGGTATCTGAGCCGTAGTCCCTCACTTTGCAGCACTGTCTGTAAAGTTGTATTGAAGTCTGATGTAGCTGAATTTTATTGGTCTCTCTGCAGAATCCTATGTCTTTCCAAGGAGTAGTAACTCTAGCACGACCTTCCTCTCCTCTCAGTAGCTAAACATGAACTCCCCTTCCTTGTAGGAAGCAGGACCAACCCACTCCTACCAAGAAATGATAAACAGGTTGGTTAGCCTTGTTCCTGCCTACTAATGTCAATCGTACCACCTACTGCTGGTACATACGGTCAATACATGACAATATATAATAAAATACAATCATTTACAATTGCAAAAAAAACAGGTCTGGGGTACTGCAATACCTTACCTTGCTCCTGTCTAGAGATCACCAAACTGATTTGTAAAATCAAATTAATTCTAAAATCAGACTTCTTGAGCAGCAAGAGATTGGCCCCACTGCTCAGGAGACTCTATCCCCCTTGATTTAGAGGGCCAGATATCTTGCAAGGCCCTGTTAATCATGCTTTTGCACCATTCCTCCCAGTAGCAGCGGCAGCACAGAGGATCTGCTGCTACTTGAGCAGCGCAAATGTCGACTGTTAATGCACTCAGATGTGAGCAGTGCATGTGCAGCCAGCATTTGAATTTCTCAGGCAGCATCTATTTGGAGCAATGGTACAGGTACAATATTGACAGGGCCTGGTGAGATGTCTCATAACTACTCCTGATTAGTCTTCAGGATACCTTTTCTGTCCTCATTATGTTCCTTCCAGTCCTGACCTCTAGCTAGACTACGACAATACTTCTGCATTAACCTTGGTCTGCCATGGTGGCATACAGTAATTCATATGTGTATATGAATATAAAGCAATTTATATAAATAATGCAAATAGAACATTTAAAGTATAAATTTATTATTTATTATAATATTATTGGTTTGATATAGGCCACCATTAGAGATGAGCAAAGTTTTCAAAAATTAGATACGGATGCTTCTCCAAATTTCTTCAAGAAATTCAGTTTGTTACAAATTAATTTGTCACAAACCACGTTAAATCAGGTCTATCCTGACCTGCAGTTAAACTTTGCAGGAGAGTGTATCTTAGTGTACATCAGTGTAAATGGCACCAACATGCATAACCAATCCTTTCTGGTAGCGAAACAGTTATTGTGCATCAAAATAACAGGCAGGTCACATATAGTAAATGAATGTGCACAGGGGCGTAACTACCATAGCGGCAGACCATGCAACTGCTATGGGGCCCAGGGCAAGAGGGGGCCCAGTTGGGATCATCCCCTCTTCTACTGGAGGTGAAAACTTGGTCAGGACTTTACCGTCTAAAGAAACAACTTTTAGCAACCGAGGCAGTGGAAAAAATGACCCAAAGGTCATTGAAAGGGGTTTAGGCGAAAACCCTTCGGTCCTGTGTGGGGGGCCTGGTTTGAGCCTTGCTATGGGGCCCTTACTTCTGTATGTACGCCACTGGATGTGCACATTATGGTGCAGGCTATCAACATTCCTGACTAATACCTTCTGTAAAACCAAATGTTCTGTTTCAGTATCTTGCATTGTGTATTGGTATGCTCCTCTCTTTCCTCCACCCTCTGTTTCAGCTTCTACTTGGTTCAGTCTAGCCACTTCCTGTTTTCCCTGTCATGCATTACTGTTTGTGTGTGCTGTAATTATGAGGAGAATCTGAGGAAAATCTGAGGAGAATCTGTGTAGTATCTCATCTTCTTATCAAGGAGATTATTAAAGGCATAATTATTTTACCATCTGGATTCCCTGCTAATCTTGTAATACAATCTCCGGATTAACAACTACTTGATTAACTCCTGGGTGTCTGATGCGTAAACTGTAAGTGGAGAATGTCTGATTCAACAAGTCACCTCACAGATGCGTGATTGTATAAGGCTGACATTTCGAAACGCCACAGTAAAAGAATTGTTTTAGTACTCTCCTTCTCCCGCTAAGAAAATAATATTCTCCTCCTCCAAGTAATAGCCATCATCATTTGTCTCCTGTTATGCTAAAGTGTAAGGTAATATCTTATACTGCTCAGTACTGCATTCACTAGGACCGCAGAAGCTTCTAGCAATTTCAGTTTCATACAGACTAGGAACTGTATTCAGCCTGTTTTCTGAGGTAAATATTGTCTGCCTGTTGCAAGCTATTAAATGACTGAACCACCACTAGAGGTCACTGTTGTGTTACAGATGGAAATGCAGGACACAGCTAGAAGGATTTCTAAGCCCTCATTAGAAATTAAGGAGGCGCTTCTAACTAACAAAATTGAAAAATACAATAATTTATCTATTTTGTGGGAAAAGACTGAACAATGTATGGATGCAGCACATGGATCAGGCTATAATGAAGATCAATTAAAGGCCATTTAAACAAAATTGAATAAAACCTATGACAGTTTTAAGAGACTGTCTGAAAAATATTCTTCTCTGTTATCAAGTCTCAACTCAGAGGAATTTATCCTAGAATTAAAGACCCACACTGCACTTAACAATGAAAGATATAGCAGATTTATGGCAGTCAAATCAAATCTAGAGGACAAGATATCACAACAATATGAAACTGCGTCCTGCCATTCTAACCTTTCAAGGCACTCCAAGGCTTCATCCTGTTCCTCGAAATCTATTTCTCAGTCCTTATCGCTAAGGTCTCGCTCACAGCACTCTTCGCTGAGTACCTTATTGGTGTTGGCACGCGCAAAAGCGGAAGCAGCGAAAGTACAAGCTCACTGCATTAAAAAGGATGCAGCCATTAAGGCACAACTCACAGAGACACAAGCCCAATCTCAAGTTAATCAAGCAGCTATACAGGCTCAGGCACAAGCGACCAAAGCCAAGTCTGAAGCTGAGTTGGAGGTCCTTCAGAAGGAAAGGGAAGAAGCAGCAGCCATGGCTGAACTCAGAGTTCTTGAAGAAGCTGTTGAAGAAGAAGAAGCTTATCATCCTATGTCCAAGATATATAATGACTCAGAAGGCCGCACCCTGCAATTCGTCCTAGACCAAAGCAAAGTCAATGCATTTGCATCAGATGATATGGGCTCTGCACGCCAGCCTGCTGAACTCATGCGGATAGAAAAAGGGTGAAAAGAGTGAAAAAAGGTGATAAGACATTCTTCAGATACATAAATGAAAAAAGGAAATTAAAACAAGGAATTACCAAATTAAAAACAAAAGAAGGAAAGTATATGGAAGAGGATAAAGAACTAGCTGACTGCCTCAATGAATACTTCTGTTCAGTTTTTACAAAGGAAATGAAGGAGAAGGACCTCAGTTAGGGAGGAAGACTAATGAATCCTTTGATGCATGTGTCTTTACAGAGGAAGAGGTTCTAAGTCAGCTGTCCAAAATTAATACAAATAAATCACAGGGGCCTGATGGGATACACCCAAAGCTATTAAAAGAGCTTAGAGGTGTACTAGCAAATCCATTAACAGATTTATTTAGCCAATCACTGGTAACAGGTGTCGTCCCAGAAGATTGGAAATTAGCAAACGTTGTGCCAATTCACAAGAAAGGTAGTAGAGAGGAATCAGGCAACTATAGGCCAGTAAGCCTGACATCAATAGTGGGGAAATTAATGGAAACCATACTCAAGGAGAGGATTGTGGAACATCTAAAAACCCATGGGTTGATTGATAAAAACAGCATGGGTTTACTTCAGGGAGATCATGTCAAACTAATCTTATTGACTTTTTTGATTGGGTGACTAAAATAATAGATGGCGGAGGTGCAGTAGACATCGCTTATCTGGACTTTAGTAAGGCATTTGATACTGTCCCACATAGAAGGCTTATCAATAAACTGCAGTCTTTGAGCTTGAGCTCACATATTGTTGAATGGATTAGGCAGTGGCTGAAGGACAGAAAACAGAGGGTTGTAGTCAATGGAGTATATTCAGACCATAGTATTGTTACCAGTGGGGTACCTCAGGGATCTGTTCTGGGACCCATATTGTTTAATATCTTTATCAGCGAAATTGCAGAAGGCCTCAATGGTAAGGTGTGTCTTTTTGCTGATGACACAAAGATTTGTAACAGGGTTGATGTTCCTGGAGGGATACACCAAATGGAAAAGGATTTAGGAAAACTAGAGGAATGGTCAAAAATCTGGCAACTAAAATTTAATGTCGATAAGTGCAAGATAATGCACCTGGGGCGTAAAACCCAAGAGCAGAATATAAAATCAGTGATACAGTACTAACCTCAGTATCTGAGGAAAGGGATTTAGGGGTCATTATATCAGATGACCTAAAGGTGGGCAGACAATGTCATAGAGCAGCAGGTAATGCCAGCAGAATGCTTGGGTGTATAGGGAGAGGCATTAACAGTAGAAAGAGGGAGGTGCTCGTGCCGCTCTACAGAGCACTAGTGAGACCTCATTTGGAGTATTGTGTGCAGTACTGGAGACCATATCTGCAGAAGGATATTGAAACTTTGGAGAGAGTTCAGAGAAGAGCTACTAAATTAGTACATGGATTGCAGGACAAAACTTACCAGGAAAGGTTAAAGGACCTTAACATGTATAGCTTGGAAGTAAGAAGAGACAGAGGGGATATGATAGAAACTTTTAAATACATAAAGGGAATCATCACGGTTAAAGAGGAGAGAATATTTAAAAGAAGACAAACTGCTACAAGAGGACATAGTTTTAAATTAGAGGGGCAAAGGTTTAAAAGTAATATCAGGAAGAATTACTTTACTGAGAGAGTAGTGGACGCATGGAATAGCCTTCCTGCAGAAGTGGTAGCTGCAAATACAGTGAAGGAGTTTAAGCATGCATGGGATAGGCATAAGGCCATCCTTCATATAAGATAGGGCCTGGGGCTATCCATAGTATTCAGCATATTGGGCAGACTAGATGGGCCAAATGGTTCTTATCTGCCGACACATTCTATGTTTCTATGTTTCTATGTTTAACCTTACGAACCTTGATGATCACCCAGAGAACTATAGAAGTTAGAAGGCCACCTTCAAGACAACAGTTCAAACCCTTGCTGTACCGCCTATGCAAGAACTTTATTTACTAATTAGATGGCTAGGTCCATGGTCGTCAAACTGTGTTAAGAGACTCAAAACCGTTCATATCTACGAACCAGTCAAAGGCCTTCATCTCGCATGGGAAAGATTAGAGCAGACATACGGCGGCTCGGAAGTATTTAAACGACTATACGACTTTCCTGGATGATCCAATACAGACCGCCAAGGGTTCCAGGAATTAAGCGATCTTCTTCTTGAGTTTGAAATCGTCAAGGGAGACCCGCAGCTACCAGGTCTCAGCTTTCTTGATACCTCCCATGGTGTGGGCCTGATCGTGGAGAAATTACCCCTCAATATTCAAGACCAATGGCCAACAACAGGTTCAAAATACAAGGAGCAACATAGTGTTTCCTTTCCACCATTTTCATTCTTCTGTAAGTTCATCAAGGACTTGGCTAGAGCTAAAAACGATCCGAGCTTTAACACCTTGGGAACCAACATCTTTGGCTCTACTAAACAGAGACATGAGACTTTCAGTCCCAGACAGGGGGGCTCTAAAGGTCTAATTTCAGTACAAAAGACAGGGGTTGTGCCCACTACTAACAATAGAAATGAAAGCCCTAAGGAACCCGATCATCATTGCCCTATCCATGATAAATAACATCCTTTAAGAAAATGCTGTGTCTTCATAGCAAAGCCCTTTGAGGAACGTAAGGAGTTTGTAATGAGTCATGATATCTGCTTCAGATGCTGTGCATCCACTGAGCACTTTGCCAGAGACTGTAAGGTTCCAGTCAATTGTTCTGAATGTAATAGTGATCTACACATGTCTGTTGTTCACCCGGGACCAATCAGGCGGAACCTAAAATCAGTTAACTGGCACAAGCCCCATTCCGATCAAGGCGGGGAGAGTCATGGCGGGGAGAGTGCCGACCGACCAACCACAACCGTCACGCCCAGATGCACAAAGGTATGTGGAGAAGGACTTGTGTGCGGTAAGTCTTGTTCTAAGATTTGCCTCGTTGATGTGTTTCCTACTGCACAACCAGAGAAGACCATAAGAATGTATGCTATTCTAGATGACCAAAGTAATCATTCCCTAGCTAGCCCTATGTTCTTTGATCTGTTCAGGATAGAGGGAAAGACTACACCCTATACCCTAGGAACAAGCTCTGGTCTTGTGACAACCTCAGGAAGAAGAGCTAATGGTTTCACCTTAAAGCCCATCAAAGGACATAAGAAACTCTCTCTTCCAACCCTTAATGAATGTGACAAATTGCCGGACACAAGGGATGAGATTCCCACACCTGAAGCCGCATAGCATCACCCTCATCTCAGGAACATAGCCAGAGAGATTACTCCCCTTGATAACCATGCCGAGATCTTACTCTTGCTAGGTAGAGACATTCTTGAGGCTCATAAGGTCCTTGAACTTCGCAATGGCCCTTTCAACGCTCCATATGCCCAGAAACTTACAGTGGGTTGGATCATCGTGGGGGATGTATGTCTGGACAGAACCCGCAGACCCTGCCAAGTACACTCCTTCAGAACTGAAGTATTAATAGGGGGGCGAACTTCTTACTTTAGACAGTGTCCTAACCACTACTATGTGCAAGATATGCCTTCCCCAAATATTCTAAAAACATCAGAAAGCAGCTTAAATCTCAAGGAGTCAGCTGCAGTAGAATGTTCCTGGACAGAAGGGCAGCTTGTAGAAAGGCCTTCAGGATTTCAATTGGAGCCCTCTTCAAGCCCTTCCCAGCTTTGCAGTCCTCACACAGTTTATCATAATGAATCCTATATCATCACTGACAACAAGCCTTCTGATTCATGTAGTTCTGATGAGATACAGCAGAAACTTGAGCCTTCCAGTCTACTGTTTGACAATGAGTTTAATTCTGTAAAAGAAGTATCTTCTGAATGTTCTATAAAGGAGGTTCCTTCAACAGAGGAAGAGTTTATTTCAGATACTTTGCAAAAAACCTTTAGTTCCATCTGCAGTTGTTGATTGCACTCAAGAGGATAACAGTTCTTCCTCAGCCTTTTCTGAAAACCACAAGAAAAGTTCACCACCAATGTCCATGACAAACACTGCATGTCACCAACCCAAGTCCGTATGTACAAAGACAGATCCCATTTCAGAAGTGAAAAGCAGACATGAGCATTTGCATTCACGATTCATAGACAGAAAGCAATCTACATGTAAATCAGCCTCACAAAATAAGCGCTCTCGCTCTAAATCGGTGACACAGACAGAGAAGTCACATTCTAAATCTTTGGTAAGATCAAGGAGAACCAAGTCTCGCTCAGCTTCTAATGAAAGCAACAGACAACCTCCTGTAGTAAAAAAGAAGAAATCCACATCTGGGGTGCATAAAAGATCACTGAAGAATAAACCAAAAAATTAAGGAAATATTCCTGTGCCATCTGGCGTTTTCAAAGAGCACAACCTTTATAAGTTTCGGTGGAAGCAGGTAAAACTATCTCGCCAGTCAGTTCTGGAAAAGGTGGATAAGAAAGTACCTCTACCTCTAGCAAGAATGCAGAAGGTGGCAAGAACCAAGGCCCAATATAAAGGAAGGAGATTTTGTTCTGTTAAGAGACAAACAAGTTAACAGTCTCGACTGGCCTACTGGACTTATTACTAAAGTCGTTTCCAGTTCGGATGGAAAGAATTTCCATGTTGAGATTCCTTCTACTGGAGATGCTCATCATCCTCTAGGACTGTTTCCAGTACCAGCTCTATGGTCTGAACTGAAGACATATCCTTTTTTGGTTTGAATAAATGTTCATTGCATGTTTCCTTTTCAGGTTTATGGACATTATTCATCTGTCTATTCATCAGGTTTATGGACATTATTCATAGTTATTTATACAATTCCAGTGTATGCATATACATAGTGGTATCTACCGATACCAGACGGGTAGTGTTCTGTTTCAGTATCTTGCATTGTGTATTGGTATGCCCCTCTCTTTCCTCCCCCCTCTGTTTCAGCTTCTACTTGGTTCAGTCTAGCCACTTCCTGTTTTCCCTGTCATGCATTACTGTTTGTGTGTGCTGTAATTCTGAGGAGAATCTGAGGAAAATCTGAGGAGAATCTGTGTAGTATGTCATCTTCTTATCATGGAGATTATTAGAGGCATAATTTTTTTACCATCTGGATTCCCTGCATATCATGTAATACAATCTCCGGATTAAAAACTACTTGATTAACTCCTGGGTGTCTGATGCGTAAACTGTAAGTGGAGAATGTCTGATTCAACAAGTCACCTCACAGATGCGTGATTGTATAAGGCTGACATTTGGAAACGCCACACCAAAAGAAGCAGCTTTCAGTAAAGCAAAAAAAAAAAAAGCACCCCCCTGGAAGAGCGGTGTCCAAATGACTCTTTAGTGAAAGAAAATAAAGACTTGGAGGCAGCGCCAATAAAGTAATGGAAAAAAAAAGGTTCTTTTACAAGATGTTGTGGCAGTACAAACAAATTCTTTTGAATCCCTTCTGTTAGCTGTAGAATGACTGTGCATCGCTATTAGACTCAGTTCACACTTCAGTTATTTGGTCAGTTTTTGCAGGTCAAACCCAAAGGACAGGTGTAGATCTATTCATGTTACCTAATCTGAGAGTAGGCTTGGCTCCTGAATTTGGCTCACAAAAACTGATGAACATAGCTGACCAATTAACATAGGTGTGAACTTAGCGTTACAGGTTCATGTTAGTGTCTGGTCTATTTTATTGGAGGGGACTAAACTGTGCAGTGGTCCAAGATTCAAGTAGTGGCCCCATGACAGAGTGGGGATGGTACAAATAAAATAAACTTAGGCACTGCTTGAGAATTGTTCGAAGTATTGTGTTGATTTTTATTTGGTTTTCATATGCAGGAGACCACATGGTGAGAAGTCACCTTCCTCAAATCACTTATCCCTCTTTCTTCTCATGGCAACTAGTGTTTGAAAAAGGTCCATATAGGATGGAAACTTGTATATGAATAAGTTGCCTTGTATATGAAAACCAAATAAAAATCAAACAATTCACAAGGAGTGCCTAAGTTTATTATATTTGTGCTTGCTACGGGGGTGGGACCCCACAACTAGAGCACCCAATCAACAGGACAAGAGTGACACATTCTAGAAAAGAGTGGAACGGGTGTCAGCAGTAATGCTGTTTTAACATCACTGTTTATTTTTCCCTTCTTCTGATCCGTCAGAAGAACAGACAAAAAAAAGCCGATCCATCAGTTTCCTCCTATTCAACAGTCAGTATTTGGTCAGCATTCGATCAGTATTTGTAAGGAGCGGGTCCAAAACAAATAAAATATGATATAAATATTTGCATGTCTCCTGTGTTTTGGACCCATTCCTGCTTTTGGCGTCCAAGTGATGATAAAAAATACTGACTGTGTGATAGAGTCCTTATCGGTGCCCAAACGACAGGACCTGTTTTTTTGTAAGGGTGGCAACAGTATGAAGAGTCACAATAGTGGCCCCTGAAGAAAGTGGGGAGGGGGGAAACAGCAGTGGTAGTAACAGCACAAAATGGTGGCAGGTCAGAATAGGAGCACATCGCTGCAGAGGCACCAGGCACGCTTAAATCGTCTTTATAAAGGTTAGTCTTTCAACATTTTGTATTAAAAGCCGAGTTGCGGCCACAATTCATGTTTGGACGGCCAGTAGTCCAGGGCATTTTGGATCGGGGTGACAGGGTGCAGTCCAAGTATGCCACCACCTGCTGATTCAGGTTCTGCTCTATGTCCTGCTGCTGCTGTGTAGTTTCTTCAGTAGGCGGCTGAGGACAACTGCTCATTAGAGCTCATTCACACGACCGTGGTTTGGTTTCGCATCCGAGCCCCATTTTTTGCGGCTCGGGTGCGGACACATTCACGTCAATGGGGCCGCAAAAGATGCGGACAGCACTCCGTGTGCTGTCCGCATCCGTTGCGCCGTTCCGTGGCTCCGCAAAAATTATAAGTCATGTCCTATTCTTGTCCGTTTTACGTCCTTCCATTCCTTCCATTCCGTTCTGCAAATTGCGGAAGGCACACGTTCGGCATCGGTATTTTTCGGACCGCAAAAACGGGGCACAGCCGTGTTAACAAGTCCTTGAAGACTTAAGTTGCTGCTGATGGAGCTGGTGCTGCTTCTGCCCAACCCCCATCCCCCTTCAGCAGTCATGGCAGTGGAGCATAAGCTAAGAGGGTCCTCCCAGTTAGACCTTTATGAGGATGAGCAATGGGACACGTAGGCAGCTAACAACTGAATCACCTTGGTGGTCAATTGCTGGCGATACATGTAACGACAAGGAGGAGCATCTGGAGCAATAGACTAAGGGAAGGAACAACAGGCCACAGGAAGATTCAACAGTTGGGGCATCAGGCTGTACCCAGTGGCGTAGCTATAGGGGTCACAGCGGTCGCAGTTGGGACCAGACCCTTAAGCCAGGGGGACCCAGAGGGTGCTGTACTTTTCCATTTATAAGATGCAGTGCATCTTACAAAGTGAACACTAGTGAGCGAGGTCAGGTGACTGTGCAGTGCGGGCCCTGAGAAAACAGTGAGGGCAGTGAGAGTGGCGGCAGGAGATGTAAGTGACTATTATTTTACAGTCTGATCTGAGGTCTGATATAGAGGTCTTATTGGGGGTCTGGAGAGGTCTAATGGGGAGTATGGAGGTCTTACTGGGGGTCTGAAGTGGTCTGACTGGGGGTCTGAAGAGGTCTCACAGGGGGTCTGGAGGTCTCACAGGTGGGTCTGGAGGTCTGGAGAGGTCTAATTTGGGATCTCAGTGGGGGTGTGGAGTGGTCTCACTGGGAGGGTCTGAAGTGGTATAACTGGGGGTCTGGAGAGGTCTAATGGGGGGTCTGGGGAGGTCGAATAGGAAGTCTGGAGGTCTGACTGCGGGTCAGAAGAGGTCTAATGGGGAGTCTGGAGGTCTGACGGGGGTCTGGAGAGGTCTAATGGGGGGTCTGGAGGTCTAACTGGGGGTCTGGAAAGGTCTAATGGGGGGTCTGGAGGTCAGACTGGGGGTCTGGAGAGGTCTAATGGATGGTCTGGAGGTCTGACTGGGGGTCTGGAGAGGGCTAATGGGGTATGGACGTCTGATTGGGGGTCTGGAGGTCAAATGGAGGTCTGATTGGGGATCTAGAGGTCTAGTGGGGGTCTGATTAGGGGTCTGGAGGTCTAATGGGGGTCTTTTCTGAGGTCTGATATTGGGTCGGGGTCTTACATGGAGGTCTAATGGGGATCTGATCTGAGGTCTAAAATTGGAGTCTGACATAGGGGTCTAAACGGGGTTTGGTCTGAGATGGGGGGTCTCATTTAGGGTTTTATATGGGGGTCTAATCTGAAAGGGGTATTTTTTTGTGCTGGCGCACAATATAAAGGGGTGTTCTTGTACTCACGTTCTGTGTGGTACCAGTGTTTTCAGGGGGACTGTTTCTGCAGGATAATATTGGGGAGCAGAGTGGACACAGTATTGGGGATGGCAGGATGGGGTGTTGAGAAGGTGGGAGGATGATGTAAAAGTAGGAAAGTAAGATGTCTGTTTGTTAAACTCTCTAGAGATTAGGTGTGGCTGAAAGAAGTCACCATGGTGGTCTGGTCTGACAGGAGAAGAAGGAAAAGAGAATGGAACAGAAGAAGAAGAAGGATAAGAAGGAAAGAGAAAGTCTATATCAAAGAAGAGAAGTCACTGAATGTAAGAGGTATGTGGCGCTGTATGACCCTGTATGTTCTGTACCGCTGTATGCAGAGGCGGCTCTAGACTTTGTGAGGCCTTAGGCGGAACTCGAACATGAGGCCCCACGATTTGTATCTGCGGCTCTCCCATAGATACTGTACATGGAGGGGAAGTGTGACCCCCCGCCAGAACAGACACTTATCTATCCTTTGGATAGGGGATTTATTTTCCTATCCCGGAGTACACAGTAAAGGGTTAATATGCACAGTGACAACACAGTACAGGGCTTATATTTACAGTGCATATAAACACTTTGCATTAACCCTGACTATACTGAGATGTCACAGTGCATATTAACCTCTTACTGTGATGTTACATTGCATTAATCCTGGCTGTACTGTATGTGACATCACAGTGCATATTAACCCTGTAATGTAACTAACAGTACAGGGTTAACATGCACAGTGAGTGACATCACAGGGTATACACAGTGATGTCACAGTTAGGGTTAAGCAGCTGCATGCTTGCAGCACATAGTACAGGGTGATCTTGTACCTTCGGCTTATATTCAATGGTCGGGCACCACTGTCTGTCTGTGCGGCAGCCAGACACGGACTGAGGTAAGTACCCTGGCTCCTTATTCTCCTCCCCTGCGTGGCTGCGCAGCGCTCTGGGGGCGGAGCTGGAAAGTGGCAACATTCAGAAGATGTGCCTGTGCGGTGGCACGCTCCGAGCCCCAGCAGCTACTGCTCTCTTAAAGAGGCAGAAACGGAGAGGGGCTCAGAGTGGCCACGGGCCCCGCTAAGGCTCTTCCATTCCATTAGTCCACTTAGGCCACCCGCCGGCTGCGGAAGTCGATAATTGTACTTGCGGGTGCTGCGGTGACGGGTGGGAGCCAGAGTGAGGCCCCTACCAACGCAAAGGCTTAGGCGGCGGCCTAAGTGGCCTAATGGAAGAGCTGCCTCTAGCTGTATGTAATGTTTTCCCAGTATGTCTTTCAAAGGGTTGTCCACTTTTTTTTTTCCGTAGGAGCGCTGCCTTCTGTCCTCTGTTTACCTGCTCATCACTGCTACGGCGAGCAAGTGAACAGACCAGAGAAAGCAGCTCTCATGTGAGCACTACCCTCTCTTCAAACAGCTGTTCGTCAGGAGTGCCAGTCATCAGTATCATCAGTAGTAAAAAGAGGACAACCCCTTTAACAGTAGGACTGGAGGGAAGGGGTTAGGTTGAGAGTTTGGCATGGGGGGAGGGGGGCATTTCAATTTTTGCCTCGGGCAGCAGAAAAGCTAGGTGTACCAACTCTGAGTGAAGTGGGAGGGGGCCCAAGCTGAACTCTTGCACCAGGGCCCATGAACCTTTAGCTACGCCCCTGGCTGTACCACTACATTAGTGCCATAGTTTTCCCAGGCCACTTTATGGTGATGCTCCATATGTTGACTCAGGGTCGTGGTGCCAACATTAACACCTTGACCGTGCTTCACCTTCTGCCTACGTATGCTACATAACGCCACGCTAACATCCTCCAGCACCTTGATAAAAAATTCTCACACTGCCGAGTATGATATTTGACCCTCTCTAATCCGTGCTGCCTGCCTGCCACTGCCTTTATGAACCCGTACACTGCTAGTTGTTTCCTGACAGGTAGGTTCCTGAGCAGCAGACAGTCTACCCGGGTTGCATTTGTTTGCAGATCTCCCACTGCTGCCACCCTGCTGGCTCATTGGCATGCTGCCACCCTGCTGCTGTCTCATGGGTCTGCGGCAACCCTCCCCCCCTGATGATAATTTCCCCTCTTAACCCGGCTCCAACATGCAATCGGCTACATCATCATCCACTACTGTCTGGTCATCACTTATGTCACCCTCACCTGTCTCAAGACCACATCCCTGACTGCTTGCAACACGTCCTCCCATATGACTGTCATCATCGCTAGTTTCACGCCTAAAGGAGGACACAGTGCACCCCTCCTCCAAATCTGGGCTGGCCTGTAGCTGCTGAATATACTCAATAAGCTCGTCCTCGCTGAAAAACTTCCTGAGCTCAAGAAGCAGCAAAAGAAAGAGGCAGTTGCAGGACAGGTGAGGGCACAGAGGTTGTTCCTGGACCATGCCATCTAAGTGTGGTGTCTGTGCAACCCACTGATTTCTGGCTGTGTGTCTGATGTCACTTGAGATGATGTTGCAGAGTGAGTCAACCATTCCAGTACAGCTTGATTGTTGGTCAAAGCACAACCGCTGGATGACAGTGGCAGCTCTGGCCTGTTGCTGCGTCTGTCGGTCATAGTGTAAATCAGTAATAAATGGTGCAGCAGGTGAATTACGTAAACACACCTATATATTAGACCGCCTGTTGACACTGAGTATGATGGTGAGTAAATCTATGTTTTTTTTTTTAATGCACTTATATAGCGCCAGTGCTACATGACACCAGTGTTAACCATTGAGCTACCGTGCCTTTATATTAGACCACCTGTTGATGCTGAGTCTGAAGCACAGTAAGTCTATGTATAATAGAAGAGATTACATATGAGTGGCACAGCAGATGAACTACATAAACAAGCCTATATATTAGACCACCTGTTGACAATAAGTCTGACACACATAAAGTTTGTGTAAAACAGAACAGATTAAGTATGAGTAGCGCAGCAATTGAACAAGATCCACAGGACGATTACACTGAACCTGCAGTGTCCCTGTAGTCTCCCTATGCTCTCTCTACAGTGTCTATAAACTCTCCCTATGATCTCCCTACACTGTCACTGCACTCTCCCTATACAATATTCTACAATTAAAAGCTTTGTGAAACACTGTCCATAGTGCTTGCCACCTGTCCCTATGGTCACCTGACATAAAATGGCGGAGACCAAGCGGGAGGAGGCTTTTATATGTCTGTGACATCACAGGGGGTGACTATCTGTGGATTGGCTGGCTACACGACTTTATGGGTGATCTTGCGTTCCCAGGCTCTAGCTACCATTTTAGGAAAAAAACAATTTGTTGCCACGAAGCGCAAGGAAATTTAGATTCATTGCGAATCAAAGCCGCAATATTTTGGTAAATAATAATAATCTTTTTTTGTAGATAATAGCAAAAAATTACATAGTAACCAACTTTTTATATTTAATCACCAATATATAAACTAAATCATAAATAAGTCCGCCCAGTAATAACTGGGCGAATTACCCCTCTAAGGCCTCTTTCACACTTGCGTTGTTAAAATCCGGCGCGCACTTCCGTCGCCGGAAATGCCAGCTGGATCCCTCACAACGCAAGACAACTGAAAGCGTTTGAAGACTGATCAGTCTTCAAAATGCTTTCAGTGTTACTATGGCAGCCAGGATGCTACTAAAGTCCTGGTTGCCATAGTAAGTAGTGGGGAGCCCGGGGAGCAGATACTTACAGTCCGTGCGGCTCCCGAGGCAGTCCACAATGACATCAGAGCGCCCCACGCGCATGGATCATGTGATCCATGCGATCATGTGATCCATGCTCATGGGGCGCTCTGACGTCATTGTGGAGCGCCCCGGGACTCGGGAGCCGCACGGAAGGTAAGTATACTTCCCCCCTGCCTCCCCACTACACTTTACCATGGCAGCCGGGACTTTAGCATCCTGGCTGCCATGGTAACCATTCACAAAAGCTAAACGACATTTAGCTTAATGCCGGATCCGGATTAATGCACTTCAATGGGCATTAATTCCGTATCCGACGTTACAGCATGTCTTCCGGATGTTTGGACAGAGACAAATCCGCAGCATGCTACGGTTTTGTCGACGTCCAAAAAAACATTCACATACTGAACGGAAGACATCCTGATGCATCCTGAACGGATTTCTTTCCATTCAGAATGCATTAGGATAAATCCTGATCAGGGTCTTTCAGTCCTAGACCCCTGAGGACGGAACTCTAGGACGGAAAGCAAAAGCGCAAGTGTGAAAGGGGCCTAAATGAACATCGCAACTAAGGAGGGAAAGTGGGGATTTCTTGGAGTGCTGCTCCGTGAATGCCCCAGTAACTGTTTCTTGTCTTCTTTATAGCTACTGCGGATTGTGGCAGTTGACCGGTTGTTGTGTTCACATGGACAGAACGAGACAGAGGATTAAACCTTTCATTACTGGTAAGTATATTTTCTATATTCTTATCTCTTTTAAACTCTGCCTTTTTCTATTGCCTCTAAGTAGCCCCTTCTTGTAATATTTGTACAAAAGTGGCATTTTCATTCCATGCCTGTCTTTCTGGTGACAAATTTCAGTTGACCTTCTGACCATGACATTGTGTATACAGCACCATTTAATCTGAGACTACTTTGAGGCTGCAACCTGGGGATTCCCTGCAATCATTGGTTCACCCCCAATGAGGCCAGGTGAGAAGATCACCTCAAGCAGCACTAGTTAGGGACAAGTGGGGGGCAGCGGGAGGGCCATGGGCAATAAGCGCTTTCATTGTGACAAATGGGTTAAGTTAAGAAATTGGCATGGGGGGCAGGCGCCATTATAGTTTTTGCCTCAGGCAGCAGAAAGGCTAGGTGCGCCCCTGCCTGCAATTAAGTCTAGATCTCTGTACATTCCTAAAGAGTGTAAATTTGTCATGGTTTAGCCAGTGCCAATTGGATTGTGGCTTTGTGAGTCCACTGCCACTTTTCTCAGGTACATGAATTTTAACAGTCATATTATTTAATAAAAGGAGCAAAATAATTTACATAGTTAGTTTATTCACCACTTTAACACAGTATGTGTAGTTCTTAACCCCTTCCCTCATTGTCTCTTGCTGCATCCCAACGTACATGTACATGTTCTGATCGGACTAGTCCAGAAGTTGCGCCAGCCCGATCAGCAGCACAAGCTCAGCTGTTACTGACAGCTGTGGCCCTGCTGTATCCACCGGCATCGCTATATCCGCAGATGCCAGCAGATTAACCCTTCACATTCTGCAGTCAGCGCTGACTATGGCATGTGCAGGGTTAACAAAGGGAGGGGGCTACCTCAGACTCCATCAGCCCCCCGTGCTGTAGTGACATGGGGCCAAAGGTTGCTTTGGCAGCCCCAATACCTTACACAGGCATAAGAACCTGCCAGTTACGGAAGCCCAGGAGATCCAGCTCCCAGGCAGGGTCTCCTAGGCAACTGTCAGCCTCTTACACTGTAAGACATTGACAGTTCAATGCAGCACAACACAGCATGTATTGTAGTGCATCGAAGCAAGTATTAAACCCTGAAAATGCGAAGTCCCACAGTAGGATAAAAAGAGAAAATGTAAAAAAAAAAAAGTGAAAAAAGTGTTTTTTAATAATAAAAAAATGAAAGCTTCAAGTAAAAAGAAAATAATAATTTAATCATAAAACAGTGTATATATTGAAATAAAAATAAAAAAGTAGACATATTTGGTATCACGGTGGCCGTAACAACCTGCTCTAAAAATATCACATGATCTGCCCCGTAAAGTGAACGCTTAAAAAATTATAAAAACTGTGCTAAAATAGCCAGTATTGCCTAAAAAAAGCATAATATCAAGTTATTAAAAATCATATATACCCCAAAATAATACTAATAAAACTGTCACCTTTTTCCTTAGTTTTCAAAATTAGGTCGCTTTTTGGGAGTTTCTACTGTAGGGGTACTTCAGGGGGTCTTCAAATGAACAACTTAAAATTGTCCCAATGAAATCTGCTGTCCAAAATCCATATGGCTCACCTTTCCTTCTGCGCCCTGCCGCATGCCAATACAGCAGTTTACGACCACATATGGGCTGTAAACTGCAGAATCAGGGTAATAAATACTTAGTTTTGTTCGGCTGTTAACTCTTTCTGTGTTACAGGAAAAATTGATTAACATGGAAAATCTGTAAAACAGTGAAATTTAGAATTTTCACCCCCATTTTCCTTTAAATCTTATGGAAGAGTATCAACGTTTGTAAAATCAGTTTTGAGTAATTTGAGGGGAGTAGGTTCTAAAATGGGATCATTTATGAGTGGTTTCTACTATATCAGCCCTACAAAGTAGATTTGGAAATTTTCTTTGAAAATTTCAAAATTGTTTCTAAAATTCAAAGCCTTCTAATGTCCCAAAAAATAAAATGACTTTTACAAAATGATACCAACGTAAAGTAGACATATGGGAATGTTAAATAATAAATATGTTATGAGGTATTACTATCCATCTTAAAAGCAGAGAAATTCAAATTTAGAAAATTGTGAATTTCTCCAAATTTTCCGTAAATTTGGGATTTTTTAAATAAATAAAGGTAAAAAATATTGACTCAAATTTACCACTAACAAGAAGTACAATATGCCACAAGAAAATAGTCTCAGAATCGCTTGTGTAAGTAAAAGCATTCCAAAGTTATCACATAAAATGAAACATGTCAGATTTGCAAAATGTGGCTTGGTCCTTATGGTAAAAACTGGCTTGCTCTTGAAGGGGTTAAAGGTGTTGTGCCAGTGTTAAATCTTATTTTAATATAATTGAGCATGAAAAACTAGTTACTCTAGTAATCTTCTTTCTATTACAAAAATGCTCCAGTTGTGAGATAATCTCTTTACTTCATTATAATGGCACCCCCTTGGTGTTTAATCTGCACAGTAATGTGCAGGTTCACCTGCATGAGCATGGATGTGTTGGATGAGTATGGTTTCTTGCTCAGTTCCATTCTTCAACTGCCAACAGCCATATCTATGGTTAGAAGTAGAGATGAGCGAATCGACTTCGGATTAAACATCCAAAGTCGATTTGCATAAAACTTCATTCTAATGCTGTACGGAGCAGGAGATCTGTACAGTATTAGAATGTATTGGCTGCGATGAGCTTAAGTTATTGCTTTGCGAAGTCTCGCAAGACTTTGTGCAATAACTTCAGAAATTAATTTGTACTGTAAAAAAAACATTTCCTCAATTCAGGTTCGGTTCTAAGTGGTACCTTGGAATCGAACCCAAGTTCGGGAAATGGTTTTTTACAGTACAAATTAATTTATGAAGTTATTATGCGAAGTCTTGTGAGACTTTGCGAAGCAATAACTTCAGCTCATCGCAGCCAATACATTCTTATACTGTACCGAGCTCCTGCTCCGTATAGTATTAGAACAAAGTTTTATGCGAATCGACTTTGGATGTTTCATCCGAAGTCGATTCACTCATCCCTAGTTAGAAGCTATGAATTATATGGAGAAAGCTGCAGAAGAAAGGACAAGCCCCTTGAGAAAGCACATACCCCGCAGAAAAGACATACACCCTGATAAAGGACACATCCTTTCAAAAATGACGTGCTGCTAGCCAGAAGAGAATCTAGCAAAATAATTGGAGCAATGAATGGGGGCAACTCTGTATCCATATGAGGTTCAGAGCTGGTCCAGCTTATTTTTAATTTTTTTAAAAGATTGTCATTTATAATATATTGTCTGATTTTCATGTTTCACATCAATCATGGGAAAATCCTTTAAGGCCTCCATATACATTAGTCTATTGTAATTACAACCCATCATTTTTGTAAGGCTAGCCAACAATCTAATGTTTTTGAAGAGCTCCTGACTCTCCCCGGAGCTCCTGACTCTCCTTTTGCTGTTATGGGAGACAAGTGCTGAACCCACGAATAGGGTACTTGCAAATTGTACCTTGTTGCATAATGTTTTGCAACTCCTAAAGCTATGTATGAATCAGTTAGGGTTAACAATCCAGACTCAGCCCAGTTCAATCGAGTGTTAGCTGAGGAAGTGAGAAGAGCTACATGTGCTCACTTCTAGGAGCTTGGCATTATGAAAGCTATCTCTACTTTTCACTACTCCAGAAAGAGAGAAGAAAAATAGGTGATCCAGAATCTGCATAGCCAAGCACTGGAGTCAGTCAGTAAGGTATTTTTGCTGTTTAAGGGTTCACATACACAAAAGTAATTTTTGTCCATGTCCATTACGATTTTTTTACCAGCCCTTATGTGGAACCATTCAATTTAATGTGGTCGCAAACAAAAGCAGAAATGACTCTGTGTGCATTCCGTATCCGTATGTCCTCAAGTCCGTTTCGCATAAAAAAGAACATATCCTATTATTGTCTGTTTTGAAAGGCATTGTTGCAATGGATCTGCAAAAAAAAGGATGTAACACGGACATCACACAGATATCATCCGTTTTTGGGTTTTTTGTGAGCCGCAAAATACATACGGTCATGTGCATGAACCCTAAGGCTGATAAAGACTTTACTGCAATGCCAGCCTTAGATTCTGCAGAGAGGGGGAGACTTTGTAGAGGTAAGGGAGTACTCAGGAAGAGCTGCACTGTGAATTGTTTGAAACTGTGTTTTAATACCAGAGGATGGGCTACAACTCCCATTCTGCACTTTAGTAAACAGAGATTTATCATTTTTCTGGTCTGGTTACTGACTTCAATGCTATTCACAGCACCTACATCTCTTGCCTTCCACCCATACAATACTGATAACACCAAGAGCATCCCAACTACCATCAAGCAGGAGCCCCATCAAGATGTGTCCCGAGTGAAAAAATGGTGTGGCTTCCTGTCTTAACCATTGTGAGCATTGCGAATAACTGTTGTACATCCTCTGCTCTTCTTCTCCGGGTTTGTGGCACAAGCCACCACCAGAAATTAATGGAAGCAGCTTTCTCCTCTCTCCCTATTAAAAACAAATACATGCTTGACTCACAGTTAAAGATACATATCTGTCAGCCAGACAAACATTGAATGTGTATGGGCACAGGTTATTATTTAACCCCTTAAGGACCTGCGCAGTACATGTACGGAGCTGGTGGATGTGACTTAAGGATCAGCGCCGTACATGTACGACGGGCTGATCAGGCGGGTGCAGGAGCTGCGCCCGCCTGATCAGCGGCACGGACCCGGCAGTCACTGACAGCCGGGCCCCTGCTGCTGTGTCTTCACCAATGCCAGCGTATTAACCCCTAGTATGTCTCGGTCAAAGCTGACCGTGGCATGCAGAGGGTTTGCCATTGGGTCCCCGCACTGCAGTGGCGGGGACCTGATGGCAGAGAAGGCCTTTCATAAGCATCAGGGCTTGACTTTTATGGAAGCCTGTGAGATCCCGCCCTTATGCTGGGTCTCACAGGCAGGCTGTCAGCATAAAAGCTGACAGCCAATGCATTTCAATACAGGTTGTATTGTAATGCATTGCAGAGGGGATCAGACCCCAGAAGTTGAAGTCCCAGAGTGGGACAGAAATGAAAAGTAAAAAAAAAAAGTAAAAAAAGTGTTTTTGATTATAAAAAAATAAAATTTCAAGAAAAAAAAGCCCCTTTCCCAAAATAAAACACATAAAATTGTAAAAAAAAAGAAAAGAAAAACAGACTTATTGGGTATTTCCACGTCCGTAACAACCAGCTCTATAAAAATAGCACATGATACAATGTCTCACCTGAACACTGTAGAAAAAATTAAATAAAAACTGTGCTAAAACAACCATTTTTTTGTCACCTTACTTTCACAAAAAGTGCAACACCAAGCGATCATACAGGCGTATGCCCTCCAAAATAGTACCAATCAAACCTCATCCCGCGAAAAATGAGCCCCTACATAAAACATCGGGCAAAAACATACATTACATCGGGCAAAAAATAAAAAAAACTATGGCTCTCACAATATGGAGACACTAAAACATGATTTTTTTTGTTTCAAAAATGCATTTATTGTATAAAATTTAAATACATTAAAAAAGTATACATTTTAAGTATTACCGAGTCCGTAACAACCTGCTGTATAAAAATATCACATGACATAACCCGTCAGGGGAAAACCATAAAAAATAAAAAATATAAAAACGGTGTCAAAAAAGCCATTTTTTGTCACCTTACATCACAAAAAGTGTAATACCAAGCAATCAAAAAGTCATATGCACTCTAAAATCATACTGAAAAAAATGAGCCTCTACATAAGACAGTCGCCCAAAAAAATAAATGAAAAAACTATGGCTTTCAGAATAATATTAATAATTTTTTTTCAAAAATGCTTTATTATTAGAGATGAGCAAATTTTTCCAAAATTTTTGGGAGAAAATAAGGTTCCATCCAAATTTGTGGCGAATCGCATTAAAAAAACAGCTATTTCCTGGCTTCAGAGAGCCTTTATAGTGGTGTAGAACACTGTGCCTTGCAGTAACACGCATTTTGGGTTGACAGGTGAGTTCTTCTTGGGGCAACTATGGCCCCCGCCGCACTAAACACCCACTCTGATGCCACACTACTGGCCGGGCAGGACAGCTTTTCCTGGGCAAACTCTGCTAGTTGCGGCCACAAACCCAGTTTGGCTGCCCAGTAGTCCAGCGGATCTTCAATGTGGGGTGGCAGGGTACTCTCCAAGTATGCCACCACCTGCTGGTTCAGGTCCTGCTCCAGGTCTAGCTGCTGCAAAGCAAAGGTCTAAAAAGGTGGAGAGCCAGAAGTAATCCCTCTGCCGAACGGTGATAATTCGGCTGTCACTATGAAAGCAAGTCAGCATGCATCGGGCCATTTGTGCAAGTGACTCTGCATACTACCATGCATAATACCATGGTGTGTCTGGGTCCTCTGCCTCATCTTCCTCATCGCCCTGTAGCTCCTCTGGCAGCTCCTGCTCCTCCTCTCCTGTCACCTGAGTGTAAAAACCACCTATTTCTATACACATTGCTTGTGCTCCAATGTCCTCCACCTCCTCCTCCTCCAGCTGGTGTGGTTGTGCAGGAACCACATTCACCCAGTGGGCCGTAAACGACATGTATTGTCCCTGACCGTAGTTACAGTTCCACACGTCGGCGCTGCTGTGCACTTTGGCAGACACCGACATGCTCAAGGACTGGCCCACTGGCCCACCATGTGTGTAGGGCTAGTACCTCCTTTTTGGCAAAGAAATGACAGCTTGGGATTCTCCACCTCGGCTTGGCACAAGCCATCAGTTCTGTGAAAGGTGCAGAGCCCACCACTTGGAAAGGGAGGGACTGCAGCACCAGCAACTTGGACAGGAGCACATTTAGCTTCTGTGCCGTTGGATGAGTGCATGCATACTGTTGTCTCTTGGCAATCGCTTTGTTGATCGATTGCTGACGGTCCGGAATGACTGACGAGGAGTAGGAGGAGGAAGAGCAGGAGCATCAGGACAGCAGATGATGGGAAGGACATACAGCTCCCCTCAGCTGAGGTGGTGGTGCCTTGACTGCCTGAAACTGGGCGCGTGCCACCATATGATGCAGCAGTTGCTGCGGCAGGCTGGACCACCACATCGGAGCCACGGTTCTCCCAGGACACTTTATGGTGACGCTACATATGTTGACGTAGGGCCGTGTCGCCAACATTGGCAACCTGGCCACGCTTCACCTTCTGCTTACCGATTCTACATATGGCCCTGTTCACCTCCTCCGGCAGCTTAACCCCTTAAGGACACTGCCATATTTCACCTTAAGGACCAGGCCATTTTTTTAAATCTGATCACTTTATGTGCGAATAACTTTAAAACGCTTTTACTTATCCAGGCCATTCTGAGAATGTTTTTTCGTCACATATTGAAATTATTAACACTGGTAAAATGGAGTCAAAAAAATTCATTTTTATTCATTGAAAAATACAAAATTTAACAAAAATTTGGTAAGATTTGCAATTTTCCAAGCTTTAATTTCTCTACTTCTATAATACATAGTAATACCGCCAAAAAAGATCATTAATTTACATTCTCCATATGTCTACTTCATGTATGGATTATTTTGTTAAGTCATGTATAGGGGACTTAACAAAGATTAAAATGGTAAGAATAGTAGTTCACACTATTTGTATTGGTGGCACAGTACATTGCACGGCGCACGCGCAGTGCCCCAAATTGGAAGTAAGAGGACCGACCAATCATCTTTTTCCATCTCCCGGTTCCTAAAATCTATTCGATACACGTCCCCTGATAGGGGACGTAACAGGGATTAAACTGATAGGAATAGTACTACTTAACACACCACTCATATAGGGTGGCACAGTAAATTGCACGGCGCACGCGCAGTGCCCTAAATTGGAAGGAAGAGGACCGACCAACCATCTTTTTCCATTTCCCAGTTCCTAAAATCTATTCCATACACCAGCCCCTGATAGGGGACAAATAAGAGATTAAACTGATAAGACAGATTTTTTTTAATTAAAAAAAAAAGAGGACAGCCTCTGCGGAGCTGGGTATTTTTTGGCTGCGTTACTGAACGCTCATGCACAATGGCTGTAGACTCATGCATCCTTTTGCGGAGGTGACAAACCTGGTCAGTCAAACCCAAGGCAAAATCATCGACCTCATCCCATATGTGTTTTTTCTGGAGTGTGCCCTGCAAAGAGTGCTGGATCAGGCCGTAGATGAGCATGAAGAGGAAGAGTTGTAGTCACCATCACCACCAGAAGCAGTTTTGTCGCCGTCGATTGCTGGACCTGCGGCAACGCAGAGAGAGGAGTCTGAAGAAGAGTCAGAGGAGGAAGGTGGCTTTGAGGAGGTGGAAGACCAACCACAGCAGGCGTCCCAGGGGGCTTGTTGTTACCTTTCGAGGACCCTTGGTGTTGTACGTGGCTGGGTGAAGGAAGAGACCTTCAATGACGTCAGTGAGGTCAAGGAACGGGACATGGCTAGCTTGGTATCCAACCTTATGCAAATGTGGAGTTTGTGGTTGTGCAAATGGACTGTTTGCGGTGCGTTAAACGGGGAGTTTGGTCTGTCAGAGTTTCGTCTGTCACTGTGAAGCGGGCGTAACCCTTAGGCCTCTTTCACACGGGCGAGTTTTCCATGCGGGTGCAATGCGTGAGGTGGACGCATTGCACCCGCACTGAATCCGGACCCATTCATTTCTATGGGGCTGTGCACATGAGCGGTGATTTTCACACATCACTTCTGCATTGCGTGAAAATTGCAGCATGCTCCAGTTTCTGCGTTTTTCACGCAACGCAGGCCCCATAGAAGTGAATGGGGCTGCGGGAAAATCGCAAGCATCCGCAAGCAAGTGCGGATGCGGTGCGATTTTCCCGCATGGTTGCTAGGAGACGATCGGGATGCGTACACGATCTTTATTATTTTCTCTTATAACATAGTTATAAAGGAAAATAAAGCATTCTCAATAGAGAATGCAAAGTAAAAAGGGCACTAGAGGGTTAAAAATAATAAAAACATGAACTTACCCCCTCCATTTGATCACGTAGCAGCTGATTACCGGTCTCCTGCTCTGTATTCAGCCGGGAAGGGGGTGAAGGACCTTCCGTGGCGTCACTGGGTCACATGGTCCAATCACCTGCTTCTGAGAGTGATAGCTTTTTCTGAGAGTGATAGCTTTTTTATTTTTTGACCGATTGTCTTAGGTTGGATCTCATTATTTGCGGGATGAGGTGACGGTTTGAGTGTTACTATTTTGGGGGTATACGCCTTTTTGATTGCTTGGTGTTGCAATTTTTGTGATGTAAGGTGACAAAAATGGCTTTTTATTCAGTTTTTATTTTTTACGGTGTTCACCTGAGGGGTTAGGTCATATGATATTTTTATAGAGCAGGTTATTACAGACGCGGCAATACCTAATATGTCAACTTTTTTAATTTATTTGACTTTAGCACAATAATAGCAGTTTTGAAGCAAAAAAAATTATATTTTAGTGTTTCCATTGACTGAGAGTGATAGCTTTTTTATTTTTTGACCGATTGTCTTATATAGGGTCTCATTTTTTGCAGGATGAGGTGACAGTTTGATTGATACTATTTTTGGGGGTATAGACCTTTTTGATCGCTTGGTGTTGCAATTTTTGTAATGTAAGGTGACAAAAATTGCTTTTTTTTATTTTTTCACCGATTGTCTTATATAGGGTCTAATTTTTTGCAGGATGAAGTGACAATTTGATTGGTACTATTTTGGGGGGTATACGCCTTTTTTATTGCTTGGTGTTGCAATTTTTGTGATGTAAGGTGACAAAAATTGCTTTTTTTATTCAGTTTTTATTTTTTATAGTGTTCACCTGAGGGGTTAGGTCATATGATATTTTTATAGAGCTGGTGGTTATGGATGCGGCGATACCTAATATGTAAACTTTTTAAATTTATTTGACTTTAGCACAATAATAGCAGTTTTGAAGCAAAAAAAAATTATATTTTAGTGTTTCCATTGACTGAGAGTGATAGCTTTTTTATTTTTTGACCAATTGTCTTATGTAGGGTCTCATTTTCTGCAGGATGAGGTGACAGTTTGATTGATACTATTTTGGGGGTATACGCCTTTTTGATCGCTTGGTGTTACACTTTTTGTGATGCAAGGTGACAAAAATGGCTTTTTTTAATACAGTTTTTTTTTTTTTTTAATGGTGTTTATCGGACAGGGTGGATCCTGTGATATATTATGTTATGGACGCAGCGATACATAATATGTGTGTTTTTCTTTTTCTTTTTATTTTATAAAATCAGGGGAAATGGGAGTTTTTTTCTTTTTTGACTTGAAACTTCATTTATTTATTTTTTTAAACACTTTTTTTTACCAGCACCTGTTTAACAGCACCTGTTATTTCACACTTCAGGGTGGGTCATGAAACAATTCTAGTACTTTAGCAAATTTAAATACATGTAAGTTTACCTGCAATCTAGCCACATTGGTTTCTATGCAAGCATATCTTGTTTTGTTTACTAATAAATTAACATTTACTGTAGTTATGCTGCATCGGCCTATTAAAAAAAATAGCCTTTAAGACTTACGCAAATAGTTTTCAACCTACTTTGGTTGTTTGTGTTTCGATGCGATTGTTTGAATGATTTATGCACTTTTTGATAAGGTGCTTGCACAGCATGGTGGAATGAGCCAAACCCCAAAACAGAACACAATTACTAGGTTTACATAGCATTTAGTAAGCTAAAATTATTCATAGGGAGAGAGATTATTCACCGAGGGCTGAGTTATAATCATTTCTGCAGGAGACAGTAAAGCTGTTCTAAGTAAATTAATGTATTCATTGAGTTGATCATACTGGAACAAATAGAATAACCATCATGATCCTTTAATTGTTACAAAAGTCTTTATGTACACAGAATATAGAAGGTTATAAGACCTTATCCTAGTGATTATAATACTTCCATTAATGGGACTGTATCGCTAATCCAATATTTGCAACATTAAGAGGGTTGTCCGGTTTCCTATTTTGTTGACCTATGCTTAGGATAGGTCATCAATATCAAATCGATGGGGGTTCGACTCCCAGCACCCCCACGTTTAGCTGTTTGAAGACTCTGATAAGCATGTTTCATTGTGCTTAAAGGGGTGGTCTCACTTCAGCAAATGACATTTATCATGTAGAGAAAGTTACAACAAGGCATTTACAAATGTATTGTTATTATCCATATTGCCTCGTTTACTGGGTTGATTCATTTTTCCATCACATTATACATTGCTCGTTTCCATGGATATGACCACCCTGCAATCCATCAGTGGTGGCCGTGCTTGCATATTATAGAATATGTGTCAGCCTCTCTGGTGCCCAGGACTGTGGTAGTGCGCATAGGCTGGTGCTTTTTCCTATAGTGTGAAAGCACGGCCACCGCTGATGAATTAGAGAGTGGTTGTAACCATGGAAACGCACAGTGTATAATGTGATGGAAAAATGAATCCAGTAAATTAAGCAATATAGATAAAAACAATACAGTAGTAAGTGTGTAAGAAATACAAGTTTTGGACATAATATATGCATTAAATTGCATTATATTTTATAGATTATGAGGGATTTATTTGTGTGAATCAGAGACGGGTAGGTGACTGTATGCATTAGTATGTATCTAGCTCCTTTTTCCTTACTCTGATTCTCACAGATAAAAGCCTTGTAGGATCCTGTATCTCTTACATATGCTGATTGAAAGAGAACAAAAGGCACCCAAAATGTGTCAATAGTGGAGAAGTGTCATAAAATGCTAAAATAACTAGTTGATTGAGATTCAGTTCCTGGGCAGGCCAACGGACTCTCAGATAACCGTTATGGGGCGTTGGTATGGATGTGGGTTGAGAGCTTTCAAGGAATAAAAGATTCATGCTTTGGGGTACATAGGGGAAAGCTGGAGGAAAAGCTGGAGGAGGCTGGGAGAAACTTGGAAGGAGACAGGAGAGGAGACTGGTGGACAGACCAAAAAAGGCCATGTGTGGTAAATATGTACTGTAAGGTTTAAAGAGTTGTCTGTTGTATAAGTTTTGTCATCTTGGATTTGTAAAGTAATTGAAATTATTGTTATGTGTGTATAAGTCTCTCTCTATGTAATATTTATTTATTTTTGTTCCACTGTAACACCATGCCCATAAATAATAATACTGTAATATCAATTTTCCATACTATACAATATATCATTTTTATACGTTCACTCTTGTGTTTCATTTATTGCCTTCAAGCTCGAATCAGACACAGTAAGAGGGTGTATTGTATATAGTATATATTTATATATAATCATTTCTTTCATAATTGGCGAGCCCCAGGTAGGAGGTTGGAGTGTAATTGTGGGGTACATTTGTGAATGTAATATTGTATAGTGGGAAATTTTATGATTGATTGTATAGTTGGTTGTACAGTTGGTTGTGTAGAATTTACCATTGATTGTTTCTTTAAAAAGATTGCATATAGATTATGAGGGATTGAGAGCTTTCAAGGAATAAAAGATCCATGCTTTGGGTATGTGGGGGGAAGTATATGTATATGGGGGGAAGCTGGAGGAAAAGCTGGAGGAGGCTGGGAGAAACTTGGAAGGGGACAGAAAAGGAGACTGGTGGACAGACCTAAAGGCCATGTGTGGTAAGTTGTATAAGTTTTGTCATTTTGGATTTGTGAAGTCATTGTAATTATTGTTATGTGTGTATAAGTCTCTCTCTATGTAATATTTATTTATTTTTGTTCCACTGTAACTCCATGCTCATAAATAATAATACTGTAATATCAATTTTCCACACTATGCAATATATCATTTTTATACGTTCACTTGTGTTTCATTTATTGCATCCAAGCTCGAATCAGACACAGTAAGAGGGTGTATTGTATATAGTATATATTTATATATAATAATTTCTTTCATAATTGGCAAGCCCCAGGTAGGAGGTTGGAGTGTAATTGTGGGGTACATTTGTGAATGTAATATTGTATAATAATAATAATAGTATTAACTTTCTCTACATGTTAAATGCCATTTACTGAAGTGAGACAACCCCTTTAAGCTCCTGAGTAGAGATGAGCGAACACCTGGATGTTCGGGTTCGAGAGGTTCGGCCGAACTTCCGGAAAATGTCCGGGTTCGTGATCCGAACTCAACCCGAACTTCATCCCGAACCCGAACCCCATAGAAGTCAATGGGGACCCGAACTTTTGGGCACTAAAAAGGCTGTAAAAGACTCCCGGAAAGGGCTAGAGGGCTGCAAAAGGCAGCAAAATGTAGGTAAATCCCCTGCAAACAAATGTAGATAGGGAAATGAATTAAAATAAAATAAAATAAATAAAAATTAACCAATATCAATTGGAGAGAGGTCCCACAGCAAGGAATCATGCGTCATATCACCCACCACTGGAGAAGGCCACTTTCATTTATTTCGGACCAGCATCCAGACAGAGGATACAGGTCCCACAGCAAGGAATCATGCGTCATATCAACCACCACCGGAGAAGGCCACTCTCATTTATTTAGGACCAGCACCCAGACAGAGGAGAGAGGTCCCACAGCAAGGAATCATGCCTCATATCAACCACCACCGGAGAAGGCCACTCTCATTTATTTTGGACCAGCACCCAGACAGAGGATACAGGTCCCACAGCAAGGAATCATGCGTCATATCAACCACCACCGGAGAAGGCCACTCTCATTTATTTTGGACCAGCACCCAGACAGAGGATACAGGTCCCACAGCAAGGAATCATGCGTCATATCAACCACCACCGGAGAAGGCCACTCTCATTTATTTGGGACCAGCACCCAGACAGAGGAGACAGGTCAGATAGCACAAGCATCAGTTTTACATCAACCACCACAGGAGTAGGCCACCTTTTGTTTCTTTGACCTCTGCACCCAGAAAGAGGAGAGAGGTCCCACAGCAGAGATTCAGGCATTTATATCAGCCAGCACAGGAGAAGGCCGCTTTCAGTGACTTAGGCCTTAGCACCGACACAGAGGAGACAGGTCAGATAGCACTAGCATCAGTTTTACATCAACCACCACAGGAGTACGCCACCTTTTGTTTCTTTGACCCCTGCACCCAGAAAGAGGAGAGAGGTCCCACAGCAGAGATTCAGGCATTTATATCAGCCACCACAGGAGAAGGCCGCTTTCAGTGACTTTGGTCCCCTGCACCCACACAAAGGAGTCATGTCAGACAGCACAAGTATAACATTCATATCACCCAGCACAGAAGAAGGACACTTTCATGTACTTTGGCCCCGGCACCCAGACAGACGGAAGGTTCATTCAACTCTGGGTTGCACCCCAAGATCCTACTTAATTTCAAAAATTGATTTTTCAATGAAGAAGTGGCCAGGAGTACAAGACAACATGGTTTAAGGCAGTTATTAAGGACTACTCTGCACAAGGGAGGGTCAGGTCTTGTGGGATCCATGCCTGGTTCATTTTTATAAGCGTCAGCTTGTCCACGTTGGCTGCGGACAGGCGGCTGCGTTTGTCAGTAATGACGCCCCCTGCCGTGCTGGATACACGTTCAGATAAAACGCTGGCCGCCGGGTAGGCCAGCACACCCAAGGCATAACATGCTAATTTTGGCCACGTGGACAATTTGGAAACCCAGAAGCAGGGGCGTACATAGAAATCACTGGGCCCCATAGCAAGAATCTGAAATGGGCCCCCTTAACCCCACCCACTACCCACCCCTGGCCCCTCCCACCTACCCCTTAACCCCGCCCTCCCATCTCCTGTCCTGGCTCCTCCCATGCCACACCCCCATTAAATAAATTTATACTTGCTGGTAGGGCTCATAGAGAACTCCGAGGAGGGGGGGGGGCTAATAGAGGACAGTGTGCTTTCCTCCTACTCCTCCCCACCTGGGCATTTTTGTAGGGGCTTTAGGGGTTGGGGCTCAGAGAGGACTCCTACTGCTTCCCCCCCCCCCCAGGCATTTTGGGGTGGGGGCATGAGGGGGTTAATGCCTTACTGGGCATTTTAGGGGGCATTGGGGGGCTGATAGAGGACTGATAGAGGGGGGGGTCATAGTGGACCTGGGGGGGAAGGCAGGTGAGTCTCATACTGTATGAGTACAGCTTGGCACTTTCCTGACTGTGGACTCACACCTGAATCCCCCCCCCCTCTCTTGGGCATTTGGGTGGCATTTTGGGGCTCATAGAGCCTAGAGGACAACAGGACTGGACTGGAGTGAGAAGGCTGTCCTGTCCCCCCCCCCCTCCTTCCCGAATCCCACCCCTCCTCTCTCTTGCTGCCTGCCCCTGCAGGCAGCCCGGGCAACTTCCACAGACAGACATAATCATCCATGTGTCAGACTCAGAGACAGGTCACTCAAGTGTCAGTCTGACAGTGACTGACACTTAGTTACATACCCACACTCTCTGCTCTCTCACTGAGCCAGGGCCAGGCACAGCACGGCAACCTGTTCAGGGTGCCGCCAGCAGCTCGGCTCCCCAGCCCCAGTGCATCTATCCCAATCCTCCTCCTGCTGGCTCCGTCCAGGACTGGTGCTGGCTGCGGGGCGGGCGGCTGTTCTGGGATTGGGTCCGAACGTCGGTCCGTGACTCCGTGTCCACTGTGTGAGATGCAGTCAGACAGTGGCGACGTCACTCTCCCGCCCACGTCGCGCAAACTGGCCAATCAGCCGCTGCCTCAACAGTGTGCCATGCGCTGATTGGCCAGGGAGCACGTTAGTTGTAACTTGCTGGCTGACTTGATCCTGATAACACAGGTCAGGATCAGGTCACAGACGGTCAGCAGCCAGGGCTCAGGTTAGCGCGGGAACTTGGCGGTGCCGGGGGGGGAGGGGCGGGGTTTTCTGCGCCGATATGCCGGTGTGCATCCTGGTCCTGGTTTTGACAGACGATTGTGAGGGGGCGGGGCCAAATAGTGTGGGCGGGGCCTTCCAAGCGCTCCAGGCCCCCCTGTGCCGCGGGCCCCATAGCGGTGGCGTTCCCTGCCTATATTGGCGGTACGCCACTGCCCAGAAGTTGAATGGGGCCGAACCAACCGTCAGTACGTGGAGTTGTGTGCAGACGTACTGTTCAACCATGTTAGTGAAATGTTGCCTCCTGCTAACACGTTCCGTATCAGGTGGTGGGGCAGTTAGCTGTGGCGTGGAGACAAAACTTTTCCACATTTCTGCCATGCTAACCCGGCCCTCAGAGAAGCTGGCCGTGACACTGCTGCGTGGGCGACCTCTAGCTCCTCCTCTGCCTTGGCCTTGGCCTTCCACCTGTTCCCCTGTGATAGTTGGGAATGCTCTCAGGAGCGCGTCTACCAGTGTGCGCTTGTACTCGCGCATCTTCCTATCACGCTCCAGTGGAGGAAGTAAAGTGGGCACATTGTCTTTGTACCGTGGATCCAGCAGGGTGGCCACCCAGTAGTCAGCACACGTTAAAATGTGGGCAACTCTGCTGTCGTTGCGCAGGCACTGCAGCATGTAATCGCTCATGTGTGCCAGGCTCCCCAGAGGTAAGGACAAGCTGTCATCTGTGGGAGGCGTATCGTCATCAACCTCTGTATCCCCCCAGCCACGCACCAGGGATGTGCCTGCACTGTGCTGGGTGCCACCCCGCTGTGAACCTGCTTCATCCTCATCCTCCTCCACCTCCTCCTCATCCTCCTCGTCCTCCAGTAGTGGTCCCTGGCTGGCCACATTTGTACCTGCCCTCTGCTGTTGCAAAAAACCTCCCTCTGAGCCACTTCTAACAGACTGGCCTGAAAGTGCTAAAAACGACCCGTCATCCTCCTCCTCCTCCTCCTGGCCCTGGCCCACCTCCTCTTCCATCATCGTCCTAAGCGTTTTCTCTAGGAGACATAGAATTGGTATCGTCACGCTGATAACAGTGGCATCGCCACTGGCCATGTTGGTGGCGTACTCGAAACAGCGCAACAGGGCACACAGGTCTCGCATGGAGACCCAATCATTGGTGGTGAAGTGGTGCTGTTCCGCAGTGTGACTGACCCGTGCGTGCTGCAGCTGAAACTCCACTATGGCCTGCTGCTGCTCGCACAGTCTCTCCAGCATGTGCAAGGTGGAGTTCCACCGGGTGGGCACGTCGCATATTAGGCGGTGAGCGGGAAGGCCGAAGTTCCGCTGTAGCGCTGACAGGCGAGCAGCGGCAGGATGTGAACGCCGGAAGCGCGCACAGACGGCCCGCACTTTATGCAGCAGCTCTGACATGTCTGGGTAGTTGTGAATGAACTTTTGCACCACCAAATTCAGCACATGCGCCAGGCAAGGGATGTGCGTGAAACCGGCTAGTCCCAGAGCTGCCACGAGATTTCGCCCATTATCGCACACCACCAGGCCGGGCTTGAGGCCCACCGGCAGCAACCACTGGTCGGTCTGTTGTTCAATACCCCGCCACAGCTCCTGCGTGGGAGTTCTGAGTTTCAGAATGGCCTGCTGACGTTTACCCCGGGCTGTGCTGAAGTTGGTGGTGAAGGTGTGTGGCTGAGTGGATGAGCTGGTGGAAGCAGAGGAGGAGGAGGAGGAAGCCGAGTAGGAGGAGGAGGCTACAGGAGGCAAAGAATGATGCCCTGTGATCCTTGGCGGCGGAAGGACGTGCGCCAAGGAACTCTCCGCCTGGGGTCCAGCCGCCACTACATTTACCCAGTGTGCAGTTAGGGAGATATAGCGTCCCTGGCCGTGCTTACTGGTCCACGTATCTGTGGTTAGGTGGACCTTGCCACAAATGGCGTTGCGCAGTGCACACTTGATTTTATCGGACACTTGCATGTGCAGGGAAGGCACGGCTGTCTTGGAGAAGTAGTGGTGGCTGGGAACCACATACTGGGGGACAGCCATGGCCATCAGCTGTTTGAAGCTGTCTGTGTCCACCAGCCGGAATGACAGCATTTCAAAGGCCAGTAGTTTAGAAATGCTGGCATTCAGGCCAAGGGCTCGAGGGTGACTAGGTGGGAATTTGCGCTTCCTCTCAAAGGTTTGAGAGATGGAGAGCTGAACGCTGCTGTGTGAAATAGTGGAGACGCTAGGTGACGGTGGCGGTGGTGGTGGTGGTGTCGGTGGCACATCCTCTGTTTGCTGCTCGGCAGGTGGCAACATTCCTCTCGAGGCGGAAGCCGAGGCAGCAGCGGTAGAGGGAGCAGGGGGAGCCTGAGCGGGTTCCTTGTATTTAAGGTGTGTACTTTACTGCAGTTCATGCTTTGCATGTACAGTCATGTGAAAAAATTAGGACACCCTTTGAAAGCATGTGGTTTTTTGTAACATTTTTAATAAATGGTTATTTCATCTCCGTTTCAACAATACAGAGAGATTAAAGTAATCCAACTAAACAAAGAAAACTGAAGAAAAGTCTTTTCAAGATCTTCTGTAAATGTCATTCTACAAAAATGCCTATTCTAACTGAGGAAAAAGATAGGACACCCTCACATGTATTTCCTCTTAAATTGGCTCAGATCTCACACAGGTATATCACACCAGGTGCACATAATTAGTAGATCGTTACTCTGCATGTTGAATGAGGCTTGCCCTATTTAAACCTCAGACATTTAGTTTGGTGTGCTCCTGACTGTTGAAGTGAGAGTGAGCACCATGGTGAGAGCAAAAGAGCTGTCAGAGGACTTCAGAAAAAAGATTGTAGCAGCCTATGAGTCTGGGAAGGGATTTAAAAAGATCTCCAAAGATTTTGAAATCAGCCATTCCACTGTCCGGAAGATAGTCTACAAGTGGAGGGCTTTCAAAACAACTGCCAACATGCCCAGGACTGGTCGCCCCAGCAAGTTCACCCCAAGAGCAGACCGCAAGATGCTAAAAGAGGTCTCCAAAAACCCTAAAGTGTTATCTCGAGAACTACAGCAGGCTCTGGCTACTGTTGATGTAGAAGTACATGCCTCTACAATCAGAAAGAGACTGTACAAGTTTAACTTGCATGGGAGGTGTGCAAGGAGGAAACCTTTGCTTTCCAAGAGAAACATCGAGGCCAGACTGACATTTGCCAGAGATAAAGTTGACAAAGACCAGGACTTCTGGAATAATGTTCTTTGGACAGATGAGTCCAAAATTGAATTATTTGGACACAACAGCAGAGGACATGTTTGGCGTAAACCAAACACAGCATTCCAAGAAAAGAACCTCATACCAACTGTGAAGCATGGAGGTGGAAGTGTCATGGTTTGGGGCTGCTTTGCTGCAGCAGGACCTGGTCAGCTCACCATCATAGAATCCACGATGAATTCTACTGTGTATCAGAAGGTGCTTGAAGAACATGTGAGACCATCAGTTAGAAAATTAAAGCTGAAGCGGAACTGGACCATGCAACATGACAATGACCCAAAACATACTAGTAAATCAACCAAAGATTGGCTGAAAAAGAAGAAATGGAGAGTCCTGGAATGGCCAAGTCAAAGTCCAGATTTGAATCCCATTGAGATGCTGTGGGGTGACTCGAAAAGGGCTGTACGTGCAAAAAAAACCCTCAAACATCTCACAGCTGAAAAAGTTCTGCATTGAGGAGTGGGGTAAAATTTCCTCAGACCGATGTCAAAGACTGGTAGATGGCTACAAGAACCGTCTCACTGCAGTTATTTCAGCCAAAGGAGGTAACACTCGCTATTAGGGGCAAGGGTGTCCTATCTTTTTCCTCAGTTAGAATAGGCATTTTTGTAGAATGACATTTACAGAAGATCTTGAAAAGACTTTTCTTCAGTTTTCTTTGTTTAGTCGGATTACTTTAATCTCTCTGTATTGTTGAAACGGAGATGAAATAACCATTTATTAAAAATGTTACAAAAAACCACATGCTTTCAAAGGGTGTCCTAATTTTTTCACATGACTGTAGATGCCTGATCATGCAGGTGGTGCTCAGGTTAAGAACGTTAATGCCTCGCCTCAGGGTCTGATGGCACAGCAAGCAAACCACTCTGGTCTTGTCCTCAGCACATTGTTTGAAGAAGTGCCATGCCAGGGAACTCCTTGAAGATGCCTTTGGGGTGCTGGGTCCCTGTTGGCGCTGGCCAATAGCAGGCGAACTCTCTGGACGGCGGCTGTTGTGCTTTTGCCCCCTGCTCCCTCTTTGGCTTCGCTGTTTTCTCGGTCTCACCACTGCCTCTTCCTCTGAACTATTTAAGTCAGCGGCACGACCTTCAGTCCATGTGGGGTCTAAGACCTCATCGTCCTCTGCATCGTTTTCCACCCAGTCTTCCTCCCTGACCTCCTCCTGTTCAGTCTGCACACTGCAATAAGACGCGGCAGTGGGCACCAGTGTTTCGTCATCATCAGAGACTCGGTCACTCTGCTGTGGTGGTATTCCCATGTCCTCATCATCTGGATACATAAGTGGTTGTGCGTCAGTGCATGGATTGTCTTCCACCGCTGGGGAAGGGCTAGGTGGACGCCCCTGGAAAACCGTGGGAGCAGAGTCTTCAAACAGAATAAGAGACTGCTGCATAACTTGAGGCTCAGCCAGTTTCCCTGATATGCATGGGGGTGATGTGACAGACTGATGGGCTTGGTTTTCAGGTGCCACCTGTGCGCTTTTCGCAGAAGACTGGGCGGAAGACAATGTGGTAAACGTGCTGGAAGCACTGTCGGCCACCCAATCGACTAATGCCTGTACCTGCTCAGGCCTTACCATCCTCATAACGGCATTGGGCCCCACCAAATATCGCTGTAAATTCTGCCGGCTACTTGAGGGAGTTGGTTCACTACTTTGTGCACCTGAGGCCGAACGGCCACGTCCTCTGCCAGCAACAGAGGCTCCACGGACACCACCACGACCGCGTCCTCGTCCCTTAATAGAATGTTTCCTCATTGTTGCGATTCAACTCGCACCACAATAAAATATATAATTTTTTAGCCCCAAAATTCCCACACTGGAAGATATAATTCCTTTTTCCGGTATTAATTACAAGAAGACTGCTGCAAATTGGACACCAGAATTTTTAATATGCTAGTTTTGATACATAGATTCCCACATGGGGAGATATAATTCCTTTTTACAGGAGTAAAAACGTGAGGCCTAGTGTTTCTGGTCTAACAAACACCAGATTGATAAAATTGTCCTTTTTTTTTTACCAAAATTACAACACTGGACAATAATGCCTTTTGGCGGTATTAATTACAAGAACACTGCTGCTAATTGGACACCAGAATTTTTATAATGCTAGTTTGTGTACATAATTTCCCACACTGGAAGATATAATTCCTTTTTCCGGTATTAATTACAAGAAAACTGCTGCAAATTGGACACCAGAATTTTTAAAATGCTAGTTTTGGTACATAGATTCCCACACGGGGAGATATAATTCCCTTTTACAGGAGTAAAAACGTGAGGCCTAGTGTTTCTGGTCTAACAAAAACCAGATTGATTAAATTGGCCTTTTTTCACCAAAATTACAACACTGGACAATAATGCCTTTTAGCGGTATTAATTACAAGAACACTGCTGCTAATTGGACACCAGAATTTTTATAATGCTAGTTTGTGTACATAAATTCCCACACTGGAAGATATAATTACTTTTCCGGTATTAATTACAAGAAAACTGCAGCAAATTGGACACCAGAATTTTTAAAATGCTAGTTTTGGTACATAGATTCCCACACGGGGAGATATAATTCCCTTTTACAGGAGTGAAAACGTGAGGCCTAGTGTTTCTGGTCTAACAAACACCAGATTGATTAAATTGGCCTTTTTTTCACCAAAATTACAACACTGGACGATATAATGCCTTTTGGCGGTATTATTTACAAGAAAACTGCTGCAAATTGGACATCTGAATTTTTAAAATGCTAGTTTTGGTACATAGATTCCCACACGGGGAGATATAATTCCTTTTTACAGGAGTAAAAACGTGAGGCCTAGTGTTTCTGGTCTAACAAAAACCAGATTGATTAAATTGGCCTTTTTTCACCAAAATTACAACACTGGACAATATTGCCTTTTGGCAGTATTATTTACAAGAACACTGCTGCAAATTGGACACCAGAATTTTTAAAATGCTAGTTTTGGTACATAGTTTCCCACACGGGGAGATATAATTCCTTTTTACAGGAGTAAAAACGTGAGGCCTAGTGTTTCTGGTCTAACAAACACCAGATTGATTAAATTGGCCTTTTTTTTCACCAAAATTACAACACTGGACGATATAATGCCTTTTGGCGGTATTAATTGCAAGAGGACTGCTGGTATTTCAGAACACCGGAATTTTTAAAATGCTAGTTTTGCTAGATAAATTTCCCACACTGGGAGAAATATTGCCTAAGCCTTTTTACAGTATTAATTACAACAGGAGTGCTTCTTCTGGTCTAACACCAGAATAATTTTATTATTACGGTGAAAGCTTTTTCTAATTTATATTTCTGGCACATAAAAAAATAATATTTCTGGCTGACAGTATTGGACAAAGTAGTGGCACTGGCTAGCCTAGCTGGAACAGCACATTCATGGGATTTGCTATCCAAGTGGGTTACTTTCAGTTTCACCACTGATATATTAAATATCTTTGCAGTTAGTATGGGTGACACAAGCACAGCCAAACCCCTGATGTAGTATATCTATGAAAAAATCGACTATTACATGAGATTAATGGACGTTGTGGCAGCTTTTGCTGTAGCACCACAAGTCCCAAAATGGCCGCCGCCTATCAGCCCAGTAACATGTGCCAGAAAACAGTCTGCCCAGCCAGAAAAAAATTGACTTTGACTGAGCAGCTGAATCGCTGTTGTTCTGATTCACAGGTGTAGATTTTTCACTTCTTTGGAGCTTTGGTTTAGACTCTATGGCAGCAAGTGCTGGCGCACCACAAGTCCCAAAATGGCCACCGCCGGTCAGCCCAGTTACATGTGCCAGTAAAAATCGCTCTGGCCAGTCTCAACAAAATAGTGACTTTCAGTGAACAGCTCAGCTGAGTTGTTCTGATGCACAGGTGTAGAAAGGTAGATCATTCAATCACTTCTTTATCCCTGCCTATCTCGCCCTCACAGAAGCTGCATCCTCTCCCTACACTAGTCAGAGCAGTGTGACGTGCGGCGCTACGTGACTCCAGCTTAAATAGAGGCTGGGTCACATGCTGCACTTGGCCAATCACAGCCATGCCATTAGTAGGCATGGCTGTGATGGGCTCTTAGGGCAAGAAGTAAAACGCTAGCTGATTGGCTGCTATGCAGCCCTTCAGAAAGCGGGAAGAAATCGACGAACACCGGACCCGAACCCGAACTTTTTTGAAAATGTCCGTGTTCGGGTCCGTGTCACGGACACCCCAAAATTCGGTACGGACCCGAACGATTTTCGAACTGTTCGCTCAACACTACTCCTGAGTCCTGACCCCTGATGACACCGGTTGTGCAATGAAACATGACGGGGGGAGCTTAATTGGCCTCTTTTAAATTAATCTTCTCCTAGTGTTTGATATAGCTTGTGGTGTCATATGGCAGGCGCACCGCTGACAACCAAATAGGCAGAATTCTGAGTAAAAAAAAATTAGGAAAGTGATGGTATTTTGGTCTCATATAGGAAACAGGCTAGGGTATTGATCTGGGACACTGATTCATAGTTAGTTATGACTAAGTAGCTGAATAAAATATCTATGGTTATACTATCATCTGTGCATGTAGGTAAAAACACAGATGATGTTTTGATGGCTACCTGGCTGCTGGTCATTTAGTGATTACTGCTCTTAAGAACACAATGAATAGTTGCTATTATGAATATAATTGTCATTTTGCTGGGAGACCTTTAATGGTCTGTCACACAATAAATTATAGGAAGATCCTTTTAGAATCAGCATAAAACTATCTGTGGCATACAGCCATGTTATCATGAGGTAGAGTGACTGAATAATAATCACCACTATTATCTCCATCATCAGATTTCTATCATTCTGTTGAATGATTAATAGCGATTTGTCATTGCAATAAATCACAGGACAATCTTTCTACAAGTAATATAAAATCATCTGTGGTTACTGTCACAATATCATTTGATTAAGTGGCTGAATAGCACTATCACCACTATCCTTACCATCAGTAGTATATAAGACTTTGATACACCTAGTCTGGTGACAATAGATATAATCTTTCTTCAGTCTGATTGACAGTTTTCTATGGGGACACAATACTAAGTAGCTATTCTTAATCGCTATAATCTTTATGGCTATCAGCAGTATATGGAGAGTAACCATCTAATTATTATCCAGCAGTATACTCGCAAAATATTGTTGCAATCCAGAAGCTCACTAATATAGTAAAGGCACCTTCAAAACGCACTAAGAAAAATTAGATATTTTAACCTATGTTTATCTAGCGAACCAACTCATTTAAACTATATTTAATAAAAGCTATATAAGTTTTAAACTGAGGGCCACAAACAGGGTTTATATAGCTTTTTTAAATTTGTTTATTTTTTTGAATATCCCTTGGACCAAAAACTGGGTCATTATTATTTCTTCTTTCTCTAGACTAGGCACCAATTTTTTTACATATGTATGCAAAAGAATCTCCCTTGTGCCTATCACTATCAGCAGGCTTTTCAGATGTGGGCCCCAACACAACCACAATCCACCTCCGCACTGTGCAAAAGTTTTAGACATGAAGAATGCAACAAAAACTACTGCTTTCAAAAACAGAAGTGTCGGTAGTTTATGTGTATCAATTAACAAAATACAAAATGAATAAACAAAAAAGAAACATATAGCAAATCAATATTTGGTGTGACCATCCTTTGCCTTGAAAACAGAATTATTTCTGCTAGGTACTTGCAGATAGATTTAAATGAGACTCGGCACGGAGGTTATTCTCAACAACTTAAAAAACTTACCATAGATTTTCTGTGGATGTACAGTCATGGCCAAAAGTTTAAGAACCTATAACTCTGCCCCCACCTCTCCAAACTACTTCACTACCCTAATCTCCTCACTGTCCAACAACCCACAAAAACACTTTTTGACATTTTTCACTCCCTTCTCAATCCTATAGTGCAGGCGCCTATCACAGACCTCTGTGCTGAAGATCTGGCCACCTACTTCACAGAGAAAAAGAAAACAACTGGCATGAAATCAGCTCACAGGCACTAGGTGTCATCTAAAACCAACCCTCAATCCGCCCCCCGCCCTCCTACATCTCCTCTGGCTCACTGTCTACATTTGATCAAGCAATGGAAGAAGAAGACCTTGTCCTACCACACGCATTTCTGACCGCATTCCCTCACACCTACCCCAGTTTCTCTCTCCGGATGTCACTACTCACCTACCGAAAATCTTCAACCTCTCTCTCTCTTCTGGTATCTTCACCTCATCTTTTAAACACTCTATAATTAGTCCATTTAAAAAAAAAACTTCTCTTGACCCAGTCTGCACAACTAACTACAGTACAGACCAGTCTTCAATTTTCCCCCTCATCTCTAAACGTCTGGAGCATCTGGTCTACTTTCATCTCATCTGCTATCTCTCTGCTCACTCTCTCCTTGATCCATTACAAGGATGGTTTCTGCACCCTACATTCTACAGAAACTTCACTCACCAAAGTGACAAATGACCTCCTGACAGCAAAATGCAACAGTGACTACTCTCTGCTCAATCTCCTTGACCTCCCTGTAGTCCACCCTTTCCTACTCACCATGCTCCAATCTATTGGCCTAAAGAACACTTCCATCTCCTGGTTTTCTTCATATCACTCTGACCGCTATTTAAGTGTATCATTTGTTGGCTCCATTTCTTGTCTTCTCCCTCTTGCTGTTGGTGTTCCTCAGGGTTCTGGCCTATGAACTCTCCTCTTCTCTCTCTACACAGCCTCAACTGGACAGACCATTTGGTTTCCCGTACCATCTCTATGCTGATGATACAGAACTATACACTTCATCCCCTGACATCACCCCTGCTACATTATAGAACACCAGTGAGTGGCAGGAGATCTTTGAGACAGGCAACAAGTGGTTTGATTTGACATGTATACCTTGTAGATCAATAGGCGTCCGTGTTGTTTCTGGTACTGGTCAGGCCCTTAACTTCCAGGTGTTGCTATTGAGGTCATTTAACTTTCTCTATTTATAGTTGTTTCTCCCACAATGCTGAGCGGTTTATAGCTTCAGTTGGACCTGTGGATAGCTGGTATTTGAATCTCGGCTGAGTTCCTGGTACTGCCATAGCTTCTTGGAAGTTAAGTTTTACCTTTCCCTTTTGTATTTTATTTTGAATTTTCTTTGTGTTGCATTTCCTTGTTGTTTTGTATTAGGCCTCAGGGAGACTCCAGTTCATCCTTCCTTTTGGAGGAACAGGTTTATCCCATTCCTGTCATTAGTACCAAGGTCCTTTAGGGTTAGATAGGACTTTAGGTATTCCTGTGTATGAGCTCACCTACCTTTGGGGTCTGTTCATACTGGTAGTCAGTCAGGGCTTTGGTTAGGGTTTTCACTAGGAGGTGTCCATCTTCCTTCCCTAGTTTGCAGGACTTATTTCCTTTCCCCTTTTACTCCTATGTTCGGTGTGAGGTTTCCCGCCCCCCACATTAGAGCGTGACACTAGCATTTATGTGGACCTTGGTTAAAAAGGATGATCTTGTCCTATGCACTAATATTGGAGTTCCAGATACACAGGTTTATTAACCTCAGATATGGACCCTATTGAATACCCATTACGGAGTCCTCATAACAATAGGACTACAATAATATTACTCTTAAAAATCTGTCTTAATCGTGACTCTATCCTTTAAGCATCCAGAATGGTACTACAGAAGGCAACTAAAGCATTAAGCAAGGTGACTCACAAGAGTCCAATTGATGATAACATGGCTGTATGCCACATATAGTTTTATGCTGATTCTAAAAGGATCTTCCTATAATTTATTGTGTGACAGACCATTAAAGGTCTCCCAGCAAGATGACCAATTTCTCCCCTAAAGCTCAATAGTTCTCTAATTTATAGTCATCCATAGTGTTGAGTCAACCCAAACTGAAAAGTTCAGGTCCATATTAGACTTTGCGCGTTCTGGTACCCGGACCCGAACCCGAACTTTGCAGTGAAAGTTCGGGTTAGAGTTCGGTGTTCGGGCATTTAATAAAGGTTGTGGAAAGGCTGCAGGGCAGTCAATCAACAAGCTTTTAAGAAGCTGTCACAGACATGCCTAGTAATGGAATGGCTGTGATTGGCCGGTGCATCATGTGACCCAGCCTCTATACAAGATGGATCATGTGTAGCACCGCCCATCAGCTCAGAGTAGTGCAGGGACAGGAATCAGGCAGCTGAAGTGAGGGAGAGTGTTAAGAATCTTATCTGGCTTTTTATTCTGTGGGTGACCTATAGCGAACCTTTGTGGGTGCAATGCACAATCTTTGCACCCCTGACACAGAAATATAATAATTAATCTGGCTGGTAATTCTGTGGTTGACCTATAGCAATTTTTTTGTGGGTGCAATGCCCCATCTTTGTATCTCTGACACAAAAATTCAATAGTTAATCCGTTTGTTAGTTGGGTGACATATATCCATTTTTGGTGTGAGGTACACCTGCACTTCATCTGTGACAGGGAAATTAATATAGTTAAACCGTCTGAAAGTTTGTGGGTGACATATACCCATTTTTGTGTGAGGTACACCTGAACTGCATCCGTGACAGGGAAATTAATATAGTTAATCCGTCTGTTAGATCGGTGGGTGACATATACCCATTTTTTGTGTGAGGTACACCTGCACTGCATAAGTGACAGGTAAATTAATATAGTTAATACGTCTGTTAGTTCCGTGGATGACATATACCCATTTTTTGTGTGAGGTACAACTGCACTGCATCTGTGACAGAGAAATTATTATAGTTAATCCGCCTGTTAGTTCAATGGGTGACATATACCCATTTTTTGTGTGAGGTACACCTGCACTGCATACGTGACAGGAAAATGAATATAGTTAATCTGTCGGTTAGTTCACTGGGTGACCTCAAAGAATGAGAAGAGCATCAAATAAGGGACATGGCCCTGGTTGTGGCGCCCGCAGCCTGAGCACTTTTAACTGACAAAACCCTTCACTATGTGGCAGCCAATGCAATGAGCACATCCCTCAATTGCCATTCAATGAATCATTCACTGAATGGCAACGGTGGGATTCGCGCAGTGCACTGTGCGCAGGCTGCCTTAGCATCAGGACGCAGGGCACATGTTATGGCCCGCCTCCTCTTGTATTTCTGTATTGTGACCTGCATAAGCCCTGTGAAGAGAAGAGGAAGAGAATAAGGAGGAGGAGGGGTTCTTTCACACTGCAGTGGCAGGAGGGAGACCACCATGTTTGAATGGCTGGGACCAAACTAGTGAGCCAGTATCTGCGGCCAGAAGCAGCTTTTACAGACAATGACAAGGTACTCTAATGTTATCATGTCTGTGTCAGGCTGCTGAGTGCTGCATCAGTTGTATAGTACTGTGGGACAGACCAGAAAGCTGCTGCCTGCTTAGCTTACACAGTATGATATTTTAACCTTTGAGGCAACAACCATATTTCCCACCTCCCTGCCCCTATAGAGCTAAGGTCTGTACTAATAGGGAGCCTGATATGCGATCTGTTGGAGTTTGGAATGGATAGGGGAGCTAGAACATGTGCAGTCCATCCCTAATATAAGTGAATAGAGACCGCCGATGGACAGAACCCTCCATCAGTGGCCATGTTCCCAGCTCAGCATCAATTATTCATATTTATCAGACTTCAGTGCCAATGTGTTTTTTCCAGGACATGTTCAGCTAGTAATATAAACTGGCCATCCCCTTTAAGTCGTTTGCATAGCATGCTCAGAGTAGTACTAGTAATATTCCCATGGGCCTGGTGTGCAGACTCCAATTAGGCCCTCACAGTATCATCGCCCTTATTAACTCCATAATGACCAAGTGCTGTACATGTACTGTACTTGGCACTGGGCTTTAATCTGGAATTCTTTACATGTAGGGTACCAGATTAAAGCTCCTGACTGAAGTACTGTAGTTTTTTCTCCTCTTTTACACCTGTTTCCAGGCGTAAAAAATGGTAAATGTGTCAGGCCCGATGTCCAGTCCCCAAGCCAGCCCACTCCATGCCTCCTATGTCTTCCCTTCCAATCCCAATTGGCGAGGACAGCACAAAGACACCTTTATGACAAAATATTGTTGCACAGGCGTTAAAAAAGTCACTTTTATTTGTGCCTTTTTTACGTCTAAATCACTTACTAAGTGATCCCCGAAAAGTGCTATGCAGTGAATAGAGGAAGCAGCTACACAGCTTTCTCTAGTGGACCTGGAGATCCTGGTGATCACCAGGTGAGCAGAGCTGCTGGGTCTTAGAAGACCCTAATCAGTTCTGTCTGTGTAAAAAGGGTCATGTCCACAAGTTAGGGGGAGGGGGGATGAGGCGCAAAACCTATCTGTTTGGGGAAAAACCCCACACCGCACAGGAGCTGTGGACGGGCATGGAACAACAGACTGATGAGTGGTTGGTGCCACTGAGCCTCAAGCCCGGCGGTGTGCGATAATGGCAAAATCTCATAGCAGTTCTGGGTCTAGCCGGTTTGATACACATCCCTTGCCTGGCGAATTAGGTGAATTTGGTTGTGCAAAGGTTCCTGAAAAATTACTCCGATATGTCAGAGCTGCTGCAGAAAGTGCAGGCTGTCTGTACGCGCTTTCAGCATTCTCACCCTGCTGCTGTTCGCCGGTCTGCGCTACAGCGTAACTTAGGCCTTCCCGTCTGATATGCGACATACCCACAAGGTGGAACTCCACCTTGCACATGCTGGAGAGACTGTGCGAGCAGCAGCAGGCGATAGTGGAATTTCAGCTGGAGCACACACGGGTGAGTCACTCTGCAGAACAGCACCACTTCACCACCAACGAGTGGGTCTCCATGCGGGACGTGCATGCTGTGTTGCGCTGTTTCAGGTGATGATGGAAGAGGATGTGGCAAAGGAGGAAGAGGAGGAGGAAGAGGGATCATTACCACAGTTATCAGGCCAGTCATTCACAAGTGGCTCGGAAGATGGGTTCCTGCACCAACAGAGGCCAGGTACACAACTGTCCAGCCAGGACACAGTTCTGGAGGAGGAGGAGGAGGATGATGAGGAGGAGGATGATGATGAGGAGGAACCGTGTTCACAGCAGGGTGGCACCCAAAGCAGCTCATGGGCATCACCGGAGCATGGCTTGGGGGATACAAAGGACACAGATGATACACCTCCCACAGAGGACGGCTTGTTGTTGCCTCTGGGCAGCGTGGCACACATGAGCGACTACATTCTGCAGTGCCTGCGCAACGACCGTCGAGTTGCCCACATTCTAACCAGTGCTGATCCCCACTGCAAGGACAATGTACCGTCCTTAATTCCGTCACTGGAGCGTGATCGGAAGATGCGCAAGTACAAGCGAACGCTGGTAGATGCACTGCTAATGGCATTCCCAAGTGACAGCGGGGACTCACTGGAAGCAGCAGGCGAAGGCAAAGGAGGAGAAAGAAGTCGCCAACGCAGCTGGGGCACCGCCAGCACTTCAGAAGGGAGGGTTAGCATGGCCGAAAAGTGAAACATCTTTGTCAGTACGCCACAACAACCAGCACCACCAGCTTATACGAAACGTCTTAGCAGGAGGCAGCATTTCAGCAACATGGTGGAACAGTACATGTGCAGATGCCTACACGTACTGACTAATGGGTCTGCCCAATTCAGCTTCTGGGTCTCCAAATTGGGCACATGGCCGGAGCTTGCCCTTTACGCCTTGGAGGTGCTGGCCTGCCCTGCGGCCAGTGTATTTTCTGAACGTGTGTTTAGCATGGAAGGGGGGTGATCACAGACAAGCAAGCACAGCTGCCTGTCCATAGCCAACGTAGACAAGCTGACATTCATTAAAATGAACCAGGCATGGGTCCCACAGGACTTGTCCGTACCTTGTGCTGAATAGACAAGTATACCGGCTGGACCCAGCTATTGTTATAATCAAGCTAACTTTCTCTTTGCAATATCTTTTCCATTTCCCAATGTTTTGGGGGCTTCCCAAATTTATAAAAAATAAATAAATAACAGAAAAAAAAAATAAACAGTCTTGGCTATCTCCGCCTCCGCTTCCACCTACACCGCAACGTCTACCACCTCCTCAACCTCCTACTCCACTTTTTTTCTATTTTATGTTATTTTAAGTCCTTTCCCTATCCACATTTGTTTGCAGGGCAATTGTTCTACTCTTACCCCCATTTTGCTTCCTTTTGCAGCCCTCTAGCCCTTACTATGACTATTTTACAGCCATTTTAGTGCAGCAAAGTTCAGATCCCCATTGACTTCAATGGGGTTCAGGTTCAAGTTCGGGTCAAGTTCGGGTCCAAAACCCGAACTTTGACCCGAAGTTCGGTCGAACCTGGCAAACCCGACGAACCCGAACATCCACGGGTCCGCTCATCCCTAAGTTTTTTTGGGCCAAACTTCATCCATTAAATCAAGGTTAAAGTTAGGAAGCAATTTGCAAATGGCCAATTCATTCATAGGGTCAGTTAACCTTGTGATTGCAATCAGGGCAATTAATAAAATACTCTGCAAAAGGAGATTCCTTTTAGTCTGGTGGAAGCACCTTATCCTCCTGCATTCATCTTGTAAGAGGGCTAATTCAGGTGAGTACAGATGTTGCTGTTCCTTCAGAGTAGTTTTTGGGGCTAGGGAAACATAACTTCAGACTATTAGATCCTACATGTTATTTGCACTTCAACTAAATCAATTCCTTTTTCAGAAGAGCAGCCAAGTCTATCAGGCCCTTTTCATTGCTTTAGTTCTCCAGTAGGATTAAAATATTGGGTGAGCTATTTCTTTCCGCAGTAAAATCAATTGCACCTGTCTGACCTGTTCTCAGGTCAGATCCCTCAACCAGCCTTGACATTTAGCAGATGGGCCCAAATAATTTTGTACAAAATGTATTTGCCAAGAATCCCATATTTACTAAATAGGCGTAGCATTAGCATCAGAATACTTTTTTGTACTTTAGTTGGTTTGCATGGTGCTGTTACATTGTATTCTTTTTTCTCAGGTCAGATCCCTCAACCAATACCTGAGACGAGAGGTGAGCAAATCGATTGTAAATTAACTGGTTTCTGTCTGAATTTCACAAAAATTCTTCTTCCAAATGAAGAAAAATGAAGAAACAGACGAATTGAGAAAAACAGCACCTGACATTTCACATTTAAAATTCAGTACACTAGCTAGGGAAACTGGCAGGGAAAATAAAGATGGAGAATCACATGACCCCGAGCAGGGCCCCAGCTGGTGGGCTTGCCCACAATGCTTTGCAGGCTGCCTGACCGTCAATCAGGTGGGAGGATATTGGCTGGTCTATCAGGCTCTGTGTTAGCTCTGAAGCACAGATGCCATTATGAGTTCAGCCACAGATATGATAGGACATGTCTACCAGGTCTCTGACAGACCAATTATACACAAAAGCCAGCCATTAGGATCTTGAAGCGATTGTAAAGACAATATATTTAGTTAGGTTGACTGAATTACTGATTAGAGAGTCAGGTTTTATCAATAGGGACAGGATAGGAGCAGTTAGTATACTGTGTCTCTGTAGCCAGGGCTGGAGTTGTTCTTAACTTCATGTGTTGCACTGCACAAGACATGAAATTTTTAAGAGACAGTATTCTTTTTAATGTGCAGGAACCAGCCTTTTTGTCCAAAAACCTGTTGCAAAGCTTCTTCAGTTCACAAATGTGCAATAAGCATATTTCCCAGCACCACCAGCAGCATGTAGTACACCACATATGCCCCTAATAAGGGTACATTTTGGGAACACTTTTAATTTTAAAAGGCATAACAAATCCAACAGTGCAGTGTGTTTTTTAAACAGGCTGTTTGTTAACACGGTCAACCATGCTTCTGAAAAATAAAAGAGAAAGGCAGCACCACATGTGCGGTGTCGGTAAATACCCATAGCTATATAAGTCAGTGTTACTCTAACATTATTTACTATTGCTGTCTTCATGCTAAAGAGCTTGAAAGCTGAAAGACAGAGAAAGAGAGAAAAAATTGAGAGAGAGAAAGCAAGAAAGACGAGAGGAAAAATACAAGTGTCACATACAAATTCCCAGGCCAGCTGGAGAACTCATGATTAGTGTAGAATCGATTCGGAACCTAATTGAATTTTTTGACTGATTCCTTAGAATCAGACCCAAAATGAATTTTAAAAAAAATCGCTCATTTCAAAAAGGTTTCTTCCAGAAAGTATTTTGGAATTGGTTAGACAGAAATTGCTTTTTCACCAAAACAAATTTGAAAGACACTTTCAATACAGTTTATATTGTGCTAAAATACAGATATCTCTTGCAGTTCATGGGAAAAATAAGTCTTCTTGGCAAAGACCTGTGGGTCTTCTCCTCCCATTGTCCATGCCAGATTCTCTGTGGCAAAATATTACAATGGATCACAGTACAATCAGAGAATGAAGCCACATCTGACTTTATCTCAGATGTTGCTTCATTCTCTGATTGTGCTGAGATCTGAGTGGTTGTAGACTGTTTCCCCAAAATACTGGTTAGTCGCTGACCTGTTATTCAAACATATTTTCTGTTTGCATGATTCATCCCAGTACATTGTCTCTGATTCAATTCACCTCGAGTTTCGTGAGCTACCTCTGTTATCAGGTTAGACCTCTTGAAAGCATATCATCCTCAGTCTAATGGGCAGGTAGAACACATTAACCAAGTGTTGGAGAATTATATGTGCTCTTTCACCTGTTCTTGCCTTGACGACTGGGTACCTTTGCTGTTCTGGGTTTAATTTTCTTATAATAACCACTCAGACGAGCCTACTCTCAATTCTCTATTCCCCATTGTATAGGGTCAACACTTGTAGATCCCACGTCATGTTCTAGTCCCCTCTGTTTTGCTAGCTGCCAATTCTACTCTCAAGGACTTCCTCCAGATCTGCCAAAAAGACTAAATCTTCCCTGGTCCAGGGGACTGCTCTCATAGAAATATCTGCTGGATCGAGAGGCAGGCCACCACCACACTTCTTAGGAGACAAAGTTTGGCTATTCTACAGAAACATCCATATGAATGTGTCCCCTGGAGATGAGTGAATCTCCCAAAATTTGTTTCAGATCTGATTTGATCAAATTATCTGTCAGGTTCAATTTGGTCCAAATAAATTTGGTCTGAATGAAAAGTTTTTCCATTGCCTTAAAACGTCCTGTATGACACTTTGAGGTCTCCTGGAGACATCCTCTACATTCAACCTCTTTAATTCCAAGACAACCATAGTAATGTGAAAGTGACGGCAACATATATTGCTATGGGTAAATGGATGCTGATGTCATTGTAATCTAAGTTTGATACAGAAAAATATGTAAAATTTGAGTGGCCAAAAATTGTGCCTCCCAACTTCTCTGTATTTCCTTCCATGTTTTTCATCTCAAACTGTTGCTATTTCTGCAGGTCTTCAGTCTCTGCCCTGCTGCAGCTGGTCCAGAAATGAGTTTAAAATAAAGAGCATCCTTGATGTCAATAAGGCTGGGTCGAAAACCTTTATCAATTGGGGGAGGAGGATCTTAAGAAAGATCCTGAAGAATGTACTAGCTCCTCTCAGAAAATTCCATCTACGCTCTGGACCAAAGTATCGTAGTGCTGGCAGTCTGTGCCTGATGACATGTCTGCTCTCCCAGTGGGCACTCCCACTGCTCTATGCGGCAGGCCATCGATGGTCCTGCCTTGATGACTGTATTGACCCTGTTTCACCTGCCTGTATTGCACAAACTCTTCATGTGCTGACCATGGCTTGCTCTCTGACCAAGCTTCCTCCAGTCCTTTTGGTGCCATGGACTCATGTTTATTGAGCAGCCTGAGTCAGCAGCCACTGAATGGAGACCATTTCTAGAGGTACCAGCCTGGTGATCCCTATAGTCTTGATTCCGTATGTGGGTGAATACCAGGATACCGCTCTGACAACATCCTAAGGTGTAGCCCCAAGTCAAATTCGTTCAGTGGCATTGCAGCAAGTAATTCATAGGCTCCCATTTGCATCAAAAAATGCCAACATCCTCAGTAATCCTAAAAGAAAACAAGAGAAACAATTAAGGAACAGGCATATGGACTTATTCACTTCATAAACCTCTGCCCAGTTTCAAAAGTCAGACGCATTCTCCTTCCCTTGGGGAGATCTTACAGACTCCTATGCACTTCCCTTTCCTGACCTCCTGTCTGGAGTCATACCGAAAATGATGAACGATTAAGTAATGCAGATGGTGCTAGCATATCTGGTTTGGACCTCAAAGCAAGAGAGAAGAGAAGAGAGCAAGGCCAAACTCAATTGCAAGAGATCTTGATGTTCAAATTTCATTCACTATCATCCTCAAATTCTTTAAAGTCAGTTGGTTCAGCTGTAAATATTCTCATTCCGTAACTGACTGAAAATCCCTTTTTTGAGGTCCTGATAAGGAGAAGTATCTTCTCATTTGATCTTACCCAAAAACTTGGGATGTGGAAATACTTTTCTCCCCACCAAACCAGGTTGTGCAATTCCCATTTCTTTAGAGTAATTGCATGTTGGCATGTTTGAATTAGCTGACGATAGCAGAAAAAACAAAATGGAATTCAACCTTCTAGATATGAATGAACTATGGCTTTCTTTCACTCTGGGAGGTTTTCACCAGTACCTGTGCTTGGAATAGTCTCCTTCATACGGATCACTCTAAAATAGGACCTGTCACCTTTTCTGACACGTCTGTTTCACTAGCTATTAAATTTCCTCATGCAATAAGAATTCTGGAGCATCTAGTCTTAACCTCTATATTGTACCATTTCTCTATTATTCCTACTAGAAGCTTATGAATAAATTGCTAGCAGTCTGGTCATTACAAGTTGGGGGTGTGTCCCTGCATAGTCTCTCACTGGCAGCACTGATTGGATAGTATAAGACTGGGCAGGGATACACCCAAATGGTAACACCCAAATCGACATTTTTTGCTGACTCGATTGATAATCTTCCAGCAGGAATCATAGGAGGAATGGTACAACGTACAAAATATCCAGAATTGTTTTTACATGGGAAATACATGTAGTTACTAAATTTCAGACTATTCTTGTAAAAAAAAAAAAAAAAAAGAAAGAAAGAAAGAAAAAAAAAAAGAAAAAGGAAAGGAAAAAAATGACATTTGCCTGAAAGAATGTACAGTCTGTAATATTATGGAAGGCTAGATGGATCATTTAAAAATGCACACATGTTTACATATGTGTGCATTAAAACTGGACATACTGCCTAGTTCTGATGCTAAACTCGAAGGTGTAAGACCCTACATATTAAAGTCAGTCTGTCACCAGGAAATTCAGCAGGCACAATGCCTTGTAGAGTTAGTTCAGATGAATGTAATCATACCTTTCACTTAGCCACTAGTTGCTTTATTCTGGAGAAAACGTACTTTTTTAACCATATGCAAATGATCAGCTAAGTGCACCATGGGCGGGCTGAAGAAACTGTGCACCTTGCTCCTCCTGCTTTTTCTGCCAGCCCCTCACACTCTTTCTTGATTGTCATGACCAGGCTCCTGCATAGTTCTTGTTGGTTCTGTCAACCAAGAAGGAGTGGGAGGGGCTGTTAGAGGAAGCAGGAGGAGCAAGGTGCACTGTGGCTTCGGACCGCCCTCAGTGCACTTAGCTGATCATCTACATTCTCGAGAATTCTCCAGAATTAAGCGATGGATCGTTAAGTGAAAGTATTATTACATTCTGCTGAGCTAGTCCTACAAGGCACTGTGCCTGGTATAATAGTGAATTTCCTGCTGACAGAATACTTCAATAAAGGAAATACTTCACCCTAGTTTCACTGGGATTAATCTTTCATATTCACGCACTAATCCTGGGTGTGATCATACCACAAACGTGCTTTACTTTTTAGCACTGCTAATATTACTGATTATAGTTTGTATCACCCCCTGCTAAGAAAACTGTGATGCAAATATGTGTCATTTGAAGAGGATGATTGCGCTATGAAACAGCCCCAAGAAAGAGGGTTGCTGCGTACATTCCTCTTTGCATCTATTTTGGCGAGAAATGTAGAAAAGTTACATGAACCAGAAAACGGCTGCACAGAGAACCTTACCTCCTGCTAAGATGCCTGGGGTGTATCAACCAAACATGTGCTCTTTCAGAAGCACACAAACACTAATCCAGAAGAGATTCAAAGAACACACTGGGCAAATTCTGCACATTATAAGAAAATCTGACATATCTTCTAAATATCAAAGGGAAATAGTTTGAAGTAGGATTTTCCTAAAAAAAGGACTGTAATATTAACATAGTAACATAGTAACATAGTTTATAAGGCTGAAAAAAGACATCTGTCAATCCAGTTCAGCATGTTATCCTGCAAGTTGATCCAGAGGAAGGCAAAAAGTCAAATATTAGTCATATATTAAAATATATGTGGCTTACCAGGAATCTTCCTGTGACATTTTAACCATAAATTAGGCTAAATTCAGACACTCAGATTTAAGCCAGTTAAATATCTATTTTACCATTGATCCAAAAGTAGGGATGAGCGAACCCGGACTGGATAGTTTGGGTTCGTACTGAATTTTTGGGTGTGCGTGACACGGACCCGAACCCGAACATTTACATACAAGTTCAGGTTCGTTGTTCGTCGATTTTTATGGCACATTTTGAAAGCCTGCAAAGCAGCCAATACTACTTGCCCCAAGAGGCCGTCACAGCAATCCCTACTATTTGCCTGGCTGTGATTGGCCAAGTGCAGCATGTGACCCAGCCTCTATTTAATATGGAGTCACGTAGCGCCGCACGTCACTCTGCTCTGATTAGTGTAGGGAGAGGATGCAGCTGCTGTGTTAGGGCGAGATTAGGATGGGATTAACTCAGCCAAAACACTTAATAAAGTGATCGATCTACTGCTGTGAATCATTCAACTTCTGCTAATTAATTGCTCACTGTTTTTAGGCTGGCCAGAGCGTTTTTTTGTCACTTTTTACTGGGGTGATCGGCGGCGGCCATTTTGTGTCTTGTGGTGCGCCAGCACAAGCTGCCACCAAGTCCATTAATCTATCAATAATAGTTTTTTTTTTTTTTTTTTTTTTTTGCTATATCCTAGATCAGGGGCTTGGCTGTGCTTATTGTCACCCTTAGAAACTCAGGATAAAATTTTCTATATTTTATTGAGGGGTGAAAGTCACTTCCAAAAATAACAATCCCCAAACTCTGGTGTTCCAGCTGTGGCTAGCCAAGTGTAATATTGTCTGGCAAAGAATATATTTTATTTTTCTGGGGTGGAATTCAATTGCAAAAATAGCAATACCCTAAATCAGTGGTTTCTCCTGTGGCAGAACAAGTGTTATAGTGTCCGTCAAAGGATAGCTTTTGTTCTGGGGTGAAATTAAATTGCCAATATAGCAATACCGTAAATCTGGTGTTCCAGCTGTGACTGAACAAGTTTAATAGTATCCGTCAAAGGATAGCTTTTGTTCTGGGGTGAAATTAAATTGCCAATATAGCAATACCCTGAATCTGGTGTTCCAGCTGTGACTGGATAATTTTCATAGTGTCCTTCAAATTATAGATTTTGTTCTGGGGTGAAATACAGTTGCAAAAATATAAATACAGTAAATCTGGTGTTCCAGCTGTGACTGAACAAGTTTAATAGTATCCGTCAAAGGATAGATTTTGTTCTGGGGTGAAATTCAATTGCCAATATAGCAATACCCTGAATCTGGTGTTCCAGCTGTGACTGGATAATTTTCATAGTGTCCGTCAAAGGATAGATTTTGTTATGGGGTGAAATACAGTTGCAAAAATATAAATACAGTAAATCTGGTGTTCCAGCTGTGACTGGACAAGTTTAATAATATCCATCAAAGGATAGATTTTGTTCTGGGGTGAAATTCAATTGCCAATATAGCAATACCCTGAATCTGGTGTTCCAGCTGTGACTGGATAATTTTCATAGTGTCCTTCAAAGGATAGATTTTGTTCTGGGGTGAAATACAGTTGCAAAAATATAAATACAGTAAATCTGGTGATCCAGCTGTGACTGGATAATTTTCATAGTGTCCGTCAAAGGATAGATTTTGTTCTGGGGTGAAATACAGTTGAAAAATATAAATATAGTAAATCTGGTGTTCCAGCTGTGACTGAACAATTTTAATAATATCCGTCAAAGGATAGATTTTGTTCTGGGGTGAAATTCAATTGCCAATATAGCAATATCCTGAATCTGATGTTTCAGCTGTGACTATATAATTTTCATAGTGTCCATCAAAGGATAGATTTTGTTCTGGGGTGAAATACAGTTGCAAAAATATAAATACAGTAAATCTGGTGTTCCAGCTGTGACTGAACAAGTTTAATAGTATCCGTCAAAGGATAGATTTTGTTCTGGGGTGAAATTCAATTGCCAATATAGCAATACCCTGAATCTGGTGTTCCAGCTGTGACTGGATAATTTTCATAGTGTCCGTCAAAGGATAGATTTTGTTCTGGGGTGAAATACAGTTGCAAAAATATAAATACAGTAAATCTGGTGTTCCAGCTGTGACTGAACAATTTTAATAATATCCGTCAAAGGATAGATTTTGTTCTGGGGTGAAATTCAATTGCCAATATAGCAATACCCTGAATCTGGTGTTCCAGCTGTGACTGAACAATTTTAATAATATCCGTCAAAGGATAGATTTTGTTCTGGGGTGAAATTCAATTGCCAATATAGCAATACCCTGAATCTGGTGTTCCAGCTGTGACTGGACAAGTTTAATAGTATCCGTCAAAGGATAGATTTTGTTCGGGGTGAAATACAGTTGCAAAAATATAAATACAGTAAATCTGGTGTTCCAGCTGTGACTGGATAATTTTCATAGTGTCCGTCAAAGGATAGATTTTGTTCTGGGGTGAAATACAGTTGCAAAAATATAAATACAGTAAATATGGTGTTCCAGCTGTGACTGGACAATTTTAATAATATCTGTCAAAGGATAGATTTTGTTCTGGGGTGAAATTCAATTGCCAATATAGCAATACCCTGAATCTGGTGTTCCAGCTGTGACTGGACAAGTTTAATAGTATCCCTCAAAGGATAGATTTTGTTCTGGGGTGAAATACAGTTGCAAAAATATAAATACAGTAAATCTGGTGTTCCAGCTGTGACTGGATAGTTTTCATAGTGTCCGTCAAAGGATATATTTTGTTCTGGGGTGAAATTCACTTGCCAATATAGCAATACAGGCTCCCCCTGCTCCTTCTTCTGCTGCTGCCTCGGCCTCTTCCTCCACCTCGGGAGGAATGTTGGCACCTGCGGCCCACCAAACAGAGGATGTGCCACCGACACCACCACCTGCGTCACCAAGCATCTCCACCATGTCACCCGGCAGCGTTCAGCTCTCCATCTCACAAACCTTGGAGAGAAAGCGTAAATTCCCACCTAGCCACCCTCGAGCCCTGGGCCTGGCTGGTGGACACAGACAGCTTCAAACAGCTGATGGTTATGGCTGTCCCACAGTATGTTGTTCCCAGCCGCCACTACTTCTCCAAGACAGCCGTGCCTTCCCTGCACAATCAAGTATCCGATAAAATCAAGTGTGCACTGTGCAACGCCATCTGTGGCAAGGTCCACCTAACCACAGATACGTGGACCAGTAAGCACGGCCAGGGACGCTATATCTCCCTAACTGCACACTGAGTAAATGTAGTGGCGAATGGGCCCCAGGCGGAGAGTTCTTTGGCGCACGTCCTTCCGCCGCCAAGGATCGCAGGGCATCATTCTTTGCCTCCTGTAGCCTCCTCTGCTTCCACCTGCTCTTCCAGTCAGCCACAAACCTACACCACCAACTTTAGCACAGCCCGGGGTAAACGTCAGCAGGCTGTTCTGAAACTCATAAGTTTGGGGGACAGGCTCCACACCGCGCAGGAGTTGTGGCGGGGTATTGAACAACAGACCGACAAATGGTTGCTGCCGGTGGGCCTCAAGCCCGGCCTGATGGTGTGTGATAATGGGCGGAATCTCGTCGCAGCTCTGGGACTAGCCGGTTTGACGCACATCCATTGCCTGGCGCATGTGATGAATTTGGTGGTGCAGAAGTTCATTCACAACTACCCCGACATGTCAGAGCTGGTGCATAAAGTGCGGGCCATCTGTGCGCGCTTCCGGCGTTCACATCCTGCCGCTGCTCGCCTGTCTGCGCTACAGCGTAACTTCGGCCTTCCCACTCACCGCCTCATATGCGACGTGCCCACCAGGTGGAACTCCACCTTGCACATGCTGGAGAGACTTTGCGAGCAGCAGCAGGCCATAAGGGAGTTTCAGCTGCAGCACCCATGGGTTAGTCGCACTGCGGAACAGCACCACTTCACCACCAATGACTTGGCCTCCATGCGAGAACTGTGTGCCCTGTTGCGCTGTTTCGGGTACTCCACCAACATGGCCAGTGGCGATGACGCCATTATCAGCGTTACAATACCACTTCTATGTCTCCTTGAGAAAACACTTAGGGCGATGATGGAAGAGGAGGTGGCCCAGGAGGAGGATGAGGGGTCTTTTTTTGCACTTTTAGGACAGTCTGTTAGAAGTGCCTCAGAGGGAGGTTTTTTGCAACAGCAGAGGCCAGGTACAAATGTGGCCAGCCAGGGCCCACTACTGGAGGACGAGGAGGATGAGGAGGAGGTGGAGGAGGATGAAGAGGAGGTGGAGGAGGATGAGGATGAAGCAGGTTCACAGCGGGGTGGCACCCAACACAGCTCAGGCCCTGCAGTGCCTGCGCAACGACAGCAGAGTTGCCCACATTTTAACGTATGCGGACTACTGGGTTGCCACCCTGCTGGATCCCCGGTACAAAGACAATGTGCCCACCTTACTTCCTGCACTGGAGCGTGATAGGAAGATGCGTGAGTACAAGCGCACGCTGGTAGACGCGCTCCTGAGAGCATTCCCAAATGTCACAGGTGAACAAGTGGAAGCCCAAGGCAAAGGCAGAGGAGAAGGAAGAGGTCGCCATCGCAACTGTGTCACAGCCAGCTCCTCTGAGGGCAGTGTTAGCATGGCAGAAATGTGGAAAAGTTTTGTCACCACGCCAAAGCTAACTGCACCTCCACCTGATACGGAACATGTTAGCAGCATTTCACTAAAATGGTTGAATAGTACGTGTGCACACCCCTCCACGTACTGACTGATGGTTCGGCCCCATTCAACTTCTGGGTCTCCAACTTGTCCATGTGGCCAGACCTAGCCTTTTATGCCTTAGGGGTGGTGCCCTGCCCGGGGGCCAGCGTTTTGTCTGAACATGTATTTAGCACGGTAGGTGGCGTCATTACTGACAAACGCAGCCGCCTGTCCACAGCCAACGTGGACAAGCTGACGTTCATAAAAATGAACCAGGCATGGATCCCACAGGACCTGTCCATCCCTTGTGCAGAATAGACATTTATTACTGCCTCCCCCTCAACCATATATTCTTGTACTCCGGGGTACTTCTTTATTGAATCCTCTTTTTTTAATTTTACCAATATATTGCGGTGCAACCAAAAGTGGAATGAACCTCTGCTCCGTCTAGGTGCCAGGGGCCTAATTATCTGAAAGTGGCCTGTTCCATAGGTGGGTGACATGAAGCCTGATTCTCTGCTATGCGACCTCTCTCCTCCATCTGGGTGCTGGGGCCTAAAAAACTGAAAGTGGCCTTCTCCATTGGTGGGTGACTTGAACCTGATTCTCTGCTATGGGACCTCTCTCCAATTGATATTGCTTAATTTTATTTATTTTATTTTAATTCATTTTCCTATCCACATTTGTTTGCAGGGGATTTACCTACATTTAGCTGCCTTTTGCAGCCCTCTAGCTCTTTCCTGGACTATTTTACAGCTTTTTTAGTGCCCAAAAGTTCGGGTCCCCATTGACTTCAATGGGGTTCGGGATGAAGTTCTGGTCGAGTTCAGATCCTGAACCTGAACATTTTCGGGAAGTTCGGCCAAACTTCTCGAACCCGAACATCCAGGTGTTCGCTCAACTTTATCCAAAATAAATCTTTCCTTACTAATGTGCTACTTCTCATGGGTCCCATAGAAAGTACATGAGATTGTCTCCACCGTGACCTTGGCCACTATGGTGTACCATAGTGTGCAGTGTAATTTCACATTAGAGATAGTGTTTCATGCCTTTTCTAGTATGAAAGTATCAGAACGGAAAAAGTCCATTAAAGTCCATGACAATGGTCATACCTGTCTATTTTAAACCACATCCATGGTCTGAAATGGAGAAGTTCAAACACTAACCAGAAGAGAAATTTTCTTAAACATTTTCTTTCTTCTTTGTACTAGGGTGAATAGAGCAGAGTTTGAAGACATCCTAACACTTCAGGTCTGTAGTGGTCAACCTTCCACATTATAGGGCCTCTTGAATCCATCAAAGGGCTAGACATGACATGTGATGCAAGTGGAGAGGTGGCTGTACATGTCTGTCCAGGTTCAGCTGCCCAGAAAGAGTGGAGGGTGTCATCATCCCAGCCAGAGATATGGTGATCATATGATCCCTGGCAGTATTGCTAGCATGGTTTGACTTAGAATGTCTAGTGGGGAGGAGGACTTAACACAGACTAAAGGTACCCATACACCTTAGTCTAAAGTTGATCAAAATCAATGATTTCAACCTAAACAAAAAAACAAATGATTCAGCCAACTGATGACAGACCATTATCGCTTGTGTTCAATTACTTCCAATAGTCAGACAAAAGATCTTTCATTCAAATAAAATCATTAGTGGACAAAATATCTATAGTATCTTTGAAAGAATGTCCCATGAAAGATCTTTTGTCCATCACCTGACTTAATTTAACATGTATGGCTAGTTTGATCAACTGTGACGGCAAATATGGACTAAAATGTGTATGGCCAAGTCGGCAAACAGGTGGTTCACCAGATGATTGTTTATTTAAAAGACATTCAACCAACAACCAATATCTTATAGCAGACCCTTAAAGGGGTTATCCAAGTTCTATGATGCCCCTCCATATGCCTGGGCCCCTCACAGAGCTTGTACTTACCTTGCTCCCTGGCACCTGCGTCGCTTCTCATACCGGCACGGCCGCCGCTGCATCTCCCCATTGCGTGGATGAAAACAAAAGCAGGCTGTGACGGGGACAAGCTTTCCTAGCATTGCGGGTGATGCTAGGGAGGCTCGTCTCCATTGCAGCCTGCTATTATCTGAGCCCCCACCCAACCCTGATGTCCCCCTCGACACCGAATGTTGTCATCCGCGCAATGGGGAGATCGTGCTGGTATGAGAATCGGCGCGGGCACGGGGGAGCAAGGTAAGTAACTTAAATAATCCCTTTTCTAGTGCAAGAGTCCAGCTTGAACCCCCCCACTTCCCACCCTTCAGTCCTACTGATAAAGGGGTTGTCCTCTTTTTACTACTGATGACCTATCCTCATATGAGAGCTGTTTTCTCTGCTCTGTTCACCTGCTCGCCGTAGCATTTGAAGTAATGAGCAGGTAAACAGAGCAAAGAAGGCAGTGCCTGTACAAAAAAAAAGGGGGGACAACCCCTTTAAAGACATACTTGGAAAACATCACAGACAGCACTAGAGAACATACAGGGTAGTACAGCCCCACATACTGTATCTACCTCCCACATCCAGTGGTGTCTCCTCTCTGATGTAGATATTCTCTTTCCTCTTCTTCTCCTGTCAGACCAGACCGCCAGGATGACTTCTTTCAGCCGCGCCTTGTATCTGCAGAGTTTAACAAACAGACACCTTACTTTACTACTTTTCCATCATCCTTCTCACCTTCTCAACACCCCAACCTGCCACCTCCAATACTGTGTCCGCTGTGCTCCCCAATACCTTCCTTCAGAAACAGTGCCCCTGAAAATACTGGTACCACACAGAGCGTCAGTACAAAAACACCCCTTTATATTGTGCGCCAGTACAAAAATAAAACCTTCCTTTCAGATCAGACCCCTATATAAAACCCTAAATGAGACTCCCCATCTCCAACCAAACCCCCTTTAGACCTCTATTTAAGACTCTACATGACCCCAGTTTTAGACCTCAGATCAGACCCCCATGTAAGACCCTAAACCAATATCAGACCTCATATAAGACCTCCAGACCCCTATTAGACCTCTAGAGCCCCATATCAGACCTTGGACCAGAACTCCAGAGCCCCATATCAGATCAGACCTCTAGAGCCCCATTACACCTCACACCAGACCTCCAGACCCCCATTAGACCTCCAGACCCCAATCAGACCTCCAGAAACCCCATTAGACCTCTCCAGACTCCCAGTCAGACCTCCAGAACTACCATTAGACCTCTTCAGACCCTTAGTCACACATCCAGACCACTCCAGACACCCAGTCAGAGCTCCAGACCCCATTAGACCACTCCAGACCCCCAGTCAGACCTCCAGACCCCCCAGTCAGACCTCCATACACCCCATTAGACCGCTCCAGACCCCCAGTCAGACCTCCAGACCCCCATGCAGACCACTCCAGACCCCCAGTAAGACCTCCAGACCCCCCATTAGACCTCTTCAGACCCCCATATCAGATCTCAGATCAGACTGTAAAATAACAAAGTAACTTACCTCTCCTGCCGCTACTCTCCCTGTCCTGGCTCTCTTCTCTTATCAGGGTATGTGACATGAGAAGACCGAGCAGGAGGAGGGGTAAGTACAGCGCTCACAGCTCATTATGGAAGCGCTCATTAGTTTTCCCTTTATAAGATGCACTGCATCTTTTCCCTTTATAAGATGCACTGCAAAAGTAAAGTACCACTGGCAAAGGGGGGGGGGGCCCTCTGCCCCCCTGGCTTAGGGGCCCTATCGCAACTGCGACCGCTGTGACCACTATAGCTACGCAAGTGAGTGACAGGGAAGATGTTATCAAATTAACCATGCCAGTGTCTTATTTGTAAAAGAAAGCAGATAGGAACTAGTCCGAAATAACTGAAATATTTGGGTGATCTGTACAGTGTTAATGAACGGTATCCAGAAACACAACGAAAATTGTCCAGCACTCAGATGAATAAAAGTCTTCAATCTTTATTCCATAAATTTAAAAGAATACACTTCTTGACATGGACAGCGGTAACGCACAAACGAGTTTCGATCTATCAGATCTTAATCATGGTATGGGTCAAATGCAAGTATAGTGCTCTTAGATACCTACTGGCTCCACCAATCAGGCTGGAATTGCCATTACCACACAGGTGGCTATGATATCAGCTGTTCCTTGCATTTCACCCCTGCTGCTCACAATTACACATAAAAACAATGCCATATAAAATGAAATGAAATAAATGTGGAACAAGACATCTCACACCCAATTATAAATATCTTTAAAGGCAACCTGTCACCATGTTTTCACATAGAAAAATTTAATGTACCTTCAAGTTTGTCTACCTTGATAGTTACCAGTGATCCATCCATAACCTTCTCAGGACTAACATGTCCTATTATATCACCCTCTAAAGCTTTCCCGCCATTATGCTCATTTGCATAAATAATTCCTTCCCCTTACACCATCAGGGCCTAGTTCCCTCCCCCTAGACATTAATTGACAGCGAATCTGCTAGATTTTATCTATATGGGCGTTTCTTAGGCAGAGCTGAGGAGCTTGACTCAGAGAAAATATGACTCTTCTCTGGTCACACAAGTAAGATATTAATCTTTTATGTTAATTTTCATAAAAGGCGGGAAGTACAAAACGCATCATACCTATATACATTGTCTGCAGATGAAATTAAAAGTGTAATTTTTTTGTTTAGGGCAACACAATAAACATTTAGAAATGCTCAGTGAGGGTAGCATAGTAGAGGTGACAGGTTCCCTTTAAGCTTTGATAAAGCAAATCCAAGCATCCGCAGCCCAACTAAAGAAGGGAAACTACCCTTCATATGCAGAAATATCACATGAGCATGTATAAGCATTTATATATTTGGAAAATAACATCAATCCCCTAAGTCTCACAAAGCCCACTAAGGTGCATAAACATGTCAGGGCAACTGTACTGCGTTACATGATATTATATTAACAGCAATACACCTATACCTCATGTATCTTTCATAACATGCAGTCCAAAGTAATCAAACGGCGTTACTGGACTGTTAACGCAATGCCTACCAATTATATGAACCGTGGACATTAGATGATCTATATTTCACTATAAACAAAATATGAAGGGGAGAGTGCTTGATCAATACAATATATGTGGTATAAGATGGCATGTGGGCTTAGATATTTAGGAAGGCTGCTCGGGTTAATAGTGATACATTATCTCACGTTTCATATTTAGACCGTTTGGGGCAATGGTGTTGCATTGAAATAACCAGTATGCCTCCCTGTTGCGCAACATCTTTGACATTACCTCCCCTAAACATTTTTTTGCTTTTTTTCCATACCGATCACTTTCAATCCCGTTAATGAACGTTTGCATGTCTGTAAAAATGTTTGGATACATTTGATATATTCCTACTTGTTTTTAGATTAGTGTTGTCATTAAGATGTTCCAAAATACGGGTTTTTAGTTTTCATGATGTGCAACCTATATATTTTTTTATTGCAAAGAGAACACAGGATCATGTAAAGGACAGATGTAGTATTACAATTGATATAATTTTTAATTGTAAAAAATATAGTATCATCTGCGTTTGAAAACTGTTTACTTAATGTTACATGGCCGTATGTGTGACAAGGATGCGAACCGAATCTATAAATGCCGATACTTTGTAGCCAAGTAGCCTTACGTGTTGTGGACTGAAATAAACTCGGTGAAAAGATTTGTACTATAGATGGGGGTCTGCTATAAATGACATCACACCTCTGTTGTAACAATCCCTTTACAGTAGCATCATCTTCTAGAATAGGCTAATATTTGTGAACAATATTTTTATTCGATTAAACTGAAGTATAAGCAGCGGTTTATTTTTAAATCTTACTGTTTCTGACTCTGCATTTTTATTGATATTTTTATTGACGAGGCTGATACGTTTTTTTGGAGACTAGCTGTCTAGCATGATATATAGACCAATTCGTGTAGCCGCGCATTTTTAGGCATTGGGTCAGTCTACCTGCCTCCTTCTCATATTGTACAGGGTCAGTACAATTGCGTTTAACGCACGTTAATTCGCCTATGGGGATTGTTTTGAGGGTGTGTTTTAGGTGTGAACTGGCAGCATGTAAGATTGTATTACCTGCTGTTGCCTTTCTATGAGTGGAGGTAATGATTAATTCCTCCCCTATTCCACTCAGTGTTAAATCCAATAAGGAAACAGTGTGTGGGTCTTGATGGTAAGTCAACCTCAAATTGTAGTCATTTCTGTTTAAAGAGGACCTTTCACCGATTTAAAAACTAAAAACTAACTATACCTGTGGGCAGGCGCTCAGGTCCCTGCACTTACTTGTATGTCTGAGCGCCGCTCCGTCGCCGTATAGCTGCATCGAGCTCCTCTGTTGTATGGGGCGGGGACTTTGTATCAGCGTGTCCCTTGCTGCAGAGCTGGCCAATCACAGCGCACAGCTCATAGCCTGGCTATGAGCTGTGCACTGTGATTAGCCAGCTCTGCAGCAAGGGACACGCCTGATACAAAGTCCCCGCCCCATACAACAGAGGGAGCTCGGACACCGGAGCCTATACCGGGCGAACGGAGCGGCGCCCAGACATACAAGTAAGTGCAGGGGGACCCCTGGGCGCCGCTCTGCCCACAGGTATAGTTAGTTTTTAGTTTTTAAATCGGTGAAAGGTCCTCTTTAAATGATCCACAAATTCTGGTATGGCAGACATATCGCCCCGACATATGAATAGCAGGTCATTGATGTATCTGCCATACCAGAAGAGGTTAAGGGAGAACGGATTTTCGTGGCCATACATGGCTTGATTCTCCCAATAGACCATTACCAGGTTTGCCAGCGAGGGTGAATATTTCGCCCTCATTGATACACCTAAGACCTGCATGTAAAACTGGGCATTAAAGGAGTAGTAATTATGCTTTATCAGAAACGTAACTGCCTGTATTATATATTCACCTAGAACCATAGTGTAATCACTCCAAAATTCCAGTGCCACAAGCGCCACATTATAAGGTATTGATGTATAGAGTGATATAACATCACATGTCAACCAACCAAATTCCTTATTCCATGATAAATCAGAAAAGCTACACAGGACATCCTGGCTATCTTGTAAAAAAATAGGTAGTCCCCTCACCAACGGTGGAAGCAGGGAATCTACAGATCCCCCCAACCTTTCACACACTGCCCCTGAGGTATAGGTGTATTGCTGTTAATATAATATCATGTAACGCAGTACAGTTGCCCTGACATGTTTATGCGCCTTAGTGGGCTTTGTGAGACTTAGGGGATGGATGTTATTTTCCAAATATATGAATGCTTATACATGTTCATGTGATATTTCTGCATATGAAGGGTAGTTTCCCTTCTTTAGTTGGGCTTGAATGCTTGGATTTGCTTTATCAATGCTTAAAAATATTTATAATTGGGTGTGAGATGTCTTGTTCCACATTTATTTCATTTCATTTTATATGGCATTGTTCTTATGTTCAATTGTGAGCAGCAGGGGTTAAATGCAAGGAACAGCTGCTATCATAACCACCTGTGTGGTAATGGCAATTCCAGCCTGATTGGTGGAGCCAGTTGACATTAGGTATATAAGAGCACTATACTTGCATTTGACAGATCTGATAGATTGAAACGCGTTGGAGCGTTACCGCTGTCCATGTGAAGAAGTGTATTCTTTTAAATTTATGGAATAAAGATTGAAGACTTTTTTTCATGTCAGTGCTGGACAATTTTTGTTGTGTTTCTGGATTATCTACGGACTGGACCGGGTCCTTGCACAAGAGTTTATATAGGGAGTGCTGGCTTACCTCTTTGACTTTTTTAATGAATGGTATACAGTGTTTGTAATATACATTAAATGTATGAGTGATATATGCATATTGAATACCGGACCTATTATGGAGTTAATATTACCTGAAGCATACACCAATAAAAACACTGCAATGCACTTGAATGTGACATACATGATACACCATATTGATGTGCTTTATTGTGTGCCGATATGTGCTTATGCCACTGAGAGATGCCAGCTAGGTAACCGGAAAATATGTGCAGCAGAAAGACCCTGTATATCTTTATATTGAGGCCATGCAAAGGTGCACTGTATATACAGACATTACAAGTGACCCATGAGTGGAAGTGGGACTCATATGCCTTCAGGCAGGACCCCAATGGGTGCTGCATAAAAGTGAGAGGTAAACTTCACTGTGCATTTTTTGGCATTGAATTGTTAAGTGGCAGTTATACAGTATTACTAAGCAATGATGAAGAGCTTGTTGCTTTATATATATCCATATACTGGATGTCTTGTCAGTAGCATTGAGAGGATTGCTGGAAGATGCTGTCCTTGGAGGAGACAATCTGCTGAATCCTGCAAGGCAGTAGAGGAAGAGTGGCACTTGCTAATTGGCGCACCATCTTAGGGCTTAGAGAGGGCAGAGACTCAGCAGAAGTAGTAGGGTAGCCTGGAGGAAGGGTAGCTGATATGCACTTCCAGACTGAAGGATTCTAGAATATCAGTCGACTTTATAGAAACCAGGTCAGAAGTTAAGACCAACCTTCTGGCCGCAGGTAGGTGGGTCTGTGTAGAAAGTGGCTTTGGGTGTATCATGAGAAGAATGATCCCATATGAAGTTATCATGGCCTGTCAAGCAGAAGTAGCCATCTTCATTGCTGTTTAGCAGAAGGAGACTCCCATGAAAGCTGGGTACAATGCCTACAGAAAGAGTAATCCTGTTGTCTCATGAAGAGACTGCTTTTCCAACTCTGTGGCCACTTAAATGGACAGTGTCTATGTCCAACGTGTGAGAGACTATTGTAACCATTAAGTGTGTTGCCTGACAGGAGACTGTAACCACTAAGCCAGCTGCCTCTTGTAAGTATTTAATGTGTGAGTTTGTTTACAAACAGCAGCGGTGGCATGTCAGGATATGGAACATTGTAGTCAATCACAGGTCTCAGCCTATACCACTGAGGGCAGTGAGCGGCTGCAGCAGTCATGTGCTTTATCCCGACACATCACTGTACACATGCATAGTGACCTGCGCTATAGGGAATGGGAACAATGCAGTGAATCACTGTCCTCAGTAGTACACAGTTGAGATCAGAGATTGGCTGCAGGGGTCACATGTCATATCCTTTCACAAACAAACAGTGGCTGTATAGAGCTGCGCTGGACAAAGTAGTGAGTATAACGTTTTTATAACGTATAGCCATTTTAGAGCTTGTCCGAGATTTTACATTTTCTCAGACAAACCTGTTAATATTCAGTGTCTGCAGAGCAAATTTCCTTTGTGAATAATCAATGTTTCAAAATCCGTAGAGAAGGATAGTATGTTGGTACTTTAAAAAGGATATGACCAAAATGAAGCAGGGTGTGCTCTAGGTGTCGCAATCTAGAAATCCCCCAGGGATCTTGCTAAGTATAATAATTTGTTAAATAAACAGTATTACACAGAGTGTGTGCTTTCACTATTTACCCAACAGCCCATCACAAAGTAAAGATAATTGGATTCAGACTGGTAGATTGAAATGTCTGATTTAATATGCTTTTTGTTCCTTTTACTGTCAGATCCAGCCAGACACTGGAACAAGAGAAGTGTATTATTACATCCAATAAATAAGCTGAAAATAAAAAAGAATTACACACAACAGGGTCTGAGCTATTTATTGCAGTAGGGGTTAAAATAAGTTCAGTATACTTCTTGAATAATAGGTGTAATGTAGCTCAATCTGAGTTATGTGAAATATATGTACAATACTTGAAAGAGATACCTTTCAATGTACTGTTTTTTTAACTTTATTACTGGATAATGGAAAAAGAACACCTAGAAGGAGCGAATGTAAAAAGTCTAGTTTACAATGTTCCATATAGTGAGCAAAGTTCCAAGAAGCTTACTTTACATACAGATGTTCCCAAGACCTTTTTTTAGTCTGGCACAACTTTTTCTGACAGTACTGTTTTTAATCTTCTCTCCTACAGCCCTGTTGATTGGATGTTGTTGAAGTGTTCACCGTGCCTGCTACATGAAGGTGTGCACCATTTGTGCAACTAATAGTAGGACTTTGAGAATCTGTCAAATTTCGATGAGAAGTAGTGCAGTCTGAAGTGCATCAATGGTGTCAACAGTGGTCAGAGGAGGGCACTCACTCACACGTTGAAGGGTTCTGGATGGTCAAGACAGACAGATGTACGCCAAGATCGCTGTACATATAAGAAGAGCTGCTGTATCTCATGGGACAGCCACAACATCACAAATTGGTTCTGGACCCACTGGACCATAGAAACTGTCTACTCGAAGCAGAACTGCACTCCACTAGCTTGTTTGCCATTGACCATTCATCATTGTCAGGAGAGCTGCACTGGTGCAACGAGAGAGCCTCTTGTAGGTGTCACTACCAGAGCTTTGAGACGTTCTCACAGCTCTGTTTCTCCACCCCTGTGATGATGTCACTACTAGAGCTTGGAGGAGTTCTCTCTGCTCTGTTTCTCCGCCCCTGTGATGAGGTCTTTACTTTCAGTTTCCCTCCTCCCAGCTGTTCCTCCTGTGATTGATTCCTCTTCCTATAAAATACCCCTCTTCCTGTTTAATCGTGCGGATTATACTTTTCATTTGACCTGTATATCTCGCTTGAGTATCTTCACTTGTGTGATATCTTTTCACTGGACCTGTGTTCTGCTGAAGCAAGTACTTCGGATATTGTCTGCTGACTTTGGATCTGTTTTCACTGCTGCTGCAGCTCCTTCAGTTAAGTGTGCAGACATTGTGTGTTTCTGTTTGTTTGCTGACTGGATCCGAGGCGACCCCGGTTCCGTCCATATACTGAGCAGGGCACCGGTGGCCGTGCCCCTTCCACTATTGTAGGGGTTACAGTGGTCATCAGCCTTAGGTACGTGGGCATGTCTCGATCCACCATCTGGATCTGGACATGGGCTTAGCAACATAGGGAGAGCTTTTAGGGTCTGACAGGGGTCACCCTTTATGTTCCCTAGATTGGGTCCGGTCAGTAGCTAATTCACTGTGTGTGCTCTTGTTGCTCACAGACAGCCGTGACATTATAATCCGCCAAAACCGTCCTTTTTGACATGGATCCGCTTTCTAACCTGGTTGACCGCATGCAGGGTCTTTCTTTGGAGGTAGCGGATCTCCGTCAATCTATGACTCAGCTTCAAGCATTGGGCTCGGCTCCGGCCCATGGAGTCTGTTGCGAGCCAAAGGTCTCACTTCCGGAAACGTTCTCCGGGGGCAGTGAGAATTTTGTTCGCTTCAGAGAGGCATGCAAACTCCATTTTTGCTTGTGTCCCCATTCCTCTGGTAATGAGGAGCAGAGGGTGAGGATTGTCATCTCCCTGCTCAGGGGTAATGCTCAGACTTGGGCTTTTTCGCTGCCACCGGGGGATCCCTCCCTTCGATCCGTGGAAAGATTTTTTGTGGCCCTGGGGCAGATATATGATGTCCTGGATCGTGTTGCTCTGGCTGAATCTAACTTACGTTTTTTATGCCAGAACAAACAGTCTGCAGAGCTTTATTGTTCTGAATTTCGGAGATGGGCAGCTGATTTAGGTTGGAATGATGCTGCACTCCGGAGTCAGTTCTGTCATGGTCTCTCAGAGAGATTGAAAGATGCGTTTGCTTTCCATGAGAGACCAACGTCCTTAGAGTCTGCCATGTCATTGGCGGTACGCCTTGACAGGCGTCTAAGAGAAAGAAACGAGACCTCTCTGTCCAGCCATTGTCAGTCTAGGGGCAGGGGTGCGGACTCATTCAGTGTGCAGGGGCCTCATCCTGTCTCGGTCCCCTCTGAGGAGGAGCCTATGCAGCTAGGTCGACTTGCCCCTGATAAAGGAGGATTTAGTCCTCAGAGAATGGTGTGTTTTTGTTGTGGGGGCATTGGTCATTTGGCAAATGTTTGTCCGTCTAGGAAATTCATGAACTGTACTAAGAGTGATAATAAGAAAAAAACCTCAAAAGGTAAATCGTCAAACTCTGCTTCATCTGCTACCTTGGGCAAAGTTGATGTAGGAATTGATGCTTTTCCTCTGACCTGCAGTTCCCGGTTTCTCCTTTCTGCCAGGGTGGCGCTAGAGAGCAAAGTAATTTCTTGTGAAATTTTTGTCGATAGTGGAGCAGCCATCAATCTTATTGACACTCAATTTGTAGCCATGCATGGTTTTCAGGTTTGCACATTAGAAAAGGATATACCTGTTTTTGCTATTGACTCTGCTCCACTCTCACAGAGATCCCTGAAGGGCATTGTTCACAATATCCGATTAGCTGTAGGTGACACTCATGTGGAGGATATATCTTGTTTTGTCCTTAACGGATTGCCTACTCCTCTAGTTTTGTGGTTACCCTGGCTCACTAGACATAACCCCACTATTGATTGGCAAGGAAGGCAAATAAATGAGTGGAGTGATTTTTGTAGAGAGAATTGTCTCACAGCGACTTTTGCAGAGGTACTAAAACTGTGCTTTCCGAGAGCGGGGTTCAGGAGCTACCTCCTCACCAGGAGTTTGACTGTCCCATTAACCTCATTCCCGGCACCAAGCTGCCAAAAGCACGCCTGTGCAATCTCTCACAACCGGAAAGAATCACAATGCGAGTCTCGATAAGGGGCATATTTGTCCCTCAAAATCACCTGTTGCCGCGGGTTTTTTTTGTTAAAAAAAAAGATGGCTCTCTGAGACCTTGCCTAGATTTTAGGGAGCTGAACCGTATCACGATTCGCGATCCCTATCCCCTTGCTCTGATCCCGGACCTCTTCAACTAAATTGTTGGGGCCAAGGTTTTTTCTAAACTGGATTTGAGAGGCGTGTACAACCTGGTCAAGGTCAGAGAGGGGGATGAATGGAAAACAGCCTTTAATACCCCTGAGGGACATTTCGAGAATCTCGTTATGCCTTTTGGCTTGATGAATGCTCCGGCCGTCTTTCAGCATTTTGTTAACAGTATTTTCTACCATTTAATGGGGAAATTTGTTTTGGTGTATCTTGATGATATTTTGATTTTTTCCCCTGATGTTCAGACCCATCAGGATCATCTTTTTCAGGTTCTGCAGATTCTGCGGGAAAATAAATTGTACGCCAAGCTGGAGAAATGTGTTTTTATGGTATCGGAGATTCAATTTCTGGGTTTTCTCCTCTCTGCTTCTGGTTTTCGCATGGATCCGGAGAAGGTCCGTGCTGTGCTTGAGTGGGAGCTCCTGAGAATCAGAAGGCATTGATGCGCTTTCTGGGTTTTGCGAACTATTACAGAAAGTTCATTTTGAATTATTCCTCTGTTGTCAAACCCCTCACTGACATGACAAAAAGGGGCGGATTTTTCCTCTTGGTCGGAGGAGGCGCTTGCAGCTTTTTCTAAGATTAAAGAGAGTTTTGCGTCTGCTCCCATCTTGGTGCATCCCGATGTTTCCTTACCTTTTATTGTTGAGGTGGATGCTTCTGAGGTGGGTGTGGGTGCGGTTTTGTCCCAGGGCCCTTCTCCTGCCAAATGGCGACCCTGTGCCTTTTCTCTAAAAAACTCTCCCGGCAGAGAAGAACTATGATGTGGGAGATAGGGAGTTGTTGGCCATCAAGTTGGCTTTCGAGGAATGGCGCCATTGGTTGGAGGGGCTAGGCACCCTATCACCGTTTTTACCGACCATAAGAATCTGGCGTACTTGGAGTCGGCCAGCGTATGAATCCGAGACAGGCCAGATGGTCTCTGTTCTTCTCCAGATTCAATTTTGTCGTTACATTCTGCCCTGGGATCAAAAATGTGAAGGCTGATGCTCTCTCTCGCTGTTTTCCGGGAGGAGGAAACTCCGAGGACCCGGGTCCCATTTTGGCGGAGGGGGTAGTTGTTTCTGCTCTGTATTCTGATTTGGAGGCCGAGGTCCAGGCTGCCCAGACTGAGGCACCTGCCCGTTGTCCTTCTGGGAAGTTGTTTGTGCCTCCTGAGTTACGTCACAAACTCTTCAAGGAGCATCATGATACTGTTCTTGCTGGTCACCCCGGGAGTAGACCTCACGGTAGATCTCATTGCTCGGAGATTTTGGTGGCCGGCTCTTCGTAAGTCGGTGGAGGGTTTTGTGGCTGCTTGTGAGACGTGCGCTCGCGCTAAGGTCCCTCGTTCACGGCCTTCAGGTCCCCTTCTCCCGTTTACCCATACCTTCCCGTCCTTGGACACACCTGTCCATGGACTTTATCACGGATCTTCCTCGTTCTTCAGGGAAGTCGGTGATCCTGGTGGTGGTGGACCGTTTTGGCAAGATGGCTCATTTTGTACCCTTCCCTGGTTTACCTAATGCTAAAATGTTGGCGCAAGCTTTTGTCGACCATATTGTTAAATTGCATGGCATTCCCTCTGATATTGTTTCCGATAGAGGCACGCAGTTTGTGTCCAGATTCTGGAAGGCTTTCTGTTCTCGCCTGGGGGTTCGGCTGTCCTTCTCTTCTGCTTTTCACCCGCAGTCGAATGGTCAGACTGAACGCGTCAATCAGAATCTGGAGACATATTTGCGCTGTTTTGTGGCAGAGAACCAGGAGGATTGGTGTTCGTTTCTTCCTCTTGCTGAGTTTGCTCTGAACAACCGTTGTCAGGAGTCTTCTGATAAGTCACCATTCTTTGGTGCATATGGGTTCCATCCGCAGTTTGGGACATTCTCGGGAGGGGCTCCTTCTGGTTTGCCTGAGGAGGAGAGATTTTCCTCGTCTTTATCTACCATTTGGCAAAAAATTCTGAGTAATCTAAGAAAGATGAGTGAGAAATATAAGCGTGTGGCTGATAAGAGACGTGTGCCTGGTCCGGACCTGAATGTGGGTGATCTGGTGTGGTTGTCTACAAGAAATATTAAATTAAAGGTTCCCTCCTGGAAATTGGGTCCCAAGTTTATTGGGCCTTATAAGATCCTGTCCATCATCAATCCTGTTGCCTTCCGTCTTGATATTCCACGGGTTTGGAAGATACATAATGTGTTTCACAGATCTCTCTTAAAACCATATGTCCAGCCCACGGTACCCTCCTCTTTGCCTCCTCCTCCGATTTTGGTTGATGGCAATCTGGAGTTTGAGGTTTCCAGAATTGTGGACTCTCGCATTGTCCGCGGTTCTCTTCAGTACCTCGTTCATTGGAAGGGTTATGGTCCTGAGGAGAGGATGTGGGTTCCGGTGTCGGACATTAAAGCCACTCGCCTCATCAGGGCTTTTCATAGGGCTCATCCTGAGAAGGTGGGTCCTGGGTGTCCGGAGTCCACCCATAGAGGGGGGGGCACTGTCACTATCAGAGCTTTGAGACGTTCTCACAGCTCTGTTTCTCCACCCCTGTGATGATGTCACTACTAGAGCTTGGAGGAGTTCTCTCTGCTCTGTTTCTCCGCCCCTGTGATGAGGTCTTTACTTTCAGTTTCCCTCCTCCCAGCTGTTCCTCCTGTGATTGATTCCTCTTCCTATAAAATACCCCTCTTCCTGTTTAATCGTGCGGATTATACTTTTCATTTGACCTGTATCTCTCGCTTGAGTATCTTCACTTGTGTGATATCTTTTCACTGGACCTGTGTTCTGCTGAAGCAAGTACTTCGGATATTGTCTGCTGACTTTTGATCTGTTTTCACTGCTGCTGCAGCTCCTTCAGTTAAGTGTGCAGACATTATGTGTTTCTGTTTGTTTGCTGACTGGATCCGAGGCGACCCCGGTTCCGTCCATATACTGAGGAGGGCACCGGTGGCCGTGCCCCTTCCACTATTGTAGGGGTTACAGTGGTCATCAGCCTTAGGTACGTGGGCATGTCTCGATCCACCATCTGGATCTGGACATGGGCTTAGCAGCATAGGGAGAGCTTTTAGGGTCTGACAGGGGTCACCCTTTATGTTCCCTAGATTGGGTCCGGTCAGTAGCTAATTCACTGTGTATGCTCTTGTTGCTCACATACAGCCGTGTCAGTAGGTATATAATAGTGTTCAGCGAGGTTCTGCCTTGACACTAATGATGGTCACATCACAGTTCACAGGAGGACTGGGGAGCACCTACTGCCATCATGCATAATGGGCAGACACACAGTACCAACACCATGTGTCATAATGTGGAGTGCCATTAGCTACCATGGCCACGTCAGTCTGGTATTTCTGGAAGGAAAATTGACCAGCCTTCAGCATGTCCAGGACACAGTGGGAAATGTCATACTACCTTTTTACACAGGATAGGTGGTTTTCCAACAAGATAAAGCGAGTCCACACACTACCTGCACTTTACAAGATGCTCTTCAGGGTCCCAGCAGCTTCCATAGCAAGATCGATCACCATATCACTCCCCCATCGGGAATGTCTTGGACAGCAGCCAATAACTTCCTTGACTGATTTACAGGTCCAAGTTGAAAGAGCTTGGAATGACATACCACAGGAGGATATCCAGCCTCTGTATGACTGTTACCATGCCAGTGTAGCAGCCTGCATTACAGCAAAGGAAGATGCCACACAGTATTAATTTTGCCCTGCCTCAACATATACGATGCTGCAGAACCCGAATAAAGGGTGCACCATCTTGGTTGTGTGATCATCGACCAAGCACCACTAGCACTTTATACTTATCAGATCAGTCATATTAAGTTTTCCAGATTTTTTCCTCTTCTGCTGGTGTATATTATCATTACAGATAATACAAACAATACTATATTTTCTCACTAGTGACAAATGAGAGTGGTTCTATAAAGGCAATATTTTGTAGGTTAAGCTAGTAAGAAATATGTCAAACAGCTGGAAAACCAACTTTTCTAATTTAAACCACAGAAAATTCATAATTATCAGTGGAAACATGGCAGACATGCCCCTTATGTACAGAAAGGATTAGTCTCGGCCAGTCACTCCTGGCAGTAATTCTATCAAACGAAGCTAATAAAGATGTTTTCCCACATTAGAAAAAAAGGGTATTCTTTTCAGAAACTGCACCACCCTTGTCCATGGGCTGTGTCTGGTATTACAGTTTTGCCCCGTTCTTCTGGGGGGGGAAAACAGAGCCTTTTCCTAATCTAGGACAATCCTTTTAAATCAAGCTGGAAAAGTTCAACCTGTCTAACCTGTTTTTCTTCTCTATAGACTGTGGGATTCTCCAACAAATATCTAATATCTGCAAGCAGTAGCTTAAAGAGGACCTGTCACCTCTCCTGACGTCTGTTTTACTAACTACTTGCATTCCCCATGTAATGACAATTCTGGAGCATCCTTATTTAGATAACTGTGTGTTGTGTCAATCTTTTGTTATTCCTGCTAGAAGTTTATGGATGAACTGCCAGCAGTCTGCAATAGAGGTCCTTCTGGGTGCTACCACTTGGGGGGGTGTCCCTGTACAGTCTGACATTGTCCAATCAGTGCTGCCAGTTTCAGACTATGCAGTTCTAATAGTACGGTATAATAAGATAATGACACAATAAGTGAGTTATATGAGAAGATAATCCAGAATTGCTATTACACGGGGAATGCAATTAGTTACTAAAACACACACATCAGGAGAGGTGACAGGTCATCTTTAAATCTCTTGAGGTACTAGTTTACATTAAACTTGTTGTTGAACTGGCTATTTCCTATGGATGAGAGCTCAACCCAAACTATTACTACTTAGGTAATATATCAAATAGAAATGTAACTTATAGGCTCCTGGAGGCAAAATTGGTAATAAAATCCCTCCCATGGATGCCATCTACAATATCGGTACCTTCCCTGGTGGGAGAGGGGCCTTTGTTACCTATCAGGCACCAGAGAGCTGTCTGACTTTAACCCCTGCATGCTCTATAACAGGCCTGTGAGATCAATTATTTGATAGAGATATGTTATTGTAATCTATTGCTTAAAACATGTACGGTCTACAACTGCTGGTACTAAAAGGGTATATGCACAGTGCATGTATGCAATTCACATATGTCCCTTTCAGATTTTGTCACAGGCTTGCCCCAGATCTTACCCTTTGCATTACAAATCTGCATAAACAGTGGACATACTGTGAAATTCAAAATCCACAATCTGCATTGAAAATTTCAGCATAATGTACATGAGATTTTGAAAATCTCATCTACTTAACTGGTAGCAGTGTAATAAGCACTGTGGAGGGTTATTTATCATCAGCTGTGCGCCAAAATACTAATGGCAAAAAGTCGCAAAGTTCAGCGCACTCTGTAATTTTGTGACTTTTTTGGGGTTTCCCTCTTGACGCTTTCCAAAGTGGCAGGCTGTGTGGGCAGTTTAGCCGGCCCCTCACATTTACTATAATCTATACCAGAAATGCGGTATAGATTATAGCGTAAACCTACACCAGCTCACTTGCTGGTGTAGATCTGTGCTTTGGCACATAGACCTGCAAAGATGCAACACAAATATTAAGAGACATGTGACTCTTAATAATTGTGTTGCGAGAGATGCGAGCAGAGAGAGATTAAAGGGCTTCTGTCACCCCCCTTAACCCATTTTTCACTAGCTGACATTAGCTATTTGCTAATGTCAGCTGAGTCGAAATATATATTTATTACCTTGTCCGAAGTTGTAATTTACGAGAAAAAGCCACTTTTATTATATGCAAATGATCTTCGCTACCAGCAAGTTGGGCGTTTACTTGCTGGTAGCCGCCGCATCTCGATGAGTTATGCACGCCCCCTTCCTCGTTTGATAGACAGGGCCAGCGCTTTCTCCTCCTCGCACTGGCCCCGTCTGAAGATAAAATCCCGCGCCTGCGCCGTACCGCTCAGTAGTCGGCGCAGGCGCTCTGAGTGAAGGGCGCGAGCTTTGCCGCTCCGTCCTCAGTGCGCCTGCGCCGATTACGTCACCGCTACACCCGGAAGGGAAGCTGGTGTAGCGGTGGCGTATCGGCGCAGGCGCACTGAGACGGAGCGGCAAAGCTCGCGTCCTCACTCAGAGCGCCTGCGCCGACTACTGGCGGTACGGCGCAGGCGCGGATTTATCTTCAGACGGGGCCAGTGCAGGAGGAGAAAGCGCTGGCCTGTCTATCAAGCGAGGAAGGGGCGTGCATAACTCATCGAGATGCGGCGGCTACCAGCAAGTAAACGCCCAACTTGCTGGTAGCGAAGATCATTTGCATATAATAAAAGTGGCTTTTTCTCGTAAATTACAACTTCGGACAAGGTAATAAATATATATTTCGACTCAGCTGACATTAGCAAATAGCTAATGTCAGCTAGTGAAAAATGGGTTAAGGGGGGTGACAGAAGCCCTTTAAGGCTGGTGTGTAAAAAGTGGGTCTTGATAAATATCCCCCTGTGTGCCTATACACTTAGAGAACAACATGTGAGAGAGCTGGGGCTCTGATGTCCTCGAGATCGCCTGCGCCAGGACACAGCAACACAGGTTACAGGGTTGAGTGTGTTTTTGGTGGGTGGGGCATTATATGTAACTGGCACCAAAGTGGGGGTCACCATCTACTGGGGCACCAAGGAGCGGCATTATATATAAAAGGCACTAAAGAGGGGGGCATTATCTATTTATCTACTTGCTAAATATCCCCCTGTGTGCCTATACACTTAGAGAACGACATGCACACAGTGATTTTACGGTGCAGAGATAATATACACCTGTAGTTTTTATGAGGCAGATGGGTGTTAGGCCCCCTCAGAGGTGAGATTGTAAACTAGCCTGTTCATCATATAGCCATGCCTCTGGTTTGCATAGAGGGTTTGCAAATCAGCAAGCTCTGCCTCTAACACCACCAAATGTAAGGTAACTATCCTATAAGTCAATGTTTAAACTTTTGAACAAGTCTGTTTAAAAAGTTGAGCATTGACTTATGGGATAACTACCTTACATCTGGTGGGATCAGCTGTAAATGATCAGCTAAATTATGATTTGCACCTCAGATTTCTAGAGGAGCATTGTCTGGCCTTTAAGGCAAGGGCTACATGGCGACACTGTTCGCGGCCAGGATCGCTGAGCAGCGGTGATCCCATAGAAATGAATAGGATCACTGCGGCAGTGGCAAGAAATCCAACACGGCTGGATTTCTTGCGACTGCCATTTATTTCTAGGGGATCACCGCTGCTGAGCGATCCTGGCCGCGACAGGTGTCACGCGACCAGGATCACTCCGTAGCCCATGCCTAAATCTCCTAGTCTCCAATTAGCTGCACTCCATAAGGAGAAATAGTATCCCCCAAATTCTGGTTTGCATACAAATGCAATTACTCAATCTGTAGTGTGCTGTATGTGTAGACAATGGTACCCACATACTCTACATGATAGCTGGAAATAAAAGTATTAAAGTTTCACGTCATTGCAAAGAAACCTATTCTGACTTAAAGACAACTAGGAAAACAAAACTAATCTCAGCACACCTGCACACTTCTTTTCAAGAGGTGTTGCTCTCATCCCTGTGCACACACAACGTGCTGGTGCCCTGATACCTTCAAGTTCTGTCTTGTCACTGTGTAACCTTCCCTTATTCACCAAGTCATTGCAAAACAGTGCTATTTTATAGGTTGGCAAGTTGAAAAGGGACCTGTTGTTTATTGGTATAGTTTCGTGGGTCAGTGCACCAGGATTTGGCTTGTAATGCTACAGGTGTAATCTAAAGAACAGCTAATCCCTGCCTTGACGTTTCTCCTGCATCAGACAAAAATGTAATTGATTTAATGGGTAGAACCACTTATTTTAGCAATGAACCTGGTTGAAAATATCTCAAAGGAAGGTAAAAAATAAATAAACAAAAATTTGGTTTTGTTCCTATGTTTAAAATGTATTGCCACAGATTTACTAAAGAGGGAGTATCCTTAGACAGGCTATTAAGACTTTCTCCTGATTTATCACAGGGGCGCTCAGGCTGGATGATAAATGTGCTGCAGGGATAGACACTTTTCTCTGACTCTATACCCATTATTGGTTGACGTACTCTGAGATAGATTTTTATGCCAGAATTTTGTCTCAATTCTTGTGCAAAATGCTGGATCTTAGGTTCCTCCCCGTTTTCAGTGAAACTCTGCCCCTTTGATTTAAGACACCTTCTTGTCGAGGCATGTAGGAAAAAAAGTGTATGAACCCTAGATGTGCCAAATTGTACCACTTTTTAGACAGATTTTTAGTGCAGACACATTAGTAAGTCTGGGGCTGGACCATTGTCTTACAATTTAGCCAAACTACTATATACCTACAAAAAGAATAAGAATAAGGCCTGCTAATTAGGCTGAAATGCGTCAGCACCAGTGCATTTGTTTGACTACATATGTCTGAGTCAGGGTTATACTGGATATTATACGCTTCAATACAAATTGATTTGTTTTAGAAGATCACTGGAATTTGTCTTTCTCTTTTCTGCAAGTACGTGGTATCAGCATTTTCTGGGCAACTTTGTTGTAACGGTGAGCTGTACTAGACTATTGCTTTTGTACAAAAATAATTTCTTACTAAAGATATAATAAGAGCATACTCCTTCTTACACCAATAATGTATAGTAATAGTAACAATTTTTGTGCCTCGCGCACATGGACATTCAGGGAACGTATTATAAGGATACCCAAAATAGAAGCCTCAAGGACAAAAAATGAATTGGTAAAGGTCTTCTCCCCAATAAAAGTGTTATAGAAGGAGTTGCTTTCTTGATCCAGACATGTGCATTTGATAATGTTTACGACATTATATCAGTGATGAGGAACCAATAATAATCAAGCATATTGTAACACCCCAGAGTGGTGTTACCACTACTGCAACTTGCTACTATCTCTAATTGGCTAATATAATGCCATCTTATGTATGTCTTTCCAGGTCCTCCACAATGTGCATTCATAATCTTGTTATGTAACTGTTTATTACATGTAATGTGCCTGATTCACCAGCAACTGACAGCGTAAATGGCAGAGCTATCCTTATCTAAGGATTAGTGTTGGGCGCAAATATTCGCGATGCGAATATTTCGCGCGAATATCGCATATTCGCGATTTCACGATTTTTTCGATTATCATGCCATAAATTTGATATTGCGAATATTCGCGTTGGTTAAATTAGATGATACACAATAAGTTCAAGAACTTCAGTTCACTTGTGTTGATAAATGAGTTTGAGTGACTCTGAGTTTCATTCATTTAAGGTGTTGTTTTGCATCAAGGCTCTTTTTCAAAGCCATAGCCAAAATCCTGCCTTTTTTGCGATTTTCCGTAATGCGATTTTTTTGACAGCGATGCGAATATCTAACACTTGCTGACATGCCTGCGCATTGACTTGAAAATTGAAATATTGCCTTTATGCGATTTTTCCGTAATGCGATTTTTTTCACACTCTATGCGCTTGGTAGTCGCGATCGTCAACTTGCGAATACGAACATGCTGCGAATTGCGAATATATTCGAAAATTCGCATATTCGAATATATGTCGTCATGTTTTCCTCTTCTTATTCTCATTCACCCCCAATCATTAGTTTCGCTTTCAACAAGGCTTCATTTTATATCCATTCCTCGACCCCCCGTCCCCACTTCCCTCCCTTGTCTTTTTTTTTTTTTTTGCGATTTTTCGTAATGCGATTTTTATTAAGCGATGCGATTTCTTTCACACGTGCTATTCTTCCTGCGCATTGATTGACTTGACCATCCCGGCCATGAAAGTTAAAGTGTATTTGCGATTTTTCATAATGCGATTTTTATTAAGCGATGCGATTTCTTTCACACGTGCTATTCTTCCTGCGCATTGATTGACTTGACCATCCCGGCCATGAAAGTTAAAGTGTTTTTGCGATTTTTTTGCCATGCGTTTTTTTTCTCGCTTGCGAATTCGTAAACGCTGCGAATTGCGAATATATTCGAAAATTCGCATACACGAATATTCTATGCCTTGCACAGTATAAACTATCTTAACCCCTGATCTCCCATGTCAGCCCCCTGATCACCCCGTCACCCCCCCTTGTCACTGATCACCCCCCTTTAGGCTCACTCAGACGAACGTATGTGTTTTGCGGATCTGCGGATATGCGGATCCGCAAAACACGGACACTGGCAATGTGCTTTCCGCATTTTGCGGATCCGCACATTGCCAGAACTATATAGAAAATGCCTTTTCTTGTCCGCAATTGCGGACAAGTATAGGACATGTTCTACATTTTTGCGGATACGGAAATGCGGATCCGCAATTCCGGATCTGAGCAGGACAAAGCCTGTCCCCATGGAATTGAATGTATCCACAATTCCGTTCCGCAAAATTTTGCGGAACATAATTGCGGACGTGTGAATGAGGCCTAAGGGTCCCTTAGCGATCGCAGTTTTACAGCTTTCCCCTCTTTTTTTTTTTTTTTGCACATTTTTTGGAGATTTTTTCATCCACATTGATCACCACCAAATGAAAGCTGTATTAGTGAGAAGAAAAGGGGGTAAAATTCATTTGGGTGGTAATTTGTATGACGGAGCAATAAACGGTGAAAGTATGGTAGTGCGGAATTCTAAAAAGTGGTCTGGTCATAAAGGGGGATTAAGCTAGGGGGGCTGAAGTGGTTAAGTGGTATATAGTGTTTCGAACTATATGTGTGGTGTTTATTGTGTGGATGGATGTACAGTATGCATGTAATTAATTACTTGTCAGCTTTATATACATAAAATCCAAGCCACAAAAAAAAAAAAATCACCACAAAAATCAAGACATAAAAAAAAAAATATTAGTCATGCGATGCGAAAAATATTTAACATAATCGCATAAAATCGCATACGCGCCTATAAAAGTTTTTAATATGCATTCACATTAAGAACAAGACTAAAAGTTGATACTTACAGTTATAAGCAGTTTGTCCTCTCGATCGCTAAATGTGCGGCCCACCATCTTCTTACTGTCTGCAACTCTGCCAGCCAACTGTCCCAGAAGATGCGTAATTTCGCATGCGAATTCCCATCAATCTTCGCGTCGCATACAAAGACGTCATGTCCGCCGGTCGCGTCATTAGAATTAATATTGATCGCAATGCGCATGCGAATATTAGCGATTATTTAATACATGGTAAATAAAGATTGAAAAGCAGATAACATGTAGATGGTATATTTTATTGCACTAGGTAAATATGATGTAATCGATTTTGTACGAATACTGCCTTTGCCTGCCAGTAACAATGATCTTGCGCAATATGCGCATGATCATACGCATTATGCGATTATCCGCGATTTTATAAAAAAAAGATGGCGATTAAATGATGACGAATACGAATATTCGAATTTGCGAATATATCGCGAATATTTTACGAAATATTCGCGAAATATTGCGAATTCGAATATGGGCATATTCGATCATCACTACTAAGGATGTGGGGCAAGGGACCTTAAATGTATTACTCTGCTATGTTGTAAATTGTATAATTACTGCAACAACTCACTTTGGTCAGTAGATGGCAGCAAAGGATAAGATGATAAAAGTCTACATTGGAGCTGCCTATCAGAGGAATACTAATAACCTATTTAGTTTGTAAAATTGGACAATAGCTCATTTATGGGCTGTTTTAGACCCTTACAAGTGTGATAGCCAACTGAATATGCAGGTTTGACACTGCAATTAGCAAATGACTTATTGCATCACACTCTCCCTGTGTAAGGGGAGGAGGTTCCTCCAGAAGCAGGAAGTAAAAATAAGGAGGCTGTACTTGGTGCTGCTAGAAACCACAAGAGATCATCTCTGCTGAATGTGGCAAGTAATGGACCGGCTCACGGTGGAGACTGGTGACAGCACGAAGGGGAGGTTTGCAACGACGACCCCAGGAGTGTCGTGTCTGTAGGATCCAGTTCTGGAGTGGAGCAGGAAATAAGAAAAAGCACCAAGAACCTGCTCAAGGAACTGTAAGTGCGGCTTTGCCACGTCACATTGCACCACACTGTTGAAGTGGCATTTGGACATACAATAACTCTCCAAGTACAGTTACATAGCGGTGTACTAGCTGCAAGCTAATGCATAGCCCGAAGGGACTCATATGGTGACACCTTCCTATCTCACTGGCTGCTCATAGGGTGTTATATGCTATAAGCTAGTGTAAGGATTAAAGTTACAAGAGACAGACATCATTTCTCTGTTTATTACAAATAGTATTGTGCAATACTTAGGGTGCACCCCAACGAGGAACTCATCCAGGAACATACAAGTGCAGCTAGGCTGCTTAACCACTACCCGACCACCTAACGCAGGGATGCGTCCTGCGGGCATCCGGGTTATTCCTCATTGACCCACCGATGCGTCATCTCGCGAGAGGCGAGATTTACTGTGATCACAGGATCGCGTCCGGAGGAACTTTTTCTACAGCCTGCCAGCGCTGACCATGCGCTGGCAGGCTGTAGATGTCAGAAAAAATCGCATATCAGACGCTGTTTTGTAAACAGAGTCTGATATGCCTGCGGCCTGCTCTTCTGGTGGTCCCTTTTGCTTGGGACCACCAGAGGACACAGGCAGCTAAAGTAAGTGCACCAATCACCACACCACACCTCCCCCCGTTACTGATTAACCCCTGATTAACCCCCGATTAACTCCTGATTAACCCCTGATCACCCCATGTCACCCCCCGATCACCCCCTGTCGCCCCCCCCTGTCACTAATCACCCCCCTGTAAGGCTCATTCAGACGTCCGTATGTGTTTTGCGGATCAACGGATCTGTGGATCCGCAAAACACGGACACCAGCAATGTGCTTTCCGCATTTTGCGGATCCGCACATTCACAAACTATATAGAAAATGCCTTTTCTTGTCCGCAATTGCGGACAAGAATAGGACATGCTCTATCTTTTGCGGAGCTGCGGCCTGATGTTTCGGGGCCGAAACCCGGAAGTTCGCGGCCGCAGCTCCGCAAATGCTGATGCGGCGAGCACATAGTGTGCTCTCCGCATCACCGCCAGCCCCATTCACACTGAATGGGTCCGCATCTATTCCGCAGAATTGAGGAATAGATGCAGACATTTTTGCGGACTTCTTTTGTGAATGGGGCCTTACTTCGCAAGCACTCCTATGTACTTTCCCCTCTCTTTTTTTTGTTTGCACATTTTTTGGCAGAGATTTTTTCATCCACATTGATTGATGCGAATAAAGAAATCTGTGCCGTTCATTTTTTTTCAGCCCAGAGGCTGAACGGAAAAAAAAAATCTCATTACCCGTGTGCTCAATATAAGGAGAATAGCAGAAACTCCTAATGCTGGCCATACATGTAATGATTGCGGAGACCCTCAAATTCCAGGGCAGTACAAACACCTCACATGTGACCCCATTTTAGAAAGAAGACACCCCAAGGTATTCCGTGAGGGGTATGGTGAGTTCATGTAAAATTTTATTTTTATTCACAAGTTAGTGGAATATGAGACTTTGTAAGAAAAAGAAAAAAAAGTCAATTTCCACTAACTTGTGCCAAAAAAAAATCTTCTATGAACTCGCCATGCCCCTCACTGAATACCTTGGGGTGTCTTCTTTCTAAAATGGGGTCACATGTGGGGTATTTATACTGCCCTGGCATTTTAGGGGCCCTAAAGCGTGAGAAGAAGTCTGGAATCCAAATGCCTAAAAATACCCTCCTAAAAGGTACTCATTGGAATTTGGGCCCCTTTGCGCATCTTCGCTGCAAAAAAGTGTCACAGATGTGGTATCACCATACTCAGGAGAAGTAGGGCAATGTGTTTTGGGGTGTATTTTTACATATACCCATGCTGGGTGAGAGAAATATCTCTGTAATTGACAACTTTTTAAATTCTTTTATACAAAGTTGACAATTTATAGAGATATTTCTCTCACCCAGCATGGGTATATGTAAAAATACACCCCAAAACACATTGCCCCACTTCTTTTGAGTACGGCGATACCACATGTGTGCCACTTTTTTGCATCCTAGGTGCGTAAAGGGGCGTAAAGTCCAACAAGTATCTTTACCCTCAGTTCACACTTTCGCGTAAAACGCCGCTTTTGAACGCACATAAAAACGCACAACAGTAAAGGAACCATGCATTCCAATGAGGGTGGTTCACACTTGCGCGTTTTTATGCGCGTTCATAAGCGCCTATAAGCGTCCGACGCATAGGCAATTATGTTCGCGTTAATTCGGGCTTTTCGAGCGTTTGGTGCTAATAGAATTCAATGGGAAGCGCGATAGGCGTGTTGTTCGGGCGTTTGTGCAGCGTAAAAGCAGCGCCTATGGGCCAGCGTTTTCAAAATTCACACCTCAGATTGGCCAAACTATATAGGGAGGGCTGTTTGGTCATTGGCCAACTATGCAGTCAATCACATAAACGCGCGTCAAACGCGCCTACACTATTTACCAAAACGCATGAAAAAAACGCGCCTACACGCCAGTCTTGAACGCACCAAAAACGCTAGGCTTCAAAACGCTCAGGTCTGAACCCAGTGTCAGGTTTTACAGGGTTGCTCACAATTTAGCCCCGCCCAAAATGCCAGAACAGTAAACACACCCCACAAATGACCCCATTTCGGAAAGTAGACACCCCAAGGTATTCACTGAGGGGCAAAGTGAGTCCGTGGGAGATTTCTTTTTTTTTTTGCCAGATGTTAGCAGAAATGGAAACTTTATTATTATTTTTTTTTCTCAGAAAGTGTCATTTTCCGCTAACTTGTAAAAAAAAATTAAATCATACATGAACTCACCATGCCCCTCCGCGAATACTTTGGGGTGTCTTCTTTCTAAAATGGTGTCATTTGGGGGGTATTTATACTATTCTGGCATTCTAGCACCTGAAGAAACATGACAGGCGCTCAGAAAGTCAGAGCTGCTTCAAAATGCGGAAATTCACTTTTTTGCACCATAGTTTGTAAACGCTATAACTTTTACCCAAACCAATAAATATACACTTATTGCATTTTTTTTTATCAAAGACATGTAGAGCAATAAATTTAGAGAAAAATTTATATAGAAATGTTGTTTTTTTTAAAAAAAATTACAACAGAAAGCAGAAAATGTCAGCAGCAATGAAATACCACCAAATGAAAGCTCTATTAGTGAAAAGAAAAGGAGGTAAAATTCATTTGGGTGGTAAGTTGTATGACGGAGCAATAAACGGTGAAAGTAGCGTAGTGCAGAATTGTAAAAAGTGGCCTGGTCATTAAGAGTGTTTAAGCTAGGGGGGCTGAGGTGGTTAATGGACTTTGGAGAAAACATCACATTTACTGGTTTATTGTTAGACAGTGTTACATTTACTGTTGGTTTATTCTGTGTTACCCATCTGTTTTATTTATTCTCAGCTTCTTGTTCACTACATTGTTCAGTCAACTCAACTGCTGGGAAAGAACTGCTGTCTGTGTCTGTGTGGCATCGTGTACCCTCTGTACTTGTGGGCCCAGCCCTCGGTCTTCTTTCACGTAGAGAGAATGGAACTTACCATTCTATTCTTCCCTTTTGGGCAAAAGTGGGACAGTCCTGCTTACTACCAGAAGGAGGTGGGGCAGTTTAGGTCTGTTCTGGTTGAGGCTCCATGTTGGAGGTGCCACGATTCTAACCTATTTCTTGGCTGAATATAAGTCTGAGAAAAAAGTGAAGTGCAGCATAAAGAATAAGCCAAGTTATCCAGTCAGCTTGTCAGTACAGCACAGTAAGAGAATGATATAGCAGAGTTTAGTTTGCCTGCCAGTTTAACGCTAAAGCCTGCTGGAACCAAGACAAAGCCTGTAAACTGTTTGAAGAAACGTTTATTCAAAGTAAAGCTGCTATTGAACTTCATCTCAAGGTCTGGACTCAAGTTATTCTTTCCAATCCCTCAATTATTCCCCCAATTTATTGCTTCGGAGCCAAAGCCTGGAGTTCAGTGGCATCCAGGTAGGAGCACCGTGACACACATAAAGAGACATTTAGGCCGCACTACACCACTCGGCATTCCTACAGCTGGGACACGCGATAGAGAGGGCCTGGGGGGAGGTGCCCATTGCAATATTTGAAGGCAGCCCCAACACAATTTTGATGTGGCAACTGCACCAAAAAGGTACATGTCACTCCACATAGGCCACTAGATCTATGAGGCAGTAGACGTGTGCAATGGTCGCAATGACATCACCGTGACCTCCTGTGTGAGGTTTCGCATGATTACGTGATTGTGAGAGACTTGGCACAGGAGCGGTGATGTCATTGGGATCGCCTGCGTCAGGATGTGGCAACACAGGCTACAGGGGTAAGTGTGCTTTTTCCAAGGTGGGTGGGGCATTATATGTAACTGGCACTAAATTGGAGGTCATCATCTACTGAGACACCAAGGTGGGGGGCATTATATATAAATGGCGCTGAAGAAGGGGGGCATCATCTACTGGAGCACCAAGATGGGAACAATCCAAATAATATAAAACAAGTCCAGCTCACCCAGCAATGTCCGTGAGCAGAACATATCAAGGTCGGCTCCTCTCACATAGGAAATAGGATGCATGAAGTTCCAGCACCGGATAGTTCTTTTGAACTAAAGAACTTAATTCTATCGCCAAGATGGGAAGCATTATATATAACTGCCACTAAAGAGGGTGTCAGCATCTACTGGGGCACCAAGATGGGAGCATTATATATAACTGGCAATAACTAGCACTAAAAAGGGAGACATCATCAACTGGGGCACCAATGGGGGAAGCATTATATAAAACTGGCACTAAAGAGGGTGTCACCATCTAATGGGGCACCAAGGGGGGAGCATTATATATAACTGCCACTAAAGAGGGGGGCATCATCTACTGGGACACCAAGGGGGAAGCATTATATATATCTGCCACTTAAGAGGGGGACATCATTTACTGGGGCACCAATGGGTGAAGCATTATACATAACTTGCACTAAAGAGGGGGGCTTCATCTACTGGGGGCACCAAGGGGGAGCATTATACAGTATATAACTCACACTATAGGGGGCATGAAGGGGCATTATTTACTGGCACAACCAGGGGGATCATTATCTACTGGCATTGCAGGGGGAGTATTATATATATACAGTGCACTGCGGGGGGCATATAAATACTGCCACTATAGGGATGAGGGGCAGAGGGGCATTTTATACTGGAACTATGGGGAAGAGCATTATAGATATAAATATACATTGTAACTACAGGGGGCACTACAGGGGAGTTTTAACTTCAGGAGGGCAGCAGAACTACAAGTGGCACTGCAGGAGGGGCTTTATAAATACTTGGGCACCATGGTTATATTATTACTACTGGGGTACTGTAGGGGTATTATTATTATGGGGCACAATATGTAGGCATTGCTACTAATGTGGGTACTCTTGGGGAGTATTATCCCTATTGGCAGCACTATTACTATTGAGGCAAGTCTGGGAGTAGTGATAAGCAGCAGGGGCAATATTCAAATTCGTGATATTTCGCGAATATTTGGGAGAATATTCGTCATAAATTCGAGAATTCGCCATTATTTTCTTGATTGCGAAAATCGTCAATGTAATATGCGCGTATTGCGCACGCAATACAGCCGTGGGTCACTTTTGCTACATTTTTCAAGCTGCTAGAAGTTTCCTGAGACTGGAGAAAATGGTTGGCATGCCAAAACATTACAATAGCTTTACATACAGATAGAGTGCTCCAATATATTCGTGATTGTGCAAATCGGCAATTAATGATGCGCATATTTTGGCGCAATACGTGCAACTTCACATTTTAATAGGCCTGACTACATATAGGTGATTGGTGCACTAAGTTTTTTTGTGAACTTGTGACATCACAGTACTATGTCTGTAGCATGTATGTATGGACAGCAACCTATCACACTACCTAACACCCTGCACTGGAACCTATCAGCTACACTATATCACGAAATAACCTACATTGACTATCTCCCACTAACTATCTGTATTATATATATAGCTAACTAACTAACTATCTAATGTAATATAGTTTGTATAGATGATCACAGCACTCTATTGTGACCTGGCTAGTGTGGGTGTTCGTCAGGGTTTTGTTCTTTGCTCCACCTCAAGAACTGTACACGACTTATAAGTTTAGACAGCATTCCAAAAGGTTATGATTATGATGTTCAGTGAATTTTATTTGAGCCGGACATAGTGTACCTTTTCGGGCTGAGTGAAAAGCCCTTCATGAGGCACAGTGGTGACCACAGGAAGAGCAGAAGGCCGGCGATGTCCGGCTAAAATAAAATCCACAGAGCATCTTAACTTTTCGGAGTGCTGTCTAAATTTATATGACATATCTAATGTAATGTGACACAACAAAGCACAGAGCACACCAATAACACTGCTGTCTCTCTCAGAACTGCAAAACACAGCAGAAAATGGCTGCTGGGGAGGTTCTTATATAGAAAGGGGTAGGCTACTTTCCTATTGGTTGCTAAGCTCAGACAAAGACATTGCAGCCTTCTCATTGGCCCACAAGAAAGAAGCAGGGAGGGATCATTGGTTCAGATGACAAAAAACCTAGAATATTTGCAAATTCTCGAAGTGGCGATATTCGCGATAAAAATATCAGTGCCCAACATTATCTGGGAGCACTATTAAAATGTGGGTACTATCTGTATGGCACTGTTATTTCTGACAGTATAGTGTTTGTGGGCATAGGGGAGCAAAGCGGGGACAGTATTGGGAGTAGCAGCAGGATGACAGTGGTCTGTATAAATTTGAGGGCTGATCTGGAGTCTCTATAAATTTGCGGGGCAAAATCTGCAGCAGTCCCCCATCAACCATGTGCCATGTATTAATGCTAGTATTTATTTATGTGGCAGAGCGGGCCTCACACTCCTGACCAATAACTTAATTAGGAAGTAAGGTCACTTTAAAGTGATTTTGGGGAGGAGGGGGTGCAACTTGCCTGCTCTGTCTAGGCCGGGTGCCGAAATACCCAGCCCTGTTTATACTGCTGTGGATATACAGTACTTTAATTTTTTCATTCTTGCAGTTGGGAGGTGCAACAATTGTAGAAAAAAGACATGTACCCCACATTTACATGCATATTGATCTATTACTGCTAAACCCAATTTCTAAACATGAAGGGGGACATTTATCAAATTATCAATCAGATACTTCTGGGTGTAAAAATGTTGCACAACATGCCGATTGTGACATTTCCTCGACATTTATGAGTTCTTCAACTTTTCAAAGTAGTCTCTGTTTAAGGATGAAAAGTGAGATTAGATCTGGATTATGGCACATTTATTATCTGTGACACTTGGAAATGTGGGCAAAAAAGTCAGATCCTATACCAGGCAGCCCCTTGGTGTATTTTTTAAGACTAAGGCTACTTTCACACTAGCGTTTTGGATTTCCTTTTCTGAGATCCGTCATGGGCTCTCAAAAGCGGTCCAAAACGGATCAGTTTTGCCCTTATGCATTCTGAATAGAAAAAGATCTGCTCAGAATGCATCAGTTTGCTTCCGTTCCGTCACCATTTCCCTTTAGAGGCGGACACCAAAACGCTGCTTGCGTCCACCCATTCAGTCCAGGATCTTTTAATTAGCAGGAGACTACATAAAGGCTTCTACCTGTACTACATTGTCTCAGTCTGGGTTTTGTCACCTTACATCACCTTACATCACTAATTTACTCACAAAAAAATACCCTACGTCACTTGCATGAATGTGGATTGATGAAAACACTGACAGCTGACCCTTTGGCTCTTACACAGGTCACAGACGCCCTCCTAGACTCCCCACAAGCTTTCAGGGATACTCTCCCTCATGTTGCTATTAACCCCTTAACGCCCAGTGCCGTACATGTAAGGCTCGGATTGGACAGAACCCACCACATCTGCGGCAGGGGTCCGGCAGTTACTGATAGCCGAACCCCTGCTGTATGCGTCAATCAACCCTTGATGTGCCGCGGTCAGCACTGACCGAGGCATGTGCGATGTCCGTGCGTGGATCGGAGCTGCCATCGGGTCCCCACGCTGCTGTGACGGGGACCCGATGGCAGGGAAGGCAGCCCGATGCCTTCCCTGCATAGTGGCTGCCACCGTAATCGTATTACATGTGTAATACACTTACAGCCAATAGATCACAATACAAAAGTATTGTGATGCATTGTAAAGGGGATCAGACCGTCAAAAGTTTAAGCCCCGCAGTGGGACAAAAAATAAAGTGTAGAGAAAGTTAAAAAAAAAAAATTTTAGAAAAAATTATGTTTCAAGTAAAAAAAAATAGCGTCCTTTTCCCAAAATAAAGTGTTTTTTTTTTTTTTTATTAAATAGGGAAAAAAAGAAAAGTAGACATCTTAGGTATCGCCGCGTCCGTATCAACCGGCTGTATAAAAAAATCACATGGCCTAACCCCTCAGGTAAACACTGTCGAAAAAATAAAATAAAAACTGTGCTAAAAGTGCAACACCAAGCGATCAAAAAGGCGTATGCCCCCCAAAATCATACCAATCTAACCGACACCTCATCCCGCAAAATATGAGCCCATACCTAAGACAATCACCCAAAAAATAAAAAAAACTATGGCTCTCAGAATATGGAGACACTAAAACATGATTTTTTTTTTCCAAAAAGCTGTTATTGTGTAAAACTTAAGTCACCCGTACATATTAACTTCTTACCGACCGCCTAACGCAGGATTGCGTCCTGCAGGCGGTCGGTCTATTCCTCTCTGACGTGCGGGCGCGTCATCTCGCGAGAGGCGAGATTTCCTGTGAACGCGCGCACGCGCGTGTGCGCGTTCACAGGATCACGTCGGGGAGAAGGTAAACTACAGCCTGCCAGCGCTGATCGTGCGCTGGCAGGCTATAGAAGTTAAAAAAAATGGCATATCAGACGCTGTTTTGTTAACAGCGTCTGATATGCTTGCTGATCGTTCCTTTGGTGGTCCCAAGCTTGGGACCACCAAAGGAAACTTTTATAAGTGCACCAATCACCACACAGACCCCCCCCCCACCCATCCCCCCAAAACACATTGCCCTACTTCTCCTGAGTACGGCGATACCACATGAGTGACACTTTTTTGCAGCCTAGGTGCGCAAAGGGGCCCTAAAACCAATGAGTACCTTTAGGATTTCACAGGCCATTTTTATGCATTTGGATTCTCACGCTTTAGGGGCCCCTAAAATGCCAGGTCAGTATAAATACCCCACATGTGACCCCATTTTGGAAAGAAGACACCCCAAGGTATTCTGTGAGGGGCATGGCGAGTTCACAGAATTTTTATTTTTTGGCACAAGTTAGCGGAAATTGATATTTTTTTTTTTTTAATTTTGTTTTATTACAAAGTCTCATATTCCACTAACTTGTGACAAAAAATAAAATTTTGCATGAACTCACCATACCCCTCACGGAATACCTTAGGTGTCTTCTTTCAAAATGGGGTCACATGTGAGTATTTATACTGTCCTGGCATTTAGGGCCCCTAAAGCGTGAGAAAAGTCTGGAATCCAAATGCGTAAAAATGCCCTGGAAATCTAAAGGTACTCATTGGTTTAGGCCCTTCACACCAGGCTGCAAAAAGTGGCACACATAGTTATCGCCGTACTCAGAGAAGTAGGCAATGTGTTTTGTGGTTTATTTTTATATATACCCATACTTTGTGTGAAAATATCTCTGTAGCGACAACTTTTAAAATTTTTTATACAAAGTTGACAATTTACAGAGATATTTCTCTCACCCAACATGGGTATATGTAAAAATACACCCCAAAACACATTGCCCTACTTCTCCTGAGTACGGCGATACCACATGTGTGCCACTTTTTGCAGCCTGGGTGCGCAAAGGGCCCAAATTCCAACGAAGTACCTTTAGGTTTTACATGGCGGCTCACAATTTAGCCCCGCCCAAAATGCCAGAACAGTAAGCACACCCCACAAATGACCCCATTTCGGAAAGTAGACACCCCGAGGTATTCACTGAGGGGCATAGTGAGTCCGTCTGAGATTTCTTTTTTTTTTGCCAGAAGTTAGCAGAAATTGAAACTTTTTTTTTTTTTTTTTCTCAGAAAGTGTCATTTTCCGCTAACTTGTGAAAAAAAATGAAATGATACATGAACTCACCATGCCCCTCCGCAAATTCTTTGGGGTGTCTTCTTTCTAAAATGGTGTCATTTGGGGGTATTTATACTTTCCTGGCATTCTAGCACCTGAAGAAACATGACAGGCGCTCAGAAAGTCAGATCTGCTTTAAAATGCCGAAATTCACTTTTTTGCACTATAGTTTGTAAACGCTATAACGTTTACCCAAACCAATAAATATACACTTATTGGACTTTTTTTTTATCAAAGACATGTAGAACAATAAATTTAGAGAAAAATTTATATAGAAATGTAGTTTTTTTCAAAAAAATTTACAGCAGAAAGTGAAAAATGTCATTTTTTTGCAAAAATTTCGGTCATTTTTGATTAATAGCAAAAAAAGTAAAAATGTCAGCAGCAATGAAATACCACCAAATGAAAGCTCTATTAGTGAGAAGAAAAGGAGGTAAAATTCATTTGGGTGGTAAGTTATATGACGGAGCAATAAACGGTGAAAGTAGTGTAGTGCGGAATTGTAAAAAGTGGCCTGGTCATTAAGGGTGTTTAAGCTAGTGGGGCTGAAGTGGTTAATGGTAAAACACTCGGTAACACTGACATGGAAAAGGATCTAGGAATATTAATAAACAGCAAACTAAGCTGCAAAAAACTGTGTCAGGCAGCTGCCGCCAAGGCCAATAAGGCAAAGGGTTGCATCAAAAGGGGCATAGACGCCCATGATGAGAACATAGTCCTACCACTTTACAAATCACTAGTCAGACCACACATGGAGTACTGGGTACAGTTCTGGGCTCCTGTGAACAAGGCAGACATAGCAGAGCTGGAGAGGGTTCAGAGGAGGGCAACTAAAGTAATAACTGGAATGGGGCAACTACAGTACCCTGAAAGGTTATCAAAATTAGGGTTATTCACTTTAGAAAAAAGACGACTGAGGGGAGATCTAATAACTATGTATAAATATATCAGGGGTCAGTACAGAGATCTCTCCCATCATCTATTTATCCCCAGGACTGAGACTGTGACGAGGGGACGTCCTCTGCATCTGGAGCAAAAAAGGATTCTTTAAGGTAAGAGCAGTGAGACTATGGAACTCTCTGCCTGAGGAGGTGGTTATGGTGAGTACAATAAAGGAATTCAAGATTGGCCTGGATGTATTTCTGGAGTGTAATAATATTACAGGCTACAGCTACTAGAGAGGGGTCGTTGATCCAGGTAGTTCTTCTGATGCCTGAATGGAGTCGGGAAGGAATTTTTTATTCAGTCTTAAGTGGGGAAAATTGGCTTCTACTTGACAGTTTTTTTTCCTTCCTCTGGATCAACTAGCAGGATGACAAGCCAAACTGGATGGATAGATGTCTTTTTTCGGTCTTATGCACTGTTACTATGTTACTATGTTAAATAAGTAAAAAAAAGTATACATATTAGGTATCGCTGCATCCCTAAGAACCTGCTGTATAAAAATATCACATGAACTAACCCCTCAGGTGAACACCGTAAAAAAAAAAAAGCGGTGTAAAAAAAAAGCTATTTTTTTGTCACCTTACATCACAAAAAGTGTAATACCAAGCGATCAAAAAGTCATACGCACCCCAAAATCATACCATTCAAACAGTCATCTCATCCCGCAAAAAATGAGACCCTACCTAAGACAATCGCCCAAAAAAAACAAAAAAAACTATGGCTCTCAGACTATGGAGACACTAAAGCATGATTTTTTTGTTTCAAAAGTACTTTTATTGTGTTAAATGTAAAAAAAATGTTTTTAAAGTAGACATATTATGTATCGCTGCGTCCATAACAATCTGCTCTATAAAAATGCCACATGACCTAACCCCTCAGGTGAACACCGTAAAAAATATAAAATAAAAAGGGTGTAAAAAAAGCCATTTTTTGTCACCTTCATCACAAAAAGTATAATGGCAAGCGATGAAAAAGTCATATGCACCCCAAAATAATGCCAATCAGACCGTCATCTCATCCCACAAAAATGATACCCTACCTAAGACAATCTCACAAAAAAAAAAAATCTATGGCTCTTGGATATGGATATTATTGTGTGAAACTTAAATAAATAAAAAAAAGTATCCATATAAGGTATTGCCACGTCTGTAACGACCGTCTCTATAAAAATACATGACCTATCCCCTTAGGTGAACACCGTCAAAAACATAAAATAAAAACTGCTAAAAAAACATTATTTTTGTCACCTTACATCACTAAAAGTGCAATACCAAGCGATCAAAAAGTCGTATGCACTCTAAAATAGTACTAATAGTCAAACTGTCATCTCATACCACAAAAAATGAGAGCCTACCTAAGACAATCGCCCAAAAAATAAAAACATATTGCTCTCAGAATATGCAGATATTAAAACATGATTTTTTTTTTCAAAAATGCTTTATTTTTTTTAAACTGAAACAAACAACCAAATAAAGTATACATATTTGGTATTGTTGTCGCGTCCGTAACAACCTGCTCTATAAAAATAGCATATGATCTAACCTGTCAGATAAACATTGCAAATAACAAAAAATAAAAACGGTGCCAAAACAGCAATTTTTTGTTACCTTGCCTCACAAAAAGTGTAATATAGAGCAACCAAAAATCATATCTACCCTAAAATAGTACTAACAAAACTGCCACCATATCCTGTAGTTTCCAAAATGGGGTCATACCTAGGGGTGCATCAGAGGGTCTTCAAATGTGACATGGCAGCTTAAAATTATCCCAGTGAAATCTGCCCTCCAAAAACCATATGGCGTTCCTTTCCTTCTGTGGCTGCCGTGTGCCCGTAAAGCAGTTTACGACCACAAATGGGGTGTTTCTGTAAACTAAAGAATCAGGGTAATAAATATTGAGTTTTGTTTGGCTGTTAACCCTTACTTTGTTACTGGAAAAAATGGATTAAAATGGAAAATCTGCCCAAAAAGTGAAATTCTGAAATTTCATCTCCATTTTACATTAATTCTTGTGGAACACTTAAAGGGTTAACAACGTTTTTAAAATCAGTTTTGAATACCTTCAGGGGTTTAACTTCTAAAATAGGGTAATTTTGGGGTGATTTCTATTATGTAAGCCTCACAAAGTGACTTCAGACCTGAACTGGTCCTTAAAAAGTGGGTTTTGGAAATTTTCAGAAAAATGTAAAGATTTGCTTCTAAACTTCTAAGCCTTCTAAATTAACAAATTTGCCAATTTGCTAATTTTTAAATTTTTGGTAAATTTGGTATTTTTTTATGAACAAAAATTACATTTTTTGACTCAGTTTTATCACTGTCATGAAGTACAATATGTGACGAGAAAACAATCTCATAACGGCCTCGCTAAGTAAAAGCATTTTAAAGTTATTAAAACATAAAGTGACATGTCAGATTTGCTAAAAAATGGCCTGTTCCTGAAAGGGTTAACATGTGACTCCCATTGTTAGACCTATGCCCTTAGAGGTCCTTGCCCACCTTTTCTGAGCTCACTGCCTGTCCTCAGTTGAGGGGCCTCTCTCTCTTCCATATACAGCACCTCGTCCATTACCTCAAACTGTTTACCTCCACCCTATGTACTCTCGTTGAAAACTCTCTGTTTGAAAAATTAGCTATACAACTCTCTATTCTTTACTATTGCCCAAGATCAATCAGAGTGAATATTGGTTTATACCTAAATGGGAGAGAGATCTCAGGGGGACGACGACTTTTCAGATAGTGAAAAGACACAACTATTGTCTTCATCACCAAACATTTCCAGATGTGTAAAACTACAGGAAAATTATTATAAGGTGGTAACAAAATGGCATTACACACCAATTAAAATTAATGTCCTCTTTACAGACAGTGATCCCATGTGCTGGAGGTGTGAGGGGAGAGAGGCTCCAATGTCCACATTCGGTGGCATTGCCCCAAAATCAAATAATTTTGTGCGCTCAGCTCTCTATCATATGCAATATCCAACTTCCAGTATCCCCTCAGATTTGCCTACTTGGCCTTATGACGGAGGTGCAAATCCCCACTACTGCCATACATTTAATCCAAATACTCCTGGGAGCGGCCCGGATCTTAGTGGCCAGTTTTTGGAAACAAGCTGAGGCCCCTGTGATTTCACACTGGCAAAACAGAGGGGATCAATTATACCGCTATGAGCAATTAGCCCACTGGGAACTCCACACATCAAAAAAAATTTGCGGCCTCATGGGACCCGTGGAGGAAATATAGAGGTCTAGAATCAGCCACCTCAAACCCTTTGCAGACATAGTGGCCCCTTGGTGTGGAACACTCCACTCTCATAGACTTTACAAGTGATTAGACAGGAACATAGTATCATTTTTTGCACCTGCCTTTTTTGGTTTGTTTTTTTGCGGTAAAACTGTCAATTAGCCAATGTTAGCTCTATGTCTATGGCCTGTTTCATGCTTGCATTGTGGCCTAATTAAACAGATCAGTACCTTTTAATATATCCTGATGCATCCATTTAGGCCAGATCCAGTTGTATTAAATGTAAACTGAACAAAAGTCAATGGGTGCTGGATCTCTTTTTTTCGCTAACAAAAAAATGGATTCGGCACCATTGACTTTCATGCTGGATCCTATTTATTTCATTTCACAGACCGGAAACCAAACCCCAGCTTGCAGCAATTTTGTGTCCGGTCAAAAAACGCAAAAACAAAAAAGAACTGAATGGGGACAAAACGGATTCATTTTCATGTCAAGCATTGGAGTCCCAATATTCATGAGCTGTGGCTACCTCGCGATGACTGAAAGCTCTTCTCCTATATTGTGTGTCATGAGAAAGCTTTCAATCAGTAAGGTCTCTTCCACACAAACTTTTTTTTTGCGAGTGTACGGGCCGTTTTTTTGTGTTCCATATACGGTCCGTGTACTAAACCATTCATATCAATAAGTCCGCAAAAAAAACGGAATGTACTCCATATGCATTTCATTTCCGTTTTTCCGTTCAAAGATAGAACATGTCCTATTATTGCCCGCAAATCACGTTCCCTGGCTTTATTTAAGTCAATGGGGCTGTAAAAAGAATGGATACAGAATGCATCCGTATGTCTTCCGTATCCGTTCCATTTTTTCCGGAGCCATCTATTGAAAATTTTCTGACCAGCCCAATTCTTCAATGTAATTACTGTATACTGTATATACCATGCTTCCGTGTCCGTTTACAATCCGCAAAAAACGGATCACATACGGAAATGGAACGGAACGGAAATGGAAACACAACGGATCACAAAAATGGAACAACGGATCCGTGAAAAACGGACCGCAAAACCATACGTTCGTGTGCAATAAGCCTAAAGGGGAGCCGTAAGAGCCGGGAGTTTATGAATATGAGGACACCCAAGCTTGAGCACTAAATTGTGAGGGTTCTAGTGTTTGGATCATGCTGAAGCTGCTAAATAGGGATGTTAGGAAAAGGACTGGGTCAAACACAGTAAGGGTGGGTTCACATAATATTTTTATCATTCTTTTAACATCTACAAAAACTGTAAACGTTAAATGGATGCCTCAAACTGATGCCATACAATGGCATCAATTCCCCATAGAGTTCCACTGTAAAAAAAAAAAAGTATACTTTTTTTTACCATTGTAAAAAAAAAATGTATACTTTTTTTACTGGACTGTGCAGGATACAAGAATGTGGTGTGCTGCATTTTTGTATCCTTTTTCCCGTAAAGTATCCGTTAAACGGAGGCATCCTAGCCTAAGTGACCCACCATTTCTGTCATCAGTTCATGCTGCCCTCAGATACTGCAGTGTAAAACTAGTGAAAGATTTCCTTTACAAGGAAACTTGGTCATACATAGCAAATCACTAGGGATCTAACTGCTGGCACTCCCTACAATTTTGAGAATGAGGGGTGCCTGAGTCCACACTGTGAATGGAGCGGCGTTGCACATGTTGGTCTACTGCTCCATTCACTTCTATGGGGTTGATGGACTGCTGTTTACAGTACGCGATGAATAATTGTAATGGGATGACAAAGACCTCATCACATCCATGTAGTGAATTTATTAATTAAGGTTATAGTCCATTTCACACACTAGCTGCTTCCATGTCCTGTAAAAAAATGTAAGAAAAAGACAATTCAGAAGACATTAGGTAAGAAAGCAATTATATGCCAAAGGTCAGCCCTCATTTGGAGCACAACTACTCATTTACTGCTTGCCCTGTCATTGTCCACAGAGGAATGTAGTGACCAGCCTGCATGTGGGTGAGTGAGGGTAGTAGGTTGTATGTGCTCTCATGCTTATTGATGGTTGGACAATGCCAAGTCTAAGTGGCGGCAGGTGGAGAAGAAAATCTAGAAAGTAATGCATCGTTGGAATGTAACAACACTGGCCAGAAAAGCAGATTAACATAAGGTATAATATTAGTCATTACAGCCAAATGAGCAAACAAAATGGAAGAGCACAACGCACGAGAGCAAACTTCTGAATGAGGACAGGAGTATTTCCCCATGGGTGAGGACAGCTGCTTTAATCTTGTAGGCATGTGGTAAACAAGTCACCCAGAAACAAGAGTAAACCATCTAAATTCATTGTACACAGAAATCTTTAAAAAAAACTCTTTCAGTATTTATTTTATGGCTCCACATATCTGCAAGACAGAATGTTGTACAAAGGCAGCCTTCATGGCTAATGTATGAAGCAAGCAGCACGACACAGTTCATATTTCTATCCAGCAAACGGCTACAACATAGCATGGTCCATACCTTCTCTACCCATACAGTCCAGGTGTGCATATGTGTACGTGCCCTACTGAAATAGGACCGGTCACCTCTCCTGACATGTCAGTTTTAGCCTACATGCACACGGCAGTGGTTTTTTGCGGCCTCCGTTTCGTTTTTTTTTTGCGGATCTGATGGTTTCCCATTCATTTCTATGGATCCGTTAAAAATGCGGATGCCTCTTCCGTTGCCTGTCCGCGTCCGCTGTCCGCATTTCACGTCCGCAAAAAAAATATGGCGTGTCCTATTCTTGTCCGCAAAAAACGGTTTGCGGACCCATAGAAGTCAATGGGTCCGCAAAAAATGCGCATGACCAACGGAAGCCATCCGTTGGTCATCCGCATCCATTTTTTTTTTTGCGGATGGTTGCTAGGAAACCAGGGCACTTGTACAGGTACTTTAGGAAACTCGTTCAAGCCTTTAGTTTTTTTTTGCGGATCCGCAAAAAAACGGAAGACACACGGAAACACAACCGACAAAATTTGCGGACACACAGAACGGATGTGGATGTAAAAAAAAAAGGAAGACGGATCCGCGATTTGCGGACAGCAAAAAACAACTGTTGTGTGCATGTAGCCTTAGTAAAGACTTATTCCCTATGTAATAACAATTCTGGAGCATCTATTCCTATAACCTCATGCTGTGCCATTCCTGTATTATTCCTTCTAGAAGTTATCAATGAATTGCTAGCAGTTTATTATGAAGGTCCAGCTAGGAGTTACCAGTAGGTAACACTATCCAGTCAGTGCTGCCAAGTGTTAACGGTCCATTTCCGTGAATGCTGATCAATAATAGAGAAAGTCGATTGGTGCCCATTTAGTGACACTTACGTGTATCAATCACAGGTAGTATGTTTGGACGAGCGATCTTTCCTACGGTCATTAGCATGCATTATTCTTGGCAGAACATGACCTGTTTACATGAGGAGAGGATTTTTACGCCAGTATAAAAGATGCAGTCAACAACAAAAGAGCATTCTGAACATGTATATATGTCACTGATGTACGAACAATCCTTCAAGTGATCATCTCCTATATAGATAAGTCTTAATCTGCATGATCAGACTAAAGGCACATTTTCTTGTAGTCTGTAACCATGGAAACGCATAGGTCTGCATAGAAGCTGTACCCAAAATTAGTAGGGTATTTGTCATCAATATTAGTTGTTAAGTTTTTGCTTGTTATTTTATTTTAGACGCATTGGAGTAATAAAATGGTTGCAAAGTGGATTTATATTTTTAAGACAATTTTCAAATTACTCTAAAATTTGACTGTAGAAATCCATGTAGATGACTTCAAAGGATTCGTTATTGAGGCGCTATGATATGCATTATTGTATTTGTAGACATAGTGGTGCAGTTTCAAATCCCAAGAAGGTCTTGTCATTCAGTAAAACTATAATTCTTTATACCACCTATATAATGCTGTAAAGACGAACCTGTGACTCTGTGTGGTTAATAGATTCCCTAAAGTCAGGGGCATACACAGATCTCATAGGCCACATAGCAAAATTTAGTACGGGCCTCCCCCTGGCCCACCCAGTTTCTCTGTACATGTCCATCAATCATTCTCAGGCAAGCACAATGCAAAGCTCAACCCCCCGATTTCAGATTTTAACAAAATTCTAGCTTAAATAATTGAAATAAAAAAGTCATATTCCTCTATGTATTTATGTCGGACAACTGACAACATTGATAAATGTCCTGTTTCTTATCTATTAGAAAGCTGTCTGTCTGCAGCCGCCTCTAGGGAGAGCTCAGTGCATAGAAGTCTAGGCAGTTACAGTTGGAAGCTCCTCCTAGTGGTGGCTGCATGAAAATACAGTCTTTTTACATAGGAGAGAGAAGTTCAGTGCTGGGTCCCCCTCTCCTTAGGACCTGTAGGAGTTACAGTTTTACAAGTTGACATTAACTCCCACTCCCAGTCATTTGTGAGTTTCATTGTGTAAAGTATAGACATAGGGGAAATTTATAACTCCCTGCGCCCCAGAATTCTGGCTTCAAAAAGTCATTAGATATGGTTTTTTGACTTTTTGGGGTTACTGGTGTAATAATTTAGTAGCTTTAAGAATTTTTACACCACTACATATTTTAGAAGTGGGAAAGAAGGTGAGTGTGGTTAGCTATGTTAATTATCTTCCCCCATTTATCACTGCAACTTTTTCAAAAAGTCAGACTCACTCCATTAGGGGATGGTGTAGAAAAATGGAGTAGCAAGTGTTGCTGAGCTTTCAAAAAACTTTTGATATGTCAAAGCGACTTATCAAAGGTTTTGATCAGGAAGGGTCTAAGTTCTGAGACCCCCACTGATCACTGGAATGAGGAGTGAGAAGGGCTCGCAAAACACACCTTCACTCCGCGCTGCAGGAGACAAGCTCAATAAAAAATCTATGAGCCCATCTCAATTCTGTCCACTGCAGTGCAGACTGGGAGCCCGCTATGTGATGGCTTCTCCCGTTCTCGCCCTCGTTCTAGCGACTGGTGGTATTTATCAGCACCCAGACCCCTGCTGATCAAAACCTTTGATATGTCGCTATAACATATCAAAAGCTTTTTAGAAGCTAATGTCAATGATGCCCCATATTTAACAAATACATGCAACATTTCATCAATTTGGTGCAAAATATGTCAACACAGATTCAAGCAAAGCAACTGACATTATTTTTTATTATTTTTATTTATTTGATGTGCATGAATTTATTAACAGACTGGTCCAGAAAGGCAGAGAATCCTGCCCACGTGAGATTAAAATCTACAAGGGAAAAGGGAGGGACACAATAGGTAGCAGTAAAGGCTGCTCATCTGGCTGTGTGGTGGCAGCATGCTTATTGCAGGTGGTAGGCTTTCCTGAAGAGGTCGGTTTTCAGGTTGCTTTTGAAGGTTCGGATGCTGGTACAGAGTCTGATTTGCTGGCGTAGTGAGTTCCAGAGCATGGGGGATGCATGGGAGAAATCCTGTAGACTATTGTGCAAGGAACAGTCTTCAAATATCATATTACCTGCAAAATGAATTCCACCAATTGTCTTACACTCTTGCCAGACTGATCACCTTTTTTATCCCGATACACTGCATTGTCATATACTGTACATCCATTTTTTATCTCGTCTACATTTTAAGGTCCTACCATTTATTCCACTAATTTCAATGCAAAGATGATATAATCAGTTGAAATTTTGTTGACTCCTTACAGAACATAGATGAGTCTTAAACATTTGACAGTCACGTGTCTATCTACTTTACAGAGATGTTTATTTCATGGAAAGTCTTTAAATCTTTTCCTGGCATAAGTTCAATATATTTGTGCTTGTTCCTTGCAAGATAATGCCCGAGGAAAGACTTTGCTGCCGTTACCTTGGTACGATTTAACCATTAATCTTTTTTAGCTTTTCAGCTGTCAGTATCAGTTCTTGGAAGGTAAGATGAACTGCATGTATAACTGTGTAGAAGGTATGCTATGATTTGGTCTCCACTCCAAAATGGTCAGTTTACAAAACCTGCTCTTCTTTGCTGCCATACTTTTGAGGACACATACATATGTCTCCCTCTCACGCATGCAGAATGCGTGTTAATACATCTGGTGTTCTGCACATAGCTGCATTTTAAATATGTTCCTTTGAGTGTTTTGTGTTTTGCTTCTTTACCTGGTATGCCATGTCATCCAAGGTGCCCTATTAGTAAAACAAGTAAAACGCTAATGGGCTAAGTGTACAATATAGTAACATTATTTTCAGTCCACTGATGGAAGAAGCTCTGAACTGTACAGAACTTATTCTCTGAAAGTTCTAGTAGTTAGTAGAAATTGTTTGGTAAAAAGCACACTGGGGCATGACAGGAAGTAATGGCATAACAAGGTAGAATAATATACTGGATTCCAGCAACAAATAAAGTTTACAAATATTACATTTGGTCATAGACCATGGTTGTTTGATAGGTGGGGATTTGACCCTACTGAATAGTAGCATGAAGGAGCCGCAGTTCTCCAACTAGTACCATGGCCTTTATTGCTTACACAGGTACAGTGCTGTACATGAGAGGAAAGAGAGAAATAAAAGAGATGATGCTGCTGCTTTTAGTAAGTTTTCTATCTCACCCCAGTGCTGGATTTACAGCAACACTGCTCAATTCTTCTGTATATGCCTTCCATGCTGCTGCTTCTGAGTGTAAGAGGCAGATAGGGGAAGATTTCTTCTTCACATAATGGCCAAGGACACTGTTGTTGTTCATTTACACACACCGCTCTGCGGTTCAGTCCGACAGGACATTACTACTGTGAAGGAGGCACAGAGAGGGCATTACTACAGTGAAGGGGGCACAAAAGGCAACACTACAGTAAAGGGGCACAGAGGGCGTTACTACTGTGAAGAGGGAATTACTTTTGTGAATAGGGCATTACTACTGTGAAGAGGGCACAGAGAGGGAATTACTACTGTGAAGGGGCATAACAAATGTTACGGGGGCACAGAGAGGGCATATCTACTTTGAGGGTGGGCACAGTGATGGTATAACTACTCTGAAGGGGTCCCCTAAACTGTATTATACAATGACATTGTATATAGTGACACTGTAGGAAACAGAGCAGCTGCTGGGCCTGGTGTGAGAGAGATCTTTAATAGCCACACGAGTAAAGGTTACAAGGGAGGAGAGGATTGCAAAGAAGTTGCTGGGGTGGGGGGGCCCCATTCAAAAATTTGCAGTCATTTTTAGTTATGCCAAAGCATTGAGGGGGGCAAAGAGGGCATAACTACTGTCAGGAGCACAGTGTGGGCATAACTAGCGTGAGGGGGCACAATGTGGGCATACCTACTGTGAGGGGGGCAAAATGTGGGCATAACTACTGTGAAGTGGTGCACTGAGTGCATAACTACTGTGAAGGGGCACAATGTGGGCATAACTATTGTAAAGGAGCGCAATGAGGGCATTAGTACTGTGAGGGGGTCACAATGGAGGCATAACTACTATGAGTGGGCACCATATTTCAAAGTATGGAGGGGAGCCAGGTGAAAGGAACCCCCCCCCCCCCAGGCACCTCACTTGCATTAAGAGTATTTCCCATATTCTGCAAGTCCACTACAAATTATAACTTGGTGCTGAGAGCACGGTAAGATTTCAGTGTGATGACTAAAAGAGCAACATTTTCTTCAAACATTATCCTGTGATAGCTATAGTAGACCTTATCCATTTGCTGAAAATCAATGGAATTAACATTTTGCCATCCTACCAGAAAGAAACTGCTTCAGAGCTTTAGGACCTGATGGGCATGTTAAAAGCGAATGAAGACCAGGGGCTGCAAACTTTCCAGGATACAGATGTGGTACTGAGAGTCCAATTCACTCTGGGTTTGCAGAGCCAACTGCTCCAGAGACTGCTACAAGACAATGTGGGTGAAGAGCCTGATCTAACATTACAATGTGTGCTGAAGAAGGCAGTCATTAGGCAGTCAAGTCCCCTTGATGCCCAGGGCAGCAGTGTAAACAGTCCACATTTTTCTCAGAGATGATGCTTTTTTCCTGTACTGTACTGGTCAGCACAGAGGCAAATACAGAACCAACGGCTCAGACAGCACTTTAAGTAATACTAGTGGATGGGCGCGCACCTCAATGAGGATAGGTCCAAAATCCCCAAGGCAACGGATAATCCAAACCTGCTGAATTCTAAATCTTTTTTTTTTTTAAAGCAGTCTTTTCACCCTTCAGACTGTAGCCTGCATCATTAGTAGTGATGCACCATGTGACATTTTTCCAATGTATTTTTACATATTTACTGTAAGTCTTGTCACAGGGAAATTCACCATCCACCTCAGTGTTAACATTTGGCTCACAACACAGAGAGGTTAATACAGTTGCTCTGAATTCGCTTTGACATTTGATAGTCATGCCCATCCCTTTTTCTGATAAAAGAGCCTTGGCTGAATAAATGAGTTACACTGCATAGCTATCTTGGAAAATATTATTATATTGCTAACCATTTAAGATTAAAATACTAAATTAGTAGTTAAAGAGCATCTGTCACCATGATCAACCCTATTAGCCTAGGCATATTGCCTGGTAGAGATGATCATGGTGGCTAAAAACAAAGCTCTGTTTCTATGGAATTCACCATAACTTTAATCTGTTGTTATAATTATGCCGATACCATATATATATAGTTGGCGCAATAAACAACACTTCTTTTAAAAATTAAGGTTTTTTTAACCTATTTTTTTTTCTTTTTCTAAAACTTTCTGATTTTTTTTTTGTCCTGGTAGGATTTTGAACTATCAAATCTTAGCTTCTATAAAATGTAATTCTGATACTTTAGGGGCACATCGGTGACAGAGGAAGCCCTCTTACTATGTTTAGCCATTTTGATGTCACATATGCTACAGCTGACCCCCGCTGTGGATGGTGCCAGCTCCAGAACCCGTGCAATCTCTGTGCTGTAATAGTACAGCATGGTGCAGAAACCACCGTACCTACTTTCCGCAACATACTTTTACATTACTCCCTAATATGATATATTACATATATACATCCATTAGCTTTTCATGAGAGTTAACTGTTAAGAGTTATGACAACTTTCAGTGACCCTTATGCAGTGGCTGGGTTTGAGGCGGTACTGGAGGAACTTAAGTGCAAAGCAATACAGGCAGTGCACTGAGCTGGTATCTCCAGTCTCCGCTCTGGTTGCAGATGGTTTTGTGCTGAGGAAGGGCCTGATTTTGCTATGATTAAGGGTCACTCTAGGCCAGAAATGCAACAGCAGTATGCAGCATGATTTTATATATTATTAATATGTATTCTGGGACATATTACGTGCCAAAAATAAATGAAAATATCAAAAAAAGAAAATAATAATAAAAAACACAATTTTTTTTTAAAATGCCGTTGCTAACGGAAACTGTTGCTCTGTTCACTTAAACCTTTACAAGTTAAACAATAGTCAGAAAATAGGGAACCTATTGCAATAGATAATGTTTCAGTTGTAATATTAAAAAAAAATAAAAAAAATAATAATTTGAAAAAATAAAATCACTTTTTGATAAGATTTATCAGTTTTCCCCAAATTAAACCTAAGAAGGGGGAGAAGGGATCCCTAAAAAAAAAAAATCAAGTGTCAAGTAAAAAACATTGCAAAAATTATTTTGGTTGTCAAAAGAATAAAAAAGTTAGGGTCACTAAACCACCACGTGCACAAAATCACGAAAAATTGCCTGGACATTCAGGCCTTTTTTAGGGTTCCACCACACATGTACTGAACTATTTATCCATTTTTATAAAAATAAATTACATAAAATATTTACATTTTTTTAAAAACTGATTACACATTGAGCTCGCTTTATACATGGCAGGAGCAGGCTGTATAATACATCAGGCACCTGCTGACAGTGATAGGGATCAGTGATGAGACCATTCCCAGTCATTTAACCTCTCAGATGTAACTGTAAATAGCAACTGTGGCATCCGTGGGGTTAGACAGAGGGAGGGAGCTGCCTCTGCCTCTAATCTGACCCACTATGTCAAAATTGTGAGGCCTTGACAAGTTACCATGACAGCCTGGGGCATTGTGAAGGTTCCCAGGACTGTTGTGTCAGCTGGTCAGAATCCCATATACTTTAATAGTATTCTATTGCTGCCTTTGGGACAAGTGATCAAAAGACTGCATGTACAAGTCTTTTAAGGGGACAAAAATTTTTTAATGTAAGAATAAAAAAAACGCTGAAATATAAAAAATTCAAATCACCCATTTCCCAATTTTACATATAATAATAAACAATAAAAAAAAACATAACAAGTATTACTGTGTCCAAAAATGTCCAAACTATTAGAACATCAAATATTTTTCCTGCACTGTAAATGCTGTAATGGAAAAAAAGAAATTAAAATCCATGTTTTTCTATTCTTTGGTCACCTTGCTTCCTAAAAAAATTGACTATAAAGTGATCAAAAATGAGTGAATACTCAAAAATGGTACAAGTAAAATCTTCATCCTGCAAAAACAAGCACTCATACAGTCAGAATATGGCAATGCAGAGAAAATTTTTATTTTTTCAAAGCATTTGACTTTTTTTTTAAGAAGTAGAGCATAATAAGAACCATACAAATTTGGTAGAACCATAATCACACGGACCTGCAGAATAAGGGCGTCATATCATTTTTGGCACACAGTAAATGCTGTAATATAAACACCCCAAAAACCTTGGCAGAATTGTGTTTTTTTTTCAATTTCTCCCCTCAATGCATTTTTTCCTGTTTTCCAATACAAGACATGTACATTAAGAGGTGTAATTAATAATACAACTTATGCATCAAAAAAATAAGTCCTCATGTGGCTATGTGAATTAAAAATTTACAAAGTTGTGGCTTTTGGAAGGTAGAAGAGAAAAAATGAAGACACAAAAACAAAAATTGTCCCAGTCCTTAATTGTTAAGTACAGCCAAAAACGTAACCCCCTTGCTATGGTCAAAGCAATTATATTTACGGTACCAACTCTCATCAAACTAGGATCACTTAAATGCACCCATTATATTAAAACTTAACATTTAATGTATTTCATTAAAATCCAAGGGCTCTTTAAACATACAGTTAATTCATGAATGAAAAAAATAGTACTCAGTGGTACATGGGAAGCCAAAGGATAGTTATAGGTGAGGGACACAAATACTGGGTCTCTGACCCTGTTGCACTCTATTGTTACCTCCTACTGACTCACTACATGTCCCAACAAATTTCCCTCTCCAAAAAGGGGACAGTGACTGCCCAGCTTCATCTGACAGTGTGAATGGAGAGAGAAAAGATATATAAGACAATAGACAAAAACTCCCAAACCACCCCAACGCGTTTCCTTGGCGATTACCGATTTATCAGGGGACAATATATCAATGCAACCAAAAATGGTAAACAAAACAAAACCACAGCAAACTAAATTTAGCCAGTTCACTTAGCTCTTATAAATGCTGTAGTATCCCCATTTCGGATGTCCGCATAGTGCAGCGTACACCTGCGCCTCCTGCGTATGGCCCCAGCGCTTGTTATGTTTCCTCATGCAGCAATTCTCCTCTGCGTATGGCAAATATTTCCCACATGCGGTAATTCCGCTCTGTGTGTCGCAGTCGGTTCTATGCGTATGGCTGTAGCAAGAGTTCACTCCCGTCTGCTGGATTTTAAATGCTCCCGGGGTTTATCTGTTTCCGCACCGTCTCCTCCCGTGATCCATCACGTCCTGCATCGGCTGAACACTAAATATCACATGATCGGATTCTGGGATAGCTGCGGCCGCTTCACTGGTTCTCCTCTGTCACCGCTTCATATAAACAACTAAAGGGGCGGGCATCTGTGCGGGATTGTGGGTCGTACACAAGCCCCTCAGTGCCTCTCACCTCCGCCTAAAGTTATACATTATAAAGATATATCTCCACTGCAAGTCTCAATGGACCTGCAGTAGAGATTAAAGAAGGTGGGGTGGGGGGGTTAACTTATGTCCGGCAGGTTTCATAACATATTCTCTGTTTCTCTATTGGCATATGATGTACAAAGGAGTTAAATATCACAAAATGGTCATCAAGAATTATGTTCCTGGTACATATGAGCATACGGCAAACAGACAAACAGATGGGCAAAATCCTACCCTCTTCAGGCAACACTACATATAACATATAGGAGAGCAAAAAAAAAATGTCACTCTTCATTAGGCCATACTCCATTTAGTCTTTACAATTAGGGTAGTCTTGTAGGGAGGTAAAGCTAGGGATCCCTTTAATTATAGCAACCAAACAGGAGCTGTTCATTTAGTCCCATTGGCTGTACGGTTTTGAGCTCATAGATCCAATTCTCTCCTCTTAAGGGTACTTCGCTAAAGTGACTGTGCACCAAGCGGTCCCTTAAGCCCCGCCCCTTTCTATAGGTGACCTGCGATTTTCCCGAGATCACCTGACAAATATCCGGGTCCAATCTTAAAAGGCCCCAGAATTTGTTTAGAATACCTCTCACCTTATTTGCCGCTGTGTCAAATATACCAAACAAGCGAATTTGTTTAGTTTCATTATTTTTGGGTTTAGGGTGTAGTAACTCAGCTCTCTTGCTTTTCCACGCTCTTTGATAAGCCTTTATTAGTGTATAATCCAGGTACCCCTTTTCTGTAAATCTCATTCGAAGGTTATTGCGCCTGTTATTGCGCCTTAAAACCTGCAAAAGTAGAGCAGTTGCACCGCATCCTCAAATACTGCCCTACTGGGATCCAGTGGATGATGGCTCTTCCAGTTTAAAAATGAATTTGTGGTTGTGAGTTTGCGGAACGTTCTGGTCTAAACCTCTCCCCTCATCCCCCTGCTGATTTCAATATCTAGGAATGGAAGGAAGTCTGTTCTCAAATCAAATGTAAACCGCATCCTAATTCTGTTGTTATTCAATTCTTCCACAAGTCTCTCAAAATCACTTCTGTCACCTCTCCAAATCAAAAATATGTAATAAATGAAACGATTCCACACCACCACATTATTGATAAGGGTACTAGGTGTATCACTGAAAACCAGCGTCCTCTCCCACAAGCCCAAGAACAGATTTGCATACGATGGGGCACATGAATTTCCCATCGCTGTCCCCCTGAGCTGGTGGTAGAGGACCCTCCCAAATACAAAATAATTATGTGTCAGCGTGAACTCAAGTAATCGCAATACCAATTCATTATGTTTCTTGTATTGGCAACCTCTGGTGCTCAAGAAAATCTCAACTGCCTTCAGACCAAATTCATGCAGGATTGAGGAATATAATGCTTCCACATCAATTGAAGCTAAATTAATTTCCTCCTCTAGAATCACCCCCTCTAGATGTCCTAATAGGTCACTTGTAACCCTAATAGGGTAAAATTTTCACAAATGGTGATAATATCTGATCAATATAGATGCCCACCTTTTGACTGAGGCTATTGATGCCAGACACGATCGGACGACCCTTCAGTGGGTTAACCCCCTTATGTATTTTAGGTAAACTATAAAATGTTGCTACTGTAGGTTGTTTATTATACATGAATTCATATTCTTCTTCAGATGTTACAGATACTTCAGATAGTACAGAGCAAAATTATTACAAAGTGACTGCTTCTTCAATAACAATATCTATCATGAAAAAAAACACAGAGATGTTATCTGTGAAGCGCATGCCAGGCTCCCCACCCACATACGTACATAGATACATGCTGTCCATCATGACAAGAATTATTGGGCAGTGAGTCTAGGGATCTGGTTGAGCCACATTTCTCTGTTCAATTAAAGCACGCTGCTGTGGTCTCCTGCAGAGATGTGGGAGATTCTGTAATATGGATAATAATTTGCTGTTGGCAAAGACAAATCTCACTGGCAGGTTTCCAGGAAATAGATGCAGTATACTGGAAATAGTTTCCATGAAGGACTTCACCAATCCATGAATTCTTACTTCAATAGAAGAATAGGTCATGTGCATCTTTACGGTTGAGGAATAAAAAGACCAGTGACTGTCACTTGTGGCTATTTTAGTACCTATTTGAATTAACATTTTTATTTCCTTTAAATGATTTCTGGTGCCACTGGTTCAGTTAAAAAAAAAACATGCTGTCATGTCCTCAAATTTAACTGTGATCTGAATAACCCTCATAAGTGATGACCACTGGTGGATGGAGTTATGGTAACAGCCAAATTGTCTTGTCTACACACTTTCCATAATTTGCTACCTTGGTTGAGACTTGGGGGAAACCGATTTCACCTAGTTGATATATTTTTTTGGTGAGGTGGTGGCTTCCTTGTCAAACAATAAATAGGGCCTATTAGTTTCTTGAACACTTGAATCAGGGTGGCATTCTGTCATAGGCAGAGTCATGGCAATACATGCCATATTGCATTCAACCTTAAAACACAATATCATTAATAACTTACCAACCAGGGCTGTGGAGTCGGAGTCGGAGTCGAGGAGTCGGAGTCGGAGGCAATTTTGGGTACCTGGAGTCGGAGTCGGAGTCGGCAAAAAATGGACCGACTCCGACTCCGACTCCTACTAGATTTAAATTGGAATAAAAAAAAATTAGAATAAAAAAAAAGCAAGTTTAAATGTCCCAATTCAGATAAAGTTATAATTAATTACTTCTCTACTGTAAGAATAAAGGCCAATGCATGCAGTGCGTCACGTTACCGCTAAACAAAGGCGTTAAGTGACCGTGAAGAAGCATGCTTTTCATATGCTTTACTATGCAGTTAAAGGGACACTGACAGGCTGATATATCTGCTGGTATTCATCAGAGGATTAGGAATACAACTAGACGACTGTTACCCCCAGTTGAGGTTTACTTGTGTTTAAAAACGTTTTAATCAATATGCAAATTCTCTACCTTTGTGCCCAAGGGGCAGGCGCACATGTAGAGTACTGGCAGCACTAGACAGGACTAGGTAGCGAGGAAGAAGAGAGAAAGCTGGCACAGCCTCAGCATAGCCAGACGAGGCTGCTGCCAGCACTCTACACGTGCGCCTGCGCAGGAATTCAGCGTTCGGCTAGCCTGAAAAAAAGGCCAGTGCAGTGAATAATAACGAGGGAACAGCGCTGGGAAGCTGTACTCGGGCGCGGCTGGGCACAAAGCCGCAGGAGACGCTGCCCCATTGGGCACAAAGATAGTGAATTTGCATACAGATTAAAATCTTTTTTAAACACAAGTACAGCTTAACTGGGGGTAACATTAGTATAGTTTTATTCCTAATTCTCTGATGAATACCAGTATATATATCTTTAGCTGGAAAATCAGCCTGTCAGTGTCCCTTTAAGGAGCGGCAATACTTACACTTTCCATTGTCTGTGGTCTGCTGTTACAGGGAACCCATGGTTATCCTAGCCTCTTACTGATAACTGATTAAGGACTGGAGACACTTGTATAAGTGAAGGGAATGGATAGTCAATAGTTCAAGACTGAAGCTGTAAACCATTTAAAAAACTGCTATCATTCAGCTAAGGCTATAAAACATGTAAACTCAGATTGTTAGCTTAAATTTTAAACATGACTATGGGATTCTACTAGGAAAATCATGTTTTAAAATAAATGCCCCTTCCCCTGCCCCTTCCTGGATCCTCCCACTGCTCTATCTTCAGCAGAAGATCAGCACACAAAGCAGAAGGCATCAGCTTCTGCTCAACTACCTCTCTGTACTAGAGGAGATTAGAAGAACTTGGTGGAACAGCTTCGTATTTGCATATTAAATACAGAGGAGTCGGAGTCGGAGTCGGAAGTTTCAAAATCTGAGGAGTCGGAGTCGGAGTCGGAGTCGGACAATTTATCTACCGACTCCACAGCCCTGTTACCAACCTTAAAATAAATACCAGTGGACTGGAGAGTGGAGGTAATAATCCTTTATTAAGGTAATAATAACTTAATAAACAAGCCCGTCTAAGAACTCGGGCTCCCATAACCTTTAAATAACGGGACGACTATCTAAGAACTCGGGCTCCCATAACCTTTAAATAACGGGACGACTATCACCAATACTTTAACCCCCAAATAAACAACTATAGCAGCAAAATTAAGGGAGGGCGGGCGGGGACGATACCGCTGATCTGTTCTTTCTTCAAATGTCCAGCTCCAACAAGCCCAGCCGCGTGGAGCCTGGACATTTATTTACAAAACGCCGCTCCCTCCCTCCAATAGAAACACTGTCGCTGGGGACATTAGCTTGCCGCCAAGTCCCCAGTGACATTATAGGCTACTCTTTTCGACCAATCCAAACACTGTCACCAAGCTTGGTGACATTTTACACTCCAGGACATCTCAAAACGGCGGGAAATATTCCCGCCACACTCCTGTACAGCTCTGGGGTCACTTAGGGGACAACTAACTAATGGCAGTAATTGCCATGTTTCCCCCTCCTGAAGGTCCGGGGTCAATCCATGAGGGATAGTATAAGGTGAGCGTGTATTAGCTTTCTGTCCTATATAGATATTGTTATTGTGATTTATTGCTGGTTTTGAGATTCTTTTGAATAAAGGTTATATTTTAGGGTGATTTTTCTGTGGTAGTCATAAACTACAGTTGCAGTTCATTTCTGATCCTATTATTCCAGCTGCACAGCATTGGGTGTAGGACCTGTGGTCATGACACCATGCTGTCACCACAGAACCCTCAACCTCTCGAGTCTTAGAAACTGTACTAATAATGCAGGGCTGGCATTATGAGTGGAGTATTAGCTTTTCCATGGTGTGCGGTCTCCTGACTGACTAGGCGACTGGTACATTGAGATATTGATGAAAAGCCTATTTATATTCTGTTTTTAAGAACATATAATTTAATGTAACATAAGGCAATGCAGTCAATTTAGACAAGTGGATTCCTTTTATGAAGCACTGAAATCAGTGTCACTCAAAATTAGAGGCGTGTGGTTTGTCTCGTTTCAGCAGTCTTTCATATAGCTGACGGGACAAGTGACCTGAACTCTTCAGCTATCTACTGGGTGCACACCACTCAGAACTGTGTCAAGTGCTAACAGGGAGAAAATATTTGCTTTAACCCCCAGGCTGTTAAAACAAAGGAGTTTACAAAGTTGACTGAGATTTAAGAACTTGGAATTGCACTTTATCTATCAATAAATTGCCCATTAATCATGAGAACCTACTGATAAGAGACAAGAGGAAACTACAGACAGTTCTTCAGGAGACATTTTTTTCCATAGTTCAAACTCCACTGGAAATATATAACATGGGTTCTTCCAAAGTAAATACCATTGACATTAGATTGTCGTCAGAAAATCTGCAATCCACCCAGAAAGGCCAGTTTTGAACCACCTGTGATGTACTGGCAACTATACTGTTACCACCTGACAGTAGAGGGGTTAAACAGAGGGATTAACCGAATTGTATGTTTTAGTTACATGACATAAGCACATTCCTAAGACATGAAAAGACTTAATCGTTGTATTGAATGTCCCTGCACCCAGACCATAAGCTCCCTAATTGTTTCACGCAAGGTACGCTAACAAGCCCCTTCCCAACTCCACGTGCCCTTATAATAAATTATCCTTTGTTTTCAGGGACACGAGTCGGAGCTGCACTTCTGAGCCATAAATGGACTGTGTGTGTTTGCACATCTTAATTTTTCTATTTACTGGGCAATTTAACAAAATCCACCAAATTGATTTTTCAACTTAATAAAACTAGAGGCATTTACTGCTATGATTACTACAGAGCCAGGCTCTGGTGCTTCAGAAATTCTTCAGAATACAGAGTTGATTTTATGGTGTGACTTATACTAATAACTACTAATATGTTTTGTGAAATTCATACAGCAGTCAAGCTAGTTATCGCTATTCTCTTAACGTCTAATGACCAGACAATCATGGGAAATATTTTGGCTTAGGTGCAGGGCAGGCCTTGGTCAGGACTTATGTTATTTGGTGCCGTGTGCAATACTTTCTATTGGGGTTCCTATATGATGTACTGTCATACAGGGACAGACTGGGAACTTAAAGTGGACCTGGAAAAATTTCTAAAAGTGGCCCCGTTTTGTAGTTGGGTCCAAATTGATGAAAGGCAGGGCCAGCAATACCATATTGTGGTACATTATACCACCCCAACAGAGCCAAATACCACAGTCCATCAAATAATACTGGCAGCAGCACAAAATACATCCCCAAAAAATACACTACCCGGCCGTGAGGAGGGCTGAGGTGGCCCCCTGGGCATTGGCCCACCGGGCAATTTCCTTGTAAGGTCTATGGCCAATCCATCCCTGCTGTCATACAGTTTATAAAGTCTGTGCACATAGTGCTTCTGTGCTTTACAGGTTCCCAAGAACTCGTCTGACATTTTGGCCTTAATAAGATGGGTTTATATTGGTATATCTTATATACTCCTTTATAGGATTACTTAGGTTACCTGTAATGCGGCGCTTTACATTGTATGACTGTTCACTACTGCTGATCATTACTTTTTTCACTTCTTTAGTTGTCATGTCATTATTTTAATGTTGTCAAAGTTGTGTCTCTGTGTGTCTTGATTATACTCCATACCAGTGGTGGATTGGGAACTTAAAGTGGCCCTGGAAAAAAACTGAAAATGTCCCCATTTTGTAGACAGATCCAAACTGACAGAAGGCAGGGTCAACATAAATAGGTGGTGCCTTCAATACTGTAGTGCAGCACAAAATACTGCCTCAGCAGAACCAAATACACGGTACAGCACAAAATACTTACTATTGACCCCACTGCAGCATTCAAACCTATTACTGTCCTGAGGACGGCAATGCAGAGAGACACTTTCTTCTACGAGCCAGTTGCATAAGTATCAGATGCTCCTAGCATTTATTAATGCTGAGAGCTTCAGATCGATATGTACCCAACAGGCCTTGAAGAGAGCTTGGGTTGCCCCAGGGCAAGGGCCCACCGGGAAATTTACCTGTAGGGTCTAGGCCAGTCCACCCATGCTCTATACTTTGATTACACACATGATGTCTTCTTATTCACCCTGATATTCGACCCAAAGGGAGAACTTACCAGAAAGAGATCTAAGTACATCTTTCAGGTCTTCGAGCATTATTGGGGTATCAAGCATAGATATCTGAGTTTCTGTCAAAAGTTGAAGTTCAATCTTGTCTAAATAATCTGAAGGCAGACACTAATGTCAGCGGAGAGAAGGATCAGGTGAAGTGAAAATTTTGCCCAATCCAGAAATGTCTGGCAGTGGCTTTCTCCTCTCTCCCCACTGAAGTGACTTTCTCCTTTCTCCCCACTGAATACACATACATATTCTGCCAACTTAAACAAATATGTTCAAACCACAAAGTAGTTAGGCACTCCTTACCCGGATTATGTGAGAAAAAAATTATGCGGTAGTGGATACCTTTCAATGAAATGACATATTTAATGGCAATATCAAACACTTATCAAAATAACTATAAAAATAACTATGAAAACTAAAATGGCTACAACGTCCATAAAAACAAATGGATGCTCCGGTATTCAATCTTCAGATTGGGCTGAAGTGTATATTCGCATATGTGGATCCACAATTTAGCCTACAGAAAGTCTCTATTGTTGCAGGCCTGAAATGGTTCGCACTGGATATATTAAGTGCCTATAATAGTCATCCGAGTTATTGCCAACTGGCTAAATACTGCTGTACTCGATTGTACTCGAATATTGGTACTTACTATTTCGGACTTGAAACTTGTATGTTCGGAGTAGCCGTGGCGTCCCACGCTTAGACCCCGCGTAGTTCAGTTTCGATTTGTCCTGTGAAGTCTCGCGAGAGAATCCCCAATGGTAGGGAGAGCTTCGGATAACTTAAACTCGCTTACATGTTTTTGGATGGATTAAATTCCCTTTTCATCTGAGGAAGGGACAAGACACACAAAAGTCCCGAATTGCGTCTGGTGACGTAAAAGTGGAGCACACAGTACCCATGTGACAAGTGACAATTATACAGTCTGCCGGCAGATGAAAAGGGAATTTAATCCATCCAAAAACGTGTAAGCGGGGATTCTCTTGCGAGACTTCACAGGACAAATCGAAACTGAACTACGCGGGGTCTAAGCATGGGACGCCACGGCTGCTCCTAACATACAAGTTTCAAGTCCGAAATAGTAAGTACCAATATTCGAGTACAATCGAGTACAGCATTCATTTTTGGTAAAGGGGAATTACTTTAGTTGGAGCACCCACCCATCTCTGTGATCAGTGGAGCCACACTGTGCCTACCATTTGTCATTTAAACAAATATGTGTATGGGGAGTTGGGAAGGAGTCAGGAGAGATAGCTATTGGATGTATATGGGCGACTTAAAGGATAACTGTCACATTTAGACCCTAATTTCAGTTTTCATATATGTAGTTACTAATATGATAATATTCCTGAATCAATAACTATTAGACTTACTTACCCCTTATTTAATAAGATTCAGCCCTTAGCAACCAGTCTGCATAAAACTGCAATTTCACTATTCTGTTAAGATGGCCGCCCTCAGCCCTGAGGCTAATCCATAGGACACCTGCACTGAAGTTAGTGAAGACCAGCTCTGTATAGGGGGGTCTTGCAGTGAAGTTCCCAGGTCTGGCTTAAGCCTGTAGTCCTTCTACAAGCTCTCCTCTTATCAGATAAGGCTGTCATTTATACACTGAGCAGCCACATTGTCCTGCACTGCTAAGGGAGTGTCTGCCAAGCACAGGCATGTGGAGAAGTTCACACACACAGCCCAGCACTGTTATCTCCTGTCAGGAAGAACCTGGCTTTTTATACATTCCCTTACAATGTTGACTCACTATCAGTTCCCAGTGCACGCAGCGTGCTCCGTCCTCATCTGGTAGACAGAAGGAGCATAGCAACCTGATTTTATCTCAGGTAACAATAGCCAATACTGGGGACTTTTAGGTGGCTTTTAGGGGTTATTTATTAAATAATCAGAAATTAAAACAGGGCCAACAAGGTGATATTAATCACCAAAATCCAATAGTAAAAAAAAAAAAAAATTTGACAGTTATACTTTAAGTGCCAATCCTCAAACATTGTTGAAGAATTCAGAAAAAAAGGGAGATTCCTGTTTAATTACTTTTTTATCATGATAAGGAAAAAGTCCCCAGATGGAAGGAAGGGGGTAAGTTGTCATTGTGCTAGGGGTAAAACAACCCAGCTGGCTGAAGACATAGATAGAGGAGAGCTGCGCCTGGTTGTTCCACAGGACAGGAGATCCAGAATACAAAATTCTCACAAAGAGCAAAAAGAGCGTTGCTAGAAAGAGCTTTTATCCATTTAATAAATAAACTTGATGTGACACCCGTACCTTGGAACTTCTTCTGAGATAGCCGCACCAGTGCAAGTTTCCCTTTTTTGCCCTTTGTGACAATTGCCTATACCCAGATGTAGCCAAATCACAGAGTTACTATATTTGTCGTGCTAATTTGTAATAACTTTTGCTAATAATTTCCTGTTTCATCAGATTCACAAAATAGTTTTGCCCTCAAAACATTGTTTCTTGTACTTTATTAAGAATTAATAATATTTTCTGCATTCTTGAAGCCATTGTTAGTCTCTGAAGGATCATCTGTGTACTCTCTCTCCTGCTAAATTTCTTGTTTAGCAAATGTTTTATGCAAATAACAAATTTGTTTCCATGGATTGCCCAGGGGCGGATATTACCAAAACACAAACCAAGCAAATGCATGGTGCCCCTGAGATCAGGGTCCCCCTTCTGGCCACAAAAAGTTGTCAGAAATAAACAATTAAATGGACAGAGGGCTGCAATGAGGCCCATGTAAGAAGGAGCCCCTTCCTAGCTATAGAACAGTAACATATTTGTGCAGGCTGCGCTGCAAATCTGAAAGTTGGGCTTAGCAGAACAAAGTGAGCAGAACTTAGTGGTACTGGTTTTATTCTAACCATCACGGTTAAAATTACCAGAAATTATAGTACAGTTACTCTTAAGAAAAAATGTAGCCCTATATAAGGTCAATCAAGAAAAAGTAGGTTTCTTCCAGACTCATTTGCACCAATAAAAGCCCAGTCTATTGACCTTCATCTCATCATTCCAAATCACCCGTTTCCAATCTTTTACTGTCCACTGTTCGTACTTTTTTGCAAACTCGAGCCAACGCTTCTTTTGACCATATTGAAGTTGAAATTTCTTAATTTTTTTTGGGACCACCCTTCCAGACTTGTGTAATGCATGTCGCACAGAGTTGCATGGATGTTTGTGATCTCACTATTATGAAGCATACGAGCCACCTCCACTGCTGTGTTTGTCGCACCAGAACTGGACATCCACCTCTTGGCTTTGGAATGTATGGACGGACTTCATTTCGTATTCTTCCAACTGTCATGGCACTTACATGATGCCGTTTCGAGATACTGCTATCAATGGGTACAGATGTCGAGAACATAAAACTATCGCATTCATAAAATGCGAACTTCCGCAAATGTTCAGGAATGGGCGAACCGGGCGAACCGCCATAGACTACAATAGGCAGGCGAATTTTAAAACCCACAGGGACTCTTTCTGGCCACAATAGTGATGAAAAAGTTGTTTCAAGGGGACTAACACCTGGACTGTGGCATGCCGGAGGGGGATCCATGGCAAAGCTCCCATCGAAAATTACGTAGTTGACGCAGAGTCGGGTTTTAATCCATAAAGGGCATAAATCACTTAATATTCCTAAATTGTTTGGAATAACGTGCTTTAAAACATCCAGTGTGTGTATACGATCAGGTATGATGTTGTATCGATCAGGTAGTGTAAGGGTTACGCCTGCTTCACAGTGACAGACCAAACTCTGACAGACCAAACTCCTCGTTTAACGCACCGCAAACAACCACAAACAGTCTATTTGCACAACCGCAAACTCCCCATTTGCACAAGGTTGGATACCAAGCTAGCCATGTCCCGTTCCTTGTCCTCACTGACGTAATTGAAGGTCTCTTCCTCCACCCAGCCACGTACAACACCAAGGGTCCCCGAAAGGTGACAACAAGCCCCCTGGGATGCCTGCTGTGGTTGATCTTCCATCTCCTCAAAGCCACTTTTCTCCTCTGACTCCTCTTCTTCAGACTCCTCTCGTCCAGCAATCGACAACAACAAGGCTGCTTCTGGTGGTGATGGTGACCACAACTCTTCCTCTTCATGCTCATCTATGGCCTGATCCAGCACTCTTCGCAGGGCACGCTCCAGAAAAATGCATATGGGATGAGGTCGATGATGTTGCCTTGGGTTTGACTGACCAGGTTTGTCACCTCCGCAAAAGGACGCATGAGCCTACAGCCATTGTGCATGAGCGTTCAGTAACGCGGAAAAAAATACCCAGCTCCGCAGAGGCTGTCCTCGTTTTTTTAAATTAAAAAAATCTGTTCTTACCAGTTTAATCTCTGTTTTGTCTCCTATCAGGGGCCGGTGTATGGAATAGATTTTAGGAATCGGGAGATGGAAAAAGATGGTTGGTCGGTCCTCTTCCAATTTGGGGCACCGCGCGTGCGCCGTGCAATGTACTGTGCCACCTTATATGAGTGGTGTGTTAAGTAGTACTATTCCTATCAGTTTAATCCCTGTTACGTCCCCTATCAGGGGACGTGTATCGAATAGATTTTGGGAACTGGGAGATGGAAAAAGATGATTGGTCGGTCCTCTTACTTCCAATTTGGGGCACTGAGCGTGTGCCGCGCAATGTACTGTGCCACCAATACAAATAGTGTGAACTACTATTCTTACCATTTTAATCTTTGTTAAGTCCCCTATCAGGGGACGTGTATTGAATTGAATCCTTGCATGGGGAGACAGTATTCAAACAGCCTGCGGACAAGAATAGGCATCTCTATGGGGAGTGCCAGCATGGTGTGTTGCGGATCCGCAATTTGCGTGTGAATGGGGCCTAATCCAGACACGCTCGTGTGAAAGAGGTCAATAAGTCTTTGAGGACTGGAGTGGACACAGAACACTGGCCTAGCTAACACTTTCCCTATTAATTCAGCAGCAGCAGCACTCTCCCTGCTCTAACTAACACTGCAGCTTCAGAATGAATCTAAGATGGATGCTGTCCTTGCTTTTTGATAGGAGGTGGGAGGGTCTCGGAGGGAGGGTATGCTGATTGGCTGGAATGTGTCTGCTGACTGTGAGGTACAGGGTCAAAGTTTGCTCAATGATAAAGTATAGGGGGCGAATCGAACATCGCATATATTCGCCCGCCGCTGCGAACGCAAACATGCAATGTTCGCCGGGAACTGTTCGTCGGCGAATAGTTCAGGACTAGAGTTGAGCGAACTTCTAATTTTAGTTTGGCGTCCAAAGTTCGGGTTCGAGTTATCGTAGCATCCTGTTATGGATTCCGCTACCGCGGACCTCAACGGCATTTGGAATCCATAAGGGGCTGCTTCAATGAACCCGAACCTTGGACAACCCTAAGGACCTGGGGTGACGTCACCGTCATGTGATCTGTGCAGGGGGCGTGGCTCAGTACTGGATCACCTCTTATCCAATCCAGTGCTGAGCCACGCCCCCTGCACTGATCACATGACGGTGACTTCACCCCAGGTCCTTAGGGTTGTCCAAGGTTCGGGTTCAATGAAGCAGCCCCTTATGAATTCCAAATGCCATTATGGTCCACGGTAGCGGAATCCATAACGGGATGCTACGATAACCCGAACCCGAACTTTGGACGCCGAACTAAAAATAGAAGTTCGCTCAACTCTATTCGGAACATCTCTATCAATGAGCTGGATGATGTAATGTCTGTTTTCTTGGGAAATCTTCTTTATGGCTGCTCCTGGAGTCGAACCTGTGACCCTTCGCTTGAGAATCAACCTAATAACACACTGAGCTATTACGGAATGTGGGTAGAGGTTGTAATTTGTAGAATACAAGGAGAAAAAGATTGTTCCACCACTAGGAGGGAAACAGTAACAATGCAGTTGCGTGACAAGAATCTGCAAAACTAAGCATATGCTAAATAGTTGCAAGTCCAATTTATGTATGAGATAGCCAAGATGATTGTCTATAAAATTATGATAATCTCACATTCGAAGCTGTAGTAGATGGTGAGATATGAAGCTTGAAAGTTAAAAGTTCAAAACATTGTTACCCTTTTGCTCGGCAGTGTATGTGCACATGGTAACAACAGGTTGTATTCATAGCCACCAATAGATGGGGCTGGTATCACCCTCTATATCAATGGAAGAGAAAGAACATTCTAGTTAGTTAGCAGTCTAGCCTATGTAGGGCTAAGAGGAGGAAGCACCTGTGGAGCTGACACTCAAGCTCATCCTAGGCCTGGTACTACTCAGGAGAGGCCCGGAAAAATTACAAGAAGCAGACCAGGTGATAGGAGAGGTATATAGTCCAGAAGATATAACTGTCTAAAAAGTACTTATAGGCTCTACGGCACATATGTCCAGGAGAAGTCTTCGGTGCCTGGATATACATTTAAGCAGCTTGATCACCTTTGTGCATTTCCACATTCCAAGGAGGATATCATGGAAGTGTGCTGTAAGTGCAACATGTTTAAAAAAGGTGCAGAAGAGTTTGCCTGCCATTGAAGGGACCGCAATCCGATTGCATTGTATTGTCTGAAACGTACACCCCACATCTGGATGCTTATACCAGAGTCAGCTAGTGACGTGCAAGATTTAGAAAGACTACCTTAAAGAGACGCCTTTTGGCCTATTACTACCTGTGCAGCTATGAGATTTGTACCATCTGTGTCGCTGCACAATCCCCTAATTTTGTTCCGATTTGCTTAGATTCCATTATAAGGCTCTGGGAACAATTGTGCAAGTAGCTTTTTAAATAAATAAAAATACAGAATAATTACCTTATACGCTGAATTTGACTTCTAGTTATCCACATGTACTCCCCCTTTATAAGCAACACACAATTTAACAAAACAATAATAGACCCCTCAATATTGCAAGTGGGAACCTTCCAAATATAAACTGCAAGCCTAACCCTATTTTTAAGCAGTTCTGGTCTTCCCCATCGATTCTCAAGGATCAGGAAGTAGGTCTGCTATAGATGTAACCCCCATCGCCAATGTAAACGCCACAATTACCAGGGCAGACTTCTTGAGAATCTATGCTGCATCCCAATTCTTTGCTTAATGTCATCGGCCCCTTTAAAAAGAAATGGGCTATGGAGGATGCTGGAGATAGTTAACCCAGGAGGAGATGGGAGAGCTCAAGATTTTACATCCCAGTCAGTGTCACACAGGGGGCACAAATTTTCAAACACTATTTGTGGTTGCAGCCTAGACTACTTTGACAAAGGCGTCAAGAATGAGGAGAAGTCAGAAGTTAACCAGCATCTTTCAGTATGATCAACCATATTAAACCAGGCATTGTGAACAGTATGGTGGCTCAGTAGTTACGTGCAGCACTGGGGTCCTAGGTGTGAATCCAATCAAGGACAACATTTGCATGGAGTCTGAATATTCTCCCTTTGCCCGCCTGGGGTATTGAAGTTTCCTCCCACACTCCAAAGGCAAACTGATAAGGAACTTATATCGTGAGCTCCGTTTGTGACGGCAATATCTCAGTGCTGTATAGGTGAGTAAAATAGATGTTGTCTGGTGATTAATAAGATTCAGCTTGTTCTTAGCAATGATGATTCCAATAATTTTACAATGAAAGATACTAAATCTGTTTGTAAAAATACAGACCTTCATCTGCAGGTCCTCCTACCATGTTTTACTGCTGGCAGCAGATTCTCATCCACATAGAATCCATCAGCCCAGACTTGACTTCCTGGGATGGAAGATTATCTGGCTTGTATCCCCTTTTCTATCCTACCGTTATCCCAAAAAAGACTCAAAAACCAGACATTGTACATATACCTTGTAACCATTGTAACCTTAATCCAAAATGTAAACTTTTTCCTTCCTTCCTGTCCCAGAATACTCCTATATGACATGGAGGGATCCTAGAAGGCAATTTCGGCTTAAGATTCAGGTTTTTAATCAAACTTTTCCCTCGGCCGCACTCTCTGACCCAAGGGCACCAACTCCTCAAACTTATAACACTGCAAGGATATTAGCCCAAACAGGATCCCCAGCTTTTCATTCACCACCAAAACCTCATAGATGCACGCTGCAATAGATAAAGCCATGCACCTATTCCAAGTTGTTTGCCTCCCAGGAGCCCCCTTTTTCCTGCCCGCCACGACGATGGTGGACGGATAACTTTGGTCCATGTTCCTTACACTCATTAAGCCCCTCTCCTAGCTTCCTTATATCCCTGGTGCGAAATTACCTTCCACCAAAGTCAAGCGGCATTTCGCTACGGCTATGCCCCGCTCCATTGCTTTTCATAATGTCCTGTGAGAGCCAAATATGTAAAATTTTCACTCTTAACTTCTTAAATTATTTAGCGCCCCAATCTTTAAGCTTATAGTACATGCAGAGGCGTGTTACGTAACAGCTGGATCATTTTGCTGTTACCCCAACCTTGGGTTTTATGTCTGTCCTTACAATGCATTTTTGCCTTTTTTTATGATATAATTTTAATTTAGAGATGAGCAAATCGATTCTAGACAAATTATGATTTTCCCAAAAGATTATAATTATGCTGAATCTGAAGCTTTTTTAATGAATCCTGCAGAAATCACTGAAAATGGCGGCTACCATATTACACATTAGAAGACATAAAAAGTAGTCATCTGCCACTAAAATTATATAATTTTTTAACCAGTTTAACAGACAATTGTTTTTAAACAGGCTGTTTGTTACCACCAGCTACCACCCGTTTACCCACAACCATACTAATGCTGTTCCTAATGCTATTTTAGCATTAAAGAGCTTGGATACAGTTCTAGGAGACCTCAGAGTTTCATACACAACTTTTCAGGGCAATTGGGGCACTTTCCAATTGGACTGAAATAGAATCTGATGGCCGATTTACTCAGTTGTATTGCAAATGCATCGTCTCACTGCTGTCATAAGATATGCAGCACTTGCTCTCCAAAAGTAAGACAAAAGTTAGAAAATGCTATACATAAAATACATGATTGTGCATGATTGTGTAATAGGTTATGACTGCCCTCTTGTGGTTCTCTGATATGCTCTTGTGTACAGAGCAGACAATGAACTAATCTTTAGATCTGCACCTGACATGTTGTATTCTATGACACAGTTACATTGGAGTGAAGGAAAAACATAAAAAAGTTATAATGGATCAGCAAATATATACAAATTTCAATTGATTCTTTAAAGTCCAACTATTTAGCTACAAGTCATGGTTCTATTGAATCAAATTTTCCATAAAAGGTAGAAGGTTCATGTAAACAATAGAAATAGATAATTCTTGTAAACTGGAGAAACAGAGAGAGAGCATCATGATAGTCACCAAACCCCAAAAGGTCTCTGCAATGCTTCGAAAGGCTAGAGTCCCAGGAGAAGCAGCAAACATTCACTTATATTTACAAGGCAATGTTTCAGCTTCTCATTGGAGATATTTTCATGCGGTATGAAAGTTCCATTCAATATAGCTCCAATGAGGAGCTGAAAAGTTGCCTTGTAAAGATGGGTGACTAAACCAACCCTTCAACCCCAAACTTGAGAGTTTATGAATCTTGTTATTTAGTGTCAGAGAAGATGTGGCTGTTCAAGTGCATTTTCTCTCAGTGGGCACAATCCAAGATCCGAAGTTCATTCGTTCCTAAACTTTGTTTTGATGCAGGAAAGCCGATTCAGATTCCTGTTTTAAAATGTTTTTAAAGTTGTAGAATCGAAGCCCGAAGTAATTCACCGAAGCCTTATGCGACTTTGGACTTAACAGATCTCTGACTGCATTCGACAGGTCTATGACAGCATTAAAATGAAGTTTAGGAACTAATCGACTTTGGATCTTGGATCCAAAGCTTAATTCGCCCACCCCTACTGACGATATATGAACAAGATGCATGTTTGTCACTCTGAGCCCATCTTTGATGCTACACCCTGTGTCGCTAGAACTACTCATGTAGTATTGCAGATAATAGTCCAAGATCATGGTGAAAGAGTCCATTTAAGGAACAGACCCCTATTGAGCTGATATTTCATAAGCAAATAAAATGTCATAGACTAAACAAACACTTGTCTAATTGAAAGCACTTACGGTTATTGTAAAGGGGGAATATTAATTACCAATATTAAGCGGATATCAGTAATTAATATTCATAAATAGGCGTAAACCGTCTATAGATAGTCATGCCTATTTATATTCTTAACCATACACTTCTATTGCCTAGCACGTCACCAAGTCGCTTACATTTACTATCTGCATGCGCCTAACTCACTACGCTAAACGCTAATAAATACACGCTACACAATTCTATCAGTAAAACGGTATTTAATAACACTTGACGCACACAGATATATACTAAATAACACAACACTACAAATACAATACTAACTACACTACACAATCCCAAATTCCTCCCACAACACTAGCTAATACAAGTTACACATACATCCATACACATTTACAGCCCACCCAACCTGGCTCTAAGCTATCCCTATGGGAGTAACAAAGGGTTACTGCTGCTGGGCTATAGGCAGGGCAGCAGTGAAGGGGTTAAGGGATGGCAAGGTAGGGGTAAATGCAGGGATAATGGGTAGGAGGTACTCTGCAGGGGTTACACCAACAGGGGTTGATGCTGCTGGGCAGGGAAGGGGTAATGTGGTTGGCACTGCAAGGGCATAGATGCAATGCAGTGCCAGGGTATACTCAGCCGGTTAATGCTTTTCCCAGGAGATGATCCATGTCTTCTCTCCTTCTGGTGTCGAGTCCTTCCCAGTCAAGAGCCGAGTTCAGAAGAGACCTCTCCTCTGTAGAGGCATGCCCTAATATCAGTGAAATCCACTGTACCTTGTGAGCCCTCCCCCCAAGTAGTTTGGAGATATGGGGGAAGGAAACAGGTTTAGCATGTAAGCCATGTGCTGATCAAAAGGTGCCATAAAGTCTGCAATCTCCTGTCCTGGACCCACATCCTATTTAGCATCTCTATGCTAACTACCCCCCAGGGACAGTTGGACGATTTAACAGATAACAATGCAAGCCATGGCCTACAGGCTAAACACTGGCCTGTATCAAGTTGATACGATTCTATAAGGGGACACATTCTATAAGGGGATACATATATATGTATATATATATATATATATATATTCAACCCTTCCTCAACAATCCCCTGTTGTCGGAAATTACGACAATATTCTAGGGGAAGGGTTGAGACATATTTGCCCCCTCAACCCCATTCTTAGTGATAGCTCAGGAAGAACTGGAGTATACACTGATCCTTAGGTACCTAGACATCACCCATTCCGACCTTTCACCGACCTGCTTTTCATCGTAACCCAAACTCCTCTATCCACAGGATTGGCTGTCGTCAACTTAACTGGCCTTTCTTTCTGATAACCGTCTTCTGGTGTCGGCCACTCCGATGAGTTTGGAGTGACCACACCCTTACCGTCTCTCGGTACTACTGCCGATCTTCAGGTATCCACCCCAAGGTCTGGAAATCTTCTGCTTTGAACGTATCGGTGTCAGCCGCTCCTACTGTCTTACTTGTCCCTTGCGTGCTGCATGGAGGAGGTCCAATAAACCGGAACGCCTTCTCTCCCAACCAGCGTGACCTATTGACTTCCGGAGCGGCTTGACCCCTGCAGTCTTTCCCAACTGCACCAACTTTCTTGAAACAAGAATATCGTGACCAGGAGCAGGTTCACGCTCACAATCAATTTTCCAGTGGGGACAACCTCCCCATGGACAGATAAGTAGGTCTTTAAAAGGCAGGTCAGATTTTCCATTAAGTGAGGTGATGTCAAGCTACCTAAATACTAACCGCGGTAAATACCTCCGCCACACTAACCATCCAGCCCCACCCTTACGAACTTCACTGTTACAGGGTTTGAGGTGGCAAATGGCGAACAAAAGGGACCTGTCCCTAACGTGCCCTACTCTAATCCCCATTCACACATATAACACATTTCACCTTTCTCTCCCGTCAAATAAATTTAGTGGGTACCCATAGAGACTCCTGCAACCTGGCAGATCTCTCTACACCTCCAAAGACAGGTAGGTCACAGACCCACGCGTCGATGGGAAACGACTATAGGATGCAAATGTGTGTACAGCCTCATTGTAACTCACCGCGGTACGTTGGGCGAGTTTCCCTGAGTATAGGCTGTCACACATTTGCACCTAGAGTGTCCATGGGTACACAGTTGGCAAACATATAAATCACAAAGTTAACACATTTGGGGGTCACAGAACCAAATCGGAGTCGAGTCCTTGACCCCTGACTTCATCACTATAGGACTTAGACTGGCCTGATTGTAGTTACTTGGCCAGTCCTTTCGTCCGCTTGTCGACGTCAGTTCATTGTCAGTTCAAGGTAGGACCACCCGGGTGACAGGGTGGATGGGCAGGTTGAAAAGCAAAGTCCCTTTTGGAAGGTGTCCAACACAGTCAGGACACAGCGGAGACTTTTCCATGGATTTGGAGACTCTGCTTCTCTCTGCTCACAGTGGTATCTGGTCGGATATCCACCTTCTTAGCTGGGAGTAGTTTGGGCTCTTTTCTCCTGCTCCATTGTATCCATACCTAGTATGAAAGAAAATACCAAAATGCTCCTGGGGATATCTCCCTCACGGTGCAATTAGTTGTCAAATCCCAACACCAATACCTTTGACCCATGAGTAGAGAAAGGTATTGGGCTGCCCTTCATCTCACAGGACCCCTCGTTATCCTAACCCTGGTGTATGAACACCCTACCTTCAGAGGATCGCGTCCTCTGCTTCACATCCCTCTGCACCAACAGATAAGGATGGCTACCTTAATAGGTTAGGATATCTGAGGGGAGCTGTGGATGAAGCACCATCTTGCAATTGATGGCACTGTATCCTTGTCCACCCATGTGTACCAAAGCTGATTTCCCCCTGTCATCCTGTCTTGTGGAGGCCAGCAGAAACCATGGCATAAGTCCTGCCCTGGCTCTTCAGGACTCCACAACACAAACACACAGGCCACACTCTGCTGTCAATCACTCTGCGTCCAATCCCAATCAGAGCTGCGTTACCTGATCGGACTAGAATTTAGTGCGCAGCGCAACATCACATCAATGTTGCCTGTCCGCCCTAGTCCCCAGTATAACACAGCACTGCTGAGAAACCTTGAGCACAACTGCGTCACCTGTATCGATCAGAGACCCTGACTTGCACATCGTGACATCCCACTAAACCGTGTTCCAATGTCACCTGTTCCTTCCAGCCAACACTTTCTCGATCCACAGTACAACACAGTTCTACTCAAAGGGGACACAAGAATAAATCAAAGACAGCAGCGACTGGACTTACAGCAGGAATGTAAACCACAAAAATCAGCAGGGTGAGACACATGCGCATACAAGGACCACTGCCATCGACATGAAAGAAAACATATACACAGACAACAAAAACACACAACACGGACATACACGGGGAACAAACGATGTGACGAATAGTACAGGGGTGTCAAATGTTGCCTAGCCTAGCTTGGCCATTCTGTCCTCTCAGCACTTGGTGAGGCATGTGTCGCTGAGAGGCGACTCCTTTATGGCCAAACTGACTAGACCCCACTGCACGATTTGTTACCTGGATCCCATCACTGGACACATTGCAATTACTTGCACAAGGGCAATTCCTTGCAATGTGTCCTTTGTTCCCACACCTGAAGCACCTGATTGGGCTTTCTGTCCTGTGTGCTTTGTTCTTACTTGTTTTGCAGTGCTTCGCTATATGACCTAAGCCACCACATGCAAAACATTTGATGTTTGCCCTGCATGGCCTAGGTCCGTCCACACTGCAACCGTGGTCCCTTTTCCTGTACTGTTCCATTCTCAGGGACGCACTCTTCACAACAGTTCTTTTTCCCAAAGTCAAGGAAAAATCTCTGTTAGTCTGTACAGGCTCGGATTTTGGGAGATTTGGCCTGACCAATCTCCCCCTTTTGTCTGCCACAGACTAATCTCCCCCTTTTGCCCTGCACAGGGCAAAATTTTGTTAGAATCTGGCCCTGACTTTAAGGAAAAAGAAAGGGCTGGCACCATTTTGGCAAAATTGGTGATGACTTGTTGCATGCCAGACATTAGCTGGGAGCTTACAGCAACCTGAGCCTTTAATTTGGCTAGCGTCATGTCAGTAGAGGCAGTCCGCTCCTTGAAGGCCTTGATCTCAGCATAAGACTGAGTCAACTGAGCCTCTATTTCCTCCTTCTGCCTCTGCAGCTCTACTAACCGTGACTCTATACTAGCCACCTGCGTGTCTTGGTCAACGGCAGACTGTACATTCGCCAGCTGTGCCCGCAATGCCGAAACCTGGTCCGAATTACTGGCACAGCAATGGCAATGAATGGCTGGAGGAATTGTCTCTGTTGACCGGGACACCAGTGCAACTTGCTTTGGCTTGCAGATGCTAGCCTCAAATGTAAGAACAAGTTTGGCCAGCATCTGAAGCCGTTTGGTGGCCTTGTTCAACACCGTCCTTTTGTTAACACAGAGCTTGTCATAGCTACAAGCCTGTTCCAACAAATCGGACCACAGCATTTCTGCTGACTTGTGAGTGGTGGGGAGGATGGGATTAAAAGTGCTGTTCCTAGCTAAGTGTTGGAGTGTGGAGAAGTTCATACTCACATTTTTCTGAGCCTCCATCTTCTTAGCGGTGCTGTACTCTTCCGTCCCTTACGGCTGCTTGAAAGAAGTCCTTTCTTCCGGATCGCTTCTTCCGCCCAGCCGGACCTGTACACACCTCCTACGCAGATGGACCTCTTTTCCGTGACGTATCCTTCTTCCACTCCAAACGACGGTGACCGTGTAAAGGAATAGAACAAATATTAACACTCAGATAGATTATAGATTCTCTGCAAAAGACTTTGGTCAATTCTTGGTATTATTGGGAAGGATCGTTTCTCCTGTCCGAAATTATCAGGTCTTAGACGTTCAGACTCACCGCTGACCACGTCTCTCCTGCCTGATAATTTACAGTTCTAGCGACCCTTAGCCACAACACCAAAAATTAACGCAAAATCCACGCAGTGGGCCTAGCTCGCCAATGTAAAGGGGAATATTAATTACCAATATTAGCGAATATCAGTAATTAATATTCATAAATAGGCGTAAACCGTCTATAGATATTCACGCCTATTTATGTCCTTAACAGCACACTTCTATTGCCTAGCACGTCACCAAGTCGCTTACACTTACTATCTGCATGCGCCTAACTCACTACGCTAAACGCTAATAAATACACGCTACACAATTCTACCAGTAAAACGGTATTTATTAAAACTTGACGCACACAGATATATACTAAATAACACAACACTACAAATACAATACTAACTACACTACACAATCCCAAATTCCTCCCACAACACTAGCTAATACAAGTTACACATACATCCATACACATTTACAGCCCACCCAACCTGGCTCTAAGCTATCCCTATGGGAGTAACAAAGGGTTACTGCTGCTGGGCTATAGGCAGGGCAGCAGTGAAGGGGTTAAGGGATGGCAAGGTAGGGGTAAATGCAGGGATAATGGGTAGGGAGGTACTCTGCAGGGGTTACACCAACAGGGGTTGATGCTGCTGGGCAGGGAAGGGGTAAATGTGGTTGGCACTGCAAGGGCATAGATGCAATGCAGTGCCAGGGTATACTCAGCCGGTTAATGCTTTTCCCAGGAGATGATCCATGTCTTCTCTCCTTCTGGTGTCGAGTCCTTCCCAGTCAAGAGCCGAGTTCAGAAGAGCCCTCCTCTGTAGAGGCATGCCCTAATATCAGTGAAATCCACTGTACCTTATGAGCCCTCCCCCAAGTAGTTTGGAGATATGGGGAGGAAACAGGTTTAGCATGTAAGCCATGTGCTGATCAAAAGGTGCCATAAAGTCTGCAATCTCCTGTCCTGGACCCACATCCTATTTAGCATCTCTATGCTAACTACCCCCCAGGGACAGTTGGACGATTTAACAGATAACAATGCAAGCCATGGCCTACAGGCTAAACACTGGCCTGTATCAAGTTGATACGATTCTATAAGGGGACACATTCTATAAGGGGATACATATATATGTATATATATATATATATATATATTTCAACCCTTCCTCAACAGTTATGGTTTCTAATAGATCTATATTAGTTCTGGTAACCAAGACAAAATAAGAAACATAGAATCAACAAAAAGTATGTTCTTAAGAAGGGGAAACCATAACTTACTGGTAATGAGCATGTTCAGGTGATCACAAATATCATTCAAACACCTGCCATGTAAGTGCATTGCTCAACTTAAGAGTACCACTTCAACCAGATAAAATCTGGAAAGGAAGCTGAAGTGTGAGAAGTTTATTGTGCTAGTCAAATCTGTTTGACCAAACATATAAAAGTGTCGATATCATTATCTATTTATAGAAAACATGAATAATTTGCTAAATAGAATGAGCTTGTCAAATTTGGAAACTAAGATAAGGACTACTTGACCAGTAATGTACTACAGCCTTAACTCGCAAGCACATAGGACATTTTATTCCAAACACATTACTGCACAGCACGTATTATAATGTATATTTGGATTGTACAGATAATTTGCTTCTATGTAAGGCTACTTTCACATTAGCGGTTTTTGTGGATGTGTCATGGATCGGCAAAAACGCTTCGTTACAATAATACAACCGCATGCATCATTCGTGAATAGACGGTTGTATTATGTCTTATATAGCCATGACAGACCTGTCATGAACACCATTGAAAGTCAATAGGGGCCTGATCCATTTTCTGTTGTGTCAGAGAAAACAGATCTGTCCTGACACACAATGTAAGTCAATGGGGACAGATCCGTTTTCTCTGACACAATAGAAAATGGATCCGTCCCCCATTGACTTTCAATGGTGTTCATGACAGGTCTGTCATGGCTATATAAGACATGATACAACCGTCTTGCTTCGCACCAGAGCGTTTTTCTGTTCGTGATGGGGTCGCAACCAAACGGAATCGAACGCATTTTGGTGCATTCTGTTTTGTTCAGTTCAGCTTTCTCCAAATTAACAATTAATAGGGACAAAACTGAAGTGGTTTCTTCCGCTATTGAGATCCTATGACGGATCTCAATAGCGGAATTTAAAACATAGATGTGAAAGTAGCCTAATGTAGCCCTGTATTTGTCTACATAATGCTATACAGAACCTTGGGAGGTCAAGCTCAAATAAATTTTACACAACAGTTGAGAATTGTGTTACAAAGATCGAACCATGCCAATTCAAGGTAATTTGCAACAAAATGCCACAATTTTACAACTAAACATGGACCACGGTCATCATGGAGCTCTAGAGTGATAAATCCTTTCAAACAAAAACTAAGCCAATGAGGCAAAAATATCACTATATCACTATAGACTGTTATATACAATAGCAGGATCCATCACTGAAGAGGATAGACCTTCATTCCAGCCTCCATTGCCATCTTTCTGTGCATCATGATTGCCTATGAGAGCAGCCGAGTGAGTGGAATGGAACACCTGTAGCTGGACTTCTGGCTTGTAGCCCAATTTTGTGGAAACGCATTTTGATGGTTTATATAGACACTGTTGGATCACAATGAATCACTATGCACCATTCTTCTAATCAGATAGTCCGTCCTTGCAGAGGTTCACCTCTGTACACCTCTTGCTGTCATTCCAGTTCATTGTTATTCTCCCAACAACTGGGACATGCAACACTGAACTGACATCTAAGCCTAGGCTTATAGCGATATGCAGAGTGATAAACCAAAGTCTCTCAATTCAAGGATTCTGTCCCTCTTACTCTGCAATAACAGGCATATTGATGACCAGAAGGCATCACACAATCATTCAACACAATTTGATCTGATTTTTGAGGTTTCGTGTGGCTAAAATCATTGCTTTTAATTAGGCATTTATGCCCCTCTCACATGCCACAGATTGGAGCTAGGTGCTTGAAAATTTCATCATTTGCAGATCTTAGTGACACTTGCTTCATTGATTTGCATAACCTTATAGTTTGTTCTTCTTGGTGTTGCAATCTCAATGTTGAGGAGTATATGTATTGTGGTAAGGTGCAGGGTGCCGTCCTAGATGGCAGGTACGTGTCACCGAGGTTGCTGGCCTCGGTGAGGTGAGAGCCGGGTTTTTGTCTGCAGCAGCTAGTGCTGTTTGACTTTGTTAAATAGCATGGCTGCAAAGCCGATCCGGGCCGGCTCTTACTGGGAGCAGCTAAAGAGTAGGGTGGGTGGCTGCTCCCCATGGTCCAGTCCGAGTTTTGGGCTGGGTTTATAAACTCAGCCAGCACCACCAGCTGTGTGTGTGATTATCCTGGAGCTGCTAACAGGGCTGGGAGTTCTCTGTCCTGGAGGGAAGAGCTCAGTAAGGAGGTGTTGTGTTCCTGGCTACCTGAAGCTGGATTCTCCTGCGGCTGGGCCGACAGCGTGGTGCGAACCTGCACCTACACCTCCCAGGTGACTGAACCTGTGTTGGACTGTTTTTGTTTGGCTACGTTATTTCCGTTGTGTGTGAACTGTCACCAAGAGACTGTTTTTCATTTTGTGTGCAAGTGTGAATAAAACACTGTTTGTTGCACAATCTGGACTCCTGGTTTTGCCTCTAAACTGCACCCGCACCGCTGTCTACCAGAGCGACTCCCCACATTTGGTGTCGGATGCGGGCATGCGCAGTGAGGCTGGCGTGAACGCCGAAGTTTTGTTTTTCTAAAGTGTATGGAATATATTAAGCCAGCAAAGCTGCAAGCAGGAGTTTCTGACAACATGGAGGCTGCTGTGAAGGCTCTCATAGAGGCTAACGTGCAGCAGCGGGAGACCAACCAACTCTTGCTACAACATGTGATGGCGTTACAGGCGGCAGGAGCGCCCCACCACGTCCATGATGCCCGGAAAGCGGTCCGTGCGGCGATCCCAAAATGACCCCCGCAGACGACGTTGAGACGTACCTGGCGGTTTTTGAGAAGGTCGCCGTGAGGGAAAAGTTACCCCGTGACCAGTGGGCTGAGGTGGTCGCTCCGTTCCTGGCTTCCGGACCCCAGCAGGTGTTTTTTGACTTGTCGGACGACCAAGCCGGCAGATTATGACACTGTGAAAGGAGAGGTCCTAGCCAGACTGGGCGTGAACGTGCTGGTCCGCGCCCAAAGAGTCCACCAGTGGGACTTTAAAACGACTGAACCCGCTAGGCCGCAGTTCTACGATCTGCTGCACAGGCTGCAAAAGTGGCTGCAGCCCGACCTACTAAGTCCCACTGCCATGCTGGATCGACTGTTGGCGGACATCTTTTGGCGGGCCCTGCCTTATCCCCTCCAGCACTGGATCGGCCAGGTATCGCCCACCAATGCCCTGGAGATGGTCGACCTGGTGGAGCGCCACGAGGCCACCAGAAACCTGCAGGGGACTCTTGCGGGAAGGGGTCAGTCAAACCCCGGAGGCCTCTGCCCCAGTTCCGACGTCCGGCGACAGAGCGGCCTGCCCGGAATATACCCCTGCGAGTCCGCCTCCCGTGGTATGCTGGAGGTGTCAGGAGCCAGGCCACATCAGGGCCGACTGTCCGCATCGGGATGAGCCGATGGATATGAACTACGGGGTCGCCACTCCCTGTATGCACGGAAGCTGTGCGCAACTGGCACCCGTGAGGTGCAGGACCATAACCACCTGTGTCAGGTAGAGGTGGGAGACTCTCTGGCGGTGGCTCTGCTGGACTCCGGGAGTTTAGTCTCCTGGTAAGGGCTGCACTTGTACGTCCCACGGAGTATACTGGCCGTAAAGTCGGGGTCCTGTGCATCCACGGAGACCTGAAAGACTACCCCACTGCACTAGTGACTTTGTCCACCGCGGCTGGTAGGTGGACCCACGAGGTGGCTGTCGCTACTAAACTCCCACACGAACTGATACTTGGGAGGGACTTCTCGGTTTTCCGGCGCTGTGGCCGGTAATAAAGGTATCTGAGGGACCCGAGACAGGGGTGACCCTAGTGGAGTGGCCTGATACCACTGGAAGGCCAGAACCCTGGGAGCCCGAGTCTGACGGGCCAGCGGTAGGGGTGACCACTGCTCCAGCGGTAGAGGGGGAGACAACCCCACTGAGTGTAATGGTGGGAGACACGGAGGACTTGCCACCGGGACCTGAATTGGCAGACCTCAATGTCTCCGGGAAAATTTTGGGACCGCACAACACCGGGACCAAACCCTAACCAGGGCCTGGGAGAATGTGCTGGAAATTGATGGTAAACCCCAGAAACCAGGGGCTGAATTAATGTTCCCACGATTTATTGTTCTGCAGGATATGTTGTATCGGGTGAACCAAATCCGAGGCGAACCTATTGAACAGTTGGTGGTGCCCACAGCGTATCGCAAGCTTGTCATGGAGCTTGCCCACCAACATGTTCTTGGGGGACACCTGGGGTGGCAGAAAACCCAGGACCGCATACTGCAGCGATTTTATTGGCCCAGTGTGTTCAAGGAGGTAGAGAATTATTGTAAGTCCTGTCCGACCTGTCAGATAACTAGCCCCCAGCCACATTTCCGTAGTCCTCTGGTACCTCTGCCAATTATTGAAGTACCGCTTGAGCGAATCGCGATGGATTTAATTGGGCCTGTACCAAAGTCTGCCAGGGGCCACCAACACATTCTGGTAGTTCTCGACTATGCCACTGGTATCCGGAGGCGGTGCCTCTGCGACATACCTCAGCTAAGCTCATTGCCAAAGAGTTAATGGAGATGTTTTCCCGTGTGGGCCTGCCAAAAGAGGTTCTGACAGACCAAGGGACCCCTTTTATGTCTAAAGTAATGAGGGAACTGTGTAAATTGTTGCGTATAAAGCAGTTACGGACGTCCGCTTACCATCCGCAAACAGACGGTCTTGTGGAGAGGTTTAACCAAACTCTAAAAAATATGTTAAAGAGGGTGGTGTCTAGAGATGGGAAGGACTGGGATCTGCTTCTGCCCTATCTCATGTTCGCAGTGCGAGAGGTACCCCAGGCCTCTACGGGGTTCTCGCCCTTCGAACTGCTTTATGGCAGACACCCTCGGGGCCTGTTGGATATCGCCAAGGAAGCATGGGAACAGCAGCCTGTCCCCACAAAAGTGTCATTGAGTATGTCGCCCAGATGCAGGAACGGATGGAAAGGGTGTTGCCCTTGGTCCGGGAGCATATGGAGGCAGCGCAACAAGCCCAGAGTAGGGTGTACAATCGTCAGGCTCGAGTACGGGACTTCAATCCGGGAGATCGGGTTTTGGTTCTGGTACCCACCCTTGACAGCAAATTCCTAGCTAGGTGGCAGGGCCCCTATGAGGTGATCGAGAAGGTAGGGGAAGTAATTACAAAGTACACCAGCCAGGCGGCGCAAGCCGGAGCAGGTGTACCACGTGAATTTACTTAAGCCGTGGAAAGATAGGGACACGGCCGACGACCACAGCCCCGGCCAGGGCTTCTAGGTGAAAAGGGTCCAGCCCCACAGTTCGAGGCCTGTGAAGCCGTAACCACGGTAAAAATTGCAGACAGCCTATCTTCCAAACAAGTTCAGGAAGTCAGGAGTTCTCAGTCGGAACACGGATGTGTTCTCGGACCTCCCTGGCCGCACGTCTCTCATCCGACATGACATCGCCACTGAGCCTCAGGCCAAGGTCCGGTTAAAACCATACCGGGTACCCGAGGCTCGGCGACGGGCCATCGCGGAGGAAGTGCAATTAATGTTGAAGCTCGATGTCATTGAGGAGTCGAAAAGTGAGTGGGCCAGTCCCATAGTCCTAATACCTAAGCCGGATGGGACGCTGCGGTTCTGCAACGACTTTCGCAAGTTAAATGAAGTGTCCAAGTTTGATGCGTATCCCATGCCCCGAGTAGACGAGCTTGTTGAAAGTTTAGGACAAGCCCGTTATTTTTCTGTGCTGGACCTCACTAAAGGGTACTGGCAGGTACCCTTAACGGAGTCGGCTAAGGAAAAACCGCATTTGTTACCTCGCAGGGCCTGTATCACTACAAGGTGTTACCCTTTGGCCTGCATGGCGCCCGCCACTTTCCAAAGGTTAATGGACATAGTGCTGCGACCACATCGCCGGTACGCCTCGGCCTACTTAGATGATGTAGTCATCCACAGCACCGACTGGGAAAGCCATTTACCCAAGGTGCAGGCGGTAGTGGATGCCCTGAGGAAAGTCGGGTCTGACCGCTAACCCAAAGAAGTGCTCCATAGGGTTAGAGGAGACAAAATATCTGGGATATGTAATTGGGCGGGAGTCATCAAGCCTCAGGTAAATAAGGTAGAGGCAATACGGAGTTGGCCCCGACCGGTCACCACCAGGCAGGTAAAGTCGTTCCTGGGGATTGTGGGGTATTACATGAGGTTTGTGCCCCACTTTGCTACTATTGCTTCGCCATTGACAGAGTTGTTAAAGGGGCGTAAGACAGGGATGGTCCGCTGGAATGAGCAGGCGGAAAAGGCTTTCTCCGCCTTGAAATCGGCCCTGTGTGGGTCCCCGGTTTTGGTGACACCCGATTTCAGGAAGGATTTCGTAGTCCAGACCGACGCCTCTGAAGTTGGCCTTGGTGCGGTACTGTCGCAGGAAGTCAACGGGAGGAGCATCCCGTTGTCTTCCTCAGCCGCAAGCTCACCCCAGCAGAGACTAGGTACAGCATAGTCGAGAGAGAGTGCCTGGCCATCAAGTGGGCACTCGAGGCCCTCCGTTATTACCTGTTGGGCAGAAGCTTCGCCTGGTGACCGACCACTCCCACTCAAGTGGATGTCCTAAGCCAAAGAGAGGAATGCCCGGGTCACCAGGTGGTTTCTGTCTCTACAGAATTTTAAATTCACGGTGGAGCACAGAGCGGGCCGGTTATTAAAAATGCAGACGCGCTCTCCCGGGTACACTGTTTGTCCTGTGTCCACCCCTCAGGGTTGAACAAAGGGGGGTATGTGGTAAGGTGCAGGGTGCCGTCCTAGATGGCAGGTACGTGTCACCGAGGTTGCTGGCCTCGGTGAGGTGAGAGCCGGGTTTTTGTCTGCAGCAGCTAGTGCTGTTTGACTTTGTTAAATAGCATGGCTGCAAAGCCGATCCGGGCCGGCTCTTACTGGGAGCAGCTAAAGAGTAGGGTGGGTGGCTGCTCCCCACGGTCCAGTCCGAGTTTTGGGCTGGGTTTATAAACTCAGCCAGCACCACCAGCTGTGTGTGTGATTATCCTGGAGCTGCTAACAGGGCTGGGAGTTCTCTGTCCTGGAGGGAAGAGCTCAGTAAGGAGGTGTTGTGTTCCTGGCTACCTGAAGCTGGATTCTCCTGCGGCTGGGCCGACAGCGTGGTGCGAACCTGCACCTACACCTCCCAGGTGACTGAACCTGTGTTGGACTGTTTTTGTTTGGCTACGTTATTTCCGTTGTGTGTGAACTGTCACCAAGAGACTGTTTTTCATTTTGTGTGCAAGTGTGAATAAAACACTGTTTGTTGCACAATCTGGACTCCTGGTTTTGCCTCTAAACTGCACCCGCACCGCTGTCTACCAGAGCGACTCCCCACAGTATACACACAGAGTATGCTATCAAACAGGGCCGGTTCTAGGTGAAATGGGGCCCGGGGCGAAAAACAATAAGGGGCCCCCCTCCATGTCACGTCATCAATCACCCCCTTCGCGTCACATTATTTCTCCCCCTCTCTATGGCAGCATACAGAAATACAGCGCCCCATACCTCTTACATCCAGTGACATCTCCTTTAATGTAGATGTTCTTTGACCCCGTCTTCTCCTTTCAGACCAGACCGCCATTTTCCATCTCTGCAGTTTGACAACAAAAAAAATAATCTTAGTTTACTACTTTTCCATCATCCTCCCATCTTCTGGACGAATCATCCTACTACCCCCAATACTGTGCCGCTGTGCTCCCCAATACTATACTGCAGAAACAGATAATACCCTGATAATACTAGTACCACACAGAGCCCCCATATAAAATACCCCTTCTTTGTGGCCTCAGTAGAAGCCCCCATAGTGCCCCCAATAATGTGCCAGTAAAAGTGCTGCTTCCAATGATGCCCCCAGCCTCCATGTCACATTTCTCCCCTCAATGTCACATTTAACCTCCTCAATGTCACCCCCAGCTCCATCCATGTCACGTCATCACCTTCTCCTTTTACATCACCCCTTCATGTCACATTATTTCTTCCCACCCCTCCATAGCAGCATACTCCCCCCTCGAATGGCACATTTCTCCCCTGTATGGGTCAGTGGCAGCAGCACATCACCCCCCCATGGAACATTTCTCCCACTCCAATCCTTGCGCCATTGGGCTGGCAGCAGCACATCTCTCCTTCCTCCCATGGCACATCTCTCCCCATGGCACATCTCTCCCCCAGCTCCCATGGCACATTTCTCCCCTCCATGTGCCATGGCCACATGGCAGCAACACATCTCCCCCCATGGCCCTCATGGCACATTTCTCCCCTCCCTCCATCCCCTCCCCATCTCTCCTTCTGTGGCCCCCACCCCCAATGGCACATTTCTCCCCTCCATGGCATGGGCCAGTGACACATGGCAGCAGCAGCACATCTCCCTCCCCCCATGGCCCTCATGGCACATTTCTCCCCTCCCTCCATCCCCTCCCCATCTCTCCTTCTGTGGCCCCCCCACCCCCCAATGGCACATTTCTCCCCTCCATGGCATGGGCCAGTGACACATGGCAGCAGCACACCCCCATCCCCCCCCCCATGGCCCTCATGGCATAAATACCTGCGGTACTTCTCTAGTCTTCTGAAGTTCTGGCAGACTGGGACTGCGAGGGAGACGGACTGCGCACGCAGCAGAGCTCAGAGCAGCCGCAGGCCCCGCCCCCTTCTCGCTCGTTCAGGCCGGGAGGCGGGCCCGGCCTTCATAGTCTCTGAGTCTGCACTCTGCAGACTGCTGCTGCCTGCACCGCCGCTGCGCAAAGCCTGCCGAGTGCCGAGTGGACACTCGACAGCTAAGTGTAATGTGTTGTGCGGCGGCCGGGGCGGGGGCCCCTAAGGACTCGGGGGCCCGGGGGCAATTGCCCCCCTTGCCCCTATGGTAGCGCCGGCCCTGCTATCAAACACTGATAAGCCGACCACAGCTGTGTGTTGAGTTATTTTGAGGGCACAACAAATTAACACTGTTATACAAGCTGTACACTGACTAGCTTACATTGTATCAAGGTGTCATATTTTCAGTGTTGTCCCATGAAAGGATATAATAAAATATTTACTAAAATGTGAGGCGTATACTTACTTTTGTGAGATACTGTATGCACGCATAATTACAAGAGCCAACAAGTAAAAAAAAATGATCCAGATGGGATTAACATTTGAGTTACTGAGTTGAAAAATGTTCTTATTGGGTGCAGTAGATGATAACCCCTGCCTCCTGCTTGGGATCACTGGAGGCTGTACATGGGAAACAATGACCGTAACATGCTGTGACTAGTAAGTGGTGTGATAACATGAAGAAAAGTCTTCCTTCCCTGGTGTCACTGGAGGCTATATAGAGGGGGAGAGGATAGTCTGGGTTCACTTGAGGCTTTTTTGCCCTTCTACCCTTCCCAAACAGACACACAGAGACAGGAAGCAAAGCTTTTCATGCTGCAACCCAAATGTTACTATTCCAAAGGCTTTAGTCATAATATTATAGCTCAGACAAGCATTTAAAGTGAGAGGTTTTAGTTATATTTTCAGTATTGACAGCCAAAAATTTGCATTTCTCTATTATTTATTTTTAATGTATATCCTATAAATATTTTCAGAATAAATTGAATATCTTAAAATGGATTTAGATTTAAAATATGGCCACAGCAGATCAGAAATTAGAGCGCTAACTACCATGTGGAAAGTATCTTTTTCTTTGCTTTTTTTGTTTTGTTTTGCTTTCTTAAGTATAGAAATATTACCTTTTTTACAACTATAACAGGAAGCAAATCCATATTGGTCGTTGTCAGTGGCGTGCTAAGGGGAGGTGGGGGGGCGTGAGGGGCGGCGCCCACTCTTAGGGGGGTGCCAGAGCCTAGAAGCAATGAGCGCTTCCATCAATAGAGATGGAAGCGCTCATTGCTGGAGTGCAGGGAGCTGCGGTCCTGTCACTAAGCTCCCCGCGCTCCATCTCTTTTGCACTGAATGATAAAGCAGGGAGACTTCTCCCTGCTTCACCATTCAGCCTGCAGGCACAGATCGCGCTGCCGGCCTGTGTGGGATGAGCCTGCAGCCCAGGAATCTGCCTAAGCTACTCCCACACCGTGCTGCTGAGCAATCTGTGTCTGCAGGGGAGTGAGGACTGTGAGATTCAGGAGGGGACAAGGTGAGTAGGTTCTGTCTTTTTTTTTCTTTTAACAGAGGGGGCACAGAGGGCATTTTTATCATGGAGAGGGCACAGTGGGCATTACTACCATTAAGGGGGCACAGAAAGCAATATTACTACAAAGGGGGGGACAGAGGGCATTACTACTACAAAGGAGGCACAGAGGGCATTACTACTACAAAGGGGGCACCGAGGCAATACTACTACAAGGGGGCACAGAGGGCAATACTAATACAAAGGGGGCAAAGAGGGCAATACTTATATATAGTGGTACACAGGGCATTACTACTACAAAGGGGGCACAGAGGACATTACTACTACAAAGGGAGCACACAGGGCATTACTACTACAAAGGGGGCACAGAGGACAATACTACTACAAAGGGGGCACAATGGGGGTTACTACTATGAAGGAGGCACAATGGGCATTGCTACTATTAGGGGGGCACAATTGGCATTACCATGGAGGGGAGACGATTGGCATTACTACTGTGGAGGGGACACAATGGGCATTACTACTATGTAAGAAGAAGAAGAAAAAGATCCCTTTATTGTCCCTCAGTGGGAAAATTTTGGCATAACAGCAGCAATCACATTTACAACAGGAGCAAAAATAAGAGTAATTAGAAATTAAAGAGTAAAAGTACAAGAAAAACTTAACACAGAATTTACTTAAAAAATTCACTACTGGGTTTCTGGGAACAGTGGTGGTTATAAATCCTAACCGCTGCTGGGAGGAAGGACCTACGATATTGTTCCTTCGTGCACCTAGGATGCTGCAGTCTGTCACTGAAGGAGCTCCCCAGCTCAATGCATGGTGTGGGAGACATTGTCTAACAGTGATGTTAATTTTGCTAGGAGGGGGCACAATGGGCATTATAACTATATAGGGGGCACAATGGGCATAACTACTGTGAAAAGGGTACAATGGGCATTACTATTATGAAGGCGGAACAATGGATATTATTACTATAAAGGGGGCACAGAGGGCATTACTACTATGAAGGGGGCACAATGGGCATTACTACGATGAAGTAGGCACAGAGGGCATTACTACTGCGAAAGGGGGCACAATGGGCATTACTACTACGGAAGGGGGCACAATGGGCATTACTACTATGAAGGAGGCACAATGGGCATTGCTACTATAAAGGGCACAATGGGCATTACTACTATGAAGGCGGCACAGATGGCATTACTACTGTGAAGGAGGCACAGAGAGCATTACTCCTCTGAAATGGGTGGGAATAACTGTTATGGGGCACTGAGTGGGCATTATTACTGTGAAGGGAGCACAATGGGCATTATTACTGTGAAGGGGGCACAATGGGCATTACTACTGTGAAAGGGACACAATGGCATTACTACTATAAATGGGATACAATTGGCATTATAACAATGAAGGGGGCACTTTGGGCATTAGTACTGTGAAGGGTGCACAATGGGCATTGCTACTGTGAAAGGGGTACAATGGGCATTACTACTAAGAAGGGTGCACAATGGGCATTACTATTATGAAGCGGGCACAATAGGCATTACTATTATGAAGGGGGCACAATGGGCATTATTACTACTATGAAGGGGGCACAATGGGCATTACTACTATAAAGGGGGCACAGAGAGCATTACTCCTGTGAAGTGGGTGGGCATAATTGTTATGGTGCACTGAGTGGGCATTATTACTGTGAAGGAGGCACAGAGGGCATTATTACCGTTTAGGGGGCACAGTGAGGGCACAATTACTCTGAAGTGGCACGAAGAGTGCATTACAACCGTGAAAGGTGAACATATAGGGCATTACTACTGTGAAAGGGGAACAGAGGGCATAACTACTGTGAGGGTGGCACAAAGAGGGCATTACAACTGTGAACAGGGTACAGATAAAGCATTACTACTGTGGGGGTGGCACAGTGAGTTCATAACTACTGTGAAAGGGGCACAATGGAGGGATAAGTAGTTTAAAAGGGTACAATGTGGGCATAACTACTGTGAAAGTTGTACAGCGAGGGCATAACTACCGTGAGGAGGAACATATCTAGACAAAACTACTGTGAAGGTTGTACACTGAGGGCAATATTAGTGTGAGGGGGTACAATTTTTTGCCAGATAAAGGACCCGCCCCCGGTGCCAAACACCCTAGGCACACCATTGGTTGTCGTCCTTATTTACATTTTCAAAAAAAAAACGATGAACTTATGCTTTATCTCTTTGACATTCAAAAATGACAACCATTAATGCTGCAATTCCTGTTGTCATTTCTACAAAAATGCTTGTTGCTACTAAATAGTAAAATGGTAACATCTCTTTAAAATAAAAAATGTTCACATTCCGACTTCTGAATAATCTATGTAATAACATCAAGAGACTTGGTATTCTTGGAGGTTGCGTAAGAATATGTTAAAAGGATTTGGGTTAGAGAGCCTTTCAAAAGCTACCTCTTAAAGTTTTTTTTTTCCATTTTGGCCTTTTATGGCCAAGTATGTAAAGTTCCAAGCAACAGAAACATTGTAGCTTGCTGTGCTACACTGTTTGCTTAGCTCCTATTCAACACTATGGGAGTTACGGAAAAAGCAGGCGGGGACTCTTCCTGTGGTTATTTCTATCTCGGCCCATCCACAAATATAATTTTATGTGATAGTAAGGGAGGACTAGAAGATCAATGGCAAAAACTGCAGTGTTGTGGCATATATGAGAAGGTTCCCATCACCATAATAAATATAAAAGGTCTAAACTAATATTATTTACATTTTGAAAAAGTACTTATAGATAACAATGCAGAATAAATAAAAAGTAGAGGTATAACCAGTTCACTCTGTAGAAAGCTTTTACCTGTCTGAATCTGCAAAATCTGCTGATTCCTTTACCTTGGCCAAATCCGAGAGCAGTCAACAGTTTGGGAGTTGAAAGGGTTCCTCCGAATGTTATTTTTTAAAACTAGCCCTCTTAATCAGAAAAAATAAGATCAATTTACAGTAAAAGAAACTGCCTTTCACCCCATAGCACCTACTATTTAATGTAAACATGGTAGCAGTGCCCAGGTCCATACTGTACGTGCCCTTCCACCTCACTCTCTGTAGAATGTATAGGACATCCATATATTGCAAAATGAATTTGTTCCCACAAACCACCAGTGGCATGGTAGCAGCACAGACACCCTATTCGTGTGATGTATGGATGCCAGACCTGAGCTGTTACTTTAGAGAGGTGGACGTGCCTAAGGCCCAAGAAAGCGCACAATAGGGTAGGACGTTCGATTAGATGGCAACAAAGGTGTACACTAAAGGGTCACCTTATGGGGTTGTGCTAATATAGGCACAACCCTATTGAAGGCTTGTCACACAAGAGTTGGTCCTTGAGTGTGCTGCCGCAGGTTGGGGTTCCTTCAAAAGACATGTCCAGTCCCTCCGGAAAGGTGCTTTAGGTAAAAAAGGAAATCCTGCTCCAGCGCTTCAAACTCAATTTAGACAGTCTTGGATGTAGAAAGATTTCTATATACCATTAAAATTGCGCACAAGTAAAAACAACGTGTTTCGGGGAGTTCAGATCCCCTTCATCAGGTTGACCTGAGCTGTTAGGACTTACTAAAGTAACCACCTGGCCCATTGCCAGTGAACTCCAAAACTGCCACTAGCCTTCCAAAACCACTCTGAGTAGTATGAAACTAAGGCTACCCCTAGGTTCTTCACCATGACCCGCTGCAAAGCAGGATGGACATGGCTGCTAGGGACCTAGGATATGTCTGCAGAACTGATAACATTCTGGTGCAGGCACACTAGTAGCACACTATTTATGATATTTATTATTTAGGATATTTATTGCTCATTGGCAATTTTTTCCTAGAGAGAAAACGAAGGACAATACTGTCAATCATCAGCAGGTGGGCAGGGAGAGGAGGATCTCATGAATAACCATGACTCTTCTCAGGCGGCCATGACTATTTTCCAGTCGCTGACTGTGATGATTATGCTGGTTCTTAACAATCACTTACTTTTAGCTCAGGAAAGACACTGCTGAAATTGGCTTGTCTGTCACTACTTTATGCTGCAGTCAGTAAGGTCAGCATAAAATTGAAGACTGGTTCTATTTTGCATTCTGTTGTCTCCTCCTTGTGTGCCCAAGGCAGCTGTTGACATGGGCAAGTAGCTTGGTCCAAATCAAAGTGAAGACTTATACTGTAAGACTGATTGAGCCTTTGCATGCCATAACTGTGCATGTCATAATAAGACCCCATCAGAAGCCTGGACTACACAACATGCTTGGAAGGTGATCAGAACAGAAAAGTCTTGTGCAATATGGCATTTTGCATATGTGTCATTTAAACCTCCTGTGTCCAGTTCCTGACCTGCTCTTTTCCCTCTCCTACTCTACCTTCTTGTTCTAGGTAACAAGCTACACCTAAGCAGAAACTAACCGATGCACCTGAGTAAAAAGCTAATGATAGAAATGAAGAGCAGCTGTAGAAGTAGTAAGATAGTAGATGCCGCCCAGAAACTGTGGCCATGCTTCATGAATCATCCCCATTTTCCCCATATTTTGAAGTAAAATGTACCTACCTTGTAAAAGCTCTGCTGCAAATATACAGCATGGATAATGCAGATCCACCTAGAGACATACCATACTATGGAAGATCTCAACAACACCTGTGAATTCTTAATTTCCATTATGCAAGCTGTTGGATCCCCCTTCTGGGTGGCAAAAGGCAGCTGTTGATGAAGGAAACTGGTCTGATCAAAATGGAGACTGACTTGTACTGTAAGATTCATTGTATCGATGGAACATTGCACGTGTCACAATGAAGTCAACTCAGCTGTCAGGAATTGTGTCAGGGATGAGCGAATTGACTTCGGATGAAACATCCAAAGTCGATTCGCATAAAACTTTATTTCAATGCTGTACGGAGCGAGCCCTCCTTACAGTATTAGAATGTTTTGGCTTCGATGAGCCAAAGTTATTACTTCGCAAAGTATCCCGAGACTTCGCATAATAACTTCAGAAATTGATATATAGTGTAAAAAACCATTTCCCGAACTCAGATTCGGTTCCAAGCGGGAAATGGTTTTTAACAGTGTAAATTAATTTCTTAAGTTATTGTGCGAAGTCTCGCGAGACTCCGTGAAACAAAAACTTCGGCTCATCGGAGCCAATACATTCTAATACTGTACGGAGCTCCTGTTCCATACAGTATTAGAACGATGTTTTATGCAAATCGTCGATTCGCTCATCCCTAATTGTGACCTCACAGTGGACCATCTACTGCATGTCCATTACAGAACATCATGCTGGCCATAGACTTCTATTATGATGGAATGCAATACGGAATGCCTCTTATCAGTGGTGTACACACTATCCATGGGGCCCCGATGCAAAACTGATTCATGGGGCCCACTCCCATCGCCCGCCCCCCCATTCTTAGAGCACTGCTAAGGGCCATTTCAGCCCCAGTTTACTACTAAAATTAAACGTTTTGGCTAAAAAAAAGTATATTGCAAAAATGTTAGCTATAACTTGCCCTACACTTTATCAAAAAAAAATAAAATAATAAATGTATATGGCAGTTACACTTTGGGCTACTAAGGGCTCTTTCAGTGCGGCTAATCCGCTGTGTGAATGAGAGTCAAGCCCCATTCCGGACAGCAGAGACTCGGAGCAGTAACATGATTAACTGTGATCTTTTAACTACAAAATCACAGCGGCAACTTTATCTTACTGTGATTTTGTAATAAAAAGGTCACAGAGCGGCATAGAGCAGTATCTATCATGTCACTGCTCCATGTCTCTGCTGTCCAGAACGGGGCTTGGCTCTCTTTCACGCAGCAGATTGCCCACACAGGATCCGCTCGTGTTAAAAGCCCTAAGCCCAATGGCTACACTCACCCCGTCCTAATAAAATCTGGTCTTACCTCATCTAGGGTGTCACTGGTGTCGGCGTGATGTCCACTGGATCCAGAACAAGGTCCCTGTAACAGTAGTTATACTCAGACATGTGCCCCCTCACAGTAGTTATGCCAATTATGTGCCCCCTTACAGTAGTTATACCCAGTTATGTGCCCCCTGACAGTAGTAATGACAGATTATGTGCCCCCTCACAGTAGTTATACTCAGATATGTGCCCCCTCACAGTAGTTATACTCAGATATGTGCCCACTGACAGTAGTAATGACAGATTATGTGCCCCCTCACAGTAGTTATACTCAGATATGTGCCCCCTCACAGTAGTAATGACAGATTATGTGCCCCCTCACAGTAGTTATACTCATATATGTGCCCCCTCACAGTAGTTATACTCAGATATGTGCCCCCTCACAGTAGTAATGACAGATTATGTGTCCCCTCACAGTAGTAATGCCAATTATGTGTCCCCTCACAGTAGTAATGCCACATATGTGCCCCCTCACAGTAGTTATGACCAGAATATGTGCCCCCTCACAGTAGTAATGCCAAATATGTGCCCCCTCACAGTAGTTATGACCAGAATATGTGTCCCCTCAAAGTAGTAATGCCAGATTATGTGCCCCCTCACAGTAGTTATGCCAGTTATGTGTCCCCTCGCAGTAATATGCCCAGATATGTGTCCCTTCACAGTAGTTATGCCAGATTATGTGTCCATTCACAGTAGTTTATGCCCAGATTATGTGTCCATTCACAGTATTATGCCCAGTTAGTGCCCCTTAAGTAGCTATGCCCAGATATGTGCCCCTTCAAAATATTTATGCCCAGTTATGTGCCCCCCTCACAGTAGTTATGCCCAGATATGTGCCCCCTCACAGTAGTTATGCCACATTATGTGTCCCTCACATTAGATATGCCCACATATGTGCCCCTCACAGTGGTTATGCCCAGATTACCTGCCCCCTCACAGTAGTTATGCCTTCATATGTGCCCCCTGGCCCCCTCACAGTAGTTATGCCAGCTTAGGTGCCCCCTCAAATTAGTTATGGCCCCCCTTCTGCCCTTTGCCCCCAGTCTGCAGCCTTAGAAAAAAAAAAACATACTTACCTTCTTCCCTGATGACAGGCTCCCACCATCACATCGCGCTGCTGGCTGTGCTGAAGGCAGATTCCCGGGTTTTCAGCTCTCCTCCCACAGCCAGCAGTGCGATGTGGGGCCAGCAGGGGGAGCTCCTGAGCTGCGAAGATCAGTGAAGCAGGGATGAGAGAGGCTTCTCTGCTTCACTATGGAAGCGAAATGCCGACCAGCCGGGTGTGAGTGAGTGCGTGCCCCCCCCCCCCCCCCCCATATTATAATGTAATGGAGCACTTTGATGGGGCCCGAAATTGCCACTGTACTTCATGCTGGGCCCCATCAGAGTGCTCCATTACATGTGAGTACAGCGGTATTTAACAGACTTTAGGGTGGCCTGCCGGCCTGGGGGGTGGGTCCACAGGCGGCCGGGCCCGGTCGCAAGTGCGACCCCTGCGACCCCTATATGTACGCCACTGCCTCTTATAGGCTTCCATGGTACATGCCATCATAGAATTCCGTTATGGTCCATGGTAACGAGATCCATTACGGAATTCTTAGATAACCAGAACCCGAACGCCGAACTTGCAAATTGCAAGTTCGCTCAACACTATTCATGGACTATCCTTACTACAGCCATATATAATCAACTTAGAATTCAACCTCCACACATGCAGGATTGTCCTTCAGCTTACACCTTTTGGGGTACATCCACATGCATGTTCTACAGAAAATCTGGCAACAGACTTTGCTTTTAGTCCACAGGTAAACTCCACATACATTGTAAAAGATGAAATCCACCCACTGAAGTCAATGAGAGCAGGTCTACATGCAAGGTTGACGGAGCTGTGTAGTTTCGGCACCGACTCCTGGCAACGGAGCTACACCCGAACACCGGACTGCAGATTGTGTGGAGTGTATAACTCCTGCTGAAAACCTATCCTGAAAAAAAGCCATCACTTAGTAAAGTCCGAGCAACCCTTTTAAAATCAATGGATACATGTACTGCAGTGCCCGTGAATAAACACTTAACATGCTTTCACGCAGGTTTTGTGGGTGTTTTTATGCATTTTTACTGGCGTCTTCCGCTGCATTTTTTGCTGTAAATACGCCAGCCCCAGATGTTAACTATAGATCTATGGGAAATAGAAAATGTTTTTCTTTGAAACTGGAATTTTTATTAATTGGGTAACATTTTTTGTTCTTATGACTTCTTTTCAAAAACGCAGCATGCTATAGCTAAGGCAGTTTTACACCTTCACATAACTTTGGCTGATCCACCGCCGCTTCTAAATGTAAGACAACTTCCTAGCTGTCTTACATTTAGACCTTCTTCTATGTCCCCTTTCCCACCCACGCCACGCCCACTTTTTTTTACCTGGCGTGAGCGGGGAAAAGTCACAGAATGCAGTGCAAAGGACCTTTGCGCCACAATCTGCACCAAATACGCCTAATATAGGCATATTTCTGTTTTATAAATGACCCCCATAGTTCACATGGCCATTTAGATAAGAAAAAAAACAAACACTAAAAATACTACAAAAACTGCCGCAAAAGAAAAACATAGAAACCACTAGTGCAAAGTTCCCATAGCTTTAGTCTATAGTCTTACGTGGCTGCAATCTCAGTTTACATATTCACACTCCACAACCTGCCTTTCATAACTAACACACATTGTGTGTGCATTGGATTGAAATATAACATTGACAATATCAGTCAGTAACAACATTGGAGCAGTCTGAAAAGTGACGGTTCCATTTGTACTTACACTACATGACACATAGCATAACATGAACATTGAAGTGTACACATACAAAGTCTAAATCTTATAGAATCATGTTTGACACATTACAGAGGCTACTGACTTTTATAGCATGAAACTGACCACTAGGTGGAGACAGAGCACTGTCCTATATGGTCTGAAATATTTCAAATAATAAAACCGTACATACATAATAATACAGTAATTAAAATCAAACACAGATTCATGTATACAAATTGATTCACTTCAACAAAGCTTTCTAGAATCCAGATTCTCAAACTTTACAAAACATCAGAATAAGAAAGTGTTTTGGTTCATAAATGAAATGTTTCAAGATCCCAAAACATTTGTAGTTGAAATACAAGGACATTTTTTCATTAGATGAAATCCATTAATTTTGTGTTTGCTTATTGAATATGTTATGTAATAAGATCTGCAGATGAAGCCAAGAGGAACTGCCACTGTAAAGTTATAGATGAACTCCTGGATGTTTTAAGTCCAGACAGTGTTTTGATCATTAAAGGGGTATTCCGGATGTTAGAAGTTATCCTCCATCCACAGGATAGGGGATAACTATCAGATTGTTGGTGGTCCTACCTCTCACACACCCACCGATCATGAGAACGTGGACCGTGTACCCCCTGCAGCACCCCTGAAATGAACAGAGCAGACAGTTGCACATGCATGAGGCTGCTCCATTCACTTGTTGTGGAGATATCTGAGTACAGCACTCGGCTATATCTGGAATTCCCCTAGAGATGAATGGAGTGGCCACACGCATGCCTGACCGCCAGCTCCGTTCATTTCAGGGGGGATGCAAGCGGTACGGAGCTCCCTTCTCGTGGTTAATGGGGATCCTAGCAGTAGGATGGGATAGTTATCCCCTATCCTGTGTATAGGGAATAACTTCTAACAACTGGTATACCCCTTTAACCATACACAATTACTACTTTTCATTTGTTATAATTAAGATATATTTAGAGAGCTAAAAATGTCAGTTATATGAGTAAAATGATCTAGCTTAAGAAAACAGCATCAGCTAAGATAGTGCTGATCATATATCCATTTTTAGGGAATGGAACTCAGCTGAAGGGCATCAGTCATTAGAAGTGACCACATAGTATCTACAAGTTTACAACAGAAGTGACTAGTTCACATTAAGGCCCCTTTCACACGAGCGAGTTTTCCGCGCGGGTAGCAATGTGTGACGTGAACACATAGCACCCGCACTGAATCCTGACCCATTCATTTCAATGGGTCTGTGTACATGAGCGTTGTTTTTCACGCATCACTTCTGCGTTGCGTGAAAATCGCAGCATGTTCTATATTCTGCGTTTTTCACGCAGCTCTGGCCCCATAGAAGTGAATGGGGCTGCGTGAAAAACGCATTGCATCCACAAGCAAGTGCGGGTGCGATGCGTTTTTCACTGATGGTTGCTAGGAGATGTTGTTTGTAAACCTTCAGTTTTTTATCACGCGCGTGAAAAACGCATCAAAACGCATTGCACCCGCACGATAAAAACTGAACAACTGAATGCAGTCGCAGGCAAAACTGAATGGCTTTGCCTGCGAAGTCGCACAGTTTTCACTGAACGCATCCGCAACGCATCCGGACCTAATCCGGACACGCTCGTGTGAAAGAGGCCTAAGGGCTGAAGTTCTCTGTGTTGGAGAAATAAGGGTGGGGACGGGTAGGCAAATACCTTGTCCCTCCTCTTGCTGAGCACTTTGATGTATCTAATGCAGCTAGAGACCCAAACATAAGGTCTGGGACGAACACTACCGACATAACTTTGTGGAGTTTTTCTCATCAGTACTGTTAATATGTTAAAGGGGTTGTCAAAGTTATTTCTATTGATAACCTATCCTCAGGATAGGTCATCAACAGGGCCGTCTTTAACAAGGGGCAAAAGGGGCAGCTGCCCCGGGCCCAGTTGTTCCTGGGGGGCCCAAGGCAGCTGCCTCTTAATCTCCATTGACCACTGCAGCCAATTTCAATTAAATTGAGTGGCCGTCCACCCCAGATATCAGGCTGTCAGCACAGGGAGGATGCGAACTGTTAGAGTAAGAACTGTGGGAGAAAGGACCTTCCATGACATCATCACCATCTGACCAGTAACATAGCAATATTACTGGTCACATGGCTATGAGGTAATCAAAGGTCCTTTTCCTCTCCCAGGACTCTGTGACTGTGTTGCTGCAGCCTGCAGGAGAAGGGTAGGTCACGGTACAGGCACTGGCCGACTGTCTGCAGAGGAGGAAGATCAGGGATGGCTGCTCAGCAGTGTCTGTAGAGGGGAGAGAGTCTGTCAGCACTGGAGAGGTACTGTGGATGTAACTACTGGAGAGGGGCTGAGGATTGTATGCTGTGAGATTATATACTGGGGGGGCTGCTGTATAGGATTATATACTGGGGGGGCTGCTGTGTGAGATTATATACTGGGGGGCTGCTGTATGGGATTATATACTGGGGGGGGGCTGCTGTATGGGATTATATACTGGGGGGGATGCTGTATGGGATTATATACTGGGGGGGATGCTGTATGGGATTATATACTGGGGGGCTGCTGTGTGTGATTACATACTGTGGGGCTGCTGTATGAGATTATATTCTGAGGGGCTGCTGTGTGGGATTATATACTGGAGGGCTGCTGTATGAGATTATATACTGGAGGGCTGCTTTGTGTGATTATATACGGGGGGGGGCTCCTGTGTGAGATTATATACTGGACGGTGCTATATACTATAGGGTGCTATACTGTGGGGTGCTCGGGTGCACTGTAACGCTAGGTTGAGCCGAGCCCCGGTCTCCTTCCTGAACTGCAGAGCGGTGCCCACCTCTAGCCCTGAGCCCAGCTGCCCAGAGCACTGATCCTGAGCCACTGGAGTCTTCAGAACTGGAAGTATTTACAGTCATTCATTGTAAGCTAAATTATGTATGGTGGTGGAGCGCGTGACTGCATGCTAGGGCGTGGGAAGGTGGGATCCAGGGGGCCCAAGTAAATTCTCGCCCAGGGTCCAATCAATATTAAAGACGGCCCTGGTCATCAATATCAGATTGGCGGGGTCCAACACCCGGCAGTCCCTGCCGATCAGTTGGTTGTATTCAAGTGTATACGAACGAGCCATTCTATTTACAGTGGCAAAATAAGTATTGAGAAGAATGGAGAGGTCTGTAATTTTTATCGTAGGTACACTTCGATTGTGAGAGACAGAATAAAAAAAAATCTGAAAATCACATTGTATGACTTTGAAATAATTAATTTGCAGTTTATTGCATGAAATTAGTATTTGATATAATAGAAAAACAGAACTTAATATTTGGTACAGAAACCTTTATTTGCAGTTACAGAGGTCAGATGTTTCCTGTATTTCTTGACCAAGTTTGCACACACTGCAGCAGGGATTTTGGCCCACTCCTCCATACAGATCTTCTCCAGATCTTCCATGTTTCGGGGCTGTCGCTGGGCTACATTGAGCTTGAAGCTCTGTTGGGAGACAGAACTCCAGGAATGAATTGATGAAGCTTTCTTTGGTGTTTAAAACAACTTTACATAAATACAGATACAAAGTTCTGATTTAAAAAGACATTTTGGCATAAGACAAAAGGCTTCATAGTAGAAGGAGACATGGAACGCACCTATATATTTATTGAAGTTGTTAAAAGTTACTACTTACATAACTCAAAAGTGGATATCAAATAAATATAGAGTACAATAAATTAAGGCATAGATAATTACTAAAATAAAAAATGGAAACGCCTACTATAATTACCAAAAAGACACATAATTATGTAAAAAAAAAAATAGACACTGGCCCCAAGAGGATAAACTATCTAAAAAACTTTAGGAGATAATTGGTACATGAACAGAAATTACAAAAAGTATATAACTTAATCTAAAATTAATAAAAACCTTAGACAGACTAATATACAAAACTTCACTGGCACTCCTATCACTTGAATTGGTAGTGCTGTAGAACTGCTGCGGTACCCCAACTTGAAGAAACTAAGGCAATGTTAAAACATTTGTTGCAAATGGTCTGTGCTAACTACAGATACACAAAACTACAACAGCTTCCACCACAGTGCACCACTATCTCAAATACCCAAGATCAAATACATCTGTGCCTTTCCGGAATAAATGATCACTGCTATGCCCAGCAGGGTTATGAAAAATGATTCCAGTTCATTCTGCCAGAGTCTTGGTATTTCTAAAGTGTTTAATGTGGTTATAGCACCATCTAGCGGTGTTAAATTGTATAACATTTTGTTCTTCCTGTTACAAAGACTACTGCATTGTGGGTGGTGCACTGCATTGTGGGAGTGCATAGCATTCTGGGAAAGAGAAGCCTCCAGTATTCAGGACACATCAGCAGAGCTGTCCTTTTGCATATCTTCTTCTTAAACTCTACCATCCTTGTAAAAGCCTATTTGGTAAGAGATCTACCTTCATTTCAGGGATATTGTGTGTTGCAGAGCTGTTCAGCTAGTTGTAATTGTTATTCAGAGAGTTATAACTGTTAGATATTAGACATGTAATCTTATGTACAGGTAGCTATTTTACCATGTGCTTCAGTGTTAATGCAAATGTTATAGTACATGCTATCTATACTTTATACTTATACTTGCTATTTGTATTCTTATAGTTTTACCAATCAAACAACCCTATTTTGTCAATCAACAATCCAGTTTTATCAATCAATCGCACACTTGTACAATCTCTCACTCACGAGCAATGCGCAGAGAGTACAACCTGTTGACCAATAAACAAGTTAGACTACAAAGAACAGTCCTCTTATTTGGAAGACAGGAATGGTTTATGTCAGACTGCACACTGTGTGAACGTGAAATCAGAACAATCATGGGTAGGACTTAGAGAAAGAGAACTGAGTACCTGATGAAACCTGGGTCCTCCACTCCATCAGGATGTCTTGGCGCTCTACGTTCCTTAACTGGCTTGACCGCTAGTAAGTATACAAGGGCACTGGATGGATAGAGGCAATATTAGTACATGTATGAACTTCAAATACGAAAGTCAGCTCTGTCTCTGCAACAACGCGCTTGGTGACATTACAGGTTATGGGTCGCTGCTAGGACCAAATTATCCTTTCCGCTTCAGAAACTATTGTGATTTCCTTTATCAGCAATCTTACATGTCGGTCTACTTGTAGTCAATGTCCCAGCATTAGGCACAGCTTATGGACTGTTCACATCAAGTTTGGAGGATTCCATTGGAGAAAAATGTTAGGTTGACCTCCGACATAAATCTGAAAAGGAAAGCTAAACTGTATCTCGCTGTTGTGCCTGCCAATGTCCAGGGTCCACCCCCACTACCTCTCCAGCTGATTGTGCCTCGCTGACCATGGAACTTCCATTAACTTAAAGGGGTTGTCTCACCTGGAACATTGGTGGCATATCACTAGAATATGCCACTCCTGTTAGATTGGTGCGGTTCCCACCTCTGAGAGATTAACATGCATGCGTAGCTGCCCTCCATTCATTTCTATGGAAAAGCCAAAAATAGGTGAGCAACACGCTCGCTATTTTCAAAAGTCCTATAGAAATGCGGAGTGCGCTCTCATTCTCTTTAAGAACTTCGTTATAGAGATAGATGCAGGTCCCAGAGGTGGGACCTCCACCTATCTGACCTTAGTGGTATATCCAAATGACATGTTCCAGGTGAGACTACCCCTTTAACTATTTCAAGCTTTCCTGATGTACCCATGCCCCTAATGTGTGGACCTGTTTCATTCAACTATGGGAATAAGACTCAATACCTACCACAAGACTATACATATATCTGACATTAGTGGTATATCCTTCCTAACGACATGCTACCAATATCCCAGGTTGCTATACTAAATTTTTTATTTCATGCAATTACTAAAGTATTTACATTCAGGTGCTGGTTTGAAAACAGAACATTTTTCCTGGGACAACCCCTTTAATAACCATGTATGTATATACTGCATGTCTTGGCTCTTTAAGACACTAGCAATGTACATAGAACTGCAAGAGATCTGCACTAAAGCTCTCTGGCTGCAAATCCCCTTTTAAGCTGACTGACTGACTATTTTTTTGGTACAATAATTAAGCCTATAGGCCCCACTGTACCCAGAGCCACATTGTCTAAAACCGACCCTGAAGAAATCCTCCTTTTCTCCTGATCATGGTTATATGCTGGATGTGACCAGAATGGCTGCTTGCTTACAGAATCTTAGATGTATTATAAAAAGCCTTGTTCAAAAACTCCTTTCTTTTACTGTGGATCAAACCGCTGGCAGCAAATCATATATTTATTCCTTTTTCAACACAAGAAGTGTCCTTGGGAAGCAGCATAATGACAGGGTAAGTCCTAATATCATACTGTAGCCAGTTATTTTTATGAGGATAGACAAAGACAGTTTATATTATGTATTATCAATGGTGACTACATATGGAAAAAACAGGAAATCCAGCTTCTTTAAAAGATGTGTAGCTTTATTTCATCAGGTTAAAATCTTCATACAGGAAAAGTACTCAACGGACAACGCGTTTCAGACCTCCAAAAACATAACGGTCCTTACTCATGGTGACTACAATGGTGACTACATTGTGACTTTTCTCTGAAATATACACTTACTGTATATACACAGAGACCTACAAGTCAATATAGCCATTTCTAGAAAAGCCACCTGTGACCTGAATACTTTAACCCCTTAAAAGGGACAACCTTTTTACTATTCATGACCTATCCTCAGGATAGGTCAGGCATGCTCAACCTGCGGCCCTCCAGCTGTTGCAAAACTACAACTCCCATAATTGCCTGACAACCTAAAGCTATCACCCTACAGAAGGGTATTGTGGGAGTTGTAGTTTTACAACAGCTGGAGGGCCGCAGGTTGAGCATGCCTGTGATAGGTCATCATTAACATCAGATCTGCGGGATGGCTCTGTAGTATTCACTTGAACAGGAAGGCGTCGTCCCACAGAAGTGAATGGGGACGCCATTCTTGTAATTACACCTGGTCACCACTGCAATTGCTGCATCAATTCGCCATTTTTTGACTGCAAAAACTTTTTAATATTTCGGTCTAGAGAGCTGTGTGAGGGCTTGTTTTTTGTGGAACGAACTGTAGTTTTTAATTTTGTGGAATATATGACTTTTTGATTACTGTTACTCATTTTTTTTTTGTTGGGGGGGGACAATGTGACGACATTCACCACATCTGAATTTTTCTTATACTAGTTCAGACATTTTTCAGATGCTAATATGCTAACGATAGCTAATATGTTTTAATTTTTATTGTTTATATATTTTTATATGTAAAATTGGGAAAGGGCTGTAATTTAAATGTAAACTTTCAATATCTTGTTTTGTTTTTTTTTTACTTTTTTCACTTTTTAGTTAATAACACATAGCCCCCTCAGGGGGATAGAACCTGGGATCTTTTGATCCCTTGTCATATTCAAGCTCACTGTCTAATTCAGGAAAATTAAAGAAAACAAAAAATGCTTTATTGATTGTTATTCATTAAAAAAAAAAAAGCGAAAAGAAGGGCTGTCCTCTATTGCATACGTTAGTAGACAGTGAAAGATCCTCATCTGAACAGTGGATCTTTTGGTTGAATACTGAAAAACTAAGAGGACTTAATGACAGAAGCAGCTATACTTGCTTCATAGTCTAATTCTGGTACCCTCTTCATATATTCTTTTAACTGGAATCGGGTGTAATTCCTAATATACACCCTTTCCAGTGTTGTCACATTGGCCCCGTTTGGTCGCCCTAATATACCGTCCTTTTTGTTTGTTATCTATATATTTGTCCATTAAAGGGTTCTTACCCCCTGCTTCTGATTATCGTGTACGTGTATACCCAGCCAGTTCCGTACCTGTAGGTAGCTTACCATTACCCGATGTCTCTCTCCTGCTCCTGATAAGGTGCCAGCTCAATGGGCATATGAAACGCGTTGAGCGGGACTGCAGAGTAGGCTAGATAGGACTTGGTTCTTGAGCAGTCGTCATGCTGCCCTCCACGTGCACCGGGTTGTACTTAGCGCACCAGGTACAGTACCTGAGTGCAGCGCGGTTGGAGAGGGCATGCATACTATGCTGTTAATGCATCTGGGCCTCTTAAGGATGATGAAAGAGCCCTGAGTCTCTGATACATATTTCCAGGTGCACATTGATACTTTAGTGCAACAGTTTTAGTGGTATATTCAACAAAAATTGGACCGCTACACTCGGTTTATTTAGCTCACTAGTATCGAACTCCTCCTTGGTGAGTGGCATCTCAGTACATGTACAGCATGGGGTTAAAGGGAATCTGTCAACAGTGACCTCCCTATACAGCTGTTTGCATAGAGACAAAGCTGTGGTTCACCTGATTAAAATGCTGTTTTACTTTTGTTGATCTGCGGGCTCTGTTCCCGAGTTATGAAACTTTATCTTAAAGAGGACCTTTCATCACTTCTAAAGATATTAACTAACGATGCTCACATGTAGAGCGGCGCCCAGGGATCTCCCTGCACTTACTATTATCCCTGGGCGCCGCTCCGTTCTCCCGGTATAGGCTCCGGTCTCTGTGCTCACAAAGTTATAGTAGGCGGGGACTTGGGGGACTTAGTTATAGTAGGCAGAGCCTGCCCTTCATCTCCTTCTTCCAGGCTGTAGCGCTGGCCAATCGCAGCGCAGAGCTCATAGCCTGGGAGTTTTTTTTCTCCACGGATAACAGTAAGTGCAGGGAGATCCCTGGGCGCCGCTCTACATGTGAGCATCGTTAGTTAATATCTTTAGAAGTGATGAAAGGTCCTCTTTAATATGAAAATTAGGCCTTTGGTGCAATGAGGGTATTGCTATTGCTCTTGTTGCACCAAAGCTCCGCTCCTTTCTGTAGCCAGCCCCATCTTGGCCCCAGGGTCAAGCAGTGGGAAAGCAGATGGAGGGGTTGCCTACAGAAATGAGCAGAGCTTGGGTGCAACAATATTTTTTCTGACTGATCAGGTATTTTTCAGACTGATCAGGTCTGAAAAATTCTTGATCAGTCAGAAAAATGCATTGCAATTAGGGATCCGTTTTTCCAGTGTCATCCGGCAAAACGGATCTGGTAATTTTTTTCCAAATTTTACATGCGCAGACCGGAATTCCGGATCCGTCATTGCTGTATTTTTAATGCCGGATCAGGCAGTAATGCATTGCAATGGAAATTAATGCCGGATCTGGCATTCCGGCATGTGTTCCGGAATTTTGAACAGAGATAATACCGCAGCATGCTGTTAAGTGACTGAACGGAAGACATCCTGATGCATACTGAACTAATTTCTCTCCATTCAGAATGCATAAGGATATAACTGAAGTGTTTTTTGCCGGTATTGAGCACAGAGGACGTAACTTAATGCCGGAAAAGTTTAACGCTCGTGTAAAAGTACCCTTAGGCCCCTTTCCCACGGGCGAGTTTTCCGCGCGGGTGCAATGCGTGATGCGAACGCATTGCTCCCACACTGAATCCTGACCTATTCATTTTAATGGGTCTGTGTACATGAGCGTTTTTTTTCACGCATCACTTGTGCGTTGCGTGAAAATCGCAGCATGTTCTATATTCTGCGTTTTTTATGCAGCCCTAGTCCCATAGAAGTGAATGGGGCTGGGTGAAAAACGCATTGCATCCACAAGCTAGTGCGGGTGCGTTACGTTTTTCACTGATGGTTGCTAGGAGATGTTGTTTGTAAACCTTCAGTTTTTTATCACGCGCGTGAAAAACGCATCAAAACGCATTGCACCCGCGTGGAAAAAACTGAACAACTGAACGCAATTGCAGGCAAAACTAAATGGCTTTGCCTGTGAAATTGCACAGTTTTCACTGAACGCATCCGTAACGCATCCGGACCTAATCCGGACACGCTCATGTGAAAGGGGCCTTACTCACTTGAATGGGATGAAGGTGCATTACCAAGCATGGCCACTACAAAATATATATCAATGAGCCTGATCAACAAAATTGAAATCAGACTCCCAGAAATCTGATATTGATAGACTTTTAATACAAAAGTCCTGCGGAATTTTCCCCTCTTTTGTGTACTGAGATGCAATCATACTTTTGATAAAACTTTATGTTTGATCCAACGTGACGTGAACACCGCTTAGCACAGTGTACAAAACACAATAGGCTGTAAATGAATTTTATATATTTTGGAAAATTGCGATCTACAGAGTGGTCTACAGAGATACATAATTGTAGAAAAAAAGGATAGGTGCACAGTCAGTCATTACAGCTCCTACGGCAAGGCACTGGCTCATTCAGTCATCCAAACACACAGAATGCCGGTAAGAGCCTACGCTGCAGCGGTAATTACTTCCAACCCACTGTCAGCTTGAAATATCTCATCCTTATGACTTCCAGGGCACTGGAGAGGACATGATTTGGTGCATACAACAATGATAAGCAGGTCCTGGCAATGATTTAGGTGCCCCAAGACAAGAACTTCATTCACGGCGCATAAAATACTGCAGAGCAAGAGATCCATACATTATTCTTACATGGAGCCACACTGTTGCTTCTTATATATGCTACTATTGTGCCACTTGTAAAGAAAAGCTGTCAATTGCGCACATATACATGTAAATACAGACACACAAACAATGGTTGGCAAGAATAGATTGAAAATCATTTTCATCTCCTGTGATGTATAAAATTACATTACTTGTTGTGCTTTTGTCTGAAACTGCAAAAACCACAAATCAATGGAGAATAATGACAAGCAATCAATCAGTAGGAGGCTGACGTACAATACTAATAGAACTCTGACCAGCTTGCATCAGTGTAGACTGCAATTCTTAACCATTACAGATTTCATTTATCTCATCGTACTGTAGGTATCAACGAGAAGGGATTTATGTGTGTAATATGAAACAAGAGTTAACATGTGAGCTGGTATTGAAACACTGGACATTAGCATCACATAATATACACAATCGAGTCACATTATTAAGATCATCAGCTAATATCCAGAATAACCACCATGTGCAGCATGGACAGCAGCTAAACGGGCTGGGAGTGACTCAGTAAGGTCCTGGTAGGTTATCGCAGGTATCTGGAGCCATGCTGACTGCAGTGCATCCCACAGCTGCTAGGGGGTGTGTGGGAGAGGAAACACACTATCAAGGTGATCCCACAGATGCTGGAGAATATCCATAGAGTGAACACTTTGATCAAGGTGGTTCCACAAATACTCAATATGGTTCAAGTCTTGGTGAATTAGGGGGCCAGGGTGGTACTTAGAAGTCTTGGTCATGCTCCTCTAAAAATAGATGACATTTCTAGCCGTGTGATATGTTGTATTATCTTGCTGGAAGATCCCATCCGCCCCAGGGAAGACAATCAGCATGTATGGGTGCAAGGATGGAGTTATACCCAAAACAGTTGACAGTGCCTTCCACATGGATGAGTTGGCCCAGAGAATGCCATGAAAACAAAACATTCTCCAGACCAAAACACTTCCACCACCAGCTTGTGTTCTTCCAGAAATGGTTGCAGTGTGTTTGCTCTCTGATGTTTCTCACCTGACACACCAAGGTCCATCTTTTCGATGAAGCAGAAAACGTGACTCATCAGAGAAGACAACCCTTTTCCAGTCAGCACAGGTCCAATTCCAATACTGTAACGAAAATTGAAGCATTTTCTGCTGAGGTGCAATGACCATCTGTCTGCTCCAGAGCCCCATTTGCACTAGGGTTCGCTGAACTGTTGTCTGGTAGCCCCCTCAGTTTAGCGGTGAGCTGCTTCAGTGTACATCTGTAGTTTGTCAGTCTGCCCTTGCGACCTTTGAATTCAACGCCTACTTCTAACATGAATGCCAAGAGGTGTTCCGCAGCTTCTATTTCATTTATTTGCAATGGAGCCATTTGTCCACTCACAGGTACAAAGGCAACAAAGCTTTATCATGCAAATTACAATGCGTTGATGTTTGCACAATGAAGCTTTGATTTCTGAAGATACCAGGACTGCCTCCTTCCAGCAGCACCACATTTGATGTTCGTATTTCCCCTCATATGCCTACGTTTTATCTGGCTGACTTCCAAGCCTGTTGAGGACAATATGCAGAAGCTGAGAGGCTCTCTTTGTCTTAGCCCTAGAAGGTGTTATGTCCTGTGCATAACCACCACTTAAATTGAGTGGGTGTAGCAAATATTCCTTTTCTTATGATGCACTCTCCTTTACATTACAGCAATGAGCGATATGTGTACAGACTGCCTATTGCACAGCTTATATACCCACCAAGACACATGACTTCCTTCATGAGCTACGCACTACTAATGTCGAAAGTAGGAAGTGTTCATAATAATGTGACTTGACTGTGTATTTATTCTAATGCAAGTACAATACAATCCCAATGTAATATATATATATATATATATATATATATATATATATATATACACATATATATATATATATATATAGACATATATATAGATAGCTTGGTGCCATGACAACACAATGGCTGAGTGGTTAGCACTGTTGCCACTGTTGTCTACTGACATAGTATATAAATATCTAGTTACTTTTACTATTTCCATAAATTGCTAGCTTTAGTGCGAAACCAGCCTTAGATGGAGGCATTATTTAGATGTGACTGATTAGGGGGCCCAGGTTCCACTTCTTGCCTCCATTAATAGCAGAAAATAGACAGATACATGCAGTATCACTAGTGTTGAGTGGGGGAAAGGTTCTAAACTAAAGTCTTCATACCCATTTGTGTATTCCCCCTAAGTCAGAAGGTTGACAGTCTGCCACATCACTGTCTCCAAACAGTGTAATATAATGTGATGCTTAAAATTCCATCTTAGTTCTGTGTGATAGGCAGTAAGCAGGTTATACAATATTAAATCTCTACTGCAGCAACGTGTGTACTCCGTCCCCGCACAGTGTGATGACTGTCTTGTGCATTGTGCTTCCGAGTCGAGATGTAAATTGGTCTATTTACTCCACTGCTCCATATCACATACATACTTGTCTGTCATCTCTGCGGGGACTCCCATTTGAGATTTGCAGCCCAGCATGTCTATATTTCAGACACACTGTAAATGGAAAAAATCCAGCAAAACAATTACCCAGTCTACTGACCTTATTGAATGCTGTCTGCCCCCGTTTGCTGCAGGTCTGATTTATGACATGTCAACCTTCTGACTGTCTCTGCTCCTTTGCTGAAGATGTAAGCAGAGTCTCAGGATGCTGTCAAATGCTCTCTAAGTGTTATTATATTTTACAGATTTTCAGACTCAGGATATACAGCAGCATGCGATAGATGAAGGAGCATAAAATATAGAGAGTCAGAGAACCATGGATCAATCTGATTGCTTGGAAAATGGAACACCGCCATGTAGTCTGACAGTTATTTAGTATCCTGTGCAGTGCTGACATGACGCAATGCACTCATGATCTTGAAATATGATGCTCTTATTTCACCACAACAGGTCACATCCAGATCAAATGTGGCTACCAATGAGGGAAAAATGTCCAGAAAATATACTTCTAGCAAGGAAGACTGGGAAGGGCATAAAAACAAGCTACTCTTAAGAATTCATGTTTTCTTATATAGCATTCTTGATAGAGAATATTTTGTTGTATTCTATGTTATTGAGAACTAGATTGTGTCCTTCCATTAACTGCTTTTAATTAGTAATCATGATGTGATGTAAAATGAATACCTATACTAGCAGCCATCTATAAAGCATAGCTTCATATTTTACTCTTTCCTTTTATGTAAACAATCTATTTAGTGATGATCGAGCACCAAAGTGTTCGGGCTGAACACATAGTTATGTTCGTGTGCTCGACCGAGCACCCGAGTATAATGTAAGTCAATAAGAGACAACCAGGCACCCCCTGCTCTGAAGAGGGGAGGGTGCCCTGCTCATTGGAAAAGGTGACAGAAACACCACCGAAATGGATCAGGAACAGCATGGGGACGATGTCTGGATGCATCTTGGACTCCCAGGACGCTGTTTGTCCGAGTTGTACGCCACTTTTAAAGACAAAGGGAGAAGGCGGGCCACACCAAATAGGCCCACGTACAGATGTCCTTAACCTAGGCCTTTGAATGTAAGCCGAATACCCATCCTCCCACCCACAGGCCATAGCACTAAATGCACACCTTTAAAAATTAGTGGCCCCGGAAATGGAAATGTTGCCATTTAGGCCTGTGGACACTGAGGCTTTCCTCAGCCTCATGGCGGCAGCCATCCCTCATTACTTAGTCCCCAGCCACCACTATTTTTCTCGGTGTGCCGTCCCCGCATTACACCAGCAATTGTGTCCCGTAATATCACCCGTGCCCTGACCAACACAGTTATTGGGAAGGTCCACTTAACGACTGACACATGGACAAGTGCTTTTGGCCAGGGACGCTACATTTCTTTGACGGCACACTGGGTGAACCTTGTGGAGGCCGGTAGCGAGACATACCCTGGGATGGCACAGGTTCTACCAACGCCAAGGATTGCGGGCCCCCAGTCCATCAGGATTTTCACCACCACCTACCTTAGTTGCAGCAAACCCCCCTTCTCCTACTCCTACTCCACTTCCACCTCTGAATTCTCATCTTGCAGCACCAGTCAGACATCAGTCAGTAGCTGGAAGCAGTGTAGCACGGTGGTGGGGAAGCGGAAACAGGCCGTGCTGAAACTCATTTGCTTAGGTGACAAACAGCACACCGCCGCAGAGCTATATCAGGGTATAAGGGACCAGACCGAGCTGTGGCTCTCGCCACTCAACCTACAACCATGCATGGCTGGTTGTGTCTGATAATGGTCGTAACTTGTTGGCAGCTTTGGAGCTCGGCAAGCTCACACACATGGCAGTCATACAGCATATATATCCCACAATATATATGCACAACAAACATCCCAAACTTATACATTAATATAAATAAAAACATTTACAGCTGACAACGCTTGCGACAGAGGTGCTGGTCTGCCCTGCCGCCAGCGTTTTGTCAGAGCGGGTATTTAGTGTTGCTTGGGGCATAATGACTAATAAGCGCATCCGCCTGTCAACTGAAAATACTGATAGGTTGACTCTTATAAAAATGAACAAGGCCTGGATTGCCCCTGACTTCTCTACTCCACCAGAGGGAAGCGGCTGAACATAAAGGCACTTTAAATGTGTTGTTTATAATGTACTGAAATACACTGTATTCCCATGCACCTCTGCCACCGCAAACCAGGTTATATGGTTCAATCTTACTTTTCTCATCCTTCTCCTCCATCATATCAACATGCTTTTTAGGCTGCCCTTGCTCATAATGTTGTTTAGGGTCAGCTCACCTGCAGGCCCTCACCTATAATGTTTTAGAGGGCAGCTCACCTGCAGGCCCTCGCAATTCATGTTTTTTAGGGTCAGCTCACCTGCAGGCCCTCGCAATTCATGTTTTTTAGGGTCAGCTCACCTGCAGGCCCTCACGTATAATGTTTTACAGGGTCAGCTCACCTGCAGGCCCTCGCAATTCATGTTTTAGAGGGTCAGCTCATCTGCAGGCCCTCGCAATTCATGTTTTTTAGGGTCAGCTCACCTGCAGGCCCTCACGTATAATGTTTTACAGGGTCAGCTCACCTGCAGGCCCTCGCAATTCATGTTTTAGAGGGTCAGCTCATCTGCAGGCCCTCGCAATTCATGTTTTTTAGGTCAGCTCACCTGCAGGCCCTCACATATAATGTTTTACAGGGTCAGCTCACCTGCAGGCCCTCACCTATAATGCTTTAGAGGGTCAGCTCACCTGCAGGCCCTCACATATAATGTTTTAGAGGGTCAGCTCACCTGCAGGCCCTCACATATAATGTTTTACAGGGTCAGCTCACCGCAGGCCCTCGCAATTCATGTTTTTTAGGGTCAGCTCACCAGCAGGCCCTCACAAATAATGTTTTAGAGGGTCAGCTCATCTGCAGGCCCTCGCAATTCATATTTTTTAGGGTCAGCTCACCTGCAGGCCCTCACATATAATGTTTTACAGGGTCAGCTCACCTGCAGGCCCTCACCTATAATGCTTTAGAGGGTCAGCTCACTTGCAGGCCCTCACATATAATGTTTTAAAGGGTCAGCTCACCTGCAGGCCCTCACAAATAATGTTTTACAGAGTCAGCTCACCAGCAGGCCCTCACAAATAATGTTTTAGAGGGTCAGCTCATCTGCAGGCCCTCGCAATTCATATTTTTTAGGGTCAGCTCACCTGCAGGCCCTCACATATAATGTTTTACAGGGTCAGCTCACCGCAGGCCCTCGCAATTCATGTTTTTCAGGGTCAGCTCACCTGCAGGCCCTCACATATAATGTTTTAGAGGGTCAGCTCACCTGCAGGCCCTGGGAAATCGTGTTTTTTAGGGTCAGCTCACCTGCAGACCCGCACAAATAATGTTTTAGAGGGTCAGCTGCCCTGAAGGCACTCTCAAATGATGTTTTAGACGGTCAGCTGTCAACTGAAAATGCTGACAGGTTGACTCATAAAAATGAAGAAGGCCTGGATTGCGCCTGACTTCTCTACTCCGCCAGAGAGAAGTGGCTGAACATAAAGGCACTTTAAATGTGTTGTTTATAATGTACTGAATACACTGTATTCCCATGCACCTCTGTCACCACAAAAAAGGTTATATGGTTCAATCTTCCTTTTCTCGTCCTCCTCCTCCATCATATTAACATGCTTTTTAGGCTGCCCTCGCTCATAATTTTTTTAGGGTCAGCTCACCTGCAGGCCCTCGCAAAGAACGTTTTAGAGGGTCAGCTGCCCTGAATGCACTCGCAAATTATGTTTTAGAGCAGAGGTAGGGAACCTCCGACTCTCCTGCTGCTATGAAACTACAATTCCTAACATGCTCCATTCATTTCTATGGGATTTCAGAGAAGAGCAGAGTAAGTTGTACCTGTGAGGAAAGAACCCAGCTTGACAGAGAGGGAGGGGTAGTGGGGGGGGAGTACAAACCGGATTCCAAAAAAGTTGGGACACTAAACAAATTGTGAGTAAAAACTGAATGCAATGATGTGGAGATGGCAAATGTCAATATTTTATTTGTAATAGAACGTAGATGACAGATCAAACGTTTAATCCGAGTAAATGTATCATTTTAAAGTTAAAATATGTTGATTCAAAATTTCACGGTGTCAACAAATCCCCAAAAAGTTGGGACAAGTAGCAATAAGAGGCTGGAAAAAGTTAATTTGAGCATAACGAAGAGCTGGAAGACCAATTAACACTAATTGGCAAAATGATTGGGTATGAAAAGAGCTTCTCAGAGTGGCAGTGTCTCTCAGAAGCCAAGATGGGTAGAGGATCACCAATTCCCACAATGTTGCGCAGAAAGATAGTGGAGCAATATCAGAAAGGTGTTACCCAGCGAAAAATTGCAAAGACTTTGCATCTATCATCATCAACTGTGCATAACATCATCCGAAGATTCAGAGAATCTGGAACAATCTCTGTGCGTAAGGGTCAAGGCTGTAAAACCATACTGGATGCCCGTGATCTCCGGGCCCTTAAACGACACTGCACCACAAACAGGAATGCTACTGTAAAGGAAATCACAGAATGGGTTCAGGAATACTTCCAGAAACCATTGTCAGTGAACACAATCCACCGTGCCATCCGCCATTGCCAGCTGAAACTCTACAGTGCAAAGAAGCCATTTCTAAGCAAGATCCACAAGCTCAAGCGTTTTCACTGGGCCAGGGATCATTTAAAATGGAGAGTGGCAAAATGGAAGACTGTTCTGTGGTCAAACGAGTCACGATTCGAAGTTCTTTTTGGAAATCTGGGACGCCAGGTCATCCGGACCAAAGAGGACAAGGACAACCCAAGTTGTTATCAACGCTCAGTTCAGAAGCCTGCATCTCTGATGGTATGGGGTTGCATGAGTGCGTGTGGCACGGACAGCTTGCATGTCTGGAAAGGCACCATCAATGCAGAAAAATATATTCAGGTACAACATATGCTCCCATCCAGATGTCATCTCTTTCAGGGAAGACCCTGCATTTTTCAACAAGATAATGCCAGACCACATTCTGCATCAATCACAACATTATGGCTGCGTAGGAGAAAGATCCGGGTACTGAAATGGCCAGTCTGCAGTCCAGATCTTTCACCTATAGAGAACATTTGGCGCATCATAAAGAGGAAGGTGCAACAAAGAAGGCACAAGACAATTGAACAGTTAGAGGCCTGTATGAGACAAGAATGGGAGAGCATTCCTATTTCTAAACTTGAGAAACTGGTCTCCTCGGTCCCCAGACGTCTGTTGAGTGTTGTAAGAAGAAGGGGAGATGCCACACAGTGGTGAAAATGGCCTTGTTCCAACTTTTTGGGGATTAGTTGACACCATGAAATTCTGAATCAACATATTTTTCCCTTAAAATGGTACATTTTCTCAGTTTAAACTTTTGTTCCGTGATTTATGTTCTATTCTGAATAAAATATTAGAAGTTGGCACCTCCACATCATTGCATTCAGTTTTTATTCATGATTTGTATAGTGTCCCAACTTTTCTGGAATCCGGTTTGTACTTACGGTTTTATGGTTATATTGTCATGATAGTACAACTACGTGTACAATGCTACCAGTCATTTTACTATGTAACCAGTATTTTGCACTACTGTATTAATGTGTATTTTTTATATTATTTGTGAAAAACCAAATATATAAAAAAAAAAAGAGCAGAGTAAGTATGCATGCTGGGAGTTGTAGTTTCACAACAGCCGGAGAGACGCAGGTTCCCTACCCCTGTTTTAGAGGGTCAGCTGACCTGAAGGCACTCGAAAATTATGTTTTAGAAGGTCAGCTGACCTGAAGGCACTCGCAATTGATGTTTTAGAGGGTGAGCTGCCCTGAAGGCACTCGCAAATGATATTTTAGAGGGTCAGCTGCCTTGAAGGCACTTGCAAATGATGTTCTAGAGTTATATATGCTTAAAAGTATGTCACATGTACAGTAGCATAGGAATTGTAAGTGTATGCTTCAATAAATTAAAAAAGGTATTTGGGATGCACACACTTTACACAGGGGATGTAGCCCTGATAATGTCACAGACTAGCATACACCGTCTACGGATAAAGTACAGTATATGTCAGTGATATGTATTAAACGCACATACAGTAGATGTGGCACAAATTATTTAAATTTGCGCTACAGATACTGTTTTCTGATGCAGTACAGAATTTGTCACAGAAAGCCACACACTATGGACACTAGATTAGGTCTAGATTATTAAAATTTTCGCTACAGAAACTGTTTTCGGATGTAGTACAGAATTTGGCACAGAAAGACACACACTATGGACACTACATTAGGCCCAGATTATTTAAATTTACGCTACAGAAACTGTTTTCGGATGTAGTAGAGAATTTGTCACAGAAAGACACACACTATGGACACTACATTAGGCCAAGATTATTTAAATTTACGCTAAAGAAACAGTTTTCGGATGCAGTACTGTATCCAAAAGGGATGTGTATTACACGTACACACTACAGAGACAGTAGATGAGGCCTGGCCCCTGATTATTTAAATTTACGCTAAAGAAACAGTTTTCGGATGCAGTACTGTATATGTCAGGGATGTGTATTACACGTACACACTACACAGACAGTAGATGAGGGCTGGCTCCTAATTATTTAAATTTACGCTAAAGAAACAGTTTTCAGATAGTGTACTGTATATGTCATTGATGTGTATTAAACGCACGATAGACAATAAATGTGGCGCTGATTATTTGAATTTACTCAAAAAGACACAGTCTGCGGATTATGTACAGTATATGTCACTTATAGGTATTAAAGAAAAATATCTTGCTGCTGTCAAACACACACACAGCCTTTGAAAAGCTTTTGGTAGTAAAAAAAGCAAAGTTCCCTCCCTACACTATCTGTCCCTTCTTCAGCACGGATGGCCCTGAGACTGATCAATTTCGTGCAGGTAAAAATATCTTGCTGCTGTCAGTCAAATACACACACACACACAGTAGTCCTTAAAAGGACTTTGGGGTCTTTGAAAAGATTTTGGTAGTAAAAACAGCAAATTTCTCTCCTTGCACCATCTATCCTTTCCTCAGCACGGATGTCCCTTAGACTGATCAATTTAGAGCTGATAAAAATAAATTGCTGCTCTCAAACACACACACACAGTAGTCCTTAAAAAGACTTTTAGGTTTTTGAAAAGATTTTTTAGAATAAAAACTGTAAATTTCACTCCCTACACTGTCTTTCCCTTCCTATGCTCTGCTCTCCCTGACTATGACTGATAGGAGCACGTGTCATCAGGTGCTGTATAACCTCCGATGATGGGTTCCGGCCAGCCAGTCACTAATATGGCTACGGCATTACAGTGAAGGGCATTACTTACCTGCACGTTTATTGGCTGCTTAGAAGGCGCCAAACGTGCGGGAAGGAGACTCGAGCATTGCACTCGAGCACATATGGTATTTGGCCGAGTACCGCCATGTGCCGAGCATAGAGATGCTCGAGCCGAACCGGTATTCGGCCGAGCATGCTCACTCATCACTAAATCTATTATAGCACAAATGTTTGATTCGTTTGGGTTGTCCATGTGTTTTGTGGGCAAATAATGTAAAATACAATGTCATGAAGCTGTTATCGCAATTCATGCGATTCTCATCTTCTTTGTGTGGTGCCAAATCAATTAGAAGTATAAGTATGCACGTTCCATACTACTTTCATAATGAGACCAGACACACAATTTGGTTTCATCTTCTGATCCTCCTGAGCAAGAGAGCTTTATTCAAGTTACATTCACTTAAATAGCAGACATGACATCACAAAAGAGGGTGTTCCTTAAGAAAAGATCATTGGCTCCTTAACTTGATAGAAGTGGTTTCAGCAACTTCAACTCTGAGTTCATAGGTAGATTTTAAAACCTAACTCCCCCTCCCCCAGTGACCTTAAAGAGGACTTTTCACCGGTCCAAAGTTTGTTAGTCAAAGGCATGTACATGCAGAGCAGCACCCAGGGATGTCCCTGCACTTACTTGTATCCCTGGGTGCCGCTCCATTCGCCGGCTGTAGCCCCCAATATCGGCGCACGAGCTGCTGCTAGTTTTGCCTTGGGCGGAGACATCTTCTTTTGCCCTGGGCGTCTCCTTCTCCCAGGCTGGAGCGCTGTCCAATCCCAGCGCTCAGCTCATATTCTGGGAGGTTGCAGGATATGAGCTGAGTGCTGCGATTTGCCAGCGCTCCAGCCTGGGAGAAGGAGACGCCCAGGGCAAAAGAGGATGTCTCCGCCCAAGGCAAAACTAGCAGCAGCGGGCAAACGGAGCGGCACCTAGGGATACAAGTAAGTGCAGGGACATCCCTGGGTGCCGCTCTGCATGTATATACCTTTGACTAAAAAACTTTGGACCGGTGAAAGGTCCTCTTTAAGCCAAAGAAATGTACACGTGGTTCACATATCTGGTTAGCTGCCATCTAGTGGACAAAAATGTGCACTACAGAATGTTCACATTATATTTAAAAACCTCTCTCTCATAAAGCTACAGGTATATAATAACACAACACAATTATGGGGTGTTCAGCAGTATATGCAAAGTGTTATAGCATTGCATACTGTACCAAAAAGCCAACTGTGCATTTCAAATCATTACATTTGGGCCACTAATGTGCTGTTTATAATGTTTACAAAGAGAAGAGCTTATCCAGTTCAAGACCAGGCCATTTTTTCCCCCCTTCCTGACCAGAAACGTTTTCGTTTCTATTACATATGGCTTCAAAAGACATAACTTCTTTTATATTTAGTCATTTAAATAATTTGTGTCCTTTTTGGTGCTACATGGGCTTTATTTTGATACCACTTTTATTTTAGTTTTTTTGTATTTATTTTTTAGTGGTAAAGGTTAAAAGGTAAAAATAAAATAGCCTTTCACATTTTTTCATTTTTTTTTCAATAGCAGAAAGTGCAACTAAAACATATTTTGAAATCATATGAGGATGTCTCCGCCCAAGGCAAAACTAGCAGCAGCGGGCAAACGGAGTGGCACCCAGGGATACAAATAAGTGCAGGGACATCCCTGGGTGCCGCTCTGCATGTATATACCTTTGACTAACAAACTTTATGACCGATTAGATATGAGGAAATATAGTTTATGGTCACTGGGGGCATGGCTAGTGTGGGCTAGTGGTGGTAATCTTTTTATCACTTTTTATTTTTTTAAATGTTTTGCTTTTAGTATGCCATGATTGCTGAGACCAGAACAGCGACTCAACGGTGAGCGCAGATATCACGACCTCGGACTCTCTGCTCCTGCAGCTGCATGGTTAGTGTGCAGCTGCCATCTCTGCAAAGACATTTAGAAATGTCCTTGCAGCGATGAACTTGGACTATCCGGACATATAAAGTACATGGGGATTCAGAAGAGGTTAAAGGGATTTTTTGGTTTTAAAGGGAGTCTGTCACCACATTTGGTCATTATAGACCGAGTACACAGTGTTCTGGCTTAACTTCAGATGATTTAAATGGTACCTTTGTTAGTCTCTTGTATGGCTCTCCTGCGTCAAAAATAACTTTTATATATATGCAAATGCGGCTCGCAAGTGCCCAGGGGTGGAGTTTACATCTTTGGAGCCCAGGCTGCTTTGCTTAAGATCCCTACCCTCTCCTTTCCCTTGCGTCCTCCTCCTCTCCCTGTAAAAACCTGTGCCTGCGTTCTGCTTGGCTGGGGCATGTGCACTACAATGCCCACTGTGGTTACGGCATTGATGTAGCTACTGCGCATGCTCCGGCCAACGGATCGTGCACCTGTGCTTACCAACATTCATGATGCTTTCAATTGAAAACAAATACCAGTAAAAAATCTGAATACTCTCACTGATCCTTTACCGTGCTTAAATGATGGTTGGAGACATGGTTCACAAAGTTTTACATTGCTTTAGCAGCATACATATTGTCTTTTGTTGCTTACAATACAAATTCAGACTCATCAGACAGACCTCATATCCTAGTTTCACACAGCACACTGTGGACAGACGTACACACTTCTGATTTGTTCAGTTATAGATCCTAATGGAATCTGATAAATCCCAGTGACATATAAGCAGACCATAAAATTATAGTTTTATTTGATACCGGATAAACTATGGTGTGAAAAACGCCTTGGGATTCCCATTTTCTCTGTATCACTTAAGATTTGTTTTGTTTTATTTTTGTAAATATACAGTGCCTTGCATAAGTATTCACCCCCTTGACTTTTTTCAAATTTTAGTGCCACACAACCTGGAATTAACACGAATTGTTTGAGGAATTGCATCATTTAATTTACAGAACATGCCCCCGACTTTGAAGAAAAAGTCCATGTGCATGAAAAAGTCCATGTGCATAACTATTCACCACCTAAAGTCAATACTTTGTAGAGCCACCTTTTGCGGCAATCACAGCTCCAAGTCGCTTTGGATTAGTCTGTGTGAGCTTGCCACATCTTACCACTGGGATTTTTGCCCATTCCTCCTTGCAAAACTGTTCCAGCTCCTTCAAGTTGGATGGTTTGCACTTGTGAACAGCAATCCTTAAGTATGACCATAGATTTTCTATTGGATTGAGATCTGGGCTTTGACTAGGCCATTCCAACACATTTACATGTTTCCCCTTAAACCACTCAAGTGTTGCTTTAGCAGTGTGTTTGGGGTCATTGTCCTGCTGGAAGGTGAACCTCCGTCCTAGCCTCAAATCACGCACAGAGTGGTACAGGTTTTGCTCAAGAATATCCCTGTATTTAGCACCATCCATCTTTCCCTCAACTCTGACCAGTTTCCCAGTCCTGGCTGCTGAAAAACATCCCCACAGCATGATGCTGCCACCACCATGTTTCACTGTGGGGATGGTGTTCTTTGGGTGATGTGATGTGTCGGGTTTGCACCAGACATAGCATTTTCTTTGATGGCCGAAAAGTTCAATTTGGTCTCATCAGACCAGAGCCCCTTCCTTCATATATTTTGGGAGTCTCCCACATGCCTTTTTGCAAACTCACAATGTGCCTTTTTGTTTTTAGCGGAAAGTAATGGCTTCCATCTGGCCACTTTGCCCAACTCTATGGAGCGTACGGCTTATTGTCGTCCTATGTACAGATATTCCAGTCTCTGCTGTGGAATGCTGCAGCTCCTCCATGGTTACCTTAGGTCTCTGTGCTGCCTCTCCGATTAATGCCCTCCTTGCCCGGGCCGTGAGTTTTGGTGGGTGGCTATCTCTTGGCAGGTTTGCTGTTGTGCCATGTTCCTTCCATTTGGTTATAATAGATTTGATGGTGCTCCTGGGGATCATCAAAGATTTGGATATTTTCTTATAACTTAACCCTGACTTGAACTTCTCAACAACATTGTTCCTTACTTGTTCGGAGAGTTCCTTGGTCTTCATTGCAGTGTTTGGTTAGTGATGCCTCTTGCTGGGGCCTTTCAAAAAAGGTGTGTATATGTAATGACAGAACAAGTGACACTTAGATTGCACATGGCTGGACATCATTTCACAAATTATGTGACTTCTGAAGGTTGTGACACTCAGATTGCACACGGCTGGACATCATTTCACTAATTATGTGACTTCTGAAGGTAATTGGTTGCACCAGAGCTTTTTATGCACTTCCTAACAAAGGGGGTGAATACATAAGCACATGCCAAGTTCTGTTTTCTATTTCTAAACAATATATTTATTTATTTATACAAACACCGAAATACAGCAGCACTGTGGAGGTGTGGATGGGTGCAATTCCTCAGGAAAACGGACAATCTTCCTCAAATATAGTCGCTCAGAGATGAGGCAGCACACCAATGCAAGTAGAGGTGACCCAATTTATTCCAAAGCTACGTTTCTGCCTTCTCAATGAGGCCTTTGTCAAGCAATACAAACAGTGTCAATTTCAAACTTAAATACCCCTGGCCGGGGTCATGTGACGTGGGCGTGACAGAAAATGACATCACTATGATAACACATGTTTTCTTCACATGATCAAAAGTGCATAAAACTGTAAAATAAACAATCGGAGTATGCATCAGCATACATCTAAGGTGCTGTGTCGATACAGTACTGTAAAAAGTCCAAAAAAGTGTCCATAACAGTGTCCAAGGTGAACAATCCACTGTGCCTCTGTAAAACAGACGCACCTCGTGCAAAGCCCCGCACCTATGGGGCAAATGTTAAGAGTGCTAATTAAAAACATTATGTTGCAGCCTACCCTGGTGGATCCGGATGAATCGCATTTACACGGCGTCTTCTCCCGCTAGATGCGCATGCACGGGAATACATCTCCCACTTCAGGCAAGGGAAGCGTCCGTCGGCATGGTATTTATTTATATTTTTTTCTCATTTCACTTCACCAACTTAGAGTATTGTGTTCTGATCTATCACATGAAATTCAGATTAACAAAACATTGAACTTAAGGCTGTAATGTAACAAAATACAAAAAAAAAGTCAAGGGGGTGAATACTTTTGCAAGGCACTGTATTTAGATTACACTTGTTTTTCAAAACCTCTGTCAAATAATCTGATAAATAGTTGTTTTTGCTTTTTTTTATCATAAAATTAAAAATGAATAACTTAATAATAATATTTAAAGGGGTTATCCCACAAATTAAATGGGTTGTCCAGGATTAGAAATCCATTATTGCTTTCTTCCAGCACTGTACCTGTCCATGTTGAGTGTGGTATTGCTATGATCAACAGGGAAAGTTCAGAATGTCGTATTAAAAAATGTCCTTTTTAATATGTGGTAAGGTCTCTATTTCTCTGTAAGATAAGGGCCATGTAACCGCTAAAGACAATTATCTCTATATACATGAAATAAAAGTAATGTGGTATCTCCTCCCGTGATGGTGATGGTATTCGTGTGCTCAGGTGAAAAAATTATTATGAAGGTGAACTCTCTATTTGGCACATGATATCAAAGCAAATGGAAACGTGCAAAGCCCCGCACCTATGGGGCAAATGTTAAGAGTGCTAATTAAAAACATTATGTTGCAGCCTACCCTGGTGGATCCGGATGAATCGCATTTACACGGCGGCGTCTTCTCCCGCTAGATGCGCATGCACGGGAATACATCTCCCACTTCAGGCAAGGGGAAGCGTCCGTCAGCATGGTGAATCACCCACGTGATCTGGGTGACGTCAGCCAAACGTCGCTCCCTCAGGCCAGGGAGGAGTTAGAGGTAAAGTGTCCAATACAAGGAAAAGCTTGTGGTTCCCATAGCGATCGTATGCCACTACAGGGCGGAACGGAATCCCGGCCCATTCGTGTAGCTTCAGCCAGCCAGTGGTAGCTTTCATGTCCGGTGCCATGGGAGGATCCGTCGCTCCGAACGGCACCGAACGCCGGTCCCCCGGTCGCCGACACCGGTCAACCTGGCCGCCTGTCGCCCACAACCACATCATGGAGTAGGGAGACCTGCTACCATGGCAACGCTCCCCCATGGCCACTCAGAGCACTTGTCGCCAACCACATATTCGGCATTCCGGTAATAAAAAGTAAAAAAATAAAAAAATAGAGTATCCAATGACCAAATCCGAATGTATAAATTATGCATGCAACCAATAAGTAAATTAACACTTCATCCGTGTCTCCTGGGCTTGTGTGGCCAAATACATGTTTTGCGATACTCCGGGTCCACCAAGGGCACTGATGCATTGTAACAAAGGTCTCTAATCTAGAGAAAATATAGAAAGAAAAAAATCATCAGTATCATTATATATTGACACTGTAGCAAAGTTATACACCAGAGCATCAAGGGAAGAGCACAAGAGGGACCCGGTCAGTAATAGCCTACATATAAAACAGAGAGACGTTATACTCAGTGTTCAGTCCTGCAGGTTTCAGTGTCCCAAGGCGGTGTATCCACCTAACCTCACGTTGTTTAAGTAATTTCTCTCTATTACCCCCTCTTTTTAAGGGGGGAATGAAGTCAATAATTCGAAATTTCAGCTCAGATTCCCTGTGTTTCAACTCAGTGAAGTGTTTTGACACAGGTAAATCTTTTCTTTTTTGTCTTATAGTGTAGCGGTGATAGTTGAATCGCGTTTTAAAATCTAGCGTGGTCTCTCCTATATACCAGAGATCGCAGGGACAAGATAACAAGTAGATAACAAAGGAGCTATCACAGGTCAGGTAGTGTCTAATGTCATACATCTCCCTTGTAACCGGGTGGGTGAACTGGTTCCCTTTGATCATCTGTTTACAATTAATGCAATTCAAGCACGGGTAGCAGCCCACCCGTCTTGATCCAAAAAACGTCTGCACTTTACCTGGCTTAAAAACCTCTGCCTTCACCAATTTATCCCGGAGGTTCTTAGACCTCCTATAGACAAATAGTGGAGGATTATGAAACTCAGCAATATATGGCAAATTGCTTTTAAGTATATGCCAGTGTTTCCGAACAATACCGGCGATCTCGGGACTTCTGGAGGTGTAGGTAGTGATAAACTTAATGTGTTCCCCTGTGGTTCTTTCTGTTTGTCTATCCTGTCCCAATTCCATAAGATGTTTCCGTACCAGGGAGTGTGGATAGCCTCTATCAGTAAATTTCCTGGCCATCTCTGTCAATCTCTGTTGTCTCCGCTGTCTATCTTTGACTATACGGGATACTCTAAGGAGTTGACTCCTAGGGAGTGAACGCACCATACTCCTAGGATGACAGCTCTCATATTTAAGTAAGTTGTTGCAATCAGTAGGTTTAATATATAAATCGGTCATAAGACCCTGTCCACTAACAGTAACCATAGTGTAACGGATCGCCTGGCACCCCGACTGGGTACCTCCGTTGAACAATGCTCCTATCGCTTCCTGAGGATTCCAAGCGCTCTAGCCGACACCACAACCACCAAACCTGAGAAGCATACGAATCCTCTCAAGCCTCTGAATGCTGTAGACAGTTGAATAGGAACCATACGAATAGGTTTGCACTCCTAGCAGTCAGACTGGAACAGCATGCAATAAATCCTCCCCCAATAATGAGACGACACTTCACTTTGAGGGTTAAACAGGAACTCCTTTCCTGGGGCATACAGCCTCTTTTATTTACACTCCACAAACATAGTACGGCCCACAGGGGTTTGAAATACAACCAATCAATCCGTACAATAAACACAGACACTCCCACACAAAATACAGCGACCAATCAACATACAGCCAGATATATCACAATCCCACATGGCTGGTCCATTGTGGATGTTGATTAGGTCACAGGCAATGTCCATTGTGAATGGTGATTAGGTCACAGGCGATGTCCATTGTGAATGTTGATTAGGTCACAGGTAATGTCCATTGTGGATGTTGATTAGGTCACAGCAATGTCCATTGTAAATGTTGATTAGGTCACAGCAATGTCCATTGTGGATTCTGATTAGGTCACAGGTAATGTCCATTGTGAATGCCAACTGTCATTGGGGCCATAGTCGCAGGGTAAGAGGCTAGCAAGCATGCCTCTCCAATGCCCAGGGATACATGGCAGTTTGTCACACATAGTGTCCAAAAATTGAACTTTCAGTGGTGAATGTGTCAGTGTAAACTGAATGTCCGGATCAAGATTATTGAGAAATGTATGGAATTCAAGCAATAACGGTTCAGGGCCCTCCCAGACGATGAACACGTCATCGATGTATCGCCACCACCCCCGCACGTAGCGGAAGTGGTGGGACACATAGACATGTTCCTCCTCAAGGGAGGCCATGAACACGTTAGCGTAAGTTGGCGCCATATTAGAACCCATCGCGGTTCCGCGTAATTGAAGATAATAGTCCTCACGAAACACAAAATAGTTATATCTGAGCACGATGTTTAGAAGGTCAAGTATAAATTCCTTACATCCCGGAGTATATCCTGCTGAGATTAAGCATCTCCGCACGGCCTCTACACCCCTATCATGGTCAATAGAGGTGTAGAGGCTGACCACGTAGAACGATGCCAAAATAGTGTCAGAGGTAACACTTATTTCAGAAATTTTATTCAAAAAATCACCTGTATCTCGTATGTATGAGCGTGATGTATTGGCATATTGTCGTAAAATTTTATCAAGAAAAATAGATATGTTGGAAAAAATTGAGTCCCTGCTGGACACTATGGGCCTGCCTGGTGGATCTATCAGGGACTTGTGAATGTTAGGCAGTACGTACAAAATTGAAGTTCTAGGGTGTGAGTTTAATAGAAAGGTGAATAGTTGTTTATCAATAATGTCTGCCTTGATTGCTTTTTCCAAGATACCTGTGATTATTTTGAGAATTTCAAACTTTGGATCATGGGACAGTTTTCTATATATCTCTCCATCTGACAATTGTCTCACAATCTCTGCACAGTATTTGGAAGAGTCCATCACCACAACAGCTCCCCCTTTATCGGCAGGTTTCACCGTGAGGGAGCTGTTGGCCATGATCTCCTCCAATGCTGTCATTTCACCAGATGTAATATTAGGTGCGATAAGTGTGTCTGGATCACTTGTCTGTTTATATGCCTGAATATCAAGTTCAACTGCAGTTTTAAATGCGTCCACAGCAGGGCATTTGACCGGAGGGTTAAAGTAACTCTTAACCCTCAGGTCAACCTTGTCCAAAGTCAATTCGCTGCATGTGGTGGACTCAGCCGGTGTCCCAACCACCGAGTGCTGGGAAAACCACACTTTCAATTTCACATTACGGAGTAATTGATTAAAGTCAAGATCAAACTGAAACCAGTCTATTCTAGATGTGGGACAGAATGTTAGACCCTTAGACAACAAATCCATTTGTAATGGTGTAAGAGAGGAAGAGGAAATATTTACCACATTTGGTTTTTCCTCCGTACAGTCCGATTCCTGTTGTATCGTGGTTCTTGGGGTTTTACGCCATCTATGTTGCCGTCTTCCTCCCCGCCTGGATCTTTTGGCGCACTGGGTGTGGATAAAAAAGCAGACTCGTCTGGGTTGTGGGACCTCTGAACCGCAGAATTTTTTCTCTCCTGTCGATCTTTGTTTTGTTGTCTATCTGTTGCTGGTCTCTGTAGTCGTCCTTGTGCTGTTCGTTTATAGTCCCTCTGTTCCTGCCACGTGTATATATTGCCCCGTTTGTAATCCTCCTCGTCTCCCAGCCACTTGCGTCGTTTAATTAATTTTTGTTCACACCTGAATTTTTCCAGGTATTCAGTGCATTTAATAGAGTATGTGTCGAGTTCCTGAGAGTTCATGTTGAAGATATTCGAGATTTAACAGGATAATGTCCATAGCGTATTTGTTAGAGATCTGCGCAAATCTCTGTGTGTATAGAGACTCAACTGGGAACAGATTCGGTTTCAACTGTGAGCGAATACCTCTGGGAATGCGGTGTACTTTATAGTACTCTGCTAAGGTATTCCAATGAAGTTCCATAGCAGTGATCCTTTTGCCATCTGCCTCAAAGAGCCTCTTAAGTTCAATTATGGATGGAGTGGAAAGAAAGGCATTATTACTGACCAGGCCCCCGAGTATCCTCTCTTCATCTTGTCTGGTGTACGTAAAAGTCTCGGATGGGTCCATCACGAAAAAACAGGTGTCACTGTTGAAAGAATGTGCTAGCTGTCTTGTCCAGAATATACAAACACCGAAATACAGCAGCACTGTGGAGGTGTGGATGGGTGCAATTCCTCAGGAAAACGGACAATCTTCCTCAAATATAGTCGCTCAGAGATGAGGCAGCACACCGATGCAAGTAGAAGTGACCCAATTTATTCCAAAGCTACGTTTCTGCCTTCTCAATGAGGCCTTTGTCAAGCAATACAAACAGTGTCAATTTAAAACTTAAATACCCCTGGCCGGGGTCATGTGACGTGGGCGTGACAGAAAATGACATCACTATGATAACACATGTTTTCTTCACATGATCAAAAGTGCATAAAAGTGTAAAATAAACAATCGGAGTATGCATCAGCATACATCTAAGGTGCTGTGTCGATACAGTACTGTAAAAAGTCCAAAAAAGTGTCCATAACAGTGTCCAAGGTGAACAATCCACTGTGCCTCTGTAAAACAGACGCACCTCGTGCAAAGCCCCGCACCTATGGGGCAAATGTTAAGAGTGCTAATTAAAAACATTATGTTGCAGCCTACCCTGGTGGATCCGGATGAATCGCATTTACACGGCGGCGTCTTCTCCCGCTAGATGCGCATGCACGGGAATACATCTCCCACTTCAGGCAAGGGGAAGCGTCCGTCGGCATGGTATTTATTTATATATTTTTCTCATTTCACTTCACCAACTTAGACTATTGTGTTCTGATCTATCACATGAAATTCAGATTAACAAAACATTGAACTTAAGGCTGTAATGTAACAAAATACAAAAAAAAAAAAGTCAAGGGGGTGAATACTTTTGCAAGGCACTGTATTTAGATTACACTTGTTTTTCAAAACTTCTGTCAAATAATCTGATAAATTGTTGTTTTTGCTTTTTTTTTATCATAAAATTAAAAATGAATAACTTAATAATAATATTTAAAGGGGTTATACCACAAATTAAATGGGTTGTCCAGGATTAGAAATCCATTATTGCTTTCTTCCAGCACTGTACCTGTCCATGTTGAGTGTGGTATTGCTATGATCAACAGGGAAAGTTCAGAATGTCGTATTAAAAAATGTCCTTTTTAATATGTGGTAAGGTCTCTATTTCTCTGTAAGATAAGGGCCATGTAACCGCTGAAGACAATTATCTCTATATACATGAAATAAAAGTAATGTGGTATCTCCTCCCGTGATGGTGATGGTATTCGTGTGCTCAGGTCAAAAAATTATTATGAAGGTGAACTCTCTATTTGGCACATGATATCAAAGCAAGTGGAAACGTTATAATTACAATACATGACTGGTTGCTAGGGGTAATTACATATGTAGAGTCAATTTAAACGATTTTAATATTTTAATAAAAACACATGAGGTCTGGAGAAATCTGGTGTTGAGCCACCAGATCCGGTAGCATTCCCTATTTCTGAACTTGTGCTCACAGTCCATATTCTGGTCCGATTTTTTCTATTCCCATCACTTTGAATGATTTTGTGTTACCCGCATGAACTTGGATAAAATGCTTAGAAACAGCTGATGTATGTCTATTGCCTGATTTTATTCACCTGAGCATGCCTATACCAACCGCTGTGGGAGGAGATACCACATGACTTTTATGCATAGAGGTATTCATACTTGTATAGTGGATAAGCAATGCGGAAGGATGATTTTAATGATTTTTGCACTGCAGGATGTGTTTTTATGCTCTTGGAATAAAGATTATGAGTTTTTAACCACAAGTCCCAGAAGATTTGTCCAGGATATCTGGCTTTCAGGTGAAATTTATGGAAAATATAAAAAGTTCACGCTACAGTGATATTATATCATGAAAGTGTAGAAGCATGCAATGGTGATTTCCTCATCTCAAACAATTTATTGAAACAAAAGCCAACAACAGTGGTGGGTATACCCGCACAAAAAATGTCAATGTCTCATTAACTTGTCATGTGGCCTTGAGAATCAATTACAGCTTAACAACGACGTCTCATTATGTTCACAAGTCAATGTATTGTCTGCTGAGGCATGGCATCCCACTCTTCTTGAAGGGCGGCCCTCAGGTCATTGAGGTTTTGGGGTACAGATTTACAAGCCTCTACGTGGCGACTCAGCTGATCCCATAGGTTTTCAATGGGATTTAGGTCTGGAGAAAGTGCAGACCACTCAACTTGAGGTACTCCAGTCTCTAGTAGCCGTTCACTAATGCTACGACCTCAATGAGCTGGTGCATTGTCATCCACGAAGATGGAATTAGTCCTGTGTTGTTCATGCAGAGGCACAATGACTCGATTAATGATGTTAATCAAGTAGTTTAGGCTTGTCACTGTACAACCTGTCCACACTGTAACACCACCACTACCAAAGGCTCATCTGGTGACAACAGCGGCTGGTGCATAGTGCTCTCCTTGACATCTCCAACATCATTGGCAGCCATCATTTCTTCTCAGCGTAAATTGACTTTCATCAGTGAACAGCACTGAAGCCCACTGGTCCAGCATAGATGCTCCCTGGTCCATGCATGATGCCTGTTAACACCACCACCTTGGTCTCATGATGTCAAAATGTGAACAGCATAATGAGGAGGACTGTTTAAATACCAATTCTAATTGAACCAGATAAATTTATTGGGTGATTCATGGATCAAACACCTGTTGTAAATTGTGCAGGTAAGCTGCTTGTTAGAGAACAGCAAGTTGGGCAAAAAGTACTGAAACATTGAACAGCTGGACACGTGCATTCAAAAGTTTAGAGAAGGACACATTAAGTTCACCTGTAAAGGTTAGAGTGCATTGTGGGTTCATCCTGAAATTTTACCCACTAGCCAAATATCCCTAACTTTTTGTGAGTAGTGTATTATCTTTTAACTAAATAAATGCCAAAAAAAAGGAACAATGGTCTCCAATTGCAATTTTCATCCTTTTTATCTTCTTTACTGTACTCCCTATTTGTAGCTCTGGTCTCTTCACTTTCTTTGAATGGTCAGAAGCTTATCCCATGTAGCCATCAAGCACCTAAATCTCCAAGGAGGGCATTGCAGTTAACTCTTGTTAACTCGTTCCAACGTTGTATATAAAATAGTCCCTTCATACTTCATTTGAAATGCCATATCCACTCCATAATAATAGTTCCTATTACTAACCCCATTTCTAACCATTTTCTCTGGAAATAAAATAATCTCTGACTTTTAAAGTGCATAGCACATTACTTAGCTTTTACTGCAGTCTATTAAACTTAATTTACTAGAAACTAAAATCATGATGAAGAAAAAGGCAAAAAACAATATATTCAAGCTCAGTTTGTCTTTCTGTGATGATCATTTAAGGGATATCCAGTGCTTGTGTTAATAATAAAGTATGTACATAAAAACTCACTATCGATTTAAAAGGGCTCTCTTGGCTTTTCATATTGATGGACTCTCCTCAGAATAGGTCATCAATATGAGATCAGTGGGTGTCTGTTTGAAGAGCTTCAGTGAGCGCAGTGGCCTCCTCGCAGCTTACCAAGCACAGTGCTGTCCATTTGGTACCGGCTGTACTTGATATCGCAGATCGGCCCATTCACTGTACCTAGGCCACGTGACTGATGAACGTTATTTCACATGGCCTCATGGAGCTCTGCAGCCTTTTCATACACCTGATCACCAGGGGTTCTGGAAGTTGAACCCCCACTGATCTGATCAGGGTCGTTGCTAGGGTCTCAAAAGATCCGGGGTACAAGCCCCAATGAATATGGCCCAGTTCTCTAACTCGCCCCCGCCTCCCCCCACACACCGCATTTTGCTGTACTTGCTATACAGCAGCACATGCCTGTCACATCCAGGGCCTCCCAGGTGACGTCTCCTCCAACGTAGATCTTCTCTGTCATCATCTTCTCCATTCGGTCTGTATAGACTTCGGTCTCAGCCGCCTCGTCTCTGCAGAGTGTGACACACAGACATCTTAGCTTCCACCAATTTTTATCATCATCTCCCAACCTGGAGTCCCGACAGTGTTATCTTGCTGCTCGCTGTGCCCCCAATACCCCCAAATACTATCCTGAAGAAAAATGAGTGCCCCCATAGTAATAGTGCACCTCATAGTCCCACCAATAGTAATTCCCTTCTAGAATGCCCTCATTAGTAATACTGCCTCCTACAGTGCCCCCAACAGTGATAGTGCTCCCCAAGAATGCCCCTTTTAGTAGAAAAGCCCTCCAGTATTAATAATATCCTCACAGAGCTCCCAGTAGAAATAAGGCCCCCTATTGTTCCCCCAGTGGTAATTAAGCTCTCTACAGACCCTTCAGTAGTTATAAGGCCCCCATAGCAGGGGTGTACATAGAAATCACTGGACCCCATAGCAAGAATCTAAATTGGGTCCCCATTCCCTTTAATAGCCCCTCCCACTACCCATTCCAGGCCTCGCCCTTTGTTCCATGAACTATGCTTGCTGCTGTGTTTTATAATTTATGCCATCAGGGCCGGATTAGGATTACAAAAACAACCCTGGCACACAAAAGAGGTATAATAGATGCAGTGTGTACAGATATATAGATTATACAGAAGTGTTACTGATATGTGAGGTACGAAGTATACTAGATACAGTGTCTACAGATATATGGTATATACAGCAGTGTACTGATATGTGAGGTACAGGGTAAAATATATGCCGTGTGTACAGGTATATAGTATATACAGCAGTGTAGTGATATTTGAGGTATGGGGTATAATATATGCAGTGTGTACAGGTATTTAGTATATACAGCACTGTACTGTTATGTGAGGTGCGAGGTATTATAGATGCAGTGTGTACAGATATATTGTATATACAGCAGGTACTGACATATGAGGTACGAGGTATAATAGATGCAGTGTGTACAGGTATATAGTAAATACAGCAGTGTATTGACGTGAGGTGTGAGGTATTACAGCTCGTACCTCACATATCAGTCCACTGCTGTATTTACAATATATCTGTATACTTCATCTATTATACCTCGTATCTAACATATCAGTACACTGCTGTATATACTATATATCTATACACACTGCATATATTATACCTCATACCTCACATATCAGTACACTGCTGTATATACTATATATCTGTACATATTGCATCTATAATACTGTGTAATCTATGCAGTCTGTGTGTGTCTCTCCAGCCCCCTCAAATATACAGTCCCATTTAAATAACATCCCTCTCTATCTACAGCCCCCTCCAAAATACAGTCCCATGAAAATAACATCACCTCCTCCCCAGCCGCCTTCAACATACAGTCCCAAGTAAATAATATCACCCCCAGCCGCCTCCAACATGCAATCCCATGTAAACATCAACCCCTAACATTCAGATGTAAATAATATCATCCCCCACCAGCCACTGTCAACATACAGTTCCATGTGAATAACATCACCCCCTCAACATTCAGTCCCATGTAAATAACATCACTCCCTTCCTCAGACCCCTGTAATATTCAGTCCAATGTAAATAGCATCACTCCCTCGCACAGCCGCCATCAACATACAGTCCCATATAAATAACATCACTGCCTCCCCAGCACTCTCCGACATACAGTCCCATGTAAATAACATCACTCCCTCCCCTAGCCCCCTCCAACATACAGTCCCATGTAAATAATATCGCTCCCTTCAGCCCTAACATACAGTCTCAGTTGAATAACCACAACTCCCAGCATTGCTCTGCCTCTCCCTTAGGGTGGCCACTGGCTTCACCTCAGAAAGCCGGACCTCACTGACCACGCCCCTAAACCGGTAAACCGTGCCCATATCGGAAGCCACACCACTGTGAAGCCACGCCCCTATCACAGGCTGGGGGAAACAGGGAAGGAGACGTCACCCAGCTTACTTGGATTCCTGGTCACACATTCTGCTGCCATTCACGTGTGACACGAGTGACGAGTGACAACCCTTCTTGATCACAACGGTGGAATGCTTTGCACCCAGCTTTTCCAGAATCAGGTACAACAAGCCCCTAGGCACCTGCCTTGCCGCCAGGCCCTGGGATGCCATCAAATAATACAGTGCATTGCATTAACCCTTGACTTAGTGCACTTGCAGACCTGAAGGGGATTATCAGTTAACTCTTGCCATGGACCCGCCTCTGTACAGCAATCTGACAGCAGTTTCTCTGTTGCTTGCATTAGTATGTGACCCCTTTCCTTTGCTGCCGACGGCACAGAGCTCATGATTTCAGTGCAATCTTCTAAGTTGCATAATGCACCGAGAGGGAGAGAAGACAGGAACATTTCCATCTCACCGCTCAGGAAGGATCTGCAATACTGGGGGAACCTAGCAACACCCCTGGATCTGATCCTGAGAACAGGCAATCAATATCAAAATCCTGGAAACCCCAAAAGAAACAATCTTATGTGGCACACTATTAAAGCAAATAATAGAATAATCCTTTCATACATGGGCACTGTTGTTGGATGACTAGTGTGGGCCCTTATTGATTAGACAACCATAAGAACTTGTTATCAAGTATCAGAAAACATGTTATAACTGGAATCTACTTGCCCAATTGGCTTCTTGCTGATGAAGCACAATCCTGGAAATGCAATGAGAGTCCCTCAGTTTAAGCAGCATGCGTATTTTATGGAGCATTCTCTCTGTTTCAGTAGCTGATTATCTTTTCAATAGAAAACTGGTTAAATCGAATTGATTTATTACCTGTCAATGACAAAGTCTTGTCAGGACGACCACCTCCAAGGAGATAAATAATTCTAAGGCTGACTTCTGAGTGGCTTCCCTAGTGCTTGCTTCCTGATGAATTGAGAGGAGATCTAATAACACACGCTAAATGTTTGTTCATTTATCATAACAACAAGATTTACTGGGTGTATTGCACTAAATTAATTAAATGGACGCCTACAATAGGTGCTGGCGGAGCAATAATCCTGCACTGTGATGCACTAACCATGCCATAAAAATAACAGCTTGATTATATTCAATAATACAAGCAAGAGAACGGTGACAAGCCATGTTTTATAAAGGAAACATACTGTTCTTCTGCCTATTTACGTGTAAATCATATGATCAGTCTAAATTTACTGGTGACAGCACAAGTCTCTGTTAATGCCATACCTGCCAATGCGGTATGCTGCATACATTTCTACCGTATGCCTATAAAGTTGTATATGCCTCTTATTAATTAAATTTACAAAAAAATCCTTAATCCCTTAAAGGGGTATTCCAGAGTTTTATAGGCCATCAATATCAGATCAGTGGGGGTTCAACAACCCAAACCCCCGCCAATTCGCTGTTTCAGAGTAGGTCTAGTGCCTCTGAAAGGCACTGGAACTACACAGCTCCATCTATTGTGTAGTGGACAGAGCTGGTAAATGCAATATTGCTCCTATTGAAGAAATTGCAAACATTCATGGACTTGTGAAGCAAGCCTAAGAGATGAGAGAAGTGAGGTAGCAGGAATGGTGCTTGTAGCTTTGGACCGTGCAGCGTTAGGAAGAATGCACATTTCTTCTCTTTGGGGCACACCCAAATCTCGGGGTCCTCCTGACTGATGGTGTTTTGGGATGCCTTTGACAGAGATGGATTGTGAGGTGCAAGGCAGGATTCCTTGATAGCTGAAGGTGTCATGCAGTGCAGGAAATAATGAGGCCAAGTTAACAGCAAACAGTCCTTACTGAAGAAAAAAGTTCAGGAGCATTAACCACCGTTCTTGAAATGCATGGGGGTTGGAATACTGAATGTTATATGAGGCAATGCGATCTCAGGGCAGTCCTTAAATCAGGCATAGTGCTGATCCTTTTTTTAGACAGATTGTGATATGAAGGTGTCATGCAGTGCAGGAAATAATGAGGCCAAGTTAACAGCAAACATTCCTTTACTGAAGAATTAAGTTCAGTAGCATCGATCACCGTTCTCGAAATACATGGGGGAATGGGGGTTGGAATACTGAATGTTATATGAGGCAATGCGATCTCAGGGCAGTCCTTAAATCAGGCATAGTGCTGAACCATTTTTTTAGACAGATTGTGATACTTACAATAATTTTCTCCACAAATATCCACTGAAGGATATTTTTCTACGCAGATGGCCAATCTGCTCCTCAGGTGTGTGCAGGCACTGTAAGACTTGAATCTCCATTGCCCGAAACATGGCAATGGAGGCCTCATGGTCTTATTCAGACATTTCTCCAAAGGACTTCTCTTCACACCACCATCTTACTTCTGGCATGCCTCTTTATGGATCTATTTGGATCTGTATCCATGTTTCTATCTGTTTGGCTTGTCTCTGATTTAATCCAGAACTGGGTTAAGCTAGCTCTGCTCTCATCAATGTCTGTCTCCACAAATATCCACTGCAGTATATTTTTTTACGCAGATGGCCAATCTGCTCTTCAGGTGTGTGCAGGCACTGTAAGACTTGAATCTCCATTGCCCGAAACATGGCAATGGAGGCCTCATGGTCTTATTCAGACATTTCTACAAAGGACTTCTCTTCACACCCCCATCTTACTTCTGGCTTGCCTCTTTATGGATCCTTTTGGATCTGTATCCATGTTTTTATCTGTTTGGCTTGTCTCTGATTTAATCCAGAACTAGGTTCAGCTAGCTCTGCTCTCATCAATGTTTAGGTTCTAACTGCCTCTAGACTGTTCTAACTTCTCCTGTGTAAAACTGAGGGGCAGGATTTTAGGCTCTGCCTAACATGGCATTCCTTTGGGGCCTTTATTTGACCACTAATTCCATGGCAAAATATCAGCTTCCCTTAATCTTGTCACAAAGGTGCCAATGAGCGTTCAGATGGAGCCCCTCATTCTGTAAAACTACTTCAATGCTGTGGTATGTTTCAGCTGGTACATTCTGTAGATGCTGTAAGACAGTTTCTGAGCTTGCATCATCCCTGTACGATACATTAACAAATGAATATCTTAATGTAGAAATGGGCTTAAAGCGAGTCTTCAGTGATCATTATGTTGTTTTTAGATTTAACATTCTGAGCTGAATCATTTCTTATTACGCCTTGACAGTGGTTTGAATTCAGTTTTTTTTTCTGACACAGAGCTCCTAAACACCTCCATATACAAGGGTTTATAATATAATAGTTAGTGTTGTACTTCAATCAGTAGTGTCATAAAGTAAGCTTCAATTAAAGGGGTTACCTTCGCCTCCCTCTTAGTGCACTGTTTCCTTGCGTCCTTATGAGCGTTTTAGGACTGTGGCTGTACTTAAGACTCTACACACTGTTGTTTAATAAAATGCAATTATTCAACACTACCGAGTCTACTGTCAATTAGTGTACCACCAGGCAGAGAATCTTTTTGATCCTGTGCCTTTGATGTGTCCACAACTTGATACATTTGTCCAGTTGCCCAGGCGGCTTCCCTTCCCAGCAGGCGCATGTGATTGGGCCCATGTGTACCTGCAAAGGGATGTTTAAAGAGGGCATTTTAAAATGAATATGAATATATATATATATATATATATATATATATATATATATATATAAAATCTGGGCAGTTCCCTCTACAATATCCCTGTTGTCGGGAACACGAAAATGAAATTTGAGAAAAGTGTTGTGAGGTATTTGTATAACTTTGCACATTTAGGTACCTAGATATCACCGATTTAAGCTGGGACCTCTTCCCTGCCCGTCACTGTAACCCAATGTTTCCATCCGCAGAATAAACCATCCTCGCCTTTCTTGATCTTCCTTCTTTCTTGTTTCTGGATTGAAGTTCTTTGCTGTCTTATTTCTGCTGTCTCATCTTTGATCCGCCGATCCCAAAGTCATCTTTTTTCAAGTTTGACTGGTCTGACTCAGGAATGGCTTTTCTCTCACAGTCCATTATGTCGAGGCATGACTTTGACCAGACACTTCTCCTTTTCTCCTTGATTGAACTAGGGATCTTCGACAGGGTTACTTCATCCATGGATAGATATGTGGATCTTTTCCAAGGCAGGTCACAATCCCTGAATAGGAGGTGATGTCACAGTACCTAAATCCTGACTGCAGGAATTTATTAGCATGAGATCAGAAGTTCGGGGAAAAAAATAGACTTAACACGACTTAGTTGCATAAAGAGTTTACTAAACTATGATAAAAAGACAAAGATTAAATTAACGGTTACTAAGTCATGAGATAGATGGGCGGGCTCCATCACCCAGCGCCCAACATGGCACTTGACCAAAGCCCATAGGATACAAGACATGTCACCTAAGCTCTCTGTTCCAAAAGTAGGTTTTTTCTACTCTTCTGGTCCCTCCTAGCCCCACCTAAAGGTCAGTACGCATGCACAGTTGCCTCATACTGCCAAAATGTGACCAGGTATGAACATCACTAAATAACTTCATGAAGTTAAAAGGGAAGAACCAATTAAAAACTTGCTTTACAGGGAAGGAACACCATCTATCACTAACCAACATTCAATCCATCCCTTAGAATTCCACCAGGGGTTGATGTGGCAAATACTTTGGAAAATGTGGGGACCTGTCCCTAGGGATATCTACGCTTTTCACTATTCATACACAATAAAGGTACAGTATTATCCACACATAACAAATTAATACACCCAACACTAATTAAACTTAGGTTGTGTACCCATAGAGACTCATGCGACATGGCATATCTTCCCTACAAACCCACATGACTATGGGAAACAACTATAGACTGCAAATGTATGTAAATCAATATACAAACTCACTGTAGTATGTTAGATGAGTTTCTCTGGGTATAGGCTGTCACACATTTGCACCTAGAGTGTCTATAGGTACATCATTAAAGAAAATACAAATCTTGAAATCATACAAATATAAACAATTTCAGGGTCACTGGACTGTATCGTAGTCAAGTCTTTGACCCCTGTCTTTGAGTCAGCTCATGACTTTATGCCTCATTTTGCTGTAGTTGGCTGGCTAGTCCAAGGTATGACCACCAGGATATGAAGGACAATCACAGGGTGGATGGGCAAATTGAAGAACAAAGTCACATTGGGGCCGCATCCAAAAAAGACTCCCCGACCAGGAAGATGGTGGCTTGGCTTTCACAGACTCAGAACTTCTATCAGATTTTCTTCCTCACTGAGGCATCTTCAGTTTGGTGCCAAAACCAGGAGGGATCCTCTGAAGTCTCTCAGGGGAATCTAGACGGATATCCAACTTCTTCTCCTGGATAGTTAGTGTTCTTCAAGAAAAAAAGGGAAAAATGTCTAGCACTGAAAATAAAATCTTAATGCTTTATTGAAAAAATAATTAAAAATCCAACTCCACAAGTCCAAAGTATGTTATGGCCAACGCATTTCGATCAGAAAGATCTTAATAATAGTTTAGTCCCAGATATTTTGTTTTTACAAGGGGTAAGAGGAGAAAAAGGACCCCACAATTTGTTAACCATTTTCTCCTGAATATGTGGTTGTATACTGTTGTTTGGGTAAACTACAGGGTTCAGAAGAGAAAGAGTACCATGTGCCTAGATTGGTGATTTATACAGCACTGGCTGACAACTGCAGAGCCTCTGCAGTTAAATATAAAGAAGAAATCCCCAAGAAATGACCCCATTTTAGAAACCACACCCCTCGCAGTATTTAGTAGGGGGTTTAGTAAGCATTTTGCAATTTTTCCACAGAAATGCCATTTCTATGCCCAATATGTTATGCCCATCATATGCCAGTGTGAATACCCTACATGTGTCCTATAAATACCCTACATGTGGCCCTAATCTTTTGCCTGGACATACAACAGGACTCAGGTGTAAATAAGCACCATGTGCATCTGAGTCTATGTGATGATTTATGCATCTTGTGCTGACAACTGTAGAGACTCTGGGGTAAAATAATAAATGGACCCCCAAGAAGTGACCCTATATCGGAAATTACACCCCTCAAGTTATTTATCAAGGGGTGAAGTGAGCATTTTGATGCCACAGGTGTTTTGCAGAAATGAAATTTGCTTGTTTTCAACACATATGGCATTTCAGTGCCCAATATGCTGTGCCCAGCTTGTGCTATCTGAGGCACACCACACCCGTTACATTTTTGCTAGGTTCTACTGGGTGCTGAAATGTCATAAATGTGGGCATACAAAGCTGTTTGGGTACGCTGCAGGATTAAGAAGGGAAAGACCCCTTTTGATTTACAGATGCCATGTTGCTATTGACCAGCCTCTGGGTACCCGTACAGCCATTTTCTGACAACTTTATGTCTTTTAAATTTTCTCTTAACAGAGCTGTGTGAGGGTTTATTTTCTGTGGGATGAGCTGCCATCATTATTGGTTCCTATTTAGAGGCACATACAACTTTTTGATCACTTTATTTAGCCTTTTTGAAAACAGGATAAAGGCAGCAACTCTGCCTCTCGGTTTTGTTTTTACGGTGCTGGTAAGTACGATTAGAGTATGATTAGAATAGTGTTCCACCACTTTTATACAAAGCATTTTTGTAAAAAAAAAAAAGTTTTTATGTTGCCATTTTCTGAAACCCAATTTTTTTTTACATTTTCTGGCGATGATCTTGTGGGGACTATTTTTTTGGGATGTGACATTTTCATTGGTACCATTTTGGGGTAGATACATTTTGATCACTTGATCACTTTGATCATGTTTTTGTGAGGAGAGATGACGAAAAAATGGCTGTTCTGACACGATTTGCAATTATTTTCTATGGCATTCACCTGACATAGTAGATTAAGTGACATTTTTATAAAGCAGGTTGTTATGGATGAAGCAATATCTAAGGCCTTATTCACACGTCCGCATATATGTCCGCATGTATTTCGCAATTCTGTGGAATACATGCGGACCCATTGACTGTGAATGGGGCACGGAACCATGCGGAGAGTACACACTGTGCTCTACGCATCAGTTTTTGCGGAGCGCGCTGCCGATCGTACGGCCGTAGCTCCGCAATAAAGTAGAGCATGTCCTATTCTTGCCCGCAATTGCAGACAAGAATAGACATTTCTATGGGGCTGCCGGCCGGGTGTGTTTCCATAAACACTACGGACGTGTAAATAAGGCCTAATATGTGTATTTTTCTTTTTTTGCAATTTTAAACAATAAAAGCATTTTTTTTATCCTGTTTTAGTGTCGCTGAGAGTCCTATCTTTGTTATTTTTCTGCCGATCGTCTTGTGTAGGAGATCTTTTTTCGTGGGACAAGGTGACATTTTTTTTGGTATCATTTTGGGGCTCGCTATTATGCATTTTGTGAGGCAAAGTAACAGAAAATGGCTAATTTGGCACAGTTTTAATTTTTTTAACGGTGTTTACCTGACAGGGTGGATAATATGATATTTTTGTAGAGCAGTTCATTATGAATGCAGCGATGCCTATTATACTTACTTTTTTTTTTTTTGTAATTTTACACAATAAAAGCATTTTTGAAAAAAAACTCCTGTTTTTGTGTTGTCATTTTCTTTTTTTTTTTTCCTGCTGATCATCTTGTGTAGAAGCTCATTTCTAGCAGGACGACATGACGTTTTTATTGGTACCATTTTTGGGTACATTGTATTTTTTGAAAGCTCGCTATTACGTTTTTTGTGGGGTAAGGTGAGTAAACCAGGATATTTTGACAGTTTTTATTCCTTTTTTATTCCTTATTTTTATAGAGCAGGTCATTACATAATGTCTATTTGTTTGCAATTTTACACAATAAAAGAATTTTTGAAAAGAAAAAATGGCTATTTTGGCACAGTTTTTATTTATTATTTTTTAATGGTGTTCAACTGACAGGGTAGATCTTGTGACATTTTTATAGAGCTAGTCGTTATGGACATGGCGATAACTAACGTCTATTTATTTATTTTTTTATTGTACATGACTTGATGAGGCTAAAGGGCATTTTTTTACTCTAAACATTTTTTGTCCCTTTTTATATTTTTTTTACTGTCCCACTATTGGACTTCAACTTTTCAGGTTTTAAGCCTTAAGTTTTGTGCTGCACTGAGCCATTAGTTTTATACTTGCCTGGGAAACCCAGCCTGAGGGCTAGGTCTCCAAGGCTTCTGTAGCTTCTAAGCTCCAATGCCTGCGTAAGGCATCAGGATTTACATAGTAGCCATCGCCCCCTGTCACCGGGGCGTGGGAAGCTGATGGGGTCAGATTGGGAGACCCCTCCCCCCTGTGGTCAGTGTTGACCACGTCATCTCAAGGGTTAATCTGAAGCTGAAAATGCCAGCAGATACAGCAGGGGCTCGGGTGTCAGTAATTGCCAGGCCCCTGCCGCTAATCGAGCGGGCCCAGGAGGTGGACTAAAAGAGTTTGTTGTCAGGGCCCCCTCAAAAGTATTATACAATGACAGTATATACAGTGCCATTGTAGGAAATGGACAGACTGGCTGCCGGGCCTTGTCTGAGAATGAGATCTTGACTAGCCACAGGAATAGGAGGTTGCATAAGAGTCAGGAATTGCAAAGAACATGCTGGGGGAAGAGGACTTGTTAAAAAATTTGCTGCGGGGTTGGATCATTTCTAGTTACACCGCTGCACTGCATCAAAAGAGCACATTCCACCATATACATGTACATGAAAATGCATGAAGGGGTTAACTTTTAATGATTACATGGTAAACCCCTACTGGCTGTTAAATATAATCAGGGTCCACAGTGTGATAATCTAATTTCATAGGTGATGCAGCAGGAACAATCAGCAGGCCCACAATAGATACCAACAGAAACACACTGGCTCCTAAAACGTCAATTGCTGTGAATAACTGATATAAATCATAACCCCAATACAAGAACACACAGGTACATAATGTGGGGAATTGCTCTGGTAGACAGGCTTGCGGACGCAGTATAGAGGCAAGGTATACAGTTCGCTGGGTAAAGCAGAAGTGTTTTATTCACACTCGGCGAAACAGAAACAGTCTTTAGTGCTTGTTCACACAAGGCAAAACAGAAACAGTCTTTAGTGCTTGTTCACACAAGGTAAAACACCCGGCAAAAACATAAGTCCCACAGCAAGGTCACCTGAGTGGTCGGTGTTAGTTCACACCTGGCAGTTAGGTCGGCCACACAAAGTTTCCACCAGCGGCTTCCAGGTAGTCTGCACGCCTGTTTGCAGACTCTTGCTCTCAGCCCTGAGAGCTCCACAGCAACACCAGCAGCTTCCAGGATAATCACCTCCCACCTGCTGAGGTGGCTGCCTTTTAAAGGCCCGGAAAAAGTCCGGCCTGGACCGTGGGGAATAGTCTCCCACCCAGCACTTGACTATTCCCAATAAGAGCCGGCCCGGATCGGCTTTGTAGCCATACTAAATATCAATGTGTCAAGCAGCACTAGCTGCTGCTGACACAAAAAATCTGGCTCTTATCTCACCGAGGCCAGGAACCTCGGTGACACGTACCTTCCGTCGACGACGGAACCTTGCGCCCTCTTACAATATATAGTACAAAATAAGTAATTTTATTATTCAGATATACAAAACGTTTAAAATACAAATTCAGCAGCTAAGATACACAGAAAGACAAGGAAAAGCTAGGACTCACACATTCTGTTTCATTAATCAGTACAGACAGTTCATAGATGGACCCAATGTACAACAAATAAAGTCCTTCTATATCACCTATGGCACTGGAGGAGGAAGGTTTCACAAAAAACCCAAACAGTTAAGTACTAACTCCTTCCTAAAGTGGATGTAAGTCTAAGGAAATATACCAATATACCAAAACATCAATAAAGTGCAACGTGCATATAATTGACTGGATACATCTAAGAGTGCTGCATTCAAGTAATACCGACCAGTGTAGTCCTGACCCCACAATAGAGCCACGTACTTAGACCCTGTGCCATTCTAGAAAGCATTCAGACTCCCCAGCATCAGTTACCACGAAAGGAGAGGAGATCTCTAATGTGCTGTAGAAGAGGATGAAGCTATGCAGATACATGGGATCTAGTGAAGGCAACAGCATCCTGGACACACTGACCTCACATCCAGCATGTTTTATGGAGAGGGACACTCTCACCTGAGAAACATCTGAAACTTTGAACCAGTTTCAAACTTCAGATCAGAGGGTCTGAAAACTAATGAAGGAATGAAGATTTCACACTGAAACTTAACGCATTTTGTTATTTAAGATAAAAAGTAACAGGTATAAAAATCATTGCTTTCATATCAAAGGTGCCCATAGCCTTCAAATCGGGGGATTTTGAGATCTCCATTAGAAAAACAAAGCACCAACCATCATGAAGATGTAAGGCTCATCACTGAATTTGGAACATATTTTTTATTTTTTTTGTAATGAGAACTTTAAAAGTGGTGATAATTGCCTCTTACATAGAACAAAAAAATTGCAGCAATAGAGAAACATTGGGATAACTATATTCATTGATTTTAAAGCTTTTTAGATGAATGTGATGCAAGAGCCCAGTTTATACTGTTCTAATTTTTCAACAAAGACACTGTATGTTTCACATTATCGGTATCAAAAGATGAAACTTTTCTTCTTGATCCCAAGACACTTCTCCACCTGCTATTACACTCCTATTCTGTGTCTAGCTGATAAATTACCTGGCTCTTTTTAATTATAAAAACAATTACAATATAAAAACTGCTTTATGGTTGTCAAGAGACACCCTGATAAAGGTAAAAGGTTTACATTCATTCCTCTGTGGCCAGGAAAGTGCAATACTGCTATGATAATTGTTCAGCTGTACTCATTCAATATGTATAGATTTAAATCACTTCTAAAGAGGATAAATTGCTGTCAGTAAGAGCTCATGCACATGTCGCATCATGGCTCTACACAAGGCTGTACACACTCCTGCAACAAGATCCCTATGACAAAAATGTACACCATAGTGCAGAAACAAGCACTAAATCATGTCATACATTTTTATCACAGATTAAGAGGTTAAGGTTATTTCAACAAAAGACAATACCATCAACTGTCTGGACAAAGGAGGTTTCCCTGATCTGCTCTGTGAGGTTGGGCTATGACCAGAGACAGCCGACCACGTATGTGCACAGATCTCTCGGTTATAACCTATGGGAACCACCAAACAATCTGGATATGGATATGTCATAAAGGTCTGTTGGAATATCCCTTTCACTAGATATTACAAAAACAATAGATCACATTCTGAATCTTGTATATTGTCAATTTTCTTTAAATATGTGAAAGCATCATTATAATAAAACTATACCTTATAATGTGTCTAGTGCTTTCATTCCATGCATCCATAATATGTGACAGTAAATTGGCTGAACTTTATATTTGAATAAGATTATAAAGCTCTAACAATAAGGCACGATTCACATGATCGTATTTTTGGTCCGTATCTGATCTGCATTTTTGCAGATCAGATGCAGAATATTACGACCCATTCATTTTAAAGGAGCCACCAAAAATGCGGACAGCACACTGTGTGCAGTCTGCATCCATATATCTGTTCTGCAGTCCCACAAAAAAATATAGAACATATCCTATTCTTGTCTGTTTTGTGGATAAGTATAGGCATTGTTACAATGGGTCCACAAAAAAAAGTAGATGCAAGACGAACACCATTCCTACTTAATACAATGGCCAACAGGTCACTAACATATTTGACTCAGAGCTAAACCCGGTAGCAGTCTCTAAGGAATTGGGTATTCTTTATCCTAACCCCAGCTAGAAGGTAAGGACTTTCCCACAGAGAATGCCTGGAGGACTCTACTTCACTAATAGCTGGCACAGAGTCAGACAATTCCAAGGTGCAGTACAGGAACAGTAGGAAAAAAATATCAAAGTCGGACAAAGCCGACACAATTCAGTCATAGGCGGAGATCAGGCCAAGGTCAATACAGGTAGCAGGCAACTTGATGAGGTCAAGGACACAAGTCAGTTCATACATGTAGAAAGCAAGAAAAAAACAACTTGGTGGAGTAGGAAACAAAGTGACCTTATTGCTGAGACTCGAAGTGGTGTGAGGAAGATCCTAATGAAGCCTAAGATGTGCAGGCATTTGGTGTGCACTGGCCCTTTAATAAGTAGGGTGTAGCACATTTGTGGGTCCCAGGCACAGAGTGGTGCAATGAAGGAGGAGAGTGGTGACTAGAAAGAGAATGGCAAGCATCTGGAGAGGTGAGATGACATTGTTACATCGTTACTTTACAGAGAAGTGTTACCAGATGGTAAATGTACATGTGGACAGGTGTCAGTTGAAAAATGGTTCCTATTACATCTGTAATATGAATGTCATCAAACTCTCACTGACTCTTCAAGTTAGAATACAAGTCTCATTTGGCACATTAATTTGACTCGGTATATTCTTCCTGTGAATAAATCATGATGCATACCATAATTCAGTAACTTGCAGACACACCATTACCTGCAAGAGCTGGAAAAGTAATGATTTTCTCATGACTGTTGAAGGAAATATTACATAATTTTAGCTCGCTCTTCTTAAATCTCTGCTTCAGTTTATTCATAGAGAAATCTTGCAAGCTCCTGCCACTGCACTATGGTCACTCCAAAACGATCATTCCTTCATTGTCCCGTTATATGATCTAAATTCACATACATTTTAGTTTCCTAATAATAATATTTGATTCTATAATAAAAAGAGTTATTGAGTTATTGCCCTTTTGTAGTCTTGTCTAAGCTGATTGACTAATGAACTAATCAACTCAACTATATACAGTAGCTTTTCCTCTGACCTCACTTTCTTGCCTGAGCAATTAGGTTTCTTTAGATCTAGCATTAGGTTACTCTTGCTAGCTAGTGCCTGAAAAAATGCTATGATACATTTGTGTTCCTGTGTACAAACTGCTTCCTGTTTCCTGGATTCTGAACCTGTGCCATCTGTCCTGACCTGTGCCTGTTTACCTTACTGATCCTGTGCCTCCTGCCCTGACTTTTAGATTTTTTCACGGATTCACATAAACTCTGCCAGCCCAGACCTAGAGGTAGCAGCCTAGTAGCTCCCCTGCAGAAAAGGCCACATACCTGTATAGGGTTTAAAGGGTTAATACCAGGAGAATGCCAGCATAATGCCCTCAGGCCTAGCCCAAAGTCAAACCGGTTGGTTGGCACAGTGGTTCCACAACCGACCTAGTGTTGAACTGGTTAAAGGCTCAAAAGCACAGAAAATGTTATACATGGCGGCCCATGTCTGAGTAATTTTGCATTGGCTGATATACAGCTGCTTACATTAAAGATGCAATCGAGAAAATGAAAACCATAGCTATGCACACTATAGTGCATAATGCATACAGCAAATCACGTTTTTTACAGCCCCTATTATGATTTATAATATAATTTATGTGACATTTAATTCATAACTTTAATAATATATTAACAAACACTAATATTATACTTGAGTATGTGATGTCATTATATATAAATCATGAATATTAATCATTTTAATCATGAGTAATAGCTTATTTACATGTTAATTACATGATATATGACATGGACATAACACATTAATCTTTATTTGCCGAGATGTGAAATAGAAAGATAAAGTCACAGCCCTTTATTGTTACAAATGTATGTTGAGCATAAATGTTTTTCTTTTTGAGATCGATATAATGAACATTTATAGTAATTGTGCACATAATCACAATTTATAATCATGAACTACTAATAGGTAGTAATAAAGACCATTAATGCTCGAAACTGAGGCCTAATGCATCAAAATAGCTGAACGCTCTGTTCTGTTGTTTAGATGGACAAACTGTTCTGATCCAAATAAACTACTATGAATGGCTTTTATAAACCAGAAAACAGTACAAAAGCTCCAGACTAAACATTGACCAACTTAAATAATAAAAGAATAGATACAAGTTCAGATAACAAGCACAAGCAGAAAAAAAGAAGATATTGATATTGATAGTCTATGGTAGTGAAATGTTTAATGGTAAAATCCCTGGTCGCCTTCAGTAGTAATGAAGTTTTGATGGCCAGGTGTAGTTGTTAGAATGCTCCTGCAGTGCAGAACAGAAGTTCGCTCATCCCTAAGTATAAGGCATTAAGTATTCTTTACTCTCTGACCCCGTAAAGTGGGAGAGACTTTCTTGCAGTGAATCATCAGATTGCGCTCACTCGGAGTTTCAGATTGCTGGCAGTGATGTAGCAGAGGCCAAAATAGTCTTGAGTCAGGCAGAGGTGTAAAAAGATGTGAAGCCCAGGATGAGCAGAATCACAGTAGCAGTAGCTAAGTTATACCTACAGTGGATATAAAAAGTCTACACACCCCTGTTAAAATGTCAGGTTTCTGTGATTTAAAAAAATGAGACAAAGATAAATCATTTCAGAACTTTTTCCACCTTTAATGTGTGACCTATAAACTGTACAACTCAATTGAAAAACAAACTGGAATCTTTTAGGTAGAGGGAAGAAAAAATTTAAAAATAAAATAATATGGTTGCAGAAGTGTAAACGAATACTTTGTTGAAGCACCTTTTGATTTTATTACAGCACTCAGTCTTTTTGGGTATGAGTCTATCAGCATGGCACATTTTGACTTGGCAAGATTTGCCCATTCTTCTTTGCAAAAACACTCCAAATCTGTCAGATTGCGAGGGCATCTCCTGTGCAGAGCCCTCTTCCGATCACCACACAGATTTTCAATCAGATTCAGGTCTGGGCTCTGGCTGGGCCATTACAAAACTTTAATCTTCTTCTGGTGGAGCCATTCCTTTGTTGATTTGGATGTATGCTTTGGGTCGTTGTCATGCTGAAAGATGAAGTTTCTCAAGTTCATGTTCAGCTTTCTATCAGAAGCCTAAAGGTTTTGTGCCAAAATTGACTGGTATTTGGAACTGTTCATAATTCCCTCTATATTAACTAAGGCCCCAGTTCCAGCTGAAGAAAAACAGCCCCAAAGCATGATGCTGCCCCCACCATGCTTCACTGTGGGTATGGTGTTCTTTTGGTGATGTGCAGTGTTATTTTTGCGCCAAACATATCTTTTGGATTTATGGCCAAAAAGTTCAACCTTGGTTTCATCAGACCATAACGCCTTTTCCCACATGCTTTTGGGAGACTTCAGATGTGTTTTTGCAAAATGTAGCCTGGCTTGGATGTTTTTCTTCATAACAAAAGGCTTTCGTCTTGCTACTCATATGAAGAATACAGGAGATTGTTGTCACATGTACCACACAGCCAGTACTTACCATATATTCCTGCAGCTCCTTTAATGTTGCTGTAGGCCTCTTGGTAGCCTCCAAGACCAGTTTTCTTCTCGTTTTTTCATCAATCTTGGAGGGACGTCTAGTTCTTGGTAGATATGTCGCGAACATAAAATTTTCCGTTCGCAAACGGCGAACGCGAATTTCCGCAAATGTTCGCGAACGTGCGAACAGTGCAAACCGCCATAGACTTCAATAGACAGGCGAATTTTAAAACCCACAGGGACTCCTTCTGGCCACAATAGTGATGGAAAAGTTGTTTCAAGGGGACAAACACCTAGACTGTGGCATGCCGGAGGGGGATCCATAGCAAAACTCCCATGGAAAAATGCGTAGTTGACGCAGAGTGTGGCAAGTTGAATTCGCAATGCGATTAATATAACCTGCATTAATCGCATTGCAAATTCAACTTAAAGCTGAGTTCCTAATGGTTGTATTGCTAGAATTATAATATAACGAAGATTGAGAATTCAATCTTCGTTATAATCTAGCAATACAACCATTAGGAACTCAGCTCTAAGTTGTAATCGCAATGCGAATAATACTTACAATTATTAATCGCTTTGCAAATCCATTTGATGCCTCTATTTGATTGTATATGATGGTTGACTATGACTACCACCAACGTTCTGCTGTCTCCGAGGCAAGATATCTAAAACCCCCCCAGAGGCCATTTGGGCATTTTTGATAGAAAACGCATCAAAAACACATCTGCGTTTTTATATTTTTTTTATTTTATTTTTTTGTGTATTTTGCCACATTTGGTTTCATATTTACATTTGGTATAGGCAAATATGGTAGTCTAGATCATTAGTCTGCCCAAATCTATATTCAGCTACATGGCTTAGAAAATATGCTGTCAAACAATGATCCTAGGTTTTGGTATAGACACATGATCTAGACTACCATATTTGCCTATACCAAATGTAAATATGCAACCAAATGTGGCAAAATACACAAAAAAATAAAATTAAAAAATTATAAAAACGCAGATGCGTTTTTGATGCGTTTTCTATCAAAAACACCCAAATGGGTGTTCAGATATCTTGCCTCGGAGGCAGCAGAACGTTGGTGGTAGTCATAGTCAACCGTCATATACAATCAAATAGAGGCATCAAATGGATTCGCAAAGCAATTAATAATTGTAAGTATTATTCGCATTGTGATTACAACTTAGAGCTGAGTTCCTAATGGTTGTATTGCTAGAATTATAATATAACGAAGATTGAGAATTCAATCTTCGTTATATACTAGCAATACAACCATTAGGAACTCAGCTCTAAGTTGAATTCGCAATGCGATTAATGCAGGTTATATGAATCGCATTGCGAATTAAACTTAGATCTGAGTTCCTAATAGTTGTTGTATTGCTAGAATATAACGAAGATTGAGAATATAGTGCTATTTTCGTTATCTTCGTTATATTCTAGCAATACAACCATTAGGAACTCAGATCTAAGTTGTAATCGCAATGCGAATAATACAGGTTATATTAATCGCATTGCGATTTAAAATTACTAACACTGCAGCTTCAGAAATAATCTAAGATGGATGCTGTCCTTGTGTTTAGATAGGAGGTTCTGGGAGGGAGGGTATGCTGATTGGCTGGAATGTGTCTGCTGACTGTAAGGTACAGGGTCAAAGTTTGCTCAAAGATAAAGTATACGGGCGAACGCGAACATCGAATATGTTCGCCCGAAGCGGCGGATGCGAACAAGCTATGTTCGCCGGGAACTGTTCGGAACATCTCTAGTTCTTGGTATTGTCTCTGTTGTGCCATATTTTCTCCACTTGATGATGACTGTCTTCACTGTGTTCCATGGTATATACAGTCGTGGCCAAAAGTTTTGAGAATGACACAAATATTAGTTTTCACAAAGTTTGCTGCTAAACGCTTTTAGATCTTTGTTTCAGTTGTTTCTGTGATGTAGTGAAATATAATTACACGCACTTCATACGTTTCAAAGGCTTTTATCGACAATTACATGACATTTATGCAAAGAGTCAGTATTTGCAGTGTTGGCCCTTCTTTTTCAGGACCTCTGCAATTCGACTGGGCATGCTCTCAATCAACTTCTGGGCCAATTCCTGACTGATAGCAACCCATTCTTTCATAATCACTTCTTGGAGTTTGTCAGAATTAGTGGGTTTTTGTATGTCCACCCGCCTCTTGAGGATTGACCACAAGTTCTCAGTGGGATTAAGATCTGCAGAGTTTCCAGGCCATGGGCCCAAAATGTCAGCGTTTTGGTCCCCGAGCCACTTAGTTATCACTTTTGCCTTATGGCACGGTGCTCCATCGTGCTGGAAAATGCATTGTTCTTCACCAAACTGTTGTTGGATTGTTGGAAGAAGTTGCTGTTGGAGGGTGTTTTGGTACCATTCTTTATCCATGGCTGTGTTTTTGGGCAAAATTGTGAGTGAGCCCACGCCCTTGGATGAGAAGCAACCCCACACATGAATGGTCTCAGGATGCTTTACTGTTGGCATGACACAGGACTGATAGTAGCGCTCACCTTTTCTTCTCCGGACAAGCCTTTTTCCTGATGCCCCAAACAATGGGAAAGAGGCTTCATCGGAGATTATGACTTTGCACCAGTCCTCAGCAGTCCATTCACCATACTTCCTGCAGAAGATCAATCTGTCCCTGATGTTTTTTTTGGAGAGAAGTGGCTTCTTTGCTGCCCTTCTTGACACCAGGCCATCTTCCAAAAGTCTTCGCCTCACTGTGCGTGCAGATGCGCTCACACCTGCCTGCTGCCATTCCTGAGCAAGCTCTGCACTGGTGGCACTCCGATCCCGCAGCTGAATCCTCTTTTGGAGACGATCCTGGCGCTTGCTGGACTTTCTTGGATGCCCTGAAGCCTTCTTAACAAGTATTGAACCTCTTTCCTTGAAGTTCTTGATGATCCTATAAATTATTGATTGAGGTGCAATCTTAGTAGCCACAATATCCTTGCCTGTGAAGCCATTTTTATGCAACGCAATGATGGCTGCACGCGTTTCTTTGCAGGTGACCATGGTTAACAATGGAAGAACAATGATTTCAAGCATCACTCTCCTTTTAAACATTCATCAACATTCGTCAACATTCTCACCTGAGTTAACAAGACGATTACTGAAATAATCTCAGCAGGTCCTTTAACCACTACAGGACCGCCTAATGCAGGGATGCGTCCTGCGGGCGGTCCTGTAGTTCTGAGACTACGCATCGGCGCGTCATCTCGCGAGACCAGAGACTTCCTGTGAACTCGCGCGCGCGTTCACAGTGAAGCGCGTCTCAGGAGTTCTCCTACAGCCTGCCAGCGATGGTCCATCGCTGGCAGGCTGTAGATGCGAATTAAATCGCATCAAAGAGCTATATCAGACGCTGTTTTGTGAACAGCGTCTGATATAGCTGCTACCTGGTCCTCTGGTGGTCCCATTTGCTGGGATCGACCACCAGAGGACCAGGTAACTATGTAAAGTTGCACCAAACACTACACTAACCCCCCACCCCCTCACCTATTAGCCCCTTGTTAACCCCTTGATCACCCCATCTAGACCCCCTGATCACCCCCCTGTCATTGATCACACCCCTTGTAAGGCTCCATTCAGACGTCCATATGTGTTTTGCGGATCCGTGGATTCCTGGATTCGCGGATCCGCAGATCCTCAAAACACAGACACTGGCAATGTGCTTTCCGCATTTTGCAGATCCGCACATTGCCAGAACTACATAGAAAATGCTTTTCCTTGTCCGCAATTGCGGACAAGAATAGGACATGTTCTATATTCTTGCGGAACGGAAGTGCAGACCCGGAAGCGCGGATCCGTAATTCCGGATCCGAGCGGGACAAAGTCTGTCCCCATAGAAATGAATGGGTCCGCAATTCCGTTCCGCAAACAGAATTGCGGACGTGTGAATGGGGCATAAGGGTCCCATATCACCCCCAGTTAGTTAGCTACTTGTTAGGTAGCTAGCGCCCAGCCCACCGCACCGCAGTCACTGATTTTGGCAGAGATTTTTTCATCCACATTGATCGATGCGAATGAAAAAATCTGTGCCGTTCATTTTTTATTTTTTTTTCAGCGCAGAGGCTGAACGGAAAAAAAAAAATCTCATCACCCGTATGCTCAATATAAGGAGAATCGCAGATACTCCTAATGCTGGCCATACGTGTAATGATTGCGGAGACCTTCAAATGCCAGGGCAGTACAAAAACCTCACAAGTGACCCCATTTTAGAAAGAAGCCACCCCAAGGTATTCCGTGAGGGGTATGGTGAGTTCATGTAAAATTTTATTTTTTGTCACAAGTTAGTGGAATATGAGACTGTAAAACAAAAACAAAAAATCAATTTTCCGCTTGTGCCAAAAATTTTTTCTGTGAACTCGCCATGCCCCTCACTGAATACCTTGGGGTGTCTTCTTTCCACAATGGGGTCACTTGTGGGGTATTTATACTGCCCTGACATTTTAGGGGTCCTAAAGCGTGAGAATCCAAATTCGTAAAAATGCCCTGTGAAATCCTAAAGGTACTCATTGGTTTTAGGGCCCCTTTGCGCATCTTGGCTGCAAAAAAGTGTCACTCATGTGGTAACGCCGTACTCAGGAGAAGTAGGGCAATGTGTTTTGGGGTGTATTTTTATATATTCCCATACTTTGTGTGAGAAATATCGCTGTAAACGACAGCTTTTTACATTTTTTTATTCAAAGTTGTCAATTTACAGAGATATTTCTCTCACCCAGCATGGGTATATGTAAAAATACACCCCAAAACACATTGGCCTACTTCTCCTGAGTACGGCGATACCACATGAGTGACACTTTTTTGCAGCCAAGATGCGCAAAGGGGCCCAAATTCTAATGAGTACCTTTTAGGAGGGCATTTTTGCGCATTTTCTTCTCACGCTTTAGGGCCCCTAAAATGCCATATAAATACCCCACATGTGACCCCATTTTGGAAAGAAGACACCCCAAGGTATTCGCTGAGGGGCATAATGAGTCCATGAAAAATTAAACTTTTTGTCAAAAGTTAGCGGAAAGGGAGACTTTGTGAGAAAAAACAATAAAAAATCAATTTCCACTTGTGCCAAAAAACCTGTGCCAAAAAAAAAATCTTCTATGAACTCGCCATGCCCCTCATGGAATACCTTGGGCTTTTTTCTTTCCAAAATGGGATCACATGTGGGGTATTTATACTGCCCTGGCATTTTAGGGGCCCTAAAGCGTGAGAAGAAAAATGCGTAAAAATGCCCCCCTAAAAGGTACTCATTGGAATTTGGGCCCCTTTGCGCATCTTGGCTACAAAAAAGTGTCACACATGTGGTATCGCCGTACTCAGGAGAAGTAGGGCAATGTGTTTTGGGGTGTAATTTTACATATACCAATGCTGGGTGAGACAAATATCTCTGTAAATTGACAACTTTGAATAAAAAAATGTAAAAAGTTGTCGTTTACAGCGATATTTCTCACACACAGTATAGGTATATGTAAAAATGCACCCCAAAACTCATTGCCCTACTTCTCCTGAGTACGGCGATACCACATGAGTGACACTTTTTTGCAGCCAAGATGCGCAAAGGGGCCCTAAAACCAATGAGTACCTTTAGGATTTCACAGGGCATTTTTACACATTTGGATTCTCATGCTTTAGGGCCCCTAAAATGCCAGGTCAGTATAAATACCCCACAAGTGACCCCATTTTGGAAAGAAGACACCCCAAGGTATTCTGTGAGGGGCATGCCGAGTTCACAGAATTTTTATTTTTTGGCACAAGTTAGCGGAAATTGATATTTTTATTTTATTTAGTTTTTTACAAAGTCTAATATTCCACTAACTTGTGACAAAAAATTAAATTTTACATGAACTCACCATACCCCTCACGGAATACCTTGGGGTGTCTTCTTTCCAAAATGGGGTCACATGTGGGGTATTTATACTGTCCCGGCATTTTAGGGGCCCCTAAAGCGTGAGAAGAAGTCTGGAATCCAAATGCGTAAAAATGCCCTGTGAAATCCTAAAGGTACTCATTGGAACTTTGCCCACCCAGGCTGCAAAAAAGTGGCACACATGTGGTATCGCCGTACTCAGGAGAAGTAGGGCAATGTGTTTTGGGGTGTATTTTTATATATACCCATACTTTGTGTGAGAAATATCTCTGTAAACGACAACTTTTAAAAAATTTTATACAAAGTTGACAATTTACAGAGATATTTCTCTCACCCAACATGGGTATATGTAAAAATACACCCCAAAACACATTGCCCTACTTCTCCTGAGTACAGCGATACCACATAATTGACACTTTTTTGCATCCTAGGTGCGTAAAGGGGCGTAAAGTCCAACAAGTATCTTTAGGTTTTACAGGGTTGCTCACAATTTAGCCCCGCCCAAAATGCCAGAACAGTAAACACACCCCACAAATGACCCCATTTCGGAAAGTAGACACCCCAAGGTAATTCACTGAGGGGCATAGTGAGTCCGTCTGAGATTTTATTTTTTTTTTGCCAGAAGTTAGCAGAAATTGAAACTTTTTTTTTTTTTTCTCAGAAAGTGTCATTTTCCGCTAACTTGTGAAAAAAATGAAATGATACATGAACTCACCATGCCCCTCCACAATACTCTAGGGTGTCTTTCTAAAATGGTGTCATTTGGGGGTATTCATACTATCCTGACATTCTAGCACCTGAAGAAACATGACAGGTGCTCAGAAAGTCAGAGCTGCTTCAAAATGCCGAAATTCACTTTTTTGCTCCATAGTTTGTAAACGCTATAACTTTTACCCAAACCAATAAATATACACTTATTGGACTTTTTTTTTATCAAAGACATGTAGAACAATAAATTTAGTGAAAAATTTATATAGAAATGTAGTTTTTTTAAAAAAATTTACAACAGAAAGTGAAAAATGTCATTTTTTTGCAAAAATGTCGTTAAATTTGTATTAATGGCAAAAAAAGTAAAAATGTCAGCAACAATGAAATACCACTAAATGAAAGCTCTATTAGTGAGAAGAAAAGGAGGTAAAATTCATTTTGGTGGTAAGTTGCATGACGGAGCAATAAACGGTGAAAATAGTGTAGTGCAGAATTGTAAAAAGTGACCTGGTCATTAAGGGTGTTTAAGCTAGGGGAGCTGAAGTGGTTAATGACAGCAATGAAATGCAGTGGAAAGGTTTTTTTTGGGATTGAGTTAATTTTCATTAACTATGGACTATGCAATTCATCTGATCACTCTTCATAACATTCTGGAGTATATGCAAATTGCTATTATAAAAACTTAAGCAACAATTTTTCCAATTTCCAATACTTATGTAATTCTCAAAACTTTTGGCCACGACTGTATAATGCCTTGGAAATTATTTTGTACCCTTCTCCTGACTGATACCTTTTAACAATGAGATTCCTCTGATGCTTTGGAAGCTCTCTGTGGACCATGGCTTTTGCTGTGGGATGCGACTAAGAAAATTTCAGGAAGGACGAACTAGAGCAGCTGAACTTTATTTGGGGTTAATCAGAGGCACTGTAAAGGGTTACAGTGCCTCTGATTAACCCCAAATGAATGAATGATGAATTCACACCTGAGCGTTTTACAGCACGTTCAAACGCGCTGTAAAATGCTCAAGACATGAAAACCAATGCATCCCTATGGGAGTGGTTCACATTTGAGCGTTTTACAGCACGTAAAAATGTGCTGTAAAATGCCCGACGCATAAGCTCATTCAGGAGCGTTTTTTTGGGTGTTTGTCGCGCTTTTCCTCCCATAGACTTCAATGGGAACGCGCGTAAAACGCGCGTTAAGGTGTAGATATGCCTTTTTCTATTGGTCTCCAGATTCACGAACACGCGTTTGACGCGCGTTTCCTATTTGCAAAAACGCGCTAAAATACGCGCGACAAAAACGCGCGTTTCAAAAACGCTCAGGTCTGAACCCCGTGTAAATGATGGCACATGTATGCTGACTCCTATTGAACATGATTTTAAATGTGATTGCTTAATTCTGAACACAGCTACATCCCCAGTTATAAGAGCGTGTGCACACTTATGCAACCACATCATTTTATTTTTATATTTTTTCTTCCCTCCACCTAAAAGATTTCAGTTTGTTTTTCAATTTTCAATTAAGTGGTACAGTTTATAGGTCACATTAAAGGTGGAAAAAGATCTGAAATGATTTATCTTTGTCTCATTTTTTTACAGCACAGAAATCTGACATTTTAACCGGGGTGTGTAGACTTTTTATATCCACTGTATATTCAGGCAAAGAATGTTTAGCTGGGCTGATAAACCCCTATAACAGATCATTACCAACAGAGGACAGAAACTATTGAGGAGCCTTTGTATAGTACTACAGCTTTATGTGTTCCATGTAGCCCCACAATCTCTGCTGCTCTAGATTTCTCTTTTCAACCACTCACTCACCAAGGCAGGTCACCAGTTTGGCCAGTGATTGGCTGAGTGTAGTATGATAAGAACCCAGAAAGACTATACCGCACATCCAATATATAAAAATAAATCAATCTTTATTTAGCACTACAATATTAAAATACTAAGGGAGACATAGTAGAGCTAGAGAGGGTTCAGAGGAGGGCAACTAAAGTAATAACTGAAATGGGGCAACTACAGTACCCTGAAAGATTATCAAAATTAGGGTTATTCACTTTAGAAAAAAGACGACTGAGGGGAGACCTAATAACTATGTATAAGTATATCAGGGGTCAGTACAGAGATCTCTCCCATCATCTATTTATCCCCAGGACTGTGACTGTGACAAGGGGACATCCTCTGCGTCTGGAGGAAAGAAGGTTTGTACACAAACATAGAAAAGGATTCTTCACTGTAAGAGCAGTGAGACTATGGAACTCTCTGCCTGAGGAGGTGGTGATGGTGAGTACAATAAAGGAATTCAAGAGGGGCCTGGATGTATTTCTGGAGTGTAATAATATTACAGGCTATAGCTACTAGAGATGGGTTGTTGATCCAGGGAGTTATTCTGATTGCCTGATTGGAGTCGGGAAGGAATTTTTTATTCCCCTTAAGTGGGGAAAATTGGCTTCTGCCTCACAGGTTTTTTTTTGCCTTCCTCTGGATCAACTAGCAGGATGACAGGCCGAACTGGATGGACAGATGTCTTTTTTCGGCCTTATGTACTATCTTACTATCTTACTATGTTACTGTATACAATAGAAACCTTATGTAAGACCTTTATATGTACTCCCATAAATATATGCAGACTAGACTAAAATAAGGACAATCACAAAAGCCTGGAAACACTAAAGTAAACTAATCCATGTAAAATCTATAATAAAACAGAACATCCAATGAAAAACATGAAGCAACAATAACCATTACGATATCTGTTCATGTGTTCCATAGTATGCCGTGTTGGCTGGTTGCTGGATATTGGTGGGTGTGTACCAAGGGTCATGCGTCGCTGCGGCAGTGCACATCTGCCTCTGTCTCATGCGTAACGGCCACAGATACTTGTGGTGTCCCACTGTATGCCATCTGGTCTGGTTGCCTTGTTTTGCATACTGGCCGCGTATACTTTGTGGTGTTAACATGACCATTAGGCATGTCTCAGCTTTCTGTTCTGTAGGGATGGGGTTAATCTCCTCTTGCTTGGGGTGTGTTCTGTGTGCCATGTAGAGGTTAATCCCTTTTTCTTTTTGTGTGCACCTGTGGGTGATTTGGGCTAATGAGCTGAGCTATATGTTCTCTCTATCCCGTCCCTTGGCTGAGCAACAGCTGCTTTATCATTCCTTGCCAGTCTGTATGCCTAATATGTGTCCGTTGTCTTGTCTGACCTTAACCTGCTTGAGTTCCTGATGTGTTCTGTCTGTGTTCCCTACTTGTTTGGTCTCAGTTTAGTTCTGTTCATGTTTTGTCATCCTGTCTGGTGTTTCTGCTTTTGTTCCAAAGACCTGTGTTTTAACCTTAGTTCCTGTTCAGACTGTGCCTGTGGTTTTGTGCGTTTTATATTCCCTGTCTTCCTGAGTCCTAGTGTCAACTGCCAAGTACACCAGGACCATTCAGGAGGTAGCAGTCTAGTCTCTAACCCACAGAAAGTCCACATACCTGTGTGGGGGTTAAAGGATGAACGCAGAGGAGGCGCAGAATAACGCCCTTAAATTTTGGCCTGACGCTAAACTGGTTACTTGGCACAGAAGTTCCACATTACCACTGATCCGTCTTCATCCATAATCAGTGGATCCATAACACCCATAATGTAGCAGTAGGTGTCCAGGCTCTAGTATGCACACATGACCTGTCCCACGCTAGAAAACTCATGAGTTATGCATGTTGGTAATAATAATCTCTGTGCATCATATGTCCTAGGTGATGTAACACTGGGAGAGTCACTTGTAGAAAATGATTTGGGTGTCCTTGTAGATCATAGATTAAATAACAGCATACAATGTCCATCAGCTGCTTCTACGGCTTCCAGGATATTGTCGTACATTAAAAGATGAATGGACTGACAGGACAGGGATGTAATATTACCACTTTACAAAGAGTTGGTGCAGCCTCATCTGGAAAATGCAGTTCAGTTCTGGGCACCAGTCCATAGAACGGATGCTCTAGAGTTAGAAAAAATACAAAGAAGAATGACTAAACTGATAAGGGGCATGGAGGGTTTTAGTTATGGAGAAAGATTAAAATAATTAAATTTATTTAGTCTTGAGAAGAGAAGTCTAAAGGGGGGCATGATTAACCTATACAAATATATAAATGGGCCATACATAAAATGTGATTAAAAGCTGTTCCATGTAAAATCCCGTTAAAAGACAAGGGGGCCTCCTGTCACGAACCAGTGGGTGTGAACCCACTGTGCCACATATCCTACCTGATCTAAGTGAACCCTTCGATTCTTCACAGTACCCCTGATGGTGGGGATAGACTTTCCCGAGGGGAACAACAGGTCGCTACCTCTTGAGAAGGATAGGCACACGAGGCAGCTGTCCTGGAGGTACCAGGGAAAGGCACCAGAAGTACAGGCGTAGTCAGGCAGGCGGAGTCGTTACCAGGAGCAACAGTGCAGGACCAAAGGATGAGGCAGAGGTGTAGTCAGACAGGCAAAAGGTCAGGGCAGGCAATTTGGGTAGGCAACAGGAGAGTCAAGGCAAGCAGGTAGGGATCAGACGGGTAACAGAATACAGGAACACAAGTACAAGTCAGGAATACAGGAACACAAGTGAATATCAGGAACCTTAGCAGAGCACAAGGACCTTGACACTAAGCCTTCTGGGAAGGGGGCTGAGCCACCTTTATATGTACAGGAGGGCTAGGATTGGTCAAAAAGGTCACATGACCTAACCCATAAAGTCGAGGAAGTGACGCACGCTGGCCCTTAAGGAAGTGTTGCAAGAAACAAGCAGCAAGCATGCTGTGGCCAGGGCTGAGAGGAAACTGTGGAGCCGATCCCAGAACAAAAGCACCTTCACAGAAAAAGTCCAGGACTGCAGCAGTGAATGGAAAGCACTGGCCACAGATTACCACCCGGGACCGCGGTGGTAAGCAGGGTAACAGCGGCGCACAGCAGCCGCTGTTACAGTAAATACACCCCCTCTTTTTGAGTCCCCGACAGGACAGAAACCTTTTTATCAGGACCGGAGCATGAATGTTCTCTTCCGGCTCACAAGACCTCTCCTCAGGTCCAAAGCCCTTCCAGTCCACAAGATAGTAGGTCTTCTTGCCACGCTTCTTGATGTCCAGGATGTCTTTGACCGCAAATGTCTAGTCAGAATCCTCAGATACAGGAGTTGTAGCAGAAGGAGCCGTCGAGATTAAGGACTACTGGTTTTAGTAAGGACACGTGGAAGGCATTGGGAATATGCAGAGAGCGAGAGGCCGAGGTAACTTATATGTCACTTCGTTGATTCTCCTCAATACTTCAAAGGGTCCAAGGAACCTAGGAGCAAACTTGAAACTGGGAACCCTTAAGCGGATGTTTTTAGAGGAGAGCCATACCTTATCTCCAGACAAGAACTGAGGTGGTTTTCTTCTCTCTTGTCTGCATTCATTTTCATGCGGGTCACCGCTTTGTTGATGCAGTCCTTGGTGTCACGCCAAATCTTCATAAAATTCCTAAAAGAGCAATCTGTAACTGCAGTCCAGCCACAGGAACGAAGTGCTCCATCTTGGAGAAGCAGTCCACGACCACCCAAATAGGTGTACATCCGGCAGAAGAGGGCAGATCAGGAACAGGAAGAGGTAACAACAGCGCAGCGCAGGCAGACACATAATCATGCACATCCTTAGACAGTGTGGACCACCAGTAGTGGCGAGACAAAAGTTCTGTGGTCTTGCGGATCCCTGGGTGACCAGCCAGTTTGGAGTTGTGCCCCAAACCTAGTTTACGTTTTCTCTTGGCAGATGGCACGAATGTCATCCCGGAAGGGATGTCTTTTACCAGGACAGGAGCCACTGTGATCAAGCAAGCAGGATCTACAATGTACTGGGGCTCCTCCTGCTGGTCGGAGAAGTCAAATGACCGAGACAGAGCATCTGCCTTGATGTTCTTCTCGGCCAGGTGAAAGTGAAGCTCAAATCAAAACGGGAGAACAAGAGTGCCCACCTGGCTTGGCGAGGGTTCAGACACTGGACTGTCTGCAGATATGTAAGGTTCTTGTGGTCAGTGAAGATTATCACTGGATTCTGGGCCCCCTCCAGTAGATAATGCCACTCCTCCAAGGCAATTTTTATGGCCAGAAGCTCTCTGTCTCCTATACAGTAATTCCTCTCAGCAGGGGAGAAGAGCTTGGAGAAGAATCAACATTTAAACATCTTGCCCTTGGAACCTTTCTGTAGCAAAACAGCACTGACTCCTATGGAGGAGGCGTCCACTTCTAAAAAGAATTGGCAGGAGACATTGGGATGAGGACCTCTTTAATTGGATGAAGGCGGCCTCTGCCTCAGGAGTCCAGTCTCTGGCATTCACCCCTTTCCTAGTAAGAGCAGAGACCGGAGATGTAAGAGATAATTCGGGATGAACTGACGATAGAAATTAGCAAATCCAAGGAAGTGCTGTATAACACACTGGACCATGTGGGCGGGGCCAGTCCATTACTGCATTCAATTTTACAGGATCCATCTGCAACCCAGTATCCGAGACGATGTATCCAAGGAACGTTATAGTAGATTTTTCAAAGATGCATTTCTCGAGTTTGGCATAAAGTCGAGTCTCTCTTAACCGCTGTAAAACTAAATGTCCTGTACATGCCTCCAGTGAATGGTAAGATCTGGAGAATAGATTAGTATGTCGTCCAGGTACACTCTCACGCAGACATCGAGCAGGTCCCGGAAGATATCGTTTAACAACCCCTGGAATACCGCAGGAGCATTGCACAGACCGAAGGGCATGATGAGATACTCGTAGTGTCCATCACGAGTGTTGAAGGCAGTCTTCCACTCATCACTCTCTCGAATGCGGATACAGTTGTATGCACTGCACAGGTCGAATTTTGTGAAGACCATAGCTCCCGGATCCTGTCAAAGAGTTCGAATATTAGCGTTAGAGGGTATCAATTCTTGACTGTTACCTTATTCAGACCTCGGTAGTCCATAGAGGGCCGTAAGAATCCATCTTTCTTCTGCACAAAGAAGAGCCTGGCACCGGCTGGTGAAGTAGATTTCCGGATAAAACCCCTCTCAAGATTCTCCTTGACGTAATCAGACATTGCTTGGGTCTCAGGAAGTGAAAGTGGGTAGACACAACTGCGAGGAGGAGTGGCACCAGGCAGAAAGTCAATCGGAAAATCATATGGATGATGAGGAGGCAGGGTCTCGGCCTCTTCTTTTTTATTCTTTATTTAAGAAAATTAGAAAAGAAAGATACAAGTCTCACCTCTCAGTAATGATGGTGGATATCAAATATGATTGCTAAGAGGCCCCTTGAAAAAACATGTACAGTACATTGTATCTTCTTCAACAAGGTATGACTGGTCTATATATGTCGAAATAAACAGCAAATAAGCAAGTGAATGCAACATGGTAATTCGTATTTGACAGAGCATGAGAGGTCTTCACTTCTCCACATAAATATACTATGGACAGGGGTGAAACAGACAACATCTGGAAACTTGGGTGGGGGACATACTGAAACAGTAGGGGAGGTTTGGAGGAAACATAATACCAAAAAAAGGGGGGGTTAAGGGAGTCTCCTCCAGGTCAGTAAAGCCCGATACTCTGGGGTGTCTTGGAACACAAACCACGGGGTCCAGGAAGTAATGTATTTTTTAAAAGAGCTGTCAGTTCCTCCATTCTCTGGATGTCTTCCACCCTGTGGATCCAAAGATGAGGGAGACTTCCATTTCGCTGGTATGCAGGTTCGAGCAGCATTACCCGGTGACGCAGGATTGACTTGTTGCACAGCCTAGTAGGCAAATCCGAGAGGAACAGTAAAAAGAAACCAGGGGTATTTGGTATGGAAAATGGAAATATTGCGGCTATGGTCCTGTAGACCGACTCCCAAAACTGCCTGAGTTTACTACAATGCCAGAAGATATGAATCAGAGAGCCTTGTGCTGACTCACAACACCAGCACCGCGGAGAGGCAGAGGGAAACATTTTATGAAGGCAGGTTGGAACATAATACCATCTAGACAGTATTTTGTAACCCGCTTCCTGGAATTTGCTAGCTATCAAGGATTTGTGTGTAAAGTGGTATAGTCTTGGCCACTGGTCAGAGGGGATGTCATCCTGTCAGAGGCCCATCTGTCAACGTAGGGAGGGCAAAAATCTGGTCTTGGCATCACCAAAGCCTTATAAAATTCAGACAGAGTGCCGGTATACACCTGATCCAATACATATTTTTTCAAAGCGGGTGAGAGGTCTATTCAACCCTGGGGACGAGGGGATAGTGGAAAGGAAATGGGACAGTTGCCTAACTCTCCAAGGTCCCAATGCACATGGGTCTGTGAGATTATGTAAACCATCGTTCTGAAGTTCTAAAGTAACGGGCTCAACATTTACCCCATAGGCGCCAATTCATGAAAGGGCCAGGGCAACCGCTAGCTGGGCAATCTGGATGTCTTAGGACTGGAAACAGTGGGGATGATGTTGGTGAAACCGTGTCCACACTAGTGTTTTTGCAAAATTGAAGTAGGGTAGGGCCTATGGTGGGGTCGGTAGAGAGTGTAAAAGGGCTCTGAGACTTTGCCCACTGTAAAAGAGCAAGGGAGGACCGGGAACACTGCTGTTCAATAGTAACGCATTGTTTAAAAGGAGTGTGACGGCACCAGTCCATGATTCATTGGAGTATAGTGGCTGCATTATATTTGAGGAGAGCAGGTATTCCCAGGCCCCCCTGTTCCTTCAGGGTATGAAGTGGGTAAAAGAGCAGTTACAAAGAAACTAGGAGGTAATTTTATAGGGAGTGTCTGAAAGAGGTACAGCAGGCGAGGCTGAACATTCATCTTAAATATAGCACATCGGCCAAACCATGTGTAAAGTCCAGTTCGACCATCTCTTAAGATCCTCTCTAATCCGACCCAGAAGGGGGGCATAATTCCTGCTGTATACCTCTCTCAGATCCCTTGGGATCCAAGTACCCAGGCATTTGACGGCTTCGACTGTCCATCTAAATGGGAGAGACGCGGCTAATGATATATTTAAGGCCTCTGATTTTTGGAAGTTGATTTTTAAATTGGCTAGAATGTTGTACGTGTGGAACTCTGCAATCAGATTCGGGAACGAGGTTATGGGCTTGGTGATCATGAACATCAGGTCATACGCATATGTAGAAATCTTAAATTCCTGGGAGCCCACAGAGAGGCCTGTGATATTGGGATTCATCCTCACCTTTTGGAGCAGATGCTCTAGGGTAAGAACAAAAATTAAGGGAGAAAGAGAACAACCCTGACGTGTCCAATTTCGTATGTCAAAAGCGGATGATAATACACCGTTAACCTTCGTAGAGGCAGTGGGAGAGGTATAGAGAGAAGGGATCCAGGCCATCATGGAATCGCCTATGCCCACATGCTTCAAGACTGCAAAAAGCCATGGGCAACTTACTCTGTCGAATGCCTTTTCGGCATCCGTGGACAAAAGACAGAAAGGAGAGTGCTGTAATTTAGCATGGTGAATCAGGTTCAGCACTTTAATGGTATTGTTGCGAGCCTCTCTAGATGGAATGAAGCCCACCTGGTCAGTATGGATAAGACCTGATAAGAGAGGGACAAGGCACGTAGCTAGAATTTTTGCAAACAGCTTGAGGTCTACATTTAGCAGTGAGATAGGACTGTAACTTGCACAGGCCGCTGGATCATTTCCCTCTATGTAAATAACTGTGATATGTGCGTGTGTCATGTCTCTAGGGAGTGGATTCCCTTTTGCTACCATGTTCAATGCCCTAGTGAGCGGGGCCTTTAGAAGGAGTAGGTATTTTTTATAGTAGGAGGCTGATAGTCAATCTGGACCAGGGGCTTTAATGGCTTGCATAGATTTTAGTCCTTCACCTAATTCCTCCTCCGATATTGGTCTATCCAAGTCCATGGTAGCCTCCTGAGTCAGACAGGTATTTGTACATGGCTAATGTTAGGGATGGGTTGTCAGGGTTTGAGCAAGGTAAGTTATATAAAGCCTGATAGTATTGAGCAAAGGCCTCTGCTACCCTACCTGGGTCATTTAGTTTGGGGCCCTGTGAAGTGGCAATCACTCGTACATAATTTCTCACTCTCTGTTCCCATAAGGACTGAGCTAGTGTCCTGCTACATTTATTAAAAAATTTGTCTGCCCTTAGTTAACAGGGTTTTGGTGCGTATAGCAAGTTTCTCCTTAAGTTTCTTCCAAGCCATTAGCAAGGCAGAACAGGAGGCCAGAGCATGAGATTGTTTATGTGAATGTTCCATGCGGGAGACTTCTGCCAGAAGCTGGGAGATCTCTGCTGCTTGCTCTTTCTTGCGTCTGGCTCCATGCTTAATGAGTGCCCCCTTACCGCACATTTATGAGCAGCCCAAACTGTAAGGGGAGAAATCTTCTCCACTTGGTTTTCTTCAAAGTAAATTGAGAGAACCATATGGATATCTTGAGCGATTTCTAGATCCTGTATCAGGGACTCATTCAGTTGCCACTGCCAGGACTTCGGAGCAGGAAGGTGGGATCTCAGAGAAACATGGAGCATAGCATGATCTGAAAAAGTCATAGAATCAATAGTTGAAGAGGCAAGGAGGGGTACCGCAGAGTGCCGTATAAAGAAATAATCTAGCCTAGAGTACACATCTCGTGCTGGAGAGTAAAAGGTACAATCTCTAACATCTAGATTAACAGCCCTCCACACGTCAACCAGCTGGTGGTAGTGAAGGAGACGTTTGATGCAATGGAGATAGGCGTAAGCCAAATGAGAGGCACCTCTGAAGACATCTACCAAAGGGTCTATGGCAAAATTTAAGTCCCCCCGACCAGAAACCATCAAGTCTCGACAATATTCTCGCTAAGGCCGTAAGTTGGTTGGTATTGGGTAGGTATACATTGACAAGGGTATAAAGATGTCCAGCTAGATGACCCTTTACAAATGGATACCTGCCATTATTATCTGATTGGACGTCTACCGATTCCCATGGGGCGGTTCTGGAGACTAGTATGCTTACCCCCCTTGATTTTGAAACAGAATAACAACTGTAGTAGGCGTACGGGTACCTGGGTTATTTAAAAAGGGGTAGAGAGCCCTTGCGGAAGTGGGTCTCCTGTATAAATGCAATTTGTACCTTCTTGCAGAGAATGGAGGATCTTTTCTCAGGTGTGTTCAACCCATTGGCGTTGATGGAAGAAAAATTTAAGGTTGACACATTCCTGACCTACCAGAAAAAAAGGGGGGGGGTTAAGGAGTGATGAAGGTAAGTACAAAAGGTTGGGGAGGGGGGGGACAACACACAAAGTTCAACCTAATAGGAGATATATACAGTAGGTTGGCTTTGTAAGCCAAATACCCGGTCCAGCTAATCTAGAGCGGGTAGAGTGAGAGAAAAGTTAGAGGAATAAAAACTAACAAAAACTATAAATATATCACCAAGACAATGGGAAAAAAATCCACTTGGCGAACCTCTAGATGCCCACAGTTGAGCAGACTGAGAGTCTCGTTTCTACATGGGGAGAGGAAAAGCAAATATAGTTGCTTCCCTTCCCCTGGGCCAAATTTAACAGAACACCAGAAGGTAGCCCCAGCTCCCGTGATAGATTGTAGAAGAGGCTTGAGAATACGTCTCATTGTCAGGGTTCGCCTCGAGACGTCTGGCAGGAGCCTAATCTGAGCGTTCACAAACATAATGGTACCATGTCTCCAGGCCTGTTGTAGAATCTCCTCTTTCTCCCTAAATAAACCCTGCATAAAACATCCCGGGGTGCCAGGTTATCCGGGTGCCTTGGTCCCAGAACTCTATGTACTCTGTCCAGCTCTATCGTTGCGTCCGCCGGCCTGGAGAGAAGGGTATTGAAAATGGTGGACACCACTTTGCTTAGGTCAGTCGCAGGCACCTCCTGCGCAGTTTAATGTTATTACACCGACCTTTGTTTTCCTGATCGTCTAGTTTTCTGGTGCATGCGACCTCCTTAGAACGTTCCCTGAAACGCATATCTATCCTTGTGACCAAGGTGATCAGGTCATTCAGAGAAGAGGGATGGTCACGACCAGCTAATTCATCCTTAATCTGGTCAGAAAGGCCCTCCCAGAACACTGCCTCATTGTTCCATGCAAGTTCGGCAGCCAGGGTACGATGGCTTACTGAACCACAGACGAGGAACCCTGTCGTAAATGCAGCAGAGCTGATGCAGCAGAGGACTTGCGGCCGGGCTCTTCAAAGACAAGCCAGAAAGTCGCCAGGAAAGACTGCAGATTAGTGTTAATCTCTGGACCTCCATGTTCCCAAATAGGATTTGCCCAAGCAAGGGCCTCATCAGACAGCAGGGACACAATGAAGATAACCTTGGACCGCTCAGTGGAAAACTTCTGCCCATGCAACTCAGTGGATCAGACACTGATTCAGGAATCCACAACAGGTTTTTGGATCACCACCATAGCGTGATGGCAGAGGGAGTTGCACACCAGCTGCACACAAATCCAGATTCACCAGTGTGGGAATTGCAGGAGTACCAGCGACTGGCGACTCTGCAGTAGCTGGAGAAGAGATGGCATCCAGACAAGCAGCAACCTTTTGCATGAACTGCATCATGACATCCTGACGTTCGCTCTGGCACCTCACTTCATGTAAAAAATTCCTGAACGACAGGCTTGGGGTGACCAGCAGGGGTCCATGGCCTCAGTGTACTGTCACAAACCAGTGGGTGTTAAACCACTGTGCCACTTGTACAACCTCCTCTAAGGGTGTTGTCTAAGTGAACCTCTCGATTCTTCACGGTACCCCTGATAGTGGGGATAGACTTTCCCAAGGGGAACACCAGGTCGCTACCTTTTGAGGAGGATAGGTACACGTGACAGCTGGTCCAGGCGGACCAGGAAGTACCAGGGAAAGGTACCAGAAGTACAGGCATATTCAGGCAGGCGGAGTTATTAAAAGGAGCAACAGTGCAGGACCGAATGATCAGGCAGAGGCGTAGTCAGACAGGCAAAAGGTCAAGGCAGACGGCACAGGTACAGGTCATGCAATCCGGGTCGGCAACAGGAGAGTCAAGGCAAGCAGGCAGGGATAGCAGAATCCAGGAACACAAGTACAAGTCAGGAATACAGTACAAGTCAATATCAGGAACCTTAGCAGAGCATAAGGAACTTGACACTGAGGCATCTTGGAAGGGGGCTGAGCCACTTATATATGTGCAGGAGGGCTAGGTTTGGTCAGTAAGGTCACATGACCTAACCCATAAAGCCCAGGAAGATACGTGCGCCGGCCCTTAAGGAAGTGCTGCGAGCATGCTGTGGACAGGACTGAGAGGAAACTGTGGTGCGGATCCCAGAACAACAGCATCTACACAAACAGAGCCCACGACTGCTGTGGTAAATTGTGAGCATGGCGCCAGGGACCGCAGTGGTAAGCAGGGGAAAGTTCTGTCTACAGAAGCGTCAAAGCTTCTTTACTGTAAGAACTGTGAATCTGTGGAGTAGTCTACCTCAGGGTGTGGTCACAGCTGGAACAATGGATAGTTTTTAGATGAATTCTTAAAAGTAAATGACATTAATGCTTATAAAAATGAAAATCTGAGTCTCATTTCCTTTCTAGGATTCGCATTCCCACCCATTCCTTGGTTGAACTTGATGGATTTATGTCTTTTTTCATCTGTATTAACTATGTAACTAGCTTTCTCATAAGGTTTCTTTTGTATACAGTACTGTATTTTAATTTTGTGGTGGTAAGAATTAATTTTTTATATATTGGATGTGTAGTGATGAGTGGCAGGGGCAATATTCGAATTTGTAATATTTTGTGAATATTTGGTAGAATATTCGGCATATATTCTCAAATTCGCGAATATGGTGTTGTTTGTGAAAATCGGCAATGTAATATGCGCATAATGGGTGCTCAATACAGGCGTGGGTCACTATAGCTACATTTTTAAAGCTGCTAGAAGTTTCCTGAGACTGGAGAAAATGGTTGGCACGGCAGAACATTACAATAGCTTTATATGTGCTTCAATATACTCGGAATTGTATAATCTGCACTAATGATGCGAATATTTTGGCGCAACACGTGCAACTTCACATTTTAACAGGTCTGACTACATATTAGTGATTGGTACACTAAGTATTGTTGTGAACTTGTGACATCACAGCACTATGTATGTATGTATGTATGTATGTAGCATGTATGTATGGAAAGCAGAACCTCAGCTACACTATATTACTATCTAACCTACTCTGACTATCTCACCCTATCTATTTGTATTATATTTGTATTATAAATATATATAAGCTAACCAACTAAATATCTAATGTAATGACACATGAAAGCAGAGCACAGCAATAACACTGCTGTCTCTCTCAGATCTGCAAAATACTGCACGCAATGGCTGCTGGGGAGGTTCTTATATAGTAAAGGGGTAGGCAACTTTCCTATTGGTTGCCAGGGATGTTGCTTAGCTCAGACAAAGACATTGCAGGATTCTCATTGGCCCACAAGCAAGAAGCAGGGAGGGATCATGGGTTCACATGAAAAAAAATCTAGAATATTCGAAAATTACTAATATACAGTATATATCACTATATTCTAAATATTGGAGAATTCTCGAAGTAGCGATATTTGCGTTTAAAATTCATGATTCGAATATTCGCGCCCATCACTATGGATGTGCTGTCTGTCAGTGTAATTCTTCTGGGTTCTTATCATACTATACCGTTTACATGGTCTATTGGCCAGCACTCTCTTTTATCCTAGTGTGCCCCCTGGGTTTTCATACTAGTAATTGGCTGAGCGGGCATCTTCAGCTACTTCTTGTGAGTCTACCTGTGAGCAGGAAGTGGCCACAAGGATCAGAGCAGAAATGGGCATGGGTGAAGAAAGTAAAGCTTCTTTTTTAAACCAATCTCTTCCTAGCCCCTACAGAAAACCCAGTAATTAAGATGGTTCATTCCTGTAGCAATAACAATTTAGCACTGATTTTATAAATATATTTTCAAATCCAAAGTTGCAGTAATTACAGCAAATATGCTGATGTGAATCATCAGTAAGAACATGGTGATATCGGGGCCTCACCATCTGTGGTCGAAATCAGAATGAAAGATTTTGCTCAATTTAATTTTTGTCTCCAGAATTCTGTGTAAAATTTAAATAGATTGTCAGCTTTAACATTAAATTTGAAAATAAAATAAATATAAAAGGAAACAATCATGTTGTTTACAAATCCAGAGATGGCTGTAGGTAGAGGAAGGACATTACACTTCATAATCACATCTGTGAAAATTGCCTCCCCAGCTGAGCTTCTCCAGCAACCAGGGAGCGCCTCACTGCTCACTACATTTATGTACAAATGCACAAATAGGCTTCGGGTTGGAAACTTCATAAAAAACGAGCAGATTTTGCAGGTTCCCATATGCTCACATCAGCTGTCTGTCATTGTAATTATGTGCCAACACAATAAACCTTAGAAATATTCGTCTATAACCATCCATTTGATTCCCAAAATTCATACTCATATTTTTTTAATGTGACGGAAAAAGGTAGACTCTTACAAATGTCATGGAGAGAAAGTTTTGTATTAGCAAAAATTTGTAATCATAGAATTCAACACCCAAAGACATCAGTCAAAGTGCTTTCTACATTAACTCATTTTGTTGACAGATTATGTTAGATCTACGTTGATAAGATGCCACTAAAGTTGATTTATTTCCTTTACAAATGCCTGTTATGAGTTGGCAAGTGCACACAGATTTATTTATCATGTTATTATATCTTACATTAGATCGGGTTGCTGTGAAGGAAGATAAAAGTCTCTTCAGTGATTTGATGGCAGAAGAGATTAACTAAATAAGTACATGATAATGGCAGGAAAAAAAGTCCACAGTTGTCCATTTTTTGGCTTAGAAACAATAAATTATAGTCAAAAATACCTAAACTGGAAAATCAGAATATTCAAAATAATGACATATGAAAAAGTTCCAAAAAGTTCTCTTTCAATTTTTTTATTCCATTATAGAACCAGCTGAGAATTCTCCTATAATATGTTTATTAGTTCGTTCTCCCACTCCACAGTTTAATCTGAAACTTCCCAGATGCATGGTGTCCACATTTTAGACCTGCATTGTTCTCAAGGTCAGTCAAATATGAAGTGTAACCCATGTTATATATTAGAGAACATAGAAATCGCTGTTATTATTGGATAAATCTGTATACTGCTGTAGACTGAAGGTAGCTACAGGGGCAGGTGCTGGGGCCTGCTGGACTGTGCCATTCTGAACCCAACGAGTTTTATTTTCATATGTGACGGGTTTGCATAAATGTGTCTCCCATTTAGGTTTTGCTCCTGCTCTACATTTACTTCTAAGTCTGTTATCACTATCACAATAAGTCACGCAACACTGACAGGCCTTTCCACCCTTGGGCCCATTTTTTACTTTTACTGTGCCTACAAGCACATTTCTGTCAATGTTGTTGGTTTTAGGAGGCTGAGCAGAGGATGTTTCTTTTAAGCGTCTCTTCTTCTTCTGAATCTGGTCAAGACTGATATCTGACTGGGAAGAACAGCTCTCATTCCAGCTGGACCTTGTATTTAGGCTCCGCAAAGGTAATGACAATCTTAAGGCCTTCCAAAACTTGGAGCTGCTGCGCCTGGAACTTTCCCCCTCCCAGCACACAAAGGGCACACTCTCCTTGAGCTTAGAAATGGTGGTGTGTGATCCATGGAGTGGCTTATATTCTACAAAGATAAGACTGGTGCATACGGCATTATGGCACACAATACCAAGTTTTAACTCCAGCGTACTGATGCTTTTATCTGTCAAGTAGTCAGGACTCAACACAACAATCATTCTTCGACTTCTCTGAATAAAATCAAATACTGCTTCCACTGTATCTAGAAAGTATAAGAGGGAGCATGGCAGAGGACATGAAATGGAAGAGGATTTAAAAAGAGAAAGTGTTAGAAACTAGGAAAAGTCATAGCAGTTTACAGAAAGGAAAATAAGACAGAATTATGTTAGTATTTTGCTCTATAGAAAGATCCAAGCAACAGTATCCCAGACTTGCCTATCTTCTGGAAAATGTTTAAAGCCACAAAGGCACCACAATGACATCTTAAAGGGGTGCTTGATGAGAAGGATCTGCTGGCCAGCTCTTCTATGTAAGGATGGATGCCTCTGGTTTAGCTGAAACATTTATATATTTGAGAGTTTTAAAGTCTGCATTAGGGCTCATGTACATGACCGTATGTATTTTGCTGTCCGCAAAAAATACAGATGATGTCCGTGTGCATTCCGTATTTTGCGTAACAGAACAGCTGGCCCCCTAATAGAACATTACTATCCTTGTCCGTAAAATGGACAATAATAGGACATGTTCTTTTTTCTGTGGAACGGACATACGGAAACATTTTTTTTTGCAGACCCAATGAATGAATGGTTCCGCATAAGGTCCGCGAAAAAAAAACAAAAAACGGAACAGTGACAGAAAGAAAATAATTTTGTGCGCATGAACCCTTAGGGACAGTTTTTCCTACTTTTTCTCAGGCTGCATTTCACTAAAGACTCCATACCAGCTGTAACTCTGAAACTCATATCAGAACTTCATAGATGAAATCTAACAGCAAATGTTGCTGGCTAAATGTATGGACAGATAGGGATTTGCACTGTGACAACAGTCTCTGCAGTTATCTTTAAAACTTTACTTTCTACAAAAATAATATTGACATATAAACTATAAAATGGTATTCAAAGATTAACACTTTAAAGGCTATGTACACCTTGGGGGCATTTTTTTTATTATTACGCTGTACTTATGTTGAGCTAAAAATCATTTTTTCAATAGGTCTTTATTAAAAATATTGAATCCTTTTTTGTGTACATAGCTGAGATGCTCTAGTTGCAGCCTGTGGATTTTTTTTCTTTTTCTTCATCTCGGGAGCAGACAGACTCCTTATATCTGCTCTCTGACATTATAAACACTCATCAAAGCTTAATCCTTATCTTATTGATAAGAATGTGGCTTAAATAAGTGTTTATAGCCTCTTAGTAGTTTAGTCTAGGCCTCCTGGGAGTTGTAGTTTTTTAACAGTTGGAGAGCCTCAGGTTGGCCATCCCTGCACTAGGGAAAGGAAAATTCATAGGATACAGCTGCCTACCCAAGTACAGCGATCAGGCATTAGTGCTGATGTATGATGCCCAACCATACCAAATAGAAGAGCTACTATACTTTCTTCTCTGTTATGGGGCTTACTGCTTAGCTGAATATAATGTCAGGATAGGTCGTCAATATCAAATTGCTGGAGGTCTGACTCCCGGCAACCCCTTTAAGTACATTCAAATAATTACATTCACACTGCAAAAGATATTATTAAACATGAAGAAGGAACCTTTTTACAGATGAGCAGTCTAATATATTTTTAATTTGTAAATTGTATAATCATCTATCAAGTGTATATAATAGGCACGTATTCGTGTTCATCCATGTTTTACGTGACATTAGATTAACGTCATTCATATTCATAACAAAAATGGCCAATTTAATTTATACAGATTAGAATACTGATGCTCATATTCTCAAGCGGAGGTCTGACACAGTAGGAAAAGGGAAGAAATGTAAGTAACAAGTGATTATAAAAAGCTACTTTCTGTTATAAATGTGTAAAATAAAAATACAAATCTAGACACAAAAGACATCAACAAGAAAAAAATTGCATATAAAATAGAGTAAAATCTGGAATTTAATTCAGCAGATACTATCAGGACAGTTCTATTAGATCACGGATTGTAGCTGAATGTAATATTCCATCTCATGAATATTCCTGGAATATTTTAAGGCTCACTGTGAAACCCTTCTGCAAATAATATACATTTTATCAGTGACAGATCTCCCAGTGCCTGGCACAAGGAAATTGGATTACATGATCCACTACTCAAAAACTGTCATGAAGACGTGTTGTGGACATGCCTATAATCTTTGCTATGGCAAATGGTCTATAAAAGAACTATAAAAGGAGGATTTCCTTTGGGTGAACATACGGCAGTTAATTGAGTTTAAAGGTATAGAGGACCATCATTACGGAATATATAATTTTACACTGTAGGACATAAAGTGTAAGGCAGGGTCATCATTCATCTTTTTCATTGCCTCTTTCTGCCTAATTGTTTCTCTTTCACAGAATAATGATGTGAATATGCATATTCAATAACGTCTGCCAAATGAGATTGGTTTGCCCTGAGTTTTCCACTGTTAATTCTGCTTCATTGTACTGTGGTCTCCAACCTTGATTTAAATTCATTGTCGCACACACTGCTGCACAGAAGAATACATAATCCCCTGACATCCTCCTTAAACAGAAATTGAAATTGATTCTATATGATTAGACTAACAAAAAATCTTGTTCCTGAGTGCTGCAGAGTATTCTAGATCAGCGGTCCTCAACCACCGGGCTGAAGACAAGTACTGGGCTGTGGATCATCTGGTAATGGTCCATGGGGAGCTCCTGAGTTGAGCGGTGGGGACAGGAACTACTTGTTCCTGTGCCCCACCGTTTAACGTTATAGGCTGAAGGCTGCTAGGCCTGAGGCCTATAAGGAAGTGCTAGGGTGCAGGATGGTCACAATTGCATCATCACGACCTCCTGCACCAGACAATGTCATCATGCCACCAGAGACCTGGTGCACGAGGTTGCAATGATATTCATGACCGCCTGTACCGCAACACAGGGAGCGGGGGCAGCAAAGTGGAAGAGGCCTGCATCACAGACCGCCGGAGGGAGGTATTTTGTTTTTGAGTTGTGAACACTAAATAGGTGTGTTCAGAAAGAAGTTGTGGTCAAGAAACATTAGAGTAATCTGTGCAGGACTGTGAAAAAAAAGAAAGGGAATGACTTCAGATAAAGGAGACATCACCTGTAAGTCACTGAGTGGGACCTAAATGGGATTATTAATTACTGTGTTTTGTGATGTGCATAATTTACCTCACCCACACCGGTCCGTGGGGAAATTATTTTGAATAAAACCTGTACCTGGTACAAAAAAGGTTGGGGACTACTTCTCTAGATGATCCAAAATGTTGTCTTGTTATAAAAAAAAAGGTGTTGAATGTAAATGATATTTATTTAATCATGTACAATGAGGTTCTTTTATGTATATGTAAAAATGTTATATCATTCCCAACAGATCCCTTGCTCTAATATTGGATTCCTGGTGCCAGTTATTACTAGTAATTTCTATCTCAACATTTAACCATTAAAAAAGTAAGCTGGGCTTACTGCCTGCTATACCGCCAGAGGATTATCAACCAGATATACTCTAACTTAGTTTACTTTGCTTTTCTCACCTGTCTTATCTTGGTAAATTTGAGCATGTCATGTTGAACATAATGTCTGAGCTGCAGGCAGTAGATTACAGATCAGGAGGAACTGAGCAGATTAATATATAGTTTTATGGGAGAAAACCCAGTTTAACGTGTAATTCATTCAATTACTGAATATTCCTGCTCATTCTGTGATTTAATCAAGACAAAGAGGCGGTCCTATCAGTGATTGACAGCCTTCCCTCTATGACTGTGTATACAGAGATAGCTGTCAATCACTGATAGGACCACCTCCTTGACTTCAAAGCCCAACATGTGCAGGAATTTAAATAAATGAAATATGTTATACTGAATTTTCATTAGTCTTCTCAGCTTCTCCTGCTCTATAACCTGCTGCCTGCAGATTATTACACATTTTTATGGAGACAGGTTCCCTTTAAGCTACCCATGCACAATATACTAATGTTGGGTTAATCTGCTGATTTCAGTGGGAACAGCTGACCAACCATTGTGTATAGGGGGTATCTTAACTTCCCCCAATGGCAGATGTCAGGGGAAGTCAGATCAGGGTGTTAGATTTAGACATTCCAAATTCTTTTGCCCTCAGGTGATGGTGTTGCTCTGTCACAGGTGTCTGGCAGTGGCTTAATTCTCTCTACCCATTCAGGAGCCATGCACAACTATCTAGGCACATTAGGGGAGGTTAGCTTTCAGCCAAAAGAGCATTGTGCCAACAGCAAGTCTACGGTCAAGCACAGCTTCAACCATAGCCTTGACCATTTCAGACATCTAGTGGGCCACACTTACTGTCAATCAGTAAAAGTGCCATTAATTCCATAATGCTTCAAACAAGTTCTCATGTTGTGGTACAACATCCTAGTTAGTGTAGCCCATGCATTCTCCGGTCAGGATTCCTACACTCTATGTGATATGCTACCAATTTGACAGACAGAATGAAACAGATTTGGATCTAGTTACTGTACCTCTCCACGCAGAAACTGGCTACCTCCTTGGGAAATTTTCTATAAAAATAAACTTATTGGTTTCCCCCGTGACCACCAGAAAATAGATATAATTCTACAGTGCCTTGAACAAGTATTTATACCACTTGAACTTTTCCACATTACACCCACAAACATATGTATTTTATTGGGATTCTATGGGGAGCCAGCTTGGTGGTGTCTGGTCCGGAGTCCTCCAGCCCCCACCTTGCTAAGTCAGTTATATGTTTGACCAAATATAGCAGTCAAATCTTTAGGCTGAGAATTTTTTATGTTCTGTGAACGATGTTACAAATATCCAAATAGCCCTCGGCAGCATAAAGGTTCCCCACCCCTGTGATAGACTAACAAATTAACAAGTATGTGCAAAGTAAAAAGAAAATGATGCATTGTTTTCAAAAATTCTAATGAATAAAAATCTGGAAAGCGTGGCATATATTTTGTATTTAGCCCCCCTGAGTCACTTCGTAGGGTAGTTACAGCTACAAGTCTTTTGGGTTGTATATCTACCAGCTTTGCAAATCTAGAGGCTGAAATTTTTGACAATTTTTCTTTGCAAAATAGCTCAAGCTCAGTCATATTGGATGGAGAGCATCTGTGAACATTCATTTTCAAGTCTTGCCACAGATTCTCAATAGGATTTAGGTCTGGACTTTGACTGGGCCATAGGTTGTGGCAAACTGCAAATGGGATTTCTTATGGCTTGCTTTAAAAAATTGCTTTCTTCTTGCCTCTCTTCTATAAAGGCCAGATTTGTGGAGTATACGACTAAAGTGTCCTTAAGGGTGCATTCACACGACCGTATACATCAGGCATCCTCAAACTGCGGCCCTCCAGCTGTTGCAAAACTACAACTCCCAGCATGCCTGAACAGCCTACAGGTATCAGCCTACAGCAGGGCATGGTGGGAGTTGTAGTTTTACAACAGCTGGAGGGCCGCAGTTTGAGGATGCCTGGTATAAATGGATCCATATCCGTTCTGCAATTTTGCGGAACGGTGCGGACCCATTAATTTCAATAGGGCCGCAAAAGATGCGGACAGCACACAGTGTGCTGTCCGCATTCGAGTGCCATTCCGCGGCCCCGCAAAAGATATGGAACATGTCCTATTCGGTTGCAGACAAGAATAGGCATTCTCTATATAGCGCCGGCCATGTGCGGTACGCAAAATGTGGAACGCACACGGCCGGTATCCGTGTTTTGTGGATCCGCAATTTGCGGACCGCAAAACACTTACGGTAGTGTGAATGCACATTAATAATAATGCTTTAAAAGTTGCTCAAATATTGAGAATAATATTCATCTAGTGCCACCAGTTGTAAACAAATTCTTAGTGATCTATGTCCACTAGTTTGAAGATAATAATCCCGTATGCTAGCAACTACAAACAAAAATGCAAGCAAATAATTACATTTTAACGTGAATAAGAGAGAAAATGTAACCCCACCTGACATGTCTGTTTTAGCAACTACTTGCATTTCCCATGTAATAATTTTTGAACATCTATTAGTATGACTTTTTATTGTGCCATTCTTTTATTATTCCTTCCTGAAGTTATAAATGAATTGCTATCAGTTTGCAATGAAATTCCAACTGGGTGCTGTCAGTTGGGGGTGGGTCCCTGCATATTCTATCAGTGGCAGGACTAACTGGATAATGTAAGAATGGACATACCTCCAACTGGTAACTCCCAGCATCTCTAATGGCAATTTATAGAGATTATTCAGCAGGAGTATCCATTGAGAATTCTGTCGAAGTGGGTGAATACACTGAATAGGTACAAAGTCTCTTTCTTATAATAACTGCAACTAATGTAGATTATGTTGTAAAAATTTGCTTTCATGTTTAAATTGAATTATTTAATGTTCATAAGGGTGAGGGTATGTTTGGAGTGTGAAAGACGTGGGCACTTTTTAGAGACACACTATATTCATGAATCCTAATGTAATGTCAATGTTAAGCAACAAAATGAAGAGACAATAGAACAAAAAAAACACAAGCACAAAAAAAATCCAAAACATATAAAATGCATTTATTTATTATAAAAATGCATTGTATAACAAAAGGGACTGAGAGGAAAATGACAAAATAAAATAAACAATGAATAATAATAAATGTGCAGGTGATGCAGAAGACAATGAAGCAATGAACATTTATTTTAATAGAGTTCTATGTGGTTTGCAATGAACTCTCATTTAATGAGACACTTTTACACTCACAGACCTGCAATTGGCTATGAAAAGTAATCACCAGAATAGAATTTGCAGAAGCAATGGGATGATGTAAACATCTCTGTGTCTATCACGGACTATGCTAACAGAAGAACACAAGAGCAGTAGTTAGTAGTAGTTTGCAAAGGCTGATGTAATGTTAGGGGTTGTCTCATCATGGACAATGGGGCATATCGCTAGTATATGCCCTCATTGTCTTATAGGTGCGGGTCCCATCGCTGGGACCCGCATCTATATCGAGAAAGGAGCCCCACAAGTGAAGGAGGGCGCACTGCGCATGCGCAGCCGCGCTCCATTCATTTTCTATGGGGCCGGCGAAAATAGCTGGCTCGGCTATTTCCGTCGGCCCCATAGAAATAAATGGGAGTGGAGGCCGCGCATGCACGGTACGCTCCCATTCACTTCTATGGGAAGCCGGCTTGGTGGTGTCTGGACCGGAGTCCTCCAGCCCCCACCTTGCGGGGCTCCGTTCTTGATATAGGTGCGGGTCTCTGCGGTGGGACCCGCAACTATAAGACAAGCGATATGCCGCCATTGTCTATGATGAGACAACCCCTTTAAAATGGTTGTCTCACTTCAGAAAATGATCTTTATCATGTAGACAAAGTTAGTAAGTCAATTACTAATGTATTGTGATTGTCCATATTGCCTCCATGCTGGCTTGATTCATTTTTCCATCACATTATACACTGCTCGTATCCAGGAATTACAGCCATGGCTGCAGCAAAGAGACAAGGTGCATGCATGCTCTCACGGTCTCAACCAACAATGAGGCTGGCCACTTCTGATAGATTGCATGGTGGTCATAACCTCCAGATCCGAACAGTGTATAATGCAATGGAAACATGAATCAAGCCAGCAAAGGAAGCAATATGGACAATCGCAATACATTAGTAAGTGCCTTGTATCAACTGTCGCACTACATTTTATTGGCAAAAACACCACACTTTTCTGCAGTATTGTTCTGGCGTATTTCATTCCCTTTTTGTGCAGTGAAAAACATTGCATCCATATAGAGTTTAGACAACAGTAAAGTAAAAAACACCCTAAAAACAGTAGTCCAGATTTAATAATGTGCCAAATATGTGTCTAAAAAGTGGCACAAATCTGAGCAGTTTGGCATATACCTTTTACACTTTTCTGGACATGCTCGACAGTGGGGTGGGCTTAGCATAAAGGAGTGGGGGCCTAAAATGCACAATTTTGCGCAAGAACTGTGCTGCAATTCTGGAGTAATAATCTGTCTCAAAGTAAGCCAACCAAGTAAGCCTGTCTAAGCTTATATCATTTTAAGGATTAGTGTAAAAACTAAAGTGGGTGCACAGCCGTAAGTAATACAAACAAGGCAAGTGGGTGCTTACACCCCGACGAAGCCAGGTTACTGGCAATACGGGTAGGGTGTTTTCTCCTTCCCCTGATACAGGTGCACAATGGGGCATACTTTCTATTTTTCAGGTCATTAGCATTGTACATTTCTTGTGCTGATGGTTATTATTTATTTTTGTCTATTGCATTATTATGTGTTTACCTGTTTATCTCTATGTATTGATTTTAGGGAATAGTGAGATGGTGGTTGTGTATAGTACAACTCCCAGATGGGTTTGTTTTTAATTGTTTTTATGGGTCTTTGTTATACTTGGTATGAAGTTTTGGATACTTAAATAAAGCTGATCATTATATATTGTTGGTGTGCACACAACTCTTTGCCTACCATCTGTTATTTGTATTTTATCTTTCAGATTAGTAAATCTGGGCCATTTTATGATAATTTCCTGGTGTTTTTTTTTAAATTGCAGTATGCTTTGGATGTTTTTTTTTCAAGATGTTTCCTACAGACTTCTCTATAGGGAAAATCTGCATGTGTTACTTGTCGTTTTTGTGGCAGATTTTATGCGGTTTTGCAGCAGATCTCACCCTTGCATTGCATAGAGTGAAACCCGCACAAAAAATTGCATAAACCAGGGCTCGACAAATCCCAGGCGCCAGGTCGCCATGGCGACCAGGAATTTGGTCCTGGCGTCTGGGTATTTGTCAGCCCGTTCTCTCAGGTGCCCGGGTGCAGGGCCAGCGCGTCCTATACGCGGACTAAGAGCGCCGGCCCCCTTCATGCTGCAGCCGCCCGAGCGCTCTATATAGAGCCTCAGGCGGCTGCAGCACTGCCCGGGCTGGCGCGTCCATGAGGGCGCACCTCCCGGGCGCAGCATAAAGAGAGGGACTGACAGGAGGGAAACGCTCAGCGCTCCCTCCTGTCAGTCCCTCATTGTAGCGTGGCCGAGCCCTGTATGGTCCGCGGTACAGGAGCATCTGTCTCCTGTACCCGGCCGGACTGACATGAAGTGCGCACACAGTGTGCACTTCCTGTCAGTCCGCCCGGGTACAGGAAACTAAAGCTGTACCCGTGGGACCATACAAAGCTCGGCCACGCTACATTACAGGCGGGGGAGGGAGGGGGATAATGACAAGGGGGGAAAGTGAATGATATGGGGGGAAAGTGAATGACAAGAGGGGGAAAGTGAATGACAAGAGAGGGAAAGTGAATGACAAGAGGGGGAAAGATAATGACAAGGGGGAAGTGAATGACAAGGGGAGAAAGTGAATGACAAGGGGGGAAAGTGAATGACAAGGAGGGGGGGGAGAAAGTAAATGACAAGGGGAGAAAGTGAATGACAAGTGGCGGGGGGGGGAAGTAAATGACAAGGTGGGAAAGATAATGACAAGGGGGGAAAGATAATGACAAGGGGGGAAAGATAATGACAAGGGGGAAGTGAATGACAAGAGGGGGAAAGAGATTGACAAGACGAGGGGGAAAGAGAATGACAAGGGGGGGGGGGGAGAATGATAAAGGGGGGGGAGAGAATGACAAGGGGGGAAAGTGAATGACAAGAGGGGGAAAGAGCTGGGCGTTGTAGTGATGCGGGGACTGAGCGCCAGCTGGGGGTTGTAGTGCTCAGTAAAATGTCATGGTGCCCGCTGTGTTTGTGCCCTCCGGACCCCTCTGCCCTCTCCTCCGGACCCCTCTGCTCTCTTCTCCGGACCCCTCTGCCCTCCCCTCCGGACCCCTGTGCCCTCCCCTCCGGACCCCTCTGCCCTCTCCTCCGGACCCCTCTGCCCTCCCCTCCGGACCCTGTAATCCTTGTAAGGGTTTCCACATGTCATGGCGGCCGCCAGGGGCGATCACTTAGATGCTGGCAGCATCTGACGTGTCATATAACCTATTGAAGAGGGGAAGCATTATGGGGGGCCCTATATACTCGCACATTATGGGGGGCACTATGGAGAACAGGGGAAGGAAAACTATGGGGGCATCTACTGGGGGCCCTATGTACTGGCATGCATTATTGGGGGGCTCTATGGAGAAGTGGGGGGGAGGAGCACTATGGGGGCATCTATTGGGGGCTTTATGACGCGGTTCCGCCTGGCTCCTAACTTTTTTAGCTGGCTCCTAGATTCCAAGGAAATTTGTAAAGCCCTGGCATAAACTACTGAGATGATGTTGATTTCTAAATCGGCATGGCAGGAGAATTTCCGCACGGAAAGAAAAAGCGAGGTGTACTGTATATGAGATTTGTCTAATATCATTCACTTTGCTGGTACAAAGAAAATCAGCAGCATGCCAATTGTTTGTGTGATTCTGCACCAAAATAAATAGTAAGGATTTATGGGCGTTTTTTGTGTGGTGATTTATGTGTGCTTTTTAGTGCAGTTTTGGTGCAGATTTCCAGTGGGTTTCTTACGTATAAATCCGCACCATGTGCAGGTAAACTAAGTGTACTTTCACACTAGCGTCAAAGTTTTCCGTCATTGAGTTACGTCATCAGGGCTCAATAACGGAAAAAACTGATCAGTTTTATCCTAATGCATTCTGAATGGAAAGCAATCCGTTCAGTTTGCATCAGTTTGTCTTCAGTTCAGTTCCTTTCACGTTTTTTTGGACGCAGATAAAAATCCAACATGTTGTATTTTTATCTCCGTCCAAAAATGCGGAAACACTTGACGGAATGACGGATCTGCCATTAATTTCCATTGAAATGTATTAAGGACGGATCCGTCACTGAAAATTGACGCATTAACGGATCCGTTCTTCCACTCTGCGCATGCGCAGACCTTTAAAAATGGTAAACATAATAAATAACTGATCCGTTTTTACGGATGACAATGGAAAGACGGATCCGTTATTTCAATACAATTGTCAAATGGATCTGCAAACGGATCCGTTTGCAAATGAAATCTGTTTTCAAACGTATTAATGGATCCGTCAGGCAGTTCTGTTGACGGAACTGCCTGACGGAATCCTTGAACGCAAGTGTGAAAGTAACACTGAGACTTCTCTTTTAGCTCAGACCTTTATCATCATATTTTCCCACCATTCTGAGTTTTCAGCGTTAGTTAAAAAGAACTTGCAATTAAATACCTTCATACCACAAAGACCTTGTCTCGGCAAGTTACAATAAATCTAATAAAAGAGTGTAAACAATTACATGATGACTGCAAACATTAACTTATACCACAGAAATGTACAAAATAAATCAGATATGCACGGTTTCTCTCAAAACACATCAAAACTGGTGCAAAGGAAAACTGGCCTAGTTGCCTATAGCAACCAATCAGATTGATTATTTTATTTCATTTTCCAAGGGAGCTGCAAAAATGAAAGGTACAATCTGACTATGGGCAACCAAGCCAGGTTTCTGTTGCACCATTTTTGATACATCTATAGTATACTATCCAAATTAGCAATTTGGTAAATAGTAATAAGTACTGCAGTGCATAACTCTGAACATAAACTGTGATTTGTAATACTGGAACACAGAAATACACTGAGTATGTGAACATATGAGCTGCATCCTTGGCTAAATCTTCTTTAACGGGAATCTGTCACCAGTTTTATGGTGTTCTAAAGGCAACATAAACTATAACAGATCGACTTAGCATAATTCTGGATCACTTTCTTTAATTGACCCAGCTATTTGCATTGAACAGCTGAATAATCATGAGCTCCCGGCTTTTCCCACCCACCTGCTGCTAATTCATGTGCAAAAACCTGTCAATCAGAGGCAGGTGGGCGGGGAGAGCCGTGAGCTCATGAATATGGGGACTCATTGGCATGTGCTGTTGATGTTAGGATTAGAGATGAGCGAACTTCTATTTTTAGTTCGGCGTCCAAAGTTCAGGTTCGGGTTATCGTAGCATCCCGTTATGGATTCCATAACGGCATTTGGAATCCATAAGGGGATGCTTCATTGAACCCGAACCTTGGACAACCCTAAGGACCTGGGATGATGTCACCGTCATGTGATCAGTGCAGGGGGCGTGGTTCAGCACTGGATTGGATAAGAGGTGATCCAGTGCTGAGCCACGCCCCCTGCACTGATCACATGACTGTGACGTCACCCCAGGTCCTTAGGGTTGTCCAAGGTTCGGGTTCAATGAAGCAGCCCCTTATGGATTTAAAATGCCGTTATGGAATCCATAACGGGATGCTACGATAACCCACCCGAACTTTGGACGCCGAACTAAAAATAGAAGTTCGCTCATCTCTAGTAATGGACCTTCTACTGATCATTTATGACATGCATGAGTGACAAGTCATACACATCTACTGCTCGGTATATACAGTATGATTAGTTTATGAATTAAAATCGCCTTCACTGTTTCCCTAGGTGAAGTTGATTTTTAAAGTAATGAATGTATTAAAAATGTAAGTAGAAGTCATAGATTCATATTTTTTTAATCTGACCTTAATCCTTTTCATTTGTTTCTAGAGCTTTCAAACCTTCCTGACCTTTTCATTTAATTTTAACACTCCTTAGTACCTACGACACAACTTTTCAGCTCACAAATCCTATTTTTAGAGAATACAGTACACCTTAAACAGAAGTTACACTGGGAATTGCATTTTAGTTGCAGGACCACATCTATACTACATCCTAGTACAAGGGGCTAAAAAGGGAGAGCTGGTATAGGCAAACACTTATGATGTGTATAGGAGCTGTCATCCAGACCTACCCATCACATGCTACTGTAGTTAACTGGGTCGATGGAACTACAGGCCAGGCGTTTGCTTTGTCTAGTCAAGGAGTCGTCAAGATGTCTTATTTTAAATTTTATACAATCTATTTCAAACCAGAGTGCTGTGAACAGCAATACACCCACATCAAGCCATGTCCATGGTGGGTATTACAATCACATTTTCCTATCTCATGCAGATAAAAGGGCGATTTTTTTCTGGCCTTCTAGCTCACTAACCTATCAGTATGTGTTTTTAGTTTGCCTGAAGGAAATAGAAAATCCCACAGCATATCTGCACAAACACAGAAAAACAAACAAGTACCATAGACGTTGCCCATTCAAAGAGAAACATGGTCCAGATCACCATCAGGGATTATAAATATACCATTTATAAGGCGATTACCTTATTTTCTTAACTTTATTCCTGCCTATGGTTTCTAAAGCTGGCTATACACATTAGTAGGTTGTAGGTAGAACAACCGTTGAAAGAATGATCGCCAGGTGAACTACTGTTATGCTGACACAGCCATACATATTTTAATCCATACTGGCTGCACAGTCGTTCAAACTGGTCATACACTTTCAGTAACACTAGACAAAGAACAAAGGGGCACATTTATTAAGACTGGCGTTTTATACACTGGTCCTAATAATGCCCTATGCTGTCAGAGGATCCGCCAAAGTTATGTAGAGGCGCCGGCCTCTCCGTAACTTTGGCGTATCCAGCACCAGTTCTAAATGTAAGACGACTTCTGAGCTGTCTTACATCTAGACCATTTTCTACGCCTCAGGCGTAGAAAATGATGAATGAGATGGACCTGCCGGCCCGTGCCCTTCCCTGCCCACACCATGCCCACAATTGTAGACCTGGTGTGAGGGGGAGAAGCCAAAGATAGCTGCGCCACTAACTGTTGCGTCACCATCTACACCTGAAATACGCCTAATGTAGGCATATTTCAGTATAATAAATGACTCCCAATGTTTCTCTGAATGTTTCAGGAACATTCTGGGAAAGTTCTCTCTAGGAAGCATTTTTTATGGGCTAGCATGGACTACATAAAATGCAGTGGCTGTATAACCATTAAGGTCTCTATTATTTATTTCACAGATAAGCTTTATGTAGAGTTTTATTACAAAAACCCAGTGTGGTGTTTCTTTGGTTTTAGAGCCTGAATAATGTCCCCATTCATGACTTTTAAGTTGTTACATTCTTGCTACACTCTGTACCAAATTCAAGATTCTGGGGAACCATATGGAAACTACAACTACTTTTAGTTGAAGAGGTCTTCTTTACGGGCAGTGCTACATGAAGCTGTTTCCAAAATCTACCACCAGGATATTTAGATTTTTCTCCTTTCCACTTGATGACACCAAGCACCGATTGTGCTAGTTTTAGCTCCTTCACTTTCTGTTTATTCTTAATAGACCTATATTGAACTAAAACAAGTCGGATGTTGCCCTGGGAAGCCATGTTCTGCAAGCCAGCTTTCAACTCCAAGAGGGCTTGTGTACCTTGGTGGACATAACTGGGGCTAACCACAACAAGCAGACGCCGGCTTTTCTTAATGAAGCTCAGTGTTTCGTCTGTAACGACTGGGAAAAGAAAAATTGACATGTAACATAAATTGAACACTCCTATCAGGAATCAAATAGAATTTCTCATACAGAATTCCTTGGTGGGAATCTAAAGGCTCCAGATCTTGAAAAAACATCTACACCATAAAGATTCAATTGAGGCTACTTTCACACTGGCATTTTGGTTTCCGTTTGTGAGATCCATTCAGGGATCTCACAAGCGGTCCAAAACGGATCAGTTTTGCCCTAAATGCATTCTGAATGGATAAGGATCTGCTCAGAATGCATCAGTTTGACTCCATTCCGCCTAGTAGAAACAGAGTGGAGATGATTAGTGAAGCTTACATAGCAAATAATTATACCTAAATGAAGATTAAAAAATGCTGTAGTTTGCTCATTTATTTTCAATTTTTCTAAACCTCGACCTAGCCACTTGAGAGTCTAAACGGTTTCCTAAACTGCTGTACACATATTTAATTCACCAGATGGTCACAGCGACTGAGCATATGTTTTCTACTAAAAATAAGTCCAAGTACGTCCAAAGAATAACTGAATTGTCTTACTAGGTCCTGCAGCAGAGTGATAAATAGAGGATGTGTCTGGCTGTCTTAAATCTAAAGAGAAGTCATCTTAGAAAAGGTTTAGCCATGAGTAATAGAAAGATAAGCTATAGGATCTCCACAAGGAGCTGCCAGAGAAGCAGTTACTTACTTCCACCTGGTAAGCTGTCTCTGTCAAAGATACACAGTTTGTAGCCAAATTCATTCTCAAGCACTCCTCTTAGTGTCACCAGAACAAATTCTTCCTCCTCTGCATTTCTTGCATAGGATACATACACATCATACTCCTTTCCATCTAGACAAAAACAGAAAACTGTCAGGAACAAAAAGCAGTACCAAAAATAGATGATAATCAGATTATGCAATGTGTAATACTTAGATTTGAAAAGAGTGGGATAAAATAATAAATGCGTGGTTGCTTTTTCCAGAAACCGCACCACTATTGTCCACAGGCTGCATCTGGTATGGCCGCTCAACTGCTGAAGTGAACGGAGCTAAACTTCCATACACAAATATGAATCATGGACAAGAGAAGCTATATTTTAATATTTCCATAAAATTCCTTTAATACAACCACTTTATTGACAAGTATTTTCATTAGTAAGTTTTGTACCTCCAATAGTTTCATCTGTCCCAAAGTGAGCCCTGTAGAAGAGCACCATTTCCAACCAGTACACGTGGTATACAACAACAAAGCACACTACAAGAAATAGGGTTGCTCCCAGTCCACATGCCAGCTCCGTAATGTATCGTGGAGTACCAACTGCAAAGAAATGGACAAAATAACAAGTCTATAACGGTACAAAGCATATGTCAATGTCTGTCCTAATTTACCCGAATAAACAAAAAGTAATAAAGATGTAAATTTGTTTCTACAATACACATCAATACTGTATAATATGGAGGCCTTTTTAGCATATAGTATGCTATTTTATATATGACCAGTGGGAACAAGGAACCTTCTCATGTGATTTACAGAATGTCTTGGCGCTGGCTGTCTAAAAGAATCCACATCGCATCTTGAATGTATCTTGATGTAACTTCTTGTTAGCCTTGTTTATGTCAATAATTATTCAGCAGACAAGGAGAAGGAGAGTGCTCTGTGTTCTCAAGGGAAAGTGAGAAGCTAGGTTTGCAGAAAAGGTGTCAAGAGTTCACAAATACATTTACATAACGGCAGATAATGGTTGAAAGGTTACAACACAGCAAGAAAGTGCTAAACCTTAAATGCTGAACATCCCGGATTTCTATGGTTATATCAATGACATGACCACATCGTTAACAGAACAGGTTCAAGATCTTTAAAATTAATACAACTTAACCACTTAGTGGCCAGCCTGTTGTGGGCCTAAAGGGCCCTTTACATGGGCTGACATTTGAACAGATTATTGCTAACGAGTGTTACTAGTAACGATCATTAACGATGATCTTGCAGTGTAAATGCACTGCCGATTACCCGGTGAAAGAGCGAACCGTTCGTTCATTGGGTAATTGGAACTTTTGTGCAGCACTTTTGTGTAAACACGATCTACTGCCGGGAAACAACACGACAGTATGGGGAAGAGAGATGTCATTAGCGACCGCTCCTCCCCATACTCTGGAGGAGCTGGAGGAGATCGCTAGCGACCAGCAGATTGTTGGGAAGGAACGCTTCCCGACAATCAGCTAAACTGTCGTACCGTGTAAAGGAACCTTAAGTGACCAAGGAATTTTTTTTTTGCATAAATAACATGAGAACTTGATTTTCTGGGTCAGTATGACAGTATGATTACAGCAATACCAAATACATATAGGGTTTTTATGTTTCACTACTTTTGCACAATAAAAACATAATAAAAAAGAAAAAGAAAATGTTTTTGCATTGCCGCATCCCAAAACCAATAACTTTTATTTTTTTACTTCTACAGAGCTGTGTGAGGGCTTGATTTGTGTAGGACGACTTGTAACTTTAATTGTTAGCATTATGGGGTTAATAACACTTTTGATCACTTTTTATTTGGTTTCTTTTTTGTTTTGGTAGTAAATAAACAATTCTGGCATTTTTTGCATGGTGTTTACCATACAGGATAAACTACATGATAATTGTGTAGTGCAGGTCATTATGGATGCAGCAATACAAGTATGTGGTGGCAGTGTCGGAGTAGAAGTGACTCTTGGGCCCAACCCTATAGTTTTATACAAATATTGACACTTAAGGGGGATTTCCGATTTGCATCAACATTCTTTAAAATAATCCTTTATAGAGGAAGCTTTAGTATAATAGCGCAAATGACCGCTGTACACCACTAAGGCCAGTGATTAGTTACAGCAGTCAGGTGCGATACACAGGCATTTTACCGTGGCAGCCAAAACAGTATGTCCCAGCTGCAGCCCGACGGAGAGTATTGGCGCTGGATTAAATAGTGATCAGGATGGTGAGTTTAAGTGTTTTTTTTTATTTTTTTATTTTAACAGCATCCCTGTAGGCACCCCCTTCAAGCTAAGTACTTAGATACCATAACAATACCAAGCTCTGTACTTAGATAAGGTAACAGAACCAAGCTCTGTGCTTAAATACAGCAACAGAACTCTGTGACACACATACTTCTACACATGCCATCACTATTTCATACACACACTGTCATACATGCAGGCACCATTTCATACACACACTGTCATACATGCAGGCACCATTTCATACACACACTGTCATACATGCAGGCACCCTTACATATACACATTTTCATACATGCAGGCACTCTTACATACACACACTGTCACATGCATGTACTCTTACATACACACACTGTCATACATGCAGGCACTTTTATATACAGACACTGTCATACATGCAGGCACTTTTTTAAACCAATTACAATACATGTAGATTCCCTCCTCACCTCATGGCCCTCTGTGTTGCTAGTTCTGTCCCCATTTCCTAAGCCAGGCTCCTCCCCCTCCCAGCAGCAGGGCTGGGCTCCAGACTGATCACACAGGCAGCAGTCCTTCTAGTAGAGCTGCCTCTTGGAGAACATCCTGTCAGTGCTATTGACTGACAGGTGGTCTTTGTTATTTTTGTCACGATTGTATGAAAATCAGATCATGTGGAAACAACCTTACTCTGACCAGTGCTGATTACACAAAAGTCGTCAGTTCCCATGAATCAGCGCTGGTGTGGAGCCCTCCTTCTCATCTAGGATGAATCGCAGGCAGCATGCATCCTACTGTGTACAGGGGGATTTTATAGTGTAGTCAGGGGAGCTCCACCTTAAAGGCGAGTCATCCTCCAAGCACATCACCACAGCATAAAAAATTACATGCCCTTTTTTATGCATCTTTTGCACCAAATGCTGTTTTTTTCATTCATTGGAATAAAGGTTACACGGACTCCATCTGGTTGCTGGATATTCCTTTTATTTCTTACATTTTAAAGGGGTTTCTCATCTCCCAATTACTAAGGCAGGATGAGACAGTTCTAGCTGCCCGGGAAACAGCAGAGCGCGCCGGCTTCATCCTCTGTTTCCCAGCTGGCTGGTAGTTGGGACTGTGTCTCATCTCGCATTAGTAATAGAGAGATGAGACATCCCCTTTAAGCCTTCAGAGAGTTATTCTTGTACCCCATTAAATCAAGCAGTCGTTTGGTAGACAGATATTCAGCTACTTTACGGTATGCATTATTTCTTCTAGACAAGCTAAGATGTCATTTTTTTCATTATGTAGACAAGCATTTCCCTTAATGTGAAAAAGACTTTCTAAAAAGTACTATCATAATAAAAATAATACAACTTGTTTACTGTATATTTAGGTACCTTTCTCTTTGACAAGTGCTTGCCTGGAGACTACCCCCAAGGTGTTTCTTGCAGTGCAAGTATAGTTGTGCTTGAGTTCATCCGGTGTAATGTTTTTGATCCGTAATTCCTTTTTTATGGTCTTGGCTCCAGGACTGATCTTATCCAATATAACACTAAAGAAAATGAGAAAACCTTGCATCATTTCTTTTTCTAACTCATAATGGTACAGACAGGAGTAAGACCCTTATGCTTACATGCTCGTGTGGCAACAAGTTCACTCCAAGGTTAAGAGGAAAACAAGATTCTAACATGTCTTTACTTCTTGCAGCCCACAACACATTTTATTTTTTAAACCAAGCTGTAAGATTTTATGATAAATGTCGGAAAAACCTAAGTGACAAGATATGAACACCAAAAATGATGTCTGAAAAATATTCATCGATATTCATTGAATTATACAAATTACCTTATACCAGCCAAGCCAGAAACACCCAACTTGCAGACACTATTCAAGGTACTTGCACCTCATCAGTACAGAGAAAGGTTCTGGTCAGCTGGTTGAGATGCCAGAGGAAGGGAGTTTTACCACTTCTCATTTTCAGAGACAAAGTGGTACCTGGAGACTTTTAATATGCAAACTAGCTCTTACCAGCCAAGGAAGAGACACCAATCTGTAGACAGCACCGTTTCGGGGTTCTTGCCCCTCATCAGTACAGAGCAGGGAACTGGTTGGTTGTTTGAGATACCTTAGAAGCAGCTTAAGGTGCCATTTTTTATTTAAGAGATAGCAAAAATAGTGTGGTGCCATGTTAGACAGAATATTCTATGTGATGTTAAATATGTTTACACTAAAAAATACAAAAGTATAAAAGTGATACCTTTATTGGCTAATCAGAAAAAATTATGTTCGACCGCCTATCCACAGAGCCAGCCCTACAACTAACCAGGTATGCGCTCCATCATAATTACTCTTCATTTGGGAAGTACATATACCTGCAAGGCAATATTCATCCAAACATAAGACTCACTCTGAACTACTCCAAATCAGATACACTTCCTGCACACAACTATATACTGTATATCAAGAATAAAACCATACAGACATCAGTCTACCATAAACCTACAGGCTGTCCAACACACCAGAGATGGGACAGCTTCCATCCTCAACACAGAGAAGTCCATCATTTACAGCCAAGCTCTGGGATATATCCAGATCTGCTCATACACTAAAGACAGAAAACATCTGTTTAAATAAAGATGAACATATCCACAGAGCCATGGATTCCAAGAAGCAGCCTCTGGAATTACAAACACAACGAGGACAAAAGCAGAGTGCCCATTGTTGTTCACCTACAATCCCAGAATGAACATCTTTAAGAGAATTGCTGCCCATCTCAAGCTTATATTCCACAAAGATAATAGACAAACAGGTTTTCCAACATCTACCTCTCCTACAAAAAAAACACCAAACTTATGGAATCTCCTGGTCAACAGTGCCCTGTCATTACCATCAGAGATGGGCACATTCCCCCGTAACAGTAAAAAATGGGAAACCTGTACCCAACTCTTAACAGACACCGTCCACATACCCAACACACAAAGACACTACAAAATAACTGACAATTTCTCATGTGCATCCTCGATGCGATGTACACGATACAATGCACAAAGTACCCCAGTGATGGCATGTATATTGGGATAACCACGCTGAATCTCCATTCAAGGATGAATTTACATAGGTATATAATACTTATTGGGAAACTCTTGTCTAGACCAGACCACAGTATCACAGACTTAAGGGCTATGTACACCTTTGGGGGCAATTTCTTTGTTATTGCATTGTACTCCTTGTGAGCTAAAAAATAATGTTTTCAATTGGTCTTTATTAAAAAGTTTGAACCACTGTGCAGCTTTGAGTATCTCTAGTACCATAATGTTAATTTTCACTGTGTGTTCCATCAGGTAGCTCGACTGACAGCTCCTTATCTCTGATCTCTTACCTTATAAACACTCATGATTGTGTAATCACAAAAAAAATTGCCCCTGAAGGTATACATAGCCTTAAAAGGTTTTAAAGGGGTTATGCCATGATTGAAAACATCCTATAGTACATGACAATACCTTTCTAACAAAGCTAGAACCAACCCTGTATCTTATATGGATCCAGAGATCTCTACATTCACTGCTCCAATTGTTCTGCTAGCTTATCCTCAGCCTGACAGCTCAGGGGCGTGTTCTTTCTGCTGCAGCTCTCTCTGTGTAACTGCCACAGCTTCCAGCAGAACATATAGCTGGTGGTAAGCTCACTGGCTATACTAAATGTTTACATGCAATTATAAATGTATTTAAAAAAAACTATGTTTCATGACACAGCTCCTTTATTACTGAAGGGCAATTTTAAGACCAGAAGGGAGATAATAATATTCAAGTCACTGAAAAGAGGACTCAATCTAACACCTGGATTTACGACCCAATACATGGACATGATCCCGCTCTCCTCCCCATTAGACTGACTCCGTCCAGATCTCCTTAATTCCTAAGGGCTCATGCACACGACTGTGGTTTGGGTCCGCACCTGATCCGCATTTATCTCCTTTGACTTCAATGGGGCCACAAAAGATGTTGACAGCACTCCATGTGCTGTCTGCATCCGAAGATCCGTTCCATGCCATCCGCAAAATTATAGAACACGGTCTATTTTTGTCCGCATTACGGAGAAGGATAGAGCTATTCTATTAGGTGCTGGCCGTCCTGCAAAATGTAGAATGCACACAGAAGGTATCTGTGTTTTTTTTTAGCGGACCGCTAAACAGCCACTGGTCGTATGCATAAACCCTAAGACTTAGCCCCTATTCACTGTCCATCTGTAACAATAACTTGAAGAGGTGGGCCCATCTCATACATTGGTGACATATCGCTAGGACATGCCACTTATCACAGGTGTGGGACCCACTTCTGGGACCCATTCTTATTTCCAGAATTATCTCCTCAAAGTGAAGCAGAATGCACTGTTCATGGATGCATACATTTCCATTCACTTCCATGGGAGTTCCAAAAATAGGTGAGCGAGCGTGCTTGCCTATTTTCAGAAGTCCCAAAAAAGTCAATAAAGAGCGCTCCGTGGATGCATGGCTACCTCTCCATTCACCGCTATGAGACTGTTAGAGATAGCTGAGCCGGTATTAGGCTATTTTCTGAACTCCCATAGCGGAGAATGGTCTCCCTCACTTTGGGGGGCCACTTCTGGACATAGGAGCAGGTGGGACCAGCACCTATCTGACATTGGTGGCATATCCTAGAGATATGCCACGAAAGTTTGAATTGGGAAAACCCTTTTAAGTTTTATTGCTCTGTGTTATCTTAATGATGTTTCACCCCATGTACAAACGTCTGTAACATCATTTAAGGGTTGAGCCTTTCTCACAGTCATTCATTTGTATACTGCCTGATGAAGGAGCCTCTGTTCTCTGAAAGCTTGCAAACAGAATGTTTCTGGTTATCCAATAAAGGTATCACTGCTATAATACCTTTGCCATTTACACATCACATATAATTGAAGAGAGATAGTGGTGTATTACAAGAACTAACTTTCTAAAAAAAAAAAAAAAGTCTCCGTGCACCACTGTGTCTCTTCAAAGTGAAACAATACCCAGAACTGCATCTAAGGCACCCTGTTCTGCACTGACGAGGTGCAAGGACCCCAAAACACTGCTGTGGGTGCCTCTAGTCTCACTGGTAGGAGCTAATTTGCTTATTCTTATGGAGCATTGCCTGAAAAATATGACTTCATACACCGCATGATCTCTTAAATGAGACAGTACATCTGCCCCCACCTCCAACATTGAACTATCTTAGATTGAATTAGCCTTTTACAACAACTGGTTGCTCCCATAGAAAATAAGGTAGCTGTCTTACTTTGATCACAATGTTCTTTGAAACTTTCTTTTGTATAGTACAAGCTGATCGACCTTCCGTAAATAATATCTGAACACAAATAACATTCTGATGTCAGAACCTGACGATTATACCGAGATGAGTGCTGCCATACAGACATATGTAGCCTGCTGCAAATCACGTAGCACTCATCTATTCAAGGAGGTTCTTCAGCTACTGCAGCGTGCATTAAATAGTTCTGATGCATATCACACATCTCATATGCTGCAGACCTTATTTTTTAAAAGGATGAGGACATTTTGTACCAATCAATGGTAGAAATAAACCTCAACCTACCCTTCAAAAATATGTTCTGCGGCAAGTGAAGTATGTATTATAAGGAATAATGTACCATGTACTATAAATTATTAACATGTTTTATATGCTTACAGAATGTACAGTAGATGATAGACTATCCCATATATAACTAACCTTCCGCAGCCGTTCTTTTTAAATTATCCTCCTCTCTAAGAAATTATGGGGCACATTTATTAAGACCGGCCGGTGTTAATAATGCCCTGCACTGGTGGTGGATCTCTGAAGTTATGTAGAGGCACCGGCCTGTGTATCCACCGCCAATTCCAAATGTAAGACAGCTTCCGAGCTGTCTTACATTTAGACCATTTTGTACGCCTAAACAAGGCGTAGAAAATGATGAAGGAGACGGGCCTGCCAGCCTGTCCCCTTTCCCCAACCACTTTTTGTGATCTGGGGTGAGCGGGGAAAAGTCACAGATTCTGCCGCACCATGGTGTGTCACAGAATCTGTGCCAGATATACGCCACAAAACTGGTGTATGTGTGGTTATAAATGACCGCCTATTTTCGCACAGCAACAAAAATAGAAAAAAAGTTGGGAAAAACATCCTATGAAGAGGTCTAAAGAAACGACTGACAGTAACCTTAAATGGCAATTACTTAGTTACTGTGGAGCCAAGACTAGCTGCTAATCTTTTTGCAAAAATGCAGCCGAGCATGAAAGAGTGACTAATATAGTATTCACCCGAAGCCTTATCCAAGGTTATATGTGCACGTGTGACATTAATTAAAGTATATGCTCTCTTATCTGCAATAATGACCTATTATAAGTGCTATAAGGATGCTCTATGTGCAGATTCAAGTATTTATTACTACAAAGGTGAGAATTCAAGAAATTTAATTCATAAATATCATTTTTAGCATTATAAATGTAGACATGCTGTACCTGATTTTACCCAGAGAAATTGACAGTATTAACACACAATGGGCCAGATTTATCATTACACTTCCATCTTACTCCACTTTTACATTTGCCCAAAGTCACTTTAGGATAGTCAGATTTATTAATGATCCTTTAATACTGCGATAAATGTGGTTTGACGGTGGCAGTTTATCTTCAGTAACCGGCTTTACAAAAGTCGCACGTCTTTACAAAAAAGTCGCATGTTCTATTAAAAAGTCGAATAAGATAAGCATGCCCACTTTCACAAAAACTGGAGAGATTAGTGCAGAGCTTGAAAAAGTCGCAAAAATGTTACCGTTTGCACATTTTTTTGCGACTTTTTCACTCCATTAAAGTGTTTTTAGCTAATGATAAATCTGGCCCAATCTGTTTTTGTTCTATGAAAATGGAATTATTTGTCCCTATTATTAAAAGGAATCACTGATGTTCAGATCAGCAAATGAAACAAGGCACTTGGGATTTGCAGTACAAGATGGACTTTTTTATCTTACCTTTCATTAACTTGTATTCTAGGATCGGTAAAGTCTCCTTCATTTTTCCCATTTATTGTCCACCCAATCTCAGTAAATGAATTATCTACGTAGGAGAAATAAACGTCACATGGAATGTGCAATTCTCCTCCTAAATAAGACAAAAATACAATGTTCAATGCACTTTAGTCATCGTTAGTTTTAAGGCTACTTTCACACTAAAGGCAGCAGGGTCCGGCAGGCTGTTCTGGCGGATGTACAGCGGATCCGTGCTAACGCTAGCCCACCGTGCCGCTGGAAGTCTGCTCCGGTCCCATTCACTATATAGGTATATTTCAGTATAATAAATGTTCCCCCTTATCTCTAAACTACTAAGAGTTCATAAACACTTATTCACGCCACATTCTTATCAGTAACATAAGAAATGAGCTATAACGAGTGTTTATGAGGTCAGGGAGCAGACATAAGGAGTCCGTCAGCTTCTGGTCTGACGGAAAATACAGAAAATCCAAAAGGGTGCTACTAGAGCATCTCAGATCTGCACAGAAAAAAAGATGCCATATTTTTAACAAAGACCACATAAAAAAAAAATGTTTAGCTCAAAATGAATACAATGCAATAATAAAAAAAATTGGCCCCAAAGGTGTACATAACCTTTAAGGGAGCCTTATTCTCTATGAGAGCAATTATGGGGACATAATACAGTGTGGCGGGACAGCACTCTGCTCTGTGTTGGGGCACTTAAGAGGACATCATACTGTGTGGGGGAAGCTTAAGGGGCCATTATTCTATGTGGCGGCAACAAGGTGGTGCCATAGGGAGGTATTCTTATTGTGTGTGTCACACTATTGCTGTTTGGGGGTACAAGGGAGGCTGAGCATATACAGATAGGCACTTGTGTGGTTAGAGGTGTGGCTCACTGTAATAATGTGTGCCGCTGATGTTATCTTTCCATGCGTTTTTCATGAATTGGGAGGTATGCAGGTCATGATGCCTCTCCAGATCTGTTCTGTTCAGGTCATAATGCCAAAGAATGGAGCGGTAACGCTCCACATAGTTGGAGAGGGTGTGCTGCAATTTTTTGGGACTGATTTATGGTTTTTGTTTTAACAGCATTTTCAGTATGCTAATAAGTAGGGTGGCCACTTGTTTTACCCATAAAAGCTGGACATCCACTTTTATTGCAATGTGTGCTGAGATGTTTACACTATCTTAAAAACATTTTGCCTGTAGCACTGAATTTATTTACTAATTTATTTTATTTTAGTTATTTCTTTTTTTTTTTTTTTTTTTGGGGGAGTAGTTAAGGTGGCTACATATTATGTTATGCGGTCTATATCCCCTGAGTATTTGTTTAGTACTGTGGGTACTTTTTAATGGTCTATGTTTTGTTTTATTATTTTGGTCTAATAGCAGAGAATGGTTGGCTTCTATGGCATGTACACCCCGAGTTAGCTTTTGTTGTAGTACCAAGAGTTAATATATAACAGTTTTACATAATGGGGTCTTCTTCTTTACATTAGTTATTTATTATACTCATTTATATAGCGCTGACATATTCTGCAGCACTTTTACAGAGATTAGCGTCACTTGGTTCCCAGCAGAGCTCACTTTCTAAATTCCTTATCAGCATGTCTTTGGAGTGTGGGAAGAACATACAAACATACGTATTCGAACCCACGCCCCAGCACTGCAAGGTAACAGTGCTAATCACTGAGCCACCGTGCTGCTCTAGATCAGAATTACTATTTAGAAGAGAACATAAAACATATTTGCTTTCTAAATCAAACATTATAAAGAAATCAGTAGAAATTATTTTGAAACATTATTCTTAGAAATAAATCACTTCATTAGATTTTTTATTACCATAATTTCACATCATAAGACACATTCTCTCCCCTCCCAAAAACAAAAAAAAGGGGGTAAAATGGCAGCAAATACTAATTAATATTATGGAAACGGTCATCAGTATGCAGGAGGTGCGGGTAGTGTAGCGCTGTGCTGGATGTATTCACTGGTCTCTCATCTTCACTGTGTCCTCACTGCGTACAGCTGTATGCTGTGCAACATCAGATCACAATGCACTGCTACGCAGGCAAAAGACCAGGGAGCGGTGAGTGTCAGTGCAGTCCGGAGCAGGAGAGGTAAGTGTGGCAGTGTTCGCAGCTTCTATGAACAGCACTCAGACATTGTGAAAGAACAAATAACTGGTTTATTTTACTTAGGACAAAACAGCAACCATTAACTGTAACATCATCATCATTGAGATGGAGACTGCCAGAAATAACATCTACATAATCAACAGACAGTACATACATTGGAATTACGGCACTTGAATAAACAGTGATGCTTAACACAGCGCCATCTACTGTCAGCTTGACATAGTTTTTCCTTGCATTATGCTGCAGCTGTTGCTTAAAGGGGTATCCCATGACTAACGTAAAAAATGAAAATCAGACATCATCTAGAACAGGCATGCTCAACCTGCGGCCCTCCAGCTGTTGTAAATCTACAACTCCCACCATACCCTTCTGCAGACTGATAGCTGTAGACTGTCTGGGAATGATGGGAGTTGTAGTTTTGCAACAGCTGGAGGGCCGCAGGTTGAGCATGCCTGATCTAGAACATGACAACCTCTTTCTAACAAAGCTAGAACCAGCCCTGTACTACCTCACATGGATCCAGAGATCTCCACATTCATTTTTCTGCTAGATTTATATCAAGCTGACAGGCCAAGGGGCCAAGGCCATTTTCTGCTGCAGCTAAGGGGGCGTGTCCATGCTCTCCCTATCACAGCTCAGGACGCAGGTGAAGGATGAAACTGAGCATGTGCGGCCTTCTCAGTGAGCAGGTCAAAGAAATTTAAAAAAAAAAGAACAAACTGCAGGTGGTGCTATACATATATATTTAAATGAATTACTCAGTGGCTATACTAAATTTATAATTACATGCAATCGCAAAAGTATTCAGATCCAGGTGCTGGTTTGAAAACTGTAGAATATTTTTTGTGGGAAAACCCCCTTTAAGGCTACTTTCACACTAGCGTTTTTGCTGGATCCGGCAGGGCTCAGCAAAAATGCTTCCGTTACTGATAATACAACCATCTGCATCCGTTATGAAAGGATCCGGTTGTATTATCTTTAACCACTTCTAGACCGGACCATTTACCCCCTTCCTGACTAGGCCTAATTTTACAAATCTGACATGTGTCACTTCATGTGGTAATAACTTTGGAATGCTTTTACTTATCAAGCCATTCAGGGATTGTTTTCTCGTGACACATTGTACTTCATGTTAAATGGTAAGTTTGAGTCAATATGTTTTACCTTCATTTATAAAAAAATCCCAAAGTTAACGAAAATTTGAAAAAATTTGAATGTCTCTGCTTTAATAATTAAAATTACCCATATGTCTACTTTATATTGGCCTAATTTTGTTATTGTAATTATATTTTTTTAGGACGTTAGAAGGTTTAGAATTTTAGAAGCAAAGAAAATTTCCAAAGTCAGCTTTTTTAAGAACCAGTTCAGTTCTGTAGTCACTTTGTGGGGCTCAGGGCCGGGCCGACACAGAGGCTGGGGAGGCTCCAGCCTCAGGGCGCTCCAGCCTCAGGGCGCAGGCAGGGGCCGGAGAGAGGGAGAGGGACTGACAGGGGGGAACCGCTCAGCGCTCCCTCCTGTCATTCCCTGAGCCGGGCCCCGTCAGAGCGCTCCTCTCACCTCCATTATGCTGCTTCAGGCCCCTAGCATCAGGCCCCGCTGCCTCAGGCTCTAACTAGAAACAGAGTAAGCAGATGGGCGGAGCCTAACGGACCTCCGTTAGGCTCCGCCCACCTGCTTAATGTGAGGCAGCGCTGGGGCCTGATCCTGGAAGCCTGGAGAAGTGACCATAATGGAGGTGAGAGGAGCGCTCTGACGGGGCCCGGCATTAAGTACAGTGAAATGCCGGGCCCCCTTTCATTAAGTCTGTGACAACATGGGGGCAGAAAGTGCATGACAACATGGGGGGGGGGTAAAAAGAGCATGAAAAGATGGGGGAGAATGACAGGGGGCAGAAAAAGCATGACAAGAGGGGGGGGGCATGACAAATTACTATGTAGGGGCACTGCTGTGTGGTTGAGGGGGGGTGTGGGGGACATTACTGTGTGGGGGCAGTGTGGCGGACATTACTGTGCGGGGGCAGTGTGGCAGACATTACTGTGTGGGGGGCAGTGTGGCGGACATTACTGTGTGTGGGGGCAGTGTGGCGGACATTACTGTGTGGGGGGCAGTGTGGTGGACATTACTGTGTGGGGGGCAGTGTGGCGGACATTACTGTGTGGGGGGCAGTGTGGCGGACATTACTGTGCGGGGGCAGTGTGGCGGACATTACTGTGCGGGGGCAGTGTGGCGGACATTACTGTGTGGGGGCAGTGTGGCAGACATTACTGTGCGGGGGCAGTGTGGCAGACATTACTGTGTGGGGGGCAGTGTGGCGGACATTACTGTGTGGGGGCAGTGTGGCGGACATTACTGTGTGGGGGCAGTGTGGCGGACATTACTGTGTGGGGGCAGTGTGCGGACAGTGTGGCGGACATTACTGTGTGGGGGCAGTGTGGCGGACATTACTGTGTGGGGGCAGTGTGGCGGACATTACTGTGTGGGGGCAGTGTGGCGGACATTACTATGCGGGGGCAGTGTGGCGGACATTACTGTGTGGGGGACACTACAGTGTGGGGTGGCATTATACAAAAGCTCTGCAGATGTAACTCCCATGTATTGGGTCACCACAATTTGGGTGGTCAATCACTAAATGAACCCTGTTATGGGGAGAATCTGTGGATGACACATATTTGTCCCACAGACACCCCCTCCCCCAAAACAGGGTTAATTTACTGAATGGCCACCAATAAAAGAGGTGGGGGTCACATATGCTATTTCATAATGACAGCAGGGCCCGCGCAGTGACTGTATTCTACTACACCCCCATCCCCTCGCTCACTGGATATAATCTTATTAACTATATAACTGTAGTAAATCACTACAGTTATATAGTTAAGATTATATACAGTGTGTGTGGAGGGGGGTGTAGTAGAATACAGTCACTGCACGGGCTCGCTGGCGCTGTCATCAAAAAAGCAGATACAACCCCACAGCCTCACCCCTTGTATTGGGGGTCATTCCTACATGGACCCTGTTATGGGGAGGGGGGATCTGTGGATGACACATATGTGTCATCCACAGATTCCCCAATAACAGTGTCATCCATCACAGATCCCCCATAGCAGTGTCATCCACAAGTTGGAGGAGGGGGGGGGGGGGGTTGGGACGCACTTGGGCAGCTCAGCCTCTGTTGGTGGTGGACCTTGTCCCAGCCCTGGTGGGGCTTATATAATAGAACCAACCCATAAATGACCCCATTATAGAAAAAACAACCCTCAAACAATTCAAAACTGGTTTTAGAAATGTTGTTTATCCTTTAGGTATTCCATAGGAATTAAAGCAAAATAGAGGTGAAATTTCAAAATTTTACTTTTTTCGCAGATTTTCCAATTTAATCAATTTTTTCCTGGAACACATCAAGGGTTAACAACAAAACTAACCTCAAGATTTATTACCCTGATTCTGCAGTTTACAGAAACACCCCATACATAGTCGTATAATGCTGTATGGGCACATGGCAGGGCAAAGAAGGCAAGGAGCGCCATATGGTTTTTGGAGGGCAGATTTTGCTGGAATAGTCATATGTTGCATTTGAAGACACCCTGAAGTACCCCCACAGTTAAAACCCCCCCAAAAGTAACCCCATGTTGTAAACTACACCACCCAAGGATTTTAAGGGGTGTAGCAAGCACTTCACCCAACAGGTGTTTCATGGAATTTTCAATACTTGTGTGTGAAAATGAAAAAAAAAAATTTTTTTACTAGAAAATGGTGCTTTAGGCCCAAACTTTCTTTTTCAGAAAAGATAACAGGAGAATATCCACCCACAATTTGCTAACCATTTTCTCCTGAATACAGTAAGACCCCAATTGTGGTAGAAAACTGTTATTTGGGGATACACCAGGGCTCAGAGGGGAAGGAGCGGCATCTGGATTTTCTAACACGGAATATTCTGTCATGGTTTTTAAGAGTGATAACTTTTAAAAAAATCTTGATTGTGCTGCATGGGGCTTATTTTATGTGGGACAAGCTGTAGTTTTTATTGGCACCATTTTGGGCTACATTTGGCTTTCTGGTTGCTTTTTTCTCTCATTTTTTGGAAGGTGAAGTCACAGAAAAAGCTGTTTGGAGCCATTTTTCAAATTTTTTCTTTACAATGCTTACTTAATGGGCTAGATCAGGGATGGGCAAGCTGTGGCTCTCCAACTGTTGCAAAACTACAACTCCCAGCATGCAAAGACTGCTTACGGCTATCAGCCTACAGCAGGGCATGGTGGGAATTGTAGTTTTAAAACAGCTGGAGAGCCGCAGTTTGCCCATCCCTGGGCTAGATCATCTGATATTTTTACAGCTCTGGTCATTACGGATGCAGCGATACCAAATACGTCTAATTTTAGAAAAGAAAAAAAATCATGTCTTTGTGTTGACATTTTCTTAGAGCCATATTTTTTTTTATTTTTCTGGCTATAATCTTGAATCTTGATTAAGGGCTTGTTTTTTGTGGGACGAAGTGATGTTTTTATTGCTACCATTTTGGGGTACATAAGACTTCATATTGATATTATGTTTTTGTGAGGTGACAAAAAAAAGCTGTTTTAGCATCATTTTTTTTTTTACACTGTTCACTTGATGGGGTAGATCATGTGATATTTTTGTGGAGCCAATTGTTACAGACGCAGCAATACCAAATATGTCTATTTTTTTTTTTTTTACATTTTTAGACAAAAAAAAATCATGTTTTTGTGTTGCAATTTTTATAGAGCCATATTATTTTTAAATTTTTCTGGCTATGGTCTTGTGTGGGGGCTCATTTTTGCAGGATGAGGTGATGTTTTTATTGCTACCATTTTGGGGTACATACGACTTTTTGATTGATTAACATTATGTTTTTTGGGAGGTGAGCTCACTAAAACATCTGTTCAGGAGCAATGTTTTATTTATTTTTTTACGGCATTCACCTGATGGGGTAGGTCATATGATATTATATTAGAGCCGGTTGTAGCGTACGTGTTGATTAATACCAAATATGTCTATTTTATTTATTTTCTTCTGTTTTAAATTTTTTTTAAATAACAGATTTTGGGGGAATTTTTTTTTATTTAAATGTAAAACTTTTTTTTTTCTTTTCCAAAACACCCAACACATTTTCTTAACAGCTAAGGCTTAGTCTTTCAACACTCAGCGGCTTTGTATCATTCCACTGTGCCATCTGTGTTTTATTTAACTTTAAATGTCTATTTACAGCCTATGGCTTTTCCTCCAGGTGGCAGTCCTCTCAATGTCCATGTTTCAGTGCAGTGTATGGATCTAATTTCTTCTTCTGCTGCCTTTATTCATTCTCCTTCTGGAAGTTGGCATATGTCTTCACAAGATATAGGTTCATATCAGCAGTGTACAGAGAGAAGGTTCTCATAGCAAGGTTAAAACCAGGCCCCCCACACAGGACAAAGGGTTTCTGACTAAACCCCTTTCAATGACCCTTGGGCCATTTTTCCACTGCCTCATTTGCTAAAATTTGTTCCTTTAGAAGGTAGAGTCCTGACCAAGTTTTCATCCCCAGTAGAAGAGGGGATGATCCCAACTGGGCTTCCTCTTGCCCTGGGCCATATAGCATTCGCGTCGTCTGCCGCTATGGTAGTTACACCCCTAGTTCATATACGCTGACACTGCTCACCTTATATGAGAGCTACACAGGTGGTTCACCTTACTGTAGTTTTCTCTTGTTGAACGTCGTGGCTCTGTATCTGGGTTTGGTTGTGTCTGCTTATTGGCGGAGCATGGGCTTGTATTAATTTAAGCTATTTGTACATGAGACTCACAGGTAGATTGTTTAGTGCCACTATTAGTATTTTGTTCTGCTCTTGACTTGAGCGATTTCATCTGTCCATCTATCAGATCCTAAGTGAAAATCACACTGTTGCTAATAGTAATAGTGTCTGTTTTGGGGTTTAGGATTCTGTGCCCTTTACAGTAGTCACTGTAATCAACGAATATTCCTTCTACTGCTCTGTTTTGGAGTTTGGTGCATTTTTTATCTGGATTATACACAAATGTTCTGCATCCAGACACAATTAAATGTTTCACACTTGGCTTCTCACTATGCTATAATCCATGTGCAGTTTTCTCCACCGTTCTAGAGAAGAACCTGTTTTGTAAATAAGTAGCTGTCATTGAGGCTTCATCCCAATATTCCAATATTTCTCAGGTAATCCAGAATCTGTCAGCATCCACCTGATCATTTCAGGGAGACTTCTGTTTTTCCTTTTAGCTATCCCATTTTGTTCTGGTGTATATGGGAATAGACCTATGTTGTCTTAAATATTCGTTGACTGTATCTGGCCAACTATGGTGATGGTTTCTGTTAGCGACCGCATTTAAAAAAATATCTTTTGACATGTTTTTTATTTGTAATTTTTATTATTTTTTTGTTGTTACTTTTATTTGAATTTATTTTTGGCACATAATATGCCCCCCATGAGGTCATTAAAGACCTCTAGAGGACACAGCTTTTTTTTTTTCACTGTTTCCATTGTAACTGGGGCATCCACAGGAGCCCCATTTACAGGGGAAAACAGCCCCCTGTGGGGGCATTACACACAGGCAGAGTTGAATAAGGTAAGCTCCTGCCCCTGACAACCCAGGCGGTCACATGACTGCCAGGACTAACAGAGGAAGCGGCTCTGCCTCTTCCTGCTATACCCCCTGCATTTGTTGAGCGCTGTCCTCCCGACACAGGAGAAGTAGTAATAAACCGCTCTTGTCTTCTCCTCAGGGTCCCCGCTGTGTCTGTCAGCCGGGACCCAACCTGCTCCTGCTAGATTACAGGATCAGGAGCTTTATCCCAGCACTGGGATTAAAGTGCTGCCTGAACGTTTATATACTTGCTATCAGCACGGGGCATGTGCAGATAGGACGTATATAGTCACTGGGCAGTCGGGAAGGGGTTAAGATCCTTTGTTAGGTTTCTTTTCTGTAGTTCCTGTATGCTGTTTGGATGTTTGTGGCCTAAGCGTCTATGACACGTATGGATATAATCATTGTGCCTATGCATGCAGAACCTCACCTGTTCTTTCCCGATGTTAAGATGATATACAGTGGGATGCGATAGTTTGGGCAACCTTGTTAATCGTCATGATTTTCCTTTATAAATTGTTGGTTGTTACGATAAAAAATGTCAGTTAAATATATCATATACAGGGAGTGCAGAATTATTAGGCAAATGAGTATTTTGACCACATCATCCTCTTTATGCATGTTGTCTTACTCCAAGCTGTATAGGCTCGAAAGCCTACTACCAATTAAGCATATTAGGTGATGTGCATCTCTGTAATGAGAAGGGGTGTGGTCTAATGACATCAACACCCTATATCAGGTGTGCATAATTATTAGGCAACTTCCTTTCCTTTGGCAAAATGGGTCAAAAGAAGGACTTGACAGGCTCAGAAAAGTCAAAAATAGTGAGATATCTTGCAGAGGGATGCAGCACTCTTAAAATTGCAAAGCTTCTGAAGCGTGATCATCGAACAATCAAGCGTTTCATTCAAAATAGTCAACAGGGTCGCAAGAAGCGTGTGGAAAAACCAAGGCGCAAAATAACTGCCCATGAACTGAGAAAAGTCAAGCGTGCAGCTGCCAAGATGCCACTTGCCACCAGTTTGGCCATATTTCAGAGCTGCAACATCACTGGAGTGCCCAAAAGCACAAGGTGTGCAATACTCAGAGACATGGCCAAGGTAAGAAAGGCTGAAAGACGACCACCACTGAACAAGACACACAAGCTGAAACGTCAAGACTGGGCCAAGAAATATCTCAAGACTGATTTTTCTAAGGTTTTATGGACTGATGAAATGAGAGTGAGTCTTGATGGGCCAGATGGATGGGCCCGTGGCTGGATTAGTAAAGGGCAGAGAGCTCCAGTCCGACTCAGACGCCAGCAAGGTGGAGGTGGAGTACTGGTTTGGGCTGGTATCATCAAAGATGAGCTTGTAGGGCCTTTTCGGGTTGAGGATGGAGTCAAGCTCAACTCCCAGTCCTACTGCCAGTTTCTGGAAGACACCTTCTTCAAGCAGTGGTACAGGAAGAAGTCTGCATCCTTCAAGAAAAACATGATTTTCATGCAGGACAATGCTCCATCACACGCGTCCAAGTACTCCACAGCGTGGCTGGCAAGAAAGGGTATAAAAGAAGAAAATCTAATGACATGGCCTCCTTGTTCACCTGATCTGAACCCCATTGAGAACCTGTGGTCCATCATCAAATGTGAGATTTACAAGGAGGGAAAACAGTACACCTCTCTGAACAGTGTCTGGGAGGCTGTGGTTGCTGCTGCACGCAATGTTGATGGTGAACAGATCAAAACACTGACAGAATCCATGGATGGCAGGCTTTTGAGTGTCCTTGCAAAGAAAGGTGGCTATATTGGTCACTGATTTGTTTTTGTTTTGTTTTTGAATGTCAGAAATGTATATTTGTGAATGTTGAGATGTTATATTGGTTTCACTGGTAAAAATAAATAATTGAAATGGGTATATATTTGTTTTTTGTTAAGTTGCCTAATAATTATGCACAGTAATAGTCACCTGCACACACAGATATCCCCCTAAAATAGCTAAAACTAAAAACAAACTAAAAACTACTTCCAAAAATATTCAGCTTTGATATTAATGAGTTTTTTGGGTTCATTGAGAACATGGTTGTTGTTCAATAATAAAATTAATCCTCAAAAATACAACTTGCCTAATAATTCTGCACTCCCTGTAGGAGACACACAGTGATATTTGAGAAGTGAAATGAAGTTTATTAGATTTACAGAAAGTGTGCTATAATTGTTTAAACAAAATTAGGCAGGTGCATAAATTTGGGCATCACAAAAAAGAAATGAAATCAATATTTAGTAGATCCTCCTTTTGCAGAAATTACAGCCTCTAAACGCTTCCTGTAGGATCCAATGAGAGTCTGGATTCTGGTTGAAGGTATTTTGGACCATTCCTCTTTACAAAACATCTTTAGTTCATTCAGGTTTGATGGCTTCCGAGCATGGACAGCTCTCTTTAAGTCACACCACAGATTTTCAATTATATTCAGGTCTGGGGACTGAGATGGCCATTCCAGAACGTTGTACTTGTTCCTCTGCATAAATGCCTTAGTGGATTTTGAGCAGTGTTCAGGGTCGTTGTCTTGTTGAAACATCCAGCCCCGGCGCAGCTTGAGCTTTGTCACCGATTCCTGGACATTGGTCTCCAGAATCTGCATGCGTCCCTTAACTTTGACAAGATTCCCAGTCCCTGCACTGGCCACACAGCCCCACAGCATGATGGAACCACCACCATATTTTACTGTAGGTAGCAGGTGTTTTTCTTGGAATGCTGTGTTCTTTTTCCTCCATGCATAACGCCGCTTGTTATGCCCAAATAACTCAATTTTAGTGTCATCAGTCCACAGCACCTTATTCCAAAATGAAGCTGGCTTGTCCAAATGTGCTTTAGCCCACCTCAAGCGGCACTTTTTGTGATGTGGGCGGAGAAAAGGCTTCCTCTGCATCACTCGCGCATACAGCATCTCCTTGTGTAAAGTGCGCCGAATGGTTGAACGATGCACAGTGACTCCATCTGCAGCAAGATGATGTTGTAGGTCTTTGGTGCTGGTCTGTGGGTTAACTCTGACTGTTCTCACCATTCGTCGCTTCTGTCTATCCGAGATTTTTCTTGGTCTGCCACTTCGAGCCTTAACTTGAACTGAGCCTGTGGTCTTCCATTTCCTCAAAATGTTCCTAACTGTGGAAACAGACAGCTGAAATCTCTGAGACAGCTTTCTGTATCCTTCCCCTAAACCATGATGGTGAGCAATCTTTGTCTTCAGGTCATTTGAGAGTTGTTTTGAGACCCCCATGTTGCTACTCTTCAGAGAAAATTAAAAGAGGAGGGAAACTTACAATTGACCCCCTTAAATACTCTTAAGTATGTAGATCGGAGGTCACTGAGCTTACCAAGCCAATTTGAGTCCCAATAATTAGTTCTAAAGGTTTTGGAATCAATAAAATGACAACAGTGCCCAAATTTATGCACCTGCCTAATTTTGTTTAAACAATTATAGCACACTTTCTGTAAATCCAATAAACTTCATTTCACTTCTCAAATATCACTGTGTGTGTCTCCTATATGATATATTTAACTGACATTTTTTATCGTAACAACCAACGATTTATACAGGAAAATCATGACGATTAACAAGGTTGCCCAAACTCGCATCCCACTGTAAATGTTGATATGCCTTAGCTATGACAATCACCCGCTTTCCATGCAGGATGATGCAATTGTTGCCTTGGAATTTCACAGTGAGTCCTTTAGCTGTCAAACGTTTCACAGATAACAGTCCTTCTAGACTGGGAACATATGACACGTCTTTCACTGGTACAACTATATTATGTCCAATTTGACTGGGTCACACTAACATCAAATGTCCAGTTGCTCTGTGCCCCCTCCATAGTAATAAAGTCCCCCGTGCCCCCTCCATAGTAATAAAGCCTTCTGTGCCCCCTCTGTATAAAAAAACAAAAAAAAAACAAAAAAAAACACAGTAACTACTCACCTTGTCCAGCTCCTGAAGCTCACAGTCCTCTCTCCCCTGCAGACACAGATCGCTCTGAAGCACTGTGTGGGGCAAAGCTTATGCAGATTTCCGGGCTGCAGGCTCCGCCCACACAGGCCGGCAGCGAGATCTGTGGCCTGCAGGCTGAATGGTGGAGCGGGGAGAGGTCTTCCTGCTTCAACATTCTGGGCGCTGCTAGCTTGAAGGAGGGGAGGAGCGCAGGGAGCTGAGCGGTGAGTGACAGGACCGCAGCTCTCAGCGGTCCAGCAATGAGCCCTTCCATCTGTATTGATGGAAGCGCTCATTGCTTCTGGCACCCTTCTGAGAGCCGGCACCCGGGGCGGACCGCCCCCCACACCTCCCCCTTAGTACACCACTGTTTCCATCTGCCAGATAAACAGCTTCTTTGTTATTTAAGTCAAGTTCTGTTAAAATGTTTCTATCACTTGTCATGTGAGTGGTTGCTCCAGTGTCAAAGCACCAGCCTTGCAGCATCTCACTGTTGTCACTTTAAATATGCCATTCTAATTATCTGTACATGGATGAGAGATAGTAGTTTTGACCTTTTGTTTGCTCCCTTCCGGATGTAGCTTCTGCTGCTCTGCTTTCCATATTGTACAGTCCTTCTTTAGGTGTCCCTGCTTTTTGCATCTAAAACATGCTCGTCTCCTTTTTGTGACTTCTTGTCTGTGCAGCTTTAAGAGCTATTCCACTGTCACCTTCTGTGGAGTCCTGCATTACTTCCTTTCTTTGTTTATATTCATCTAGGAGCCTGGTTTTCACAAATTCCAGTGTCAGATCTGTCTCAGGTCTCGTCTCGAATGCATTGATCAGTGCACTATATGAATCAGTCACAACTGACTTTAGTTTATATGCTCCTTTATGCCTTTTTCTTTGCTCTACCTCCTTTTTTTTACAGTTCCTCAGCAGAGATAACTTGCTATTCAGACTGGATCTTTCGTGCAATTTCTGTAGTACACTCAACAAGCCTTTTGCAGTGCTCTCATGTCTGATGTCGATCAGTTGGGTCATCCTCCACCAATAAGCTCACTGTGGTGCTTGCATATCTGTTTTTCTTCTCCCATTCCTGATAATTGGTCTCTCTGTAGTAATAACCTCCCACAAGTCATTTCTGGACAGTAACATTTCCACTTTAAATTTCCATAGTTGGTAATTCTCACTGTTAATTTCGGACGCTGTAACTTTCAGCTCTGAGTTGCTGGCCATCTTTCCCTATATATATATATATATATATATATATATATATATATATACACACACATATATATACACACACACAGACTGTGGCAATCATTCATGTGTCATACACTGCTTTTTGATGTATTTAGGTCACAGACTTTGTCGTAAACGTGTTTTGCACTAAAATCTGTGACTTTACCCCTCTTTTGCCACCTTTGCGAAGTGGGCTAAAAAGGGTGTGTCATCATTTTCCACCCCAGTTTATGGCATGGAAAATGGCCTTAAACTACGTCAGCAAGGGAGCTGGCAAAGATTAAAGTGTGTCACATGGCTAGCGGCAGCAAGCTGCAAAGTTATGTAGAGGCCTGCACCTCTACTTTGGTGCATCCACCGGCAGTGCAGAGGGATTAAGACTGGCATCTAAATCGCCGGTCTTTATAAATGTACCCCTGTGTCTCTTAGTTGTATTCTGAGGATGAGATTTCTGTAAGATTCCTGGTGTCTGTCCATTTACCAAGTTCTGTTTCTTTATTCTGTGTCCTGGGCCAATAACCTGTTGCAGTGTTTACAGCTTTTATAAACTCTACTCAGACATTGTGGGAGAACAAAAAACGAATTTACTTGGGACAAAACAGCAACCATTAACTGTAAAATCATCATGAAGATGGAGACTGCCAGAAATAACGACGACATCATCATTAGACAGTACATACATTGGAATAACTGCAGTTCAATAAACAGTGATGCTTAACACAGGGGCACCTCACATTTTTGTAAATATTTGATGGGCCAAGCATGTCTCCAGACCTAAACCCTATGGAGCATCTGTAAGGCCTTCTCAAACGGAAGGTGGATTGTAAGGTCTCTAACATCCACCAGCTCCGTGATGTGGTCATGGAATGGAAGTGGGTTCCAGTGGCAACCTGTGAAGCTCTAGTCAACTCCATGCCCAAGAGGGTTGAGGGAGTGGTGGAAAATAATTGTGGCCACACAAAATATTGACACTTTGGGCACAATTTGGCCATTTTCACTTAGGGATGTAGTCACTTGTGTTTAGACATTAATGGCTGTGTGTTGAGTTATTTTGAGGGCACACCAAATTTACACAGTTATACAAGCCGTAGACTGACTACTTTACATTGTACCCAAAGTGTCATATCTTCATTGACGTCCCATGAAAAGATATAACAAGATCTTTACAAAAATAAGAGGGGTGTACTCATTTTTGTGAGATACAGTATATATTCAGTGCTTTATATGAACAGTAGTACGCATGGCTACTCACCTGCTTGAAACTCAAAGGTCTGTTTGTCACTCGGAGTTCTCATTTCAGGTGCTTTTGCATAGAAACGGGAAGCTGAAAAATACATGTAAAACATCAAGCCAGGAAAGAAAAAAAATCTATAGAAACATTAAGACCTTTACAACATATAAAACCATCTTTGCACTTTAAAATTCCAGCGTGCCTGCATTATATTTACCCAAGTATACTGGTTCACAGTGACCTATGTATTCAGCTATCCTCCAGTAACTCCATTATATTTACATATGAACAGTTCAGCATTACATACCGTATATAACATAAAATGATATCATTGACAGCTAATAAAAATCAGTTTTTGTATGTGTACACTTATGGAGACATAATTACAGTATGTTTCTATAGATATAGGTCAAATTTATAAAGGAAAACATGCAGCCTCTGGAAATCATGACTGGGAGAAAGAGCAGTACTGGATAAGCCTTAACACACATCTGTTCTAGAGTTTTTTGCTTACTGATAAAATGGCATAGAAACAGCTCACTTATTGCGTGTGTTTTTATATGGCGCTTTTTAGCAGTGCTTTATCTAACAACTGTGTAAACCACGTTTTTTTCCCCTGGCGTTATTTCCCCTATACAGATGCTCAATAAATTATCGAAAAGTTAATTTATTTCAGTAATTCAATTCAGTGAAACTCATATATAGATTCCATACAGTGATCTATTTCAAGCTTTTATTTCTTTTATGGCTTACAGCTAATGAAAACTTACAAGTGAGTAACTAAGAAAATTAGAATATTGTAAAAAAGTTCAATATTGTAGACTCATGGTGTCACACTTTCATCAGCTAATCAACACAAAACACCTGCAAAGGTTTTCTAACCTTTAAATGGCCCCTCAGTCTTGTTTAGTAGGCTACACAATCATGAGGAAGACTGCTGACTTGACAGTTGTCCACAAGATAGTCATTGATGCCCTCCACAAAATGGTAAGCCGCAAAAGATCATTGCTTAACTCCTTAAGGACACATGACGTATGGGTACGTTATGTGTCCAGTCCCTGAAGATGGCGCCCGCTCCTGCTTGCTGCGGGCACCATCGCTGCGGGGGTCCGGCTGATTCCTGACCCCCGCAGCTGATGATCGCGGTCGGCAGCGCTGCCGATCGCGATCATTTAACCCCGCAGATGCCGTGATCAATCCTGATCACGGCATCTGCGCGCGCTAAAACCGAAAGTAAAACTTTCGGCAGCGCTCCGGCTCCCCCTAGTGGTGATCGGGAGAATCGGAGCGCTGTAAGGGATAGCCTTAAGCCTTTCATTCAGCTTAAGGCTATCACTTACTATTTCCTATGGAGCCCTTGTTAGCAATAGGGCTTCATAGGAAAGTAGTAAAATGCTCATAAACTCCAATACAAGTGTATTGGAGTTTATGATAGAAGCAATCAGGTAACTGATTTATATAGGTCCCTATGGGACCTATATAAAAGTGTAAAAAAATAAATAAAAAAATAAAAAAATAAATAAAAAAAAACTAAAAATTTCCCCAAAATTAAAATAAAATAATAAAAAAAATAAAAAAAATACACATCATGGGTGTCGCAATGTGTGAAAACGCCCATAGTATAAAAATATAAAAATATATTTCCCATACGGTAAACAGAAAAACGGAAAAAAGTGCCCAAATGGCCGATTTGCCGTTTTTGGACGCTTCATTTCCTCAAAAAAAATTAAATAAAAAGCGATCAAAAAGTCCTACACACCCCATATTGGTATCAACTAAAAGTTAAGATCGCCCCGCAAAAAATAAGCCCCCATACAACGCCATACACTTATTTACAAATACGTTATAGCGGTCAAAACATGGCGACAAAAAAATAAAAAATAAAAAATTTCCCACTTTTGAATTTTTTTTCACTATCAAAACGCAAGAAAAGCTATACATATTGGGTATCGCCGGATTCGTACTGACCTGTAGAATAAAACTAAATGGTCAGTTTTATCGCAAATCAAACGTCGTAATTCAGAAACCCGTAAAACTGTGGTGAAATTGCTTTTTTTTTGCAATTTCACCCCATTTGGAATTTTTTTCCCGCTTCCCACTACACCGTATGCATTATTAAATGATGGCGTTGGAAAGTACAACTTGTCCCGCAAAAAATAAGCCCTCAAATGGCCATGTGAACAGAAAAATAAAAAAGTTATGGCTCTTGGAAGGCATAGAGCCCAAAACGAAAACGCAAAAATGAAAAACCCTGTGTCCTTAAGGGTTTAAAAAGCAGGCTTTTCACAGAGTGCAAAAGGAAAATAGTCTAGTACCGTGGTAACCAGTAGAAATCTAGTTTAGTGTTCTTATTAAAGGGGTTATCCAAGAGTATAAAAATGTCTCCAATATACAGGTCCCTCACATGAATTATAATTACCCGGGTCAACGCTCCCTGCGCCGCTCCTGGTCCCCGCACCGCCGCCGATGCTGCTTCTCCCCGTGCACAGATGAAAACATCTGGTGTCGGGGGGGAGCAGCCAATGGAAGGCAGGGATGGGAACAAGCCTCCCTAGCATCGCGGGCCGCTATCAAAGCAACCTGGGCAGTGCCTCAGCAGTGCCACAGGCCAATTGCCTTCATGCCATGCTGCACTAATGCAGTAATTCATGCAAAAGGAGCCGCAACCAAGTATTCACTGCATATACAGTAAAACATTTTCAGTAGGCCAACATTTCTGCATTAAAATCATTTCTTAATTGGTTGTATATACTAATGTTAGGGTTTTTATTAGCTGTAAGCCATTATCATCAACATTAAAAGAAATATACGCTAGTTTCGCTTGAATTACTGAAATTAAGTTTTCGATGATCTTCTCTAGAGATGCATCTCAATAAATTAGAATATGTCAAAACACCCGAGAAGGCAAAAAAAAAGAGCTTCAACATGCCACATTTAACCCCTTAGTGACCACTCATACGCCCTTTTATGGCCGTCACTAAGGGGCCTTACGGCAGCTCAGTCTAACCGCTGCACAGCTCCCCCGTGGCCGTGGCCCTGCTCTAACAGGCCGGACCAGCAGGGCTGGGCTGTTTAACACTTTACATGCTGTGGGCAATGGCGCCCGCCACATGTAAAGTGCTGACAGTGGGAGCGGACTTCCTCTGTCTCCCATCGGCACCCCGCAAATGCGATTGTGGGGTGCCGATGTGTGTGATGGCTTGAAGCGATCTGATGTAGGCCCCAGACCAGCCTTCAGTAATTCCCAACAGGCTGCGCCTCTCTGGCACAGCCTGCTGGTCAATGTTAGAATAGCATTGCCATTAAAATGCAATGCACTATAGGGATAGTGCATTGTATTTTAAAAACAATCAAAATACTGTCTGTTATAGTCAGTCAGACCCAGACTTCATAAATATCACATAAATTATCCCCTACGGTAAACGCCGTAAAAAAAGAAAGAAAGACAGAATTGCTCATTTATTCTTAGTTGCCAATGTAAAAAACGCAATAACAAGCGATCAAAAATCACTATTTACTCCAAAATGATACCAATGAAAAATACAAGTTGTCCCGCAAAATTCAAGCCATCACACAACTCCATAGAAATAAAAATAAAGTTATGGGTCTTGGGAAGCGGCAATGCAAAAAAGTTGTAAAACGTAAAAAAAAACTATGTATTTGGTATCACTGTAATCGTACTGACCCAGAGAATAGAGATATTATGTTATTTATACCGAAAAATGAACGCCGTAAAATTTATAATGTAAAAACTCAGTGGTAGTTAGTATTGCTGTTTTTCCCATCTCCCTTCCAGAAAGAGTTAATAAAAGTTAATCAGAAAGTTATGCGTACCCCAAAATGGCGCCATTAAAAACTACAACTTGTCGAGCAAAAAACTAGCCCTCATAAAGCGATATAGATGGAAAAATAAAAAAGTTATAGCTCTTGGAACACGTTAATGAAAAAAGGAAGAAAAACTCTTGGTCAGTAAGGCCCAAAACAGGCTGGTCATTAAGGGGTTAAAAAATAAACTCTAGAAACTCTAGAGACCAAAAAGCCACCTAATAAATAAATAAAAAAACAACGCTTTTATGTCCTCATTTTATATTTCCTATTTTTATATTTGCAAAAAACAGGTACAAAAAAACCCCACTAAAATTGCAAAAGTGCACAAAAACACCATTAAAGAACTGTGTGAAAGCCCGCTCTAAAGCTGGCCACACAAATGTGTATGGGGACCTTCTGACTCTCCCCCAACATGACTTGTCGGTAGCTTCCTATATATATTAGTATGCGATCGGAGGAACCGGAGGAACCGGAGCTTGTGTGCAGCAGCCCTTGTGAATGACAGGAGGCTGCTGCATAGTATTTCCTATGGAGCCCTTGCCTGTAAAAGGGCTCCATAGAAAACAAGCAATTTTCTCATAGACTCCATTCTCATAGACTCCATGTTCATAGACACCAACATTTTTGGTGGCCGATTTCCTTTAAAGGAGATACTGATGGAGTAACTTCAAAACCTCTTGCTAGTTGAGATGGACAGCATGTGAGTTGGTTTAGCATAGTCAAATAAGCTGTTTAGATATAGGATATTTCCCTACATTTCCTCTATTTATATGCATCTGAAAAGATGACCCGTGTTAGTAACTCACGCAGGTGTGCTGAGCATGCATGTTAATTTCAAAACATGCATGCTCAGCAGACCTACGTGAGTTAATAACACAGGTCATCTTTTCAGATGCTTATATATTTCAACATGAAATATGTTATCAACACAACAATTAATATATCACCATTTTTTCTCAGTCTTTGGCCTCATGCACACGACCATTGTTTTGCGGCTCGGGCGCGGACCCATTCACAGCACTCCGTGTGCTGTCCGCATACGTTGCTCCGTTCCGTGGCCTCGCAAAAAAATCGAGCATGTCCTATTCTTGTCCGTTTTGAGGACAAGAATAGGCATTTCTACAATGGGCCGCGTTCCGTTCCGTAGAAAGCGGAGCAGCTTCCGTGTTTTGTAGATCGCAAAACACATATGGTCGTGTGCATGAGGCCTTTCAGTTGGATCTTAGGAGAAACCTGACCAGGGTCAAAGGGTAAATGATAAAAATGACAGCTGCTGGTGGTAGGCCCTCTAACCATGTACAGTAATCTCCTGAGTCATGATGGCCCCAGGTTATGATATTTTGGCCTGTCTTTTGCCATCATAACCTAAATGTGTATTCATCTTACAACAGTGTTGTCCATGCTGATCTGCAGCACATGTGAGTGCATGTTCCAACTAAAAGGCGCTTGCTGATTGACTGGATCTTCCACAGGTGCCTTTGATCAGAATTGACCGCACAACGGAATTAGTAACAACCTGGAATGGGGCCTGGCAAGGTACTGTGATAGAAGTGCAACTTTCAGGCTCTCACTACCTTACACTACATCAGTATCTTGCCTCTGCACTGATAGTAGTGCCTCTGCTCTGATAGATTGTTCTGACGGACCCAGGCATACTAGTCCTGAGTAGACATGGCGAGTCAGAGATTTCACAGCCTGCCATCTATCTTCGACAGCTCGTCCTTCGAGTAACCTGAAGGGGATTTAAGTGCAGCATGGCACACTAGTGTTGGGCGATTTACTGGTATGTACAATATACCACGGTAATAAGAAACAGTGATATGGCGAAATCGCAGTTTCTTAATTACCGCAGTATTTTTGTGATGTCACGCCCACTTCTCCCATGAGCCAGGAGGCGTCAGTTTGCCTCTGGCTCCCATGCCCACTGCTCAGCCCCATAGGCCTCAGGCTCAGGAGTCATCGTGAGTATAATGTTTTTGTTTTTTTAAAATGGCTCTAAGTATGGCAACTACTGGGGGAAATACCAGTTGGTGGGAGGGAGAGTATTATATATTGAGGGCATTATACTAGAGGGGGGAGCATTATATATAAAGTCATTATACTACAGGGGGAGAGCAATAAATATGGGGGCATTATACTAGAGGGAGAGAGCATTATACAATATTTTCAACTTACATTGGCGCCCTGAAACCAATTAATATTGTTTGTTGAGAGAACACTGTGTCCATTGATATCTCTGCTTGCTTACAAGAATACAACACTAATGATCAGCACTTTAACTAAACCTATGCAGCTTAAACAGTTTGCTTTAATGATTTTTAAACTATTTTCGACAAGTAAACACTGAGGAAGGCTGAATGCTATATTCTCTATTGTACTGTTACACAATCCTCGTAGCCAAAATAAATTGGTAAAATTATATATATATATATATATATATATATATAGTGACACAGTGAAAGGTCTGTTAGTAGATGGGAGGTATTTTCCTCTCAGCAAATGCTGCAGAGACTGATCGCAGCAAGGTGAGGTACCGGGCCGGATTTCACTTGTTGGTCTGGGCTTTGTAGACACCCAACTCTCATTAAAGGCAGCTAGATTGTGAGATAGCTAAATGATAAAGTACATGAAAGATATATTATATTGGTATTGAGGTTAAATTGCCGTGTTGGCACTTTGCGATAAATAAGTGGGTATTTGGTTGCAGTTTGGGCACTCAGTCTCTAAAAGGTTCACCATCACTCCTATAGACTATCATTATAAAAATTGTCGCGCAACATTGGAGCGACAAAATGTCGCACGACACATGTTGCAGTGTAGTTATGCCCTATGTGTCGGGCGACTTATTGTCGTGCGACACGTCGTCGTGTAGCGCTAGCCTAAAAATCACCTGTGGGCAGATTCAACCCTATTAAGCCAGGAATGCTACATGGTAGGGTTGATCCTGCTGATTAAATGATACCTTGTGCCTTGTGAAAGTCAGTTGTGGTGATCTAAAGAAAAAAAGACTTTTACTGTTAATGTAGATCAGGGCTTCAGTGCACAAGGGTCAAGTACTGGAAAACTGAGATGCATGGAGGGGCTAGGCCCTGCCACTCAGTGCACTGGATTCCTCATTTGCATAAATAATTAAAGTGTTTTTTTTTTCTTGGGAATGCCACACCTGATTTAACAATGTATGGCATTATGCATGGTTTAATAGGGTGCTCTTAAAGCTCATAGTGACAGCAGCCATACCAGACTCTACAGGCCACAAATTCTATACAAAGCCTCCTATTCTCCCTCAAGGGCACTGCACTCCACCTATACACAGCAACTATGTAAGCAGTGCCACACATACCACTTAGGCTGGGTTCCCATTACGTTTAACATATACAAAATGCCTATATGTTCAATGGATGCCTCCAACGGATGCTGGAGTTCCATTATTAAAAAAAAAGTATCCATTAACTTAAAGTTTTTTAACCCGGCTCTACAGAATGGAAAAGCATAGTGTATGTTTTTTTTTTTAAGCGTATACGTTAAAGGTAGGGCAAAAACGTGAGGTGAAACCAGCCCGAACTGAATGCTACTGCCCTGGTCAGAATCACCCTCTCCTAGCGAACACATTAATATAAGAAAGATATATTCGTTTTGTGCTTATTTTTCTTCAGTCTTTCTTCTTTTGGGAGGGTGGTGACATTATGGAGCCTTCAAAGCTAATTACCAGTTTCCATAGAGTTATGCTTTCACATACAATATTTTCAACTTACATTGGCGCCCTGAAACCAATTAATATTGTTTGTTGAGAGAACACTGTGTCCATTGATATCTCTGCTTGCTTACAAGAATACAACACTAATGATCAGCACTTTAACTAAACCTATGCAGCTTAAACAGTTTGCTTTAATGATTTTTAAACTATTTTCGACAAGTAAACACTGAGGAAGGCTGAATGCTATATTCTCTATTGTTCTGTTACACAATCCTCGTAGCCAAAATAAATTGGTAAAATTATATATATATATATATATATATATATAGTGACACAGTGAAAGGTCTGTTAGTAGATGGGAGGTATTTTCCTCTCAGCATATGCTGCAGAGACTGATCGCAGCAAGGTGAGGTACCGGGCCGGATTTCACTTGCTGGTCTGGGCTTTGTAGACACCCAACTCTCATTAAAGGCAGCTAGAGTGTGGGATATAGCTGTCTGTGTTAAAAGGCTACAGCGGAAAAGGCTAAAGCCTGAGGTACTGAATCCTACTGCCATGCTGGGCCGTGTTGTGTCTGACAAGTTCTGAAGGGCGTTACCACAACCCCTCCAGCACTGGGTTGGCCAGGCGTCCCCTGCTATTACCCTGGATATAGTGGACCTGGTAGAGTGGTATAGGGCTACCGAGGAACTCCAGGGGGGCTCTAGGGAAGGAGGGTACTAAAACCCAGAAAATCTTCCAGACCCGGCAGCCTGAGCTGAGAAAGACCGCTTGGGACGTATCTTCTGGGAGATCCGGCCCCGAAGATCTGCTGGCAGTGTTATGAGCCCGGCATGTAAGGGCCGACTGTCCCCACCTGGTTGAGGCCATGGACACAAATGTTTGGTACTGACAGTCACTGTATGCCAGAAGGGTCTGTGCATCAGACACTCCAGAGACTCTTGATAACAAACATTTGTGTCAGGTGGAGGTAGGAGTCACTCCCGTGGTGGCTCTGCTGGACTCAGGGAGTCTGGTGACCCTTGTGAGGGCTACTCTGCTGTGACCCACGGAGTTTACTGGCCAGAAAGTCGGAGTATTCAGCATACATGGAGATTTAAAAGGCTACCCCACTGCTCTGGTGTCCCTTAACACGTGTGGTGGCAGGCGGATCCATGAGGTGACAGTGGCCACGAGCCTGCACTATGAGTTGATATTAGGAGAAGACTTTCCACTGTTCCCAGCTGTTATACCGACTGACCCCCGAGAGTAAGGGAAAGCTTCAGTGGAGGGGTTCCCGCACCTCTGTCTGTTGCAGGGGAAGTGGCTGCCACGGTATGTGTTGCTGACAGCCTATCCTGTAAGCAGGCTCAGGAGGTTAATTAGTCGGGACACAGATGTGTTCTCGGACCTCCCTGGACGTACTTCTGTAATCCGATGTGGTATTGTCACAGAGTCCCATGCAAAAGTCCAGTTAAAGCCGTATCGGTTGCCCATGGCTCGGCGATAAGCCATCTTGGAGGAGGCACGATACTTAGGGTATGTCATTGGACGCGGAGTCATCAAACCCCAGATGAATAAGATAGAGGAGATACGGAGTTGGCCACGGCCTGGCCAAAGAGGGGAAAGGCCCGGGTACCAGATGGTTCTCGTCTCTACAGAAGGATTTCACTTGCCGGTCCGGGCTTTGCGGATGCCCAACTCTCATTAAAGGCAGCTAGAGTGTAGGATATAGCTCTCTGTGTTAAGGTATGATTCTTTTGCCTGGATGAATGCTTGCGACCTGTTTGGGGAAGACAGGTCGACTAAATCCTGGGCCTGAACTTTTGTGTGAACCAGTTTGAAAAGTGTGAACACCTGGACATGGACTCTTTATGCGGGACCTGCAGCATGGTGTGAACTAAACACCAGGACTTTCAACTAAGGTGAAGTTGTTTGCTGAGCTGTTATATCTGCTTGTGTGAATAAAACACTGGAGTCTGATTAAGAACTATTTTTTTGGTACCTCTGTTCTGCACCAGCTCACCCTGCCTACCAGAGTGAATCCCCACAAAGAAGACAATGGCAGCACAGCAGGATAAATATAAATATAGAGGTGCAAGCCAATTGATCCGGCAATAAATCCAGGACAATATAAGTAGAAAAAAATGGCAGCACTTTCACAAAAAATTTGTGAAAAGAACACTTCAACCATACAGCTTGAGAAAGGCTCTATGGATGAGCTGAAACGTTGCGACCACATGGGCGAATAAAGTGTTTTTCTGTTCACTTATTTTTTTTGTGACAGTGCTGCCATTTTTTCTTCTTTTATACACACACATATATATATACACAGTTGGGTCCATATATATTTGGACACTGGCACAAATTATGTTTTTATTACATGTATACTAAAACATATTCAAGTTATTGTTATATAATGGACATGAACATAAAGTCCAGACTATTAGCTTTCATTTGAGGGTATCCTCATTAAAATTGGATGAAGGGTTTAGGAGTTTCAGCTCCTTTACATGTGGCACCCTGTTTTAAAGGGACGAAACGTAATTGGAAAATTGACTCAAAGGCTGTTTCATGGGCAGGTATGGGCAATTCCTTCATTATTTCATTCTCAATTAAGCACATAAAAGGCCTGGAGTTGATTTGAGGTGTGGTGCTTGCATTTTGAAGACTTTTCTGAGAAGTAAACATGCGGTCAAAGGAGCTCTCCATGCAGGTGAAACAAGCCATCCTTCATCTGCGAAAACATTAAAAACCCATCCGAGAAATTGCTACACTATTAAGAGTGGCAAAATCTACAGTTTGGTACATCCTGAGAAAGAAAGAAAACACTGGTGACCTCAACAATGCAAAAAACCTGGACGCCCACGGAAGAAAACAGTGGTGGATGATCGCAGAATAATTACCATGGTGAAGAGAAACCCCTTCATAACAGCCAACCAAGTGAACAACACTCTCCGGGATATAGGCGTATCAATATCCAAATCTACCATAAAGAGAAGACTGCATGAAAGTAAATACAGAGGGTTCACTGCACGGTGCAAGACACTCATAAGCCTCAAGAATAAGAAGGCTAGATTGGACTTTGCTAAAAAACATCTTAAAAAACCAGCACCCTTCTGGAAGAACATTCTTTGGACAGATGAAACCAAGATCAACCTCTACCAGAATGATAGAAAGGAAAAAGTATGGCGACAGCATGGTACAGCTCAAGGTCCAAAGCATACCACATCATCTGTAAAACACGGCAGAGGCAGTGTGATGGCTTGGACATGCATGGCTGCCAGTGGCAATGGGCCCCTAGTGTTTATTGATGATGTGACACAGGACAGAAGCAGCCGGATGAATTCTGGGGTTTTCAGAGACATACTGTGTGCTCAGATTCAGCTAAATGCAGCCAAACTGATTGGTCGCGTTTCATATTACAGATGGACAATGACCCAAAACATAAAGCCAAAGCAACCCAGGAGTTTATTAAAGCAAAGCAGTGGAATATTCTTGAATGGCCAAGTCAGTCACCTGATCTGAACCCAATAGAGCATGCATTTCACTTGTTAAAGGGAGTCTGTCAGCACATTTGAGCATATTAGACTAATCAAATAGCGTTATATGTGCCACTCGAAGTTAAAAACGGTACCTTTGTTGTATATAACGCCGAGGGGACGGGACATTACCCGGCGCGTGCGCAGGAGCTACTGCGATGCCGTGCCAGGAGTAGGCATCGCACTGCACATGCCCCGGTGCGGGCTCTGATTGAACTTTAAAACGCACAGATGGGCGGGCAGAGGAGGAGGCGGGGCGAGGATCTGAGCCAGGGAGGAGGTGCCGCCTGGGGCTCGGACGCTGGAGACGCTGCCCTGGGCACTAGAGAGCCCGCATTTACATATTCTTCAAAGTTCATTTTTGGCTGAAAGAAAACGCCGTTATATACAACAAAGGTACTGTTTTTAACTTCAGAGTGGCACATATAACGCTATTTGTTTAGTCTAATATGCTCAAATGTGCTGACAGACTCCCTTTAAACACTAAACTTCAGACAGAAAGACCCACAAACAAACAACAACTGAAAACCGCTGCAGTAAAGGCCTGGCAGAGCATTAAAAAGGAGGAAACACAGCGTCTGGTGATGTCCAAGAGTTCAGGACCTCAGGCAGTCATTGCCAACAAAGAGTTTTCAACCAAGTATTAGAAATTAGCATTTTATGTACAATTATTAATTTGTCCTATTAATTTTGAGCCCCTGAAATGAAGGGATTGAGTTTAAAAAATGCTTTAGTTCCTCACATTTTTATGCAATTATTTTGTTCAACCCACTGAACTAAAGCTGAAAGTCTGAACTTCAACTGTGTCTGAATTGTTTTGTTTCATTGTGGTAATGTACAGAATAAAAATTAGAAAAATGTTGTTTATGTCCAAATATATATGGACATAACTGTATACACATACAGAGTAAGTCAAAATTACTTACTGTGGTATTCAGATATTTCATTTTCCCTTTCATCTCTGAAATAAGGGTGTCCTGAGAGTTTTGACTCATAGTGGTGTGTGTGTGTATATATATATATATATATATATATATTAGCAGAAGCACTTGGCTTTGCATGGGTATATTTAATTTAATGTTTCTGTGTGTCGTTAAACAGTATCTCCCATAAGAGTGACCTCTACAGCACCCCGCCCCCTTAACAGTGAACTCCACAGCCCCCCACCCCTTAACACTGACCCCCCAAAAGTTCCATGCCTCCTTAAAATGGGATCTCAACAGCAGCTCACCCCCTTAACTTTGACTTTCACAGGGGCCCGCCACTTTAACAGTGACCTCTACAACACCTCGCCCCTTAACACTGACCATAGCAGACCGTCCCCATAACTGTAACCTTCACCATTCCCTGCCCCCTTAACAGAGACCTCCACATCAGTTGCCCCTTTACCAGTGACCTCCACAGTCCCATGCCCCCTTAACAGTAACCTCCACAGTGGCCTGCCTTTATTTGTAACCTCCACAGCCCATACGGCACAGGTAGGTTGAGTGGTAGGGCCTCGGGCTACTTGAGAGACCTTGACGTGGTGTCCGAGCTTAAGACATGTCCTCCTAGTAGGATGTGTCGAACTAACCTCTCAATTTTAACATCAGTGTGAGGGTTTCGTATTGCCGCAGAGTGCACCTGCCTTTGCTATGGTTATGTTTTTGATTGTTATCCACATCCTCATTATTGTTATCGTATGTAGGATGGTTATTGTGGTACTTGTAGTCTGTTGCTGGCATCTTCCATTGTATGCATTTTTTGCTGTTGATTGCCCCTAGCAACAGACTACAAGTGCAGGATGTGCTCCCCTATATACATGCACAACTGCATATGGGTTGAGCATATCCTGCTTGTTAAACAACACACCACGTTTTCTAATGGTTTGTAACCTCCACAGTACTCTATCTCGTTAACAGTGATTTCCATAATAACCCACCTCCTTAAACGGCTTTTCTCTTACCATCTGACGACAATCCTCCAATCGAATTCCTTTTCTTACGGGGCATTATTGTCTTTAATTGACAGCATATAAAACCCCACAGAATTAGTACACACTTAAGGTCATGTGATACATCAGCTTCTACAACAACTTTCGCGCAAAAGTGTCGCACTCTTAACTCACACATAAGCTGTCTTATACCAAGAAAGTCCTTTGTTGCCTATAGCAATCAATCAGAGCTCATATTAATTACCTGTAGCAAAATAGAAGCTGAGCTGTGATTGGTTGCTATATGGAACCTGATGAAAATCCAGGCTAACTGCCACAACAGCCAACAGACAATGGCTCCTGTAGTTTGGTGGTTAGGTTACTAAGCGCATTTTTTGGCAAATAATTGGAAGGGGGGGTGGAAATTTCCACTCTAAAGATAGTCGATGATGTTCCCCGAGTTTTGCACGGCTGTGCAAAATTTCGTGATTGTAAATGCAACAGTGCGGATTCCTTTAGCGGACATACATACATACACTCAGCTTTATATATTAGATATACACACTGACGAGCAAAAGGATGACAATGTTTCAAACTTTTGACTTTGACCATCCACTACAGCTTCAAGCATGCCCATCATTTTATAAACAATCATATCGGCTATCTCATACATAAACTGGACTTGCAACTATTTAGCATATGATTAGTTATGCAGATTCTTGTCATGTAACTGCATTATTACTGTTTTGTTCCAAAAATGCTAAATGTTATTTTTTTATTATTTTGTCAGTATTTTGTAAATCCACCTTTGGCGTTCAACACTGCCTGAACCCTTCTGGGCATGCTCTTCATCAGTTTCAAGCATGTCTCGACCGAAATCCTTTCCCAGGTCTCTTCTACACGTTCCCAATGTTGGTGCATACTGGTCGACTCACTTGTGCACGAATACAGCTTTTTTTTCAACTCTACCCACAAGTGTTCAATTGGGTTGAGGTCTTGGGACTGTGAGGGCCAATGCAGCACCTCTACTTCATTGTCATTGAACCATTTCTTTGCCAATCTTGATGTATCCTTCAGGTCGTTGTCCTGCTGGAACACTATGTCGTCCTTTTTATACTCATATTACTCGAATGTACAAAGTAACTTGTCTTGTAGGATACCCACATACAGCTCAACATTGAGACCACAATCGGTTCTGGTAAAGTATCCAATGCCTTGGTTGTGAAACAACCCCATATCATCAAGCTTCCTCCACCGAACTTGACAGTTCCTTCAATTTCTAGATCCACTGTCGTGTTTGTCACGGCAGAACTTGTGATAAGCCGACTTGTTTACTCCAATATTTTGCCTGGATGTCCAGCTCTTAACTTTGAAATGTGTGGACGGACTTTATTTCGTATTCTTCCAACTGTCATGACACTCACATGATGCAGTTTGGCAAATTTCTTGGCTGAGATACCGCTATTGATGAGCTGGATGATGCTGAATCTCTTTTCTTAGGAAATCATCTTCATGCTGCTCCTGGATTTCAACCAGTGACCTTTCGCTTGGGAATCAACCTAATAACACACTGAGCTATTAGGGAATGTGAGAACAGGTTGTAATTTGTAGTATACAAGAATAATAAGATTGTTCCACCACCAGGAGCAAAATAGTAACAATGCAGTTACATGACCAGAATCTGCACAACTAATCATAGGCTAAATCCTTGCAAGTCCAATTTATGAGATAGCCAAGATGATTTTCTATAAAATAATGGTAGTCTCACGTTCGCAGCTGATAGTGAGATATGGAGCCTGGAAGTTAAAAGTTCAAAACATTGTTACCCTTTTGCTTGTCAGTGTATACAGATAGATAGATAGACAGATAGATAACCTGAATTTCAAATAGTGAAATTCAGGTGTCAAAATTCAGTTCTGCTACAACTATTCGACTAAGTGGGAATAAATAATAACCACACTTTTGTGATATTGGACTTGCTTACCTATTGCTTTGACATACATTGTCCTAGTTAGATTATACTCTCTTCCGTTTTCCTCATATGACACAATACATGTATAGTTGCCCTCATACCGTTGCAACATATTCAAAAATTTCAAGTTGAGTCCGTCTGGGTCCCGATCAACAAACCCATTCACCAATTCACAGCGCTGAGAACAAAAGAACAAGAAGAACAATAAAATACACAATTCAAAAGCTGATATACCATCTTCCCCCGTCTCAAGACACTTTTAACTATAGCAAATCTGCAGCAGTATTGAAAGTTAGCTGACTGTCTGGCTATTAAAAAGCATAACAAAGACTAACAGAGCATATACTACAGTCTACGAAAAGGACACAAGTAATACAAAGGGAGTTGAAATTGATATTTTACAGACAGCAGGCTTAATAGTTAAGCCAAATGTAATTTTATTCTGTTTCAGACATTAGATTAGACAGGAATGGACTGAGAGAAGATACCAATTGGATATGATTCCCACAAGAAAGTGTGACCTATGTGTAACATTTCCAAGATGGTCAGAATAATAAGCAGAATTAATCATGCAGCACACAGAAAATTATACTTTTATTGTATATTGGAAACATTTCCACTGGGAGATCTGCCTCATTTCCTCGACCTCTAGATTTTTGATTGGTGATTTTTAGTTACTGCTTTTCCAGCAATGGTACATGCTATATATTTTCCACAGTCTTGTAGTCACGATAAAAGTTGTGTTAGACAGAAAGAATTCACACAAACTGGTCTTCTAAGAAATTTCACAAAGGGTTATTAAAGAGGTTATCCCACAAAAATTATTTATAAGAGGCGATAAGTAACGGCTCTTGGCATAACAACTTAGCTGCCATTCGTAACGCTATGATGATGGGTAGTTTTCTTTTCCTATAATGTGTATACAAAGAAAGCTGCCAATCAGTGGTAGGGGTGGGAAGAGCTGAAAGCTCATGAATTTTGGATCTCCTGGGCTTGTGCAATGCATTGAGTTGCTGGACCTGCTCAATAATGATTTTAACAAAATAACTTGGTCAGTTCAAGTTACCCAACAATCTTATCAGGGTGGCTCCCTTTACTATATAGATGACCCATTGCCTTTAAGAAGGTTCAAACATTGTCTAAATGAGGGTTATTTTTTGACAGGAGAAATTAAATAACCATGTATAAATATATAAAAGGTCAATCTCTATCATGGTATATTTATGCCCAGGAATGTGATTGCAACAAGGGGACATCCTCCACACCTAGGGAAAAGAAGGTATCTACTACAACATAGAAGAGGATTCTTTACTGTAACAGCAGTGACACTATAGGACTGTCTGCCAGGGAAGATGGTGAACCCACTAAACTAGTTCAAGAGGGGCCTGGATGTATTTCATCTTACCAGATTTCTGGAGATGGGTTGCTGTTGCTGGGTTACATTCTGATTTCCACCAAAAATGAGGAAAATTGGCTTTTGCTTCTTTGGGCTTTTTTTGGCCTTCCTCTAGGCCAGTGATGGGCAAAGTGTGGCTCTCCAGCTGTTGCTAAACTACAACTCCCACCATGCCCTGCAGTAGGCTGATAGCTATAGACAGGCTTTGCATGCTGGGAGTTGCAGTTCTGCAACACTTTACATTAGTTATATTCTTGTCAGATGTAACTTACCCTTTTATAATTCTGATTCTCCTCTCTGTCCCCAACTGTGCTGACAAATACACAATCCCCAAACAAAGTGTATAATAATCCAGCACAGAAGACTACCATTACTAAATAAATAGACTTTGTAGATCAGACAAACACAAGAAAGACGCGAACAATGGGGCGTTAAGATTCAAGATAAACTGAAATTTCATTTAAAACAACAAAAATATGTCATGCAGCTTAATCTTCTTAGGTATTGTGATATTTGTCTTGGCTGTGCGGAAAGATCATTTTTATAAATATCCAATGGTGTGAATAGATAAATGCTATAAAAAACTGCATGGGATATTGTCTAGAACATCAGTCCAAAATAGCATCATGATGACATGAAGTCCTTAAAATTATTTACAATTTTATTATTGTGTTGTGCACTATGCAGTAACGGATTAAGGGTATGTTCAGACGACGACAAAAAGTCGCGCGACAATTTGGGAACCACTACACTGCAACATTTGTAGCGCGACATTGATGTCACATTAATGTCGCGCGACAATTTTTATAATGGGTGTCTATGGTGGTGTCGCACGTGCGACATGCAACATGTTGCGACTGCGACACAACAGTCGCAAGAAGTCCATCCCGGATGGATTTTTGTCGACTGTCGTGTCGCAGTCACAGCATGTCGCATGTCTCACTGCGACACCATAGACTCCCATTATAAAAATTGTCGCGCGACAATAGTGCGACTTTTTGTCGCGCGACAATTGTCGTCGTCTGAACATACCCTAACTCTTAATGACCAGGCCTGAAAAGACCCTTAATGACCAGACTCTTTTTTGGGATTTAGCTCATGTGATGGTTTGAGAGTACTTGCTTTTTATTTGTCGGACTGTCAAAATCATTTTTGCAATGATAGGGATTTAAGTTTAAGGGGGATGTAGTTTTATTTTGAGAAAACTGTGCAATTTTTTTTAATTTTTCTTCAAACTATAGCTTTTTATAAATATGCAAACTGAGACCAAAATAAATTATTAAAATGGGTTGTCTTTGATTATATATATATATATATATAGTGAAAAAAAGATGTCTCCGATGGCGGCACTCAACTAAATGGGATGGCGTGCCCGTGGTCAAAAGGGCCTGGACTAGGCCGTATGCAGACAAAGGAAGAAGACTGCGGCACCGCTGAGTAGTGAAATAAGGTGGATCCTTTATTCACCCTAGTGCATGCGACGTTTCGATCCTCTCAATGGGATCCGTATCAAGCCTTGATACGGATCCCATTGAGAGGATCGAAACGTCGCATGCACTAGGGTGAATAAAGGATCCACCTTATTTCACTACTCAGCGGTGCCGCAGTCTTCTTCCTTTGTCTATATATATATATATATATATATAACGTGAAAAACAGCCGCACTGTTAGCAGTATGGCAAGTGCAAATTCCCAGACTGTTGGCTTTAGGACCAATTACCCACAACAGCAAAAAGAGGCAAAGAGGCAGCACTCACAGTGAGGTGAAGGGTGGTGGACCCGCTTTTATTCACTCCAACTGCAACGTTTCAGACCAACACAATGAGGCCTTTCTCAAGCATAGTGACATTCCAAAGTGCATATATATATATATATATATATATATATATATATATACCGTGTCTCAGCTCTCTAGGACGTTCCTGAGATATTGCCAAGAAAATGTCCCTCATCAGCCAATAGAAGATCGCAGGCTCTTAGTCTACACATACACACAGTTTTACTCCAGGTTTCCATAACAACCCAGCCATTTTTCTTCACTGCTGTAGGTCAGCTTTAGGCTAGGGCTACACGGCGACATGTGTCGCACCACAATTTTTATATTGATAGTCTATGGTGTTGCACTGCCACATGTGACATGCTATGACTGCTACACAGCTCAGCAGACAGTATCACCCAATAGACTTAGATACACAGCAGACAGTATCACACAGGATAGGATTAGATACACAGCTCAGCAGACAGTATCACACAGGATAGGATTAGATACACAGCTCGGCAGACAGTATCACACTGGATAGGATACATACACAGCTCAGCAGACAGTATCACACAGGATAGGATTACATACACAGCTCAGCAGACAGTATCACACATGTCGAGCGACACATGTTGTCATGTAGCCCTAGCATTAAAGGGGCAGGGCGCTGTGGAGGTCACTGTTAAAGGGGTTGGCACTTTGGATGTTACCGTTAAGGGGGCAGGCCGCTGTGGAGGTCACTGTTAAAGGAGAGGACACTGTGGAGGTTACTGTTAAGGCAGCCGGGTACTGTGAGGTCACTGTTAAGGCAGCAGGGTACTGTGGAGGTTACTGTTAAGGGGGCAGGCCCCTGAGGAGGTCACTGTCAATGGAGTGGGGTGCTGTGAAACTCACTGTTAAAGAGGCGGGTTGCTGTGAAGGTCAAAGTTAAGGGGATGGGCAATTGCTGTGGCGGTCCCATTTTAAAGTGGCGGGGCACTGTGTGTGTATGTGGGGGGGGGGGGGGGCTCAATGTTAAGAGGTGTGGAACTGTGGAGTTCACTGTTAAAGGGACGGGGTGCTGTAGAGGTCACTGTTATTGGGGATACTGTTGATATATTTTAACGACACACAGAAACATTAAATAAAAAAGATTAAAATATACCCGTGCGAAGCCGGGTCCTTCTTCTAGTAATATATAAAGCTGAGTGTATGTACATGTGTATGTCAGCTAAAGGAATCCACACTGTCGCATTTACAATCACGAAATTTGGCACACAGGTACATCAGGTGTCCAGGAAGGTTTTAGACCAGGTCTCCGCTCTCTAGCATGTTCCGTTCCTGAGATATTCCCAAAAACTGAATTAGCCAATAGAAACCTGGTCACATGACCCTTATCACCCAATAGAAGCTCTCCACATACACACAGTTTTACACCAGGGCGCTGTAAATGACACTGTTAAGGGAGCAGAGTGCTGTGGAGGTCACAATTAAGGGGGCAGATATGGTGGCCATTCAGGCCACCCTGAAAAGACAGACTTAAAAACCCAGCCCCCAGGTCCAGCTAAACCACACCCCTGATTCGGTTAGGCCACACCCCCCACACTACAGCCGACGGGGATTGAAAAAATGAAGGTAAAAATTAACTTCTATCAGCCACATTGGTGGTAGGTAGGGTGACTTTCTCCCTGCAGCTCACGATCAGACAGCACAGTGCTGCTCTCTGAAAGTGAGCTGTTCAAAAGGACATTCCTGTGTCCGTCCGTGTTGTGGAAATCACTGATAAGGAGATGGGGTACTGTTAAGGGGACGGGATGCTGTGGGGGTCTCTGTTAAAGGGGTGGGTGCTGTGGAGGTGTCTATTAAAGGGGCGGGTGCTGTGGAGGTGTCTGTTAATGGGGCAGGAAACAGTGGAGGTCACAGTTAAGTGTAGCCTCCTCTATGGAGGTCAGTGTTAAGGGGTGGGGTGCTGTAGAGGTCATTGTTAAGGGGGCGAGTGTCGTGGAGGTCACATTTTAAGGGAACAGAGCTCTGTGGAGGTCACTGTTAAGGCGGCGCGTTATTGTGGAAATCACTGTTAATGAGACGGGCGACTGTGGAGGTCACTAATAAAGGGGCAGCCGCCGTGGAGGTCACTGTTAAAGGGGGGAGGGGGCGCTGTGGATGTTACTGTTAAGTGGGCAGGCAGCTGTCGAGGTCACTGTAAAAGGGCTGGGTACTGTAGATGTCACGGTTATAGTGGATACTGTCGATATGAAATAGATGAAATATACCCGTGCGAAGCCAGATCTTTCTGCTAGTGTACTGTATATTTGGACAGAGACAACATTTTTCAAATTTTTGTTCTGTACATTACCACAGTGGATTTTGAACAAAACATTTCAGATGCAGCTGAAGTTCAGACTTTCAGCTTTAATTCAGTGGGTTGGACAAAATGATTGCATAAAAATGTGAGGAACTAAAGCATTTTTTAAACTCAATCCCTTCATTTCAGGGGCTTAAAAGTAATTGGACAAATGAAATAATTGTAAATAAAATGTTAATTTCTAATACTTGAAAACTCTTTGTTGGCAATGACTGCCTGAAGTCTTGAACTCATGGACATCACCACACGCTGTTTCCTCCTTTTTAATGCTCTGCCAGGCCTTTACTGCAGCGGTTTTCAGTTGCTGTTTGTTTGTGGGTCTTTCTTTCTGAAGTTTAGTCTTTAACAAGTGAAATGCATGCTCTATTGGGTTCAGATCAGGTGACTGACTTCAAGAATATTCCACTGCTTTGCTTTAATAAACTCCTGGGTTGCTTTGGCTTTATGTTTTGGGTCATTGTCCATCTGTATTATGAAACGCCGACCAATCTGTTTGTATGCATTTGGCTGGATCTGAGCACACAGTATGTCTCTGAAAAACCCAGAATTCATCCGACTTCCATCATTCTGTTAGAGGTTGATCTTGGTTTCATCTGTCCAAAGAATGTTCTTCCAGTGTGCTGGTTTTTTAAGATGTTTTTTTTTAGAAAAGTCCAATCTAGCCTTCTTATTCTTGAGGCTTATGAGTGTCTTGCACCATGCAGTGAACCCTCTGTATTTACTTTCATGCAGTCTTCTCTTTATGGTAGATTTGTATATTTATATGCATATATCCTGGAGAGTGTTGTTCACTTGGTTGGCTGTTGTGAAGAGGTTTCTCTTCACCATGGCAATTATTCTGCGATCTTCCACTACTGTTGTCTTCCGTGGGGGTCCAGGTCTTTTTGCATTGTTGAGGTCACCAGTGCTTTCTTTCTCAGGATGTACTAAACTGTAGATTTTGCCACTCCTAATAGTGTAGCAGTTTCTCGGATGGATTTTTTCTGTTTTCGCAGATGAAGGATGGCTTGTTTCACCTGCATGGAGAGCTCCTTTGACCGCATTTTTACTTCTCAGCAAAATCTTCAAAATGCAAGCACCACACCTCAAATCAACTCCAGGCCTTTTATGTGCTTAATTGAGAATGAAATAATGAAGGAATTGCCCACACCTGCCCATGAAACAGCCTTTGAGTCAATTGTCCGATTACTTTTGGTCCCTTTAAAAACAGGGTGCCACATGTAAATGAGCTGAAACTCCTAAACCCTTCATCCAATTTTAATGTGGATACCCTCAAATGAAAGCTAAAAGTCTGGACTTTATGTCCATGCCCATTATATAACTCGTATAACTTAAATATGTTTTAGTAAACATGTAATAAAAAACGGTGTCCAAATATATATGGACCTAACTGTAGGTGGCGGGCTACCAGTTTCACTTGATTGTATACTCTTTTTTGTGGTATTTCACAATCACTTTTACATCTGACGATACCTAATATATTGGTTTCTATCAACCTGTTGTAAACAGGACAAATCTATCATGACTGACACTTTCTATGTCCACAACCTAGGAGTTTGGGTCGTAAAACAATGGAGCTCAGTCGGAGACTGAAGTGAAGACTCAGGAAAAGTTGACAGGTACACTATTATGCTCTGTAGGAGACTATACAAGGTTTTTGTACATTACTTTTTTAGGATCTTGCACAAACCCTAAAAGAATTTTCTCATCATAGACAATTGTGGTATATACAGTGGTTCTTAAAAGTTTGTGAAACCTAAAAAAATGACTGTATTTCTTCTGATGTCTCAAACAGGCTCTCTGTCAGAATCCTCTCCTGAAGGTCATTATCTCAGGCACATGTGGTCTTGGAATGGGCTGGTCGATGCTCTCAATCCACTAGCAGGGTAGGCAAAGTACACTGCTTGCCATATCGAAGTTGAGTGGGAGGAAACAGTAAGGGGATGTTGGAGGGTGTAGTGGGCTGAGTTTTTAGCCTAGTGAAATGTGTGAAAATAGGCGTTTAGATTTCTGGCTAATCTTGCAGCACACAGCACTATGGGAAGTGTTGTGGCTGCAGCTCATCTACGTCCACAACCTAGCAGTTTGGGTCATAAACAATGGAGCTCAGTGGGAGCATGGAGACTGAAGTGAAGACTCAGGAAAAGTTGACAGGTACACTATTATGTTATGGGTAAAAGGGAAATCCAGCTCACCTGCTCTATCACTCCAGCAACTTGCCCCTGGTGCACGGAGATGTAGGTAAGACCTCAATACGTTGTGAAAAAGAACAGATGAAACTCCAGCATTAAATTCTCGAGTGTTGTCTCTTTATTTGCAGTGTCGGAAATACAGCGGCAGTAAAATAGATCCTCTCACGTTCCCTTACAGTCAACGTGTTTCGAAAAAGTTCTTATTCATGACTGGTTTGTTGTCCAGGCTGCTTTACTTTCTTTTAAGTTCTCAGTTGCACCCTCCCCCAAAATCCGGGGGTGGTGATCAGGTACAGGTGTAACTGATTGGAGAGGCAGCCTTGGTCAAAATAACCGTCTGTTTTTACTCAAAGAATGAAACAAGGGGGGAGGTGAGAATATAATCAAAATAATTACATAAAAAACAGTACAAAGTGTGAATTTACATTGATTGTTTCAAACAGATACTTAATATATAAATATCCATCTCCCATATAAAAAACCAGGCACGCTTAGACATGATGTAAACATAATATACAAAAAACTGTAATGTCTGAATAACTGCCAGGATACTATCACCCTTGTGATAACATAGTAATAAAACAAAGTTATACATATTGGCTTATGCGGAATCGGATTATAATTGTAACCCTAATATATATACATTAGTTCTTTACTTAGATTTAAGCCTGTAGGATATCTGGTTTTTAATCTTAGAATCCAAAAGGCTTCTCGTTGTGATATAAGTCTTATGAGGTTCCCTCCCCTTGGTGGAAGAAAAACACGTTCTATTGCGTATGCGGAGAAAAACTGCAGACTTCTGTTGTGTGTATTAATAAAGTGTCTTGCAGCATTTGAAATATTCAGATAGGTATCATTAGTGACATAATTCAAATGCTCCAATAATCGGGACTTGAATTTCCGTGTTGTACATCCGACATACAGGAGTCTGCATTCCACGCATTCAATTACATAAACCACACCAGTAGTATTGCAATTGATGTATGTTTTGATAGGGAAATGGTTGTTGTTGGCTGAGTCACAGAATGTTTTACAAGGAGTCACAAAACCGCAGGCTCTGCAGGGATGGCTGCCGCAGCGTGTGAATCCGTTATATTTCAGCCAAGTTGGCTCAGACTTTTGTTTTTGTGCAGAGGTGATGAGAGAGGGGGACAGGGAGGCCGCAAGAGACGGAGGTCATCTTGAGACCACCCTATGTCCCTCTCTCAGCAACTCATACATGGTCTTGTCTTTAAAAAGCAGGGAGATGCACTTAGAAATTATTTCACGTATCTGATAAAACTGGTTACTATATGTTAGAACCAGTGTCGGGAGTTGTTTATTACTTAGATTTTTATAATTCCTCCCTTTCCCAAACAACAGATCACTTCTGTTTTTGTTTTGTGCAATTTTCTGTGCACGGAGAATCATCCACATTGGATAATGTCTCATAGTAACGATATCCTGTGTCTCAATATATACAAACCAAAACATACCGCAAACAAGTAGCAGGGAACTCAATACTCAGAGGCGACAGTCACCACCCCATACATACGATCAAAGCTATACCTGTGGGAGAATTTATACGTGCAAGACGCAATTGTAGTGATGACACGTCATTCCACAACGAAGTAAAAACCATCACAACACGTCTTACTATGAGACACTATCCAATGTGGATGATTCTCTGTGCACAGAAAATTGCACAAAACAAAAACAGAAGTGATCTGTTGTTTGGGAAAGGAAGGAATTATAAAAATCCAAGTAATAAACAACTCCCGACACTGGTTCTAACATATAGTAACCAGTTTTACCAGATACGTGAAATAATTTCTAAGTGCATCTAAGTGCATATTGATTATTTATATATTGAAACAATCAAGGTAAATTCACACTTTGTACTGTTTTTTATCTAATTATTTTGATTATATTCTCACCTCCCCCCTTGTTTCATTTTTTGAGTAAAAATGGACGCTTATTTTGACCAAGGCTGCCTCTCCAATCAGTTACACCTGTACCTGATCACCACCCCCGGATTTTGGGGGAGGGTGCAACTGAGAACTTAAAAGAAAGTAAAGCAGCCTGGACAACATATCAGTCATGATTAAGAACTTTTTCGAAATGCGTTGACTGTAAGGGGATGTGAGAGGATCTATTTTACTGCCGCTGTATTTCCGACACTGCAAATAAAGGGACAACACTCGAGAATTTAATGCTGGAGTTTCATCTGTTCTTTTTCACAATGTATTGAGGTCTTACCTACATCTCCGTGCACCAGGGGCAAGTTGCTGGAATTTTCTCATCATAGACATAGGCATACAGTGGTGCTTAAAAGTTTGTGAAACCTAAAAAATTGTCTATATTTCTCCATAAATTTGGCCTAAAACCGGTTCATATTTTCACATCTAAAAGGTACATAAAGGTCTAACAAATGGGTAAAATTTAAGAAATAGGTCAAAATATTATACTTTTTATTGACTATTTATTGAGAAAAAACATCCAGTATCATATGTATGAGAGCGGCAAGAGTATGTGAACCTTTGCTTTCAGTATCTGATGTGACTCCCTTGTTCAGTAATAACCGCAACTGCACATCTGCTTGGAGAAATTTTAGCCTATTTCTTCAAACAAAACAGCTTCAACTGCACAGCGGTTTTAGTCCGGCCTATTTTCCGCATGTTTGCTCTGTTGTGACTGGATTTCCGCGTGTTCCCATTTTAGTTAATGGGGCTGGTAGGCATTAAGGCTGGGTCCAGCAATGCCAGATCAAGAGAACTCCGGCAGGCTGTTCTCTCCCGGAACAGCCTGCCCGATCTCTGAACATTAGTGTGAAACTAGCCATATTTAAATAAAACAGGTTGTCCACTCACACCGATTGTCATCCCAATGATTAAAAACACCAACTTTAATTTTACTTTCAAATTATCTTTTAACCCTAAAGGTTCATGCATTTTTGCCACTCAAAAACATGTATTGTACTGGACAATATTGCATAATTTTCCTACCACTTTGGTCATAAATCAGCTGGTCTGAGAGATTTTACTCTGAATGGGACAGATTATCATGCAAGATATGTGACAAAATACAGGCTGCAGAAAAAAAAAAAAATAGAGCAACATTTTTAATAAAGGCCTAATGGAAAATATTTTTAACACCAAACACCACCATAAGTACAACACTGCTAACAACACAATGATAAAAAAAATGCATTCACAGGTGTCCATAGCCTTGAATTCAGTAGAATAAACATCATATGATCCTTCAAAGAAACATACAGTATTTTACATTTCCAATCATATCTGCATAATATATTGAGTTACCCAGCAAACAGTAACGTCCATTGATTTTGAGTTAGATAATGCCTATTTCTCCATTCATATATGAGGTAGCTGTAACCAAGACATGACAGATGCAAGAAATTGACCCTTCTGAATTTTTTGTGAACGTGGTGCCACAGTCGTGGCAACGTGCGATTTGTAACATGACCCAATTTACTACACTAGTTGTGATTACTTTCTATGTAGGCAGCGCTACACTGTGATCGTTTACCATGTAAAGTTTTTTTTGTGGCTAAAGATGACACGTGGCCCCAGTCTAATGCAGAGCTAAGGTGCTACATCCCATGTTTGTTAAAGTGTACCTCCAGTTACAAACAAATTTTCTTAAATGAATAGTACAGGTGAATATAAAAAACTTTGTAATATATCTTTTTTTTTTTTTCAAATATGATCTTTATTCAATTTCCTCTCAGTACAGGCATCCACTGTATCATATACAAACTTCTCATAGTACAATTGGTATATGCATCATCAGTACATGCCCACTTATTGTATGGTACACAGCAATAATAATGTTTTTTCCCCCCTTTTTTTTAATAAAACAATAAAACAATGAAAAATTCCTCCCTATCACCCCCCCTTTCCACCCTCTCACATCGTGGTCATCACCTCATCCAACCATAATCACTAACAACAAAGAATTGGCCTGCTTCTACTGATCAGTCTATCTGAAGCTTCCCAAGGGTGTTTAGTATTTTCCGACACCACTCTGAGTGGACAAAGGGTGTCATTGTTTCTATTATTTCTGCGTTATTCAGAGCTGTTTTGATGTATACCTCTCATCTTCTGGAAAAAAAAATCTATAAATTTTCCTTGATATTGTTCTGCTCCTGACTTTTCATTGAGAAAACATGCCTTCGTATGAACGAAAACATTATTCATCAAAGGTACTGTGGGTCTGAGCCATTCCCTAAATAAACGCCTCTTAGCCGCTAGTAGCAAGAAATGTATGAGCGGGGTTAGTTTTAGTTTCTCAGGAGCCACATGAAAGAGTATAAGCTCAGGGGTGCATGGGATTTTAACTTTTAAATGTTGTTTAATTTGGTGTTTGACTAGTGTCCAGAATTTTTTTGTTTCCGGGCAGGACCATATGCCATGATAGAGATCTGTACCACCCTCATGACATTTAGGGCACTCCGTGAGCCTGTCTGGAGGATGTGTCCGGGAGGCAAAGCGGAAACCATATATGGCCTTTTGGATCTGTTTAAAGTACGTCTCCCTCCATACCTCATTCGGTGTCATTTTTCCAAGTAATATATCTTATTAAAGAAGTATGCTTCCTCATGGGCTTTTCAGGCTGCTTTCTTTCTTCTTCCCTTCACGTAGCCTATTATCTTTAATAGCACCCGTCTCTACCCTCACACACAAAGGTCTAGGAAGATAGGAGGGATGACGAGGCTGCTCCGAGCTAGTAAATTATTTATTACCTCACTCTGAACAGTGGTGGAGCCTAATCTTACTAGATATAGATAGTGCTAAGTGTAGCAGAGCTAAGAAACTGCAGTCTGTGTGTTTCTCCTCCAGCAGCCTCTTCCTCCCTTAATTCTCCATATACATTAAATGTGAAAAGCAGCGAAGAGAATAGCAGCCTGATAATAGCGGAGAGACTCCTTTTTCTTTAATAAGATATATTATAAAGTTTCTTATACTCACATGCACTATTCATTTATGAAGAGTGTTTTATAATTGGAGGTATGAGTCTAACAACTTCATTATTCAAACTTTCTAGTTTGAATGTGAAGACAAAACAGATTTATGACTGTACCAAGTATGGTACAGACAGTTTAAGCTCCAGACAATGAAGTAATCACCTGTGGGACTTCCAGCACAATGTCCGAAAATTGAGTTTTCAATCTATTTTCTAGAATGAAAATTCTCACTCATTAAATGTAAATATATATTAAAAAACACTTCTTTCGAAAACCAAGCACATATAATTTGGGAGCATTACATGCTGGGCAGAAATAGAGCACAATGAATAATATACCGTATATACTAGAGTATAAGCCGAGTTTTTCAGCACAAAATTTGTGCCGAAAAACACGAACTCGGCTTATACTCGAGTCATACACGTAAAAAGAGAGTGGAGTGGGAGGAGGAGCTGGGGGTGGGCATTTGCGGCGGGGCCGGTGCGCTCACTGCTGACTGACTGATGTCACGTGCCTGCCCGGCCTGCTTTATGAATGAAGCAGGCGGCGCAGGCATGTAACGTCAGTCACGCTGCGCTCGCTCGGCCTGCCTGGAGTATTCAGTGTGGCATGTGAGGAGGTATTTAGGAGAGGTAATGGGGGGGAAGGGGGGGCTGTGGATGGCACTGTTATGGCATGGGGGCTGTGAATGGCACTGTTATGGGATGGGGGTGCTGTGGATGGCACTGTTATGGCATGGGGGGCTGTGGATGGCACTGTTATGGGATGGGGGTGCTGTGGATGGCACTGTTATGGCATGGGGGGGCTGTGAATGGCACTGTTATGGGATGGGGGCGCTGTGGATGGCACTGTTATGGCATGGGGGGGCTGTGGATGGCACTGTTATGGGATGGGGGCACTGTGGATGGCACTGTTATGGCATGGGGGGGCTGGAAAAGGCACTGTTATGGGATGGGGGGCTGTGGATGCCATCCACAGATCCCTCATAACAGTGCCGTCCACAGATCCCCACATAACAGTGTCATCCACAGATCCACCTCGGCTTATACTCGAGTCACTGCTTTTCCTAGTTTTTTAGGGTAAAATTAGGGGGGTCGGCTTATACTTGGGTCGGCTTATACTCGAGTATATACGGTACATGTTGGAGAAACTGGATAGGAGCAATAATATATAGAATAGTAAATGTCCTTACCCTGTACCAGTTCACAGTGGGAGTTACACCTGTTGGATAATAGTCCTCCGTGTCTGGACAATGCAATATAGAGGTTTCATCTAGAGGAAAATAGAACACCTTTGCCACCTTGTCATTGCTAACACATGATTTTGAGTCTTTTTTCAGGACTTCTAATGGAAAAGCAATTTTGAGGCAAAATGTGGTATTCCTAGGAGGTAAAGAAAAAAAAAAAAAGCACCATATTAAGTTTAAGATGGATCTACATCCGCTTACAGCTCTTTCCAGTTTAAACTGGAACATTGGAACACAGTTTAATAAAGTTTATAGGCTACAGTATAAAAGCAATTCTTTTCTCTAAGGTACCTTGAAAATTAAAAAAGGAATATCAAATCAATAAAAACCTATACAAGCTTATCAAATAGCAATAACAATTCCCTTTATTGCATTTGCTGAAAGTTTTGTAATCTTGAAACTATGTCAAAACCTAGATTATACTCGACTCACGGGAATGACAGTAGTAAGCTGGTCTTAGCAAGGTGAGTGAGAAGTACGGCTCCCTACTGAAATCTGTACAGTGAAAATAGGTCTTCAAATTCCTGGCAATAAGAGTACAGTGAAGGAGGATGCTAAAAAAACACATCTCCAATAAACTCAGATTACATTCCAGATGTATACTACGTGAAGAACTTAACAAAATCTTAATCACTGCGATTTGGCTCGTTTCAAAATAAAATGTGCCAACGTCAGTCCCTCGGTTCCATTCAGTGTTTATCTGTGTGCTGTACATAACCCACATAATTGGTGTCTAGTTTACCAACTGTCGGCTCAGTAACAATTAACTCCCAGGAATCCCACAGCAGCCTAAGCTGTTGACTCACAATCACGCTGAACAGTGTTCATAAGTATACAGAGTCCTGACAGCGATGTACTTTTAAAAAATTATTTTCTGCACTCGATGGATGCTTATTTGGGATGAAATGCTGCACTTGTCCAACCAGGAAAACATTGTTTTGTCTAATGAGCATCACTAAACAAGCTAACAAATGGTGCTGCTTGATATATATACAGTTCATATAGGTTCTCATCTAATAATCAAATAGCACATACTGTATAGTTTCTGGTTCTCAGCAGGAAATTCAAAAAAAATTATTGTAATAGGAAAGCATGACCCAAGTCAGAATGTTTAAATCTGGTGTTGTACTACCGACATCATAGCACAGGGTCTCTGCCATTAACTTCTTTGTGACGTAGTGATTTTCCATTGTTGCTTTTATTATTATGAATAAGGCATCCATAAGAATATACCTGTGATAAGCCTAGTAGCTTCCAGCCTATCACCTCTAATGAACAGCTTTCCTGATTTCAGCACAGGAAAAATGATGAGGCCTTGGGAATGCAGCTTCCTCAGATGCCGTTTTCAAAAGTGATTACAGGGTCAAATGTCTGCGATTGGGGTTACTGCCGATCGCAGACATTAGGCTCGGTTGTCTGCTGTGTGAAACAGCTAAAACCCAGCGGCTATGGCGTCTGGTCTGCTCTGCATCAGGCACCTTCTTTAAAGTGGCAACATCCACCATACATGTACGACTGAGGTCATGAAGGGGTTCAAGTACGGCAGTCACATGCTAGCTGCTTGTAAACAAGGACATGAAGGACCTATATTACCACATGATCGCAGTAGGAAAGAGTTGGGGGAATTGAAAAATGTTTATTTTTTTGTTATTTTAAAACATTTGCTGCTGCTTTTAACTATATCTTAGACACTGATGCCCCCTTTAAATATTTTTAAAGGGGTTATCCCACAAAAAACATTTATCACCCATCCCCCATACACAATAAGATGATAAATGTCAGATGGACAGGGGTTTATTTAAATGGGAAACTTGAGAACTGCCTTACTCCTTGCAGTTTACTGCCTATCCCATACTTCTCATGAGATACAGTGAATTCTTGTAATATCACTGACACCTACTGTCTATTTATTGTGTAAATGAATAATACATCAAGCTGGAACATAATTAAGAATTCTTGGATACTGAACAAATCATCTGTTTTTAAAAAGTAGCAGCTGATAAATTTGAAGTGAAGCTAATTAACACAGTTTACCAAGACTCCCACCTTCCCACCTACTTTTCGAAACTAGAGTTGGTAGTTTAAAAATGCAATATGGTAAAAAAAAAATTGAGCATGTGAGCCAGAATTCTGGAGTGTGGGGCTTGATAAAGTTTCATGTTTTTAATAATATTTTAAATGTATTAGCTAATTACTTTAGTTAGGAAATGTACACCAGTTTTGCCTCTATAGACAGTGCTGAAGGAAGTGTGAGGTTTATACGAGTTGCAATAAATCGGAAGTAATAAGCTGTAAAGAGTAAATAGACTAATATGGTCTCCTGGAAGTGATAGAGTACAGCTCCCTGTCACAAAGTAACAGGGCAGATGCATACAGAACTTTACATGAGTACTGTAGAGTGCTACTATCCTACTATCCTGTCTTATCTAGGCATCCAGTTTTATAACAGAGCTTTCATAAGAAAGAATCAACACTAAAAGGTGGATTTAGATGTGCAGATAATCGGGCAGATTATCAGGAACGAACGTTCCTGCGAATGCTCATTCCCGACAATTGGGTGAAACTGTCGTTTGTGCAGGCATCTAAATTGTCGTTTCTGGTCAGCAGATCATGCGGTTTAAACAGTGATCTGCCGCCCAGAAACAAAGCAGTTGTATGAGGATGAGCTTTCACAAACGTGCTTCACCACCACCAGTTAACGGGCAGCTGACTGTCGAGAAAGAAGCGTATCTTCCCTGCTTGTTAAGTCAGTCCATCTAAATCCACCTTAAATGAAGTTATAGATTCTATTTTAAACATCTTGTTTTTTTCTATGTCAATTTCCATGTTACCATATTAAAGGAGTGGTCTCATTAGTGACAGTTCCTTCCAAAATAAGGACCCAGGGACAATCTTTGAGTAGTATGTGCTCCATTAGTCCATAAAAAAACATCCCGTGACATGGGAGCTGATAGTGTATAATAATTTGGTCTTTTTTCTGATATACATATGTAGGCTCAGTTGGTTTTGCACCGTATGTTAGGATCAAATGATTAACTTACCTTAACATACAGGTATAATTTCCTGTGTCGTTGAGAAGGGATGGCCGAAACCATAGTATATCCTTATCTTTGCTGATTCTATTATCTGGAAGACGAATGTTTATCGGCTCCTCAAGGTCTTTCCCTTTACCAGTCCAATACCACATTAAGGTAAGGCCCGCTGAGTGTGCTGCACTATAATTATGTTTTAGGTAGCCCTCGAACAGAGGGCATCTGATCCGGACGGGTTCTCCATCATAAGCTTGGGTCAGCTTCCTGGTGTCCTCTCCCCAGTCATCACATCGCTCTAAAAGACATATAAATCATAGATATTGCTTTAGTTCTTGACATAAGACAGATATCTTCATCCCCTGGTACAAAGAAAAAAATGCTAATGGTTCAAGTAATCAAATACCAGTTATCAAGCAGCCACATGCACACGGCACAGTATTTTCAGGTACCTTAAATCAATATATATTTGATTAGATTTTATATTGTACCCTTATTATGTCACTTTGGACATGCAGTGGAAGAGGCGTTTGAACTAATACCCATGTATGTCTGCAATACACAGATGTGTGTGCAGGGTATAACACAAACTACGGTATATTCCATGCCATATGCATCAGAAGTCTAATCTACATAATGTACTGTGCGGCAGAGCAGTCTATAGCTTACATTACGGCCTGTAGGTGTCACTGTTCTATTGCATATTGTGAGGATGTGTTACATTTTACCGCTGAGCGTTCTATATAAACTGAAATTTGAATTCTTATAATGCAGACGTACAACCAAAATTCTCCACTTATTATAAAGATGAACTCCACTGTACTTCAGTGACATATTCCCTCTCAAACCAGTTATACACAATCATTAAAAATTCTATTATTTTATAACAGCAACATTATAACCATTCTGAACATCTGGATCCCTGGGTATCTTAGACAGTAATTGCACATGCAACTAACAGATCACAGTAGTTACCATAGTAACAGATGAATGACCCCCCACACCGTGCATAAGGGGGAGTCTTCAGCTCACTATACACAGCTGTACCTCCCCAGCCTCCACAGATGTGTACGTCTGTCTCCTGAATGGGGAGAGGGGAGTAAGCTGCTGTCAGACACCTCTGGTGGTGCTTACCTCCTCTGAGAACGAATATGCAAAGAGGTATCTCCCAAGGAAGAGAACAATCTCGCCAGCGCCACCTATTGGAAGTAACTCTCTATGGTTCAAAATCTGACTTTCCGAGATACCTCTTTGCATATCTGTTTGCCATGTAGAATTGCCCTAGTCTCCATACCATAGAGTACTTCCAGTAAGTCTCCATACAGAACTGGTCTCTTTAAGGAGATTTAGCACCCTGCCTTTCCACTGAGAACAAAAGGATTGGGCACGTTGAATTCCAAAATCCTTCTTTCTGCAGTCATCTGAGGGGGAAGTCAGACCACCAGCATACACGTTAGATGGTTGGCTGGTCCTGCCAAAACCAGCAGGTTATGCTGACAATTATCTAATGTGTATGGCTAGCTTTAGCCTGAAAGATTCACCTAGTGCCTTAGAATAGATGAGTGGATGGGCAGACATGGGAACAAGTTACACTGCTCCACAAGTAAACATCTTTTCAGTGCACTGCCACTAAGGATTTTCATGCACAGCAATATAAAAGATTCTAAAATTTGGGCACCAGAAGCAGATTTTTTGCGTGCATTGGCCTCATGGCTCCTTAAATTATCCAGCCATGAGATACAGATAGATAGATTCTACGGTTTACTATATTAAAGGGGTTGTGCAAGAATGGGGAGATTTTAGCAAATCCCCCACTTGGCCGGACCTGTAGAAAAGCTTACCTACTTGCTTCTCAGCGCTGGCTCCCCGATCCTTCTTCTCCCGGCCTGCAATTTCTGTTGGGCTCCCTCACTGTAAACATTTTGAGATCACCTGCAGCCAGTCACTGGCTGTGACGTTGACAAATGGTCATTGATGCAAGGGGATTCAGTCTCCACTGTGGTCAGTGATTGGCTGCGGTGATGTCAAACCAGATGATGTTTTCAACGAGTGTGCCAAAGCCTGGAAGAGAAGGAGCAGGGAGCCAGTTTCGAGAAGTAGGTAAGTAAACTGGCACAGCCCCTTTGTCTCTTTTCTGCATTGTTTGACGCGCTGTCCATTATATGTGCTTCTCTGTAACCTGGACTATTTCAATGGACTTTTTGAATCCATACAGAGAAGCTCCCCATTCCAGACCTCCATTTATCTGGAATGGAGAGCAATACGTGATGCCTCAGTGTTTTGCCCTCTTGCCCTGGATTTGAATCTGACTAAATAAAACATATGTATGAAGTTCGTTCTCCTTGTGCTTGTGTGGGTTTCCCCTCTGGATACTCCAGTTTCTTCCCATACTGATAGACTGAAAGATACTGACAGATGTCTGAGATGGGAAAACTAAGCTGTGAGCCGTACTGAGGACAGGGACTGATATTCACAAATGCAATGGGAAACATTAAAATAAGCAGAAAACAGTTGACTGGGCATTTCAACAGAAATCTAACTAATCTAACCAGGTTTAAAGGGGTTATCCAACATTTTTTTTTAGACCTCACTGAGTGGCCATACCCACAGTTGTGATCATACTTACCTGGTCCCCACTGCTAGGTTCCAGCTCCATTGCGTTACTGCCAGCTCTACAGCAAATGTCTATCTCGGCAACAATATCCTGTTGATGGGGGGCACGTAACAACTGTAGTCAATCAGTGGCTGCAGAGGTGACCTGTCACCCATGCGGATCGTGACAGGTAACGTGCGTCATGGGTGACAGTGATTGGCTGCAGTGGACACATGCCACCCGTCAACATAATGTTGATAGCCAGAGAGATGGGAGCTGCAGAAGCAGCGGTGGAGCGATGGAGGGGATCAAGTATGGTCTGAAAAAATGATGGATAACCCCTTTAAACCCAGTGGGGAAGATTCACTGTCTAAAAGTAAGACTTAGGCAAACTTAAGGTCCTGTTACAAGGACAGATTTAGGAAGCAAATATTGTGAACAAACAAAATGTGTATTGCCTGATCCTCAGGGAGATGAAAGCTGAATGTACAGTACATGCAGCTTTCATCTTCTCTGTATGGGGATGTAAGTGATCGCTATTGTGTTTGCTTATCCCTATACAGTTTCATTGTGTTTTTGGGCAGCAGATCCTTTTTTACACAGGACAATCTGCTGCACAAAAACTATTTTGGTACCAGATGAAATTTGTTCCTTGAGTGATCGCCTACACCCTCTACACCGGCTAATTATTGTGAACGAGCATTTCTACAAACGCTCATCCTTGATAATATTGGTCCATGTAATAGGACCATGACACTGTGCCACACTTCTCACAGTGGCTGATGCTGGATGATAAACCTGCTGCACTTATAGACTGTCTAGTCTAACTTTGCACCCCCTATTTGTTGACTATAAATGTGGTATAAAGTGCGTACGCATGAATTCTGGTTCATTTTGATTAGTAACTCTTCCCCTTTGTTCACTATCACACTGTTATACAGTACCTGGAAATACATTAGATCAATCGATAGACAGGTAGATAGATAAACCCATCACACAACAAATCAAAGACTTGAAAAAAGCTGAATGTTTGTTGGGAAATCTTTTATAGTTCTGCAAGAGGTTACTTATCAAAAAGTCTCAGAGAAATGGACTATACCGCACTCCTGCTGGCAGCTTTCCTTTGCCCATTTACACAACAGCTAATGGCTAAGACGTAAGAAGGCAGGAATTCTAGAAATGTCAATGACTGATGTCTGCGGTGGTGATTATGCCTGGGCTAAGCCTCAGAACAATTACATTTGCAGTACAAAATCACAGGTATGTGTAATAATCAGTAACATAGGCTGGCTGTCAGTAGCAGAATGATGACAGACGTACAAATACAATACATCTAGCCATAAGAAAACACATGGATGGAGTTTAACAATATTGTAATATGCCCTTAGAGAGTTTAACAGGCTGCTAACTGTTCTGAAGAACTGCTTTTACAAAACACGCAGAACGAGTAGGCATTCTTCCATTCACACTGCAACAATGGCCGTTGAATGTTTCCTGTTCAGCTATTGTGAAATAAAGCTCTATTAAATGCCTTCAACTAAAACAATGAGAAAAAAAAATCTAAAATTGTTCAATATGTACATGGGGAAATTGTAAACTGCTAAAAACAGTTCAATCATTTTACATGAATCTGTCAGATCTCCTATGCCCACATACCTTACTAGTTGAGGATAAAGAGAGAGATGCTGAACCCAGGGATATACAGTTCTCTAGGTTTTTATTTAACATTCCCCTGTAAAATCTATTTAAAGGTTTGTTCACATGTATGTTGGAAGCTCTGCTCAGGGTCCCCATCACAGATTCAATTAAAAAGACCACTAAAACAAGATCCCGAATGGGAAAATGAACGGATTCCATTGTAGTCAATGCAGTCTGTTTATCTCAGTTTTGTGCACTTCCGTTATTTTTGCTATTTTGCTCATCTAATGTTTGATATTTTCCCATAATAAAGCATATCTTAGTAAAATTGTGACTTTTTTATTTTTACTTTGAGGCTCCATATCTCACCATCCACTACAGCTTTGAACATTTTATAGACAATCATCTTGGCTATCTCATACAATAATTCGACTTGCAACTATTTAGCATATGATTAGTTATGCAGATTCTTGTCATGTAACTACACTGTTACTGTTTTGCTCCTGGTGGTGGAACAATCTTTTTCTTCTTGTATGCTACAATTTACAACCTGTTCTCACATTCCCTAATAGCTCAGTGTGTGATTAGGTTGATTCTCAAGCAAAAGGTCACTGGTTCAAATCCAGGAGCAGCATGAAGATGATTTCCCAAGAAAAGAGAAACAGCATCATCCAGATCATCGATAGCGGTATCTCAAACCAAGAAAATTGCCAAACTGCATCATGTGAGTGCCATGGCAGTTGGAATAATACGAAATGAAGTCAATCCATCCATTCCAAGAGATGGACGTCCAAATAAAATATCTGAGTCAACAAGTCAGCTCATCACAAGGTCTATCAGTTCTGGCGCGACAAATACAACAGTGGAGGTAGCTTATATGCTTTGTAATAGTGACATCACAGATGTCCATTCAAGCACCATGTGACGCGCATTACACAAGTCTGGAATGGTGGCCCAAAAAAATGTGAAGACTCAATTTCAATATGGTCATAAGAAGCTTCAGCTCGAGTTTCAAAAAAGTACAAACAGTGGACCGTAGAAGATTGGAAACGGGTGATTTGGAGCAATGAGACAAAAGTGAATACACTGAGCTCTGATTGTAGCACATGGGCCTGGAAGAAACAAGGGAAAAGGGGGCTAACGGATTGAGAAATTGAAGGAACTGTCAAGTTCGGTGGACAAAGCCTGATGATATGGGGTTGTTTCACAGACAGTTGGACACTTGACCAGGATGGATGGTGGTCTCAATGCTGAGCTATCTGCAAGTATCCTACAAGATGACTTGCTTTGTACACTTGAGTACTATGGGTATGAAAAGGATGACATAGTGTTCCAGCAGGACAACGACCCAAAGCATACATCGAGATTGGCGAAGAAATGGTTCAGTGACAATTAAGTAGAGGTGCTGCATTGGCCCCCACTGTCCCCAGACCTCAACCCAATCAAACACTTGTGGGTAGAGTTGAAGAAAAAGCTGTATTTATACCCAAGTAGGTCGACCAGTATGCACCAACACTGGAAACGTGTAGAAGAGTGAGAACAGATTTCGGTTGAGACATTCTTGAATCTAATCGAGAGCATGCCCAGAAGGATTCAGGCAGTGTTGAAATCCAAAAGTGGATTTACAAACTACTAACAAAATCTAAAAATTTTGAAAGGTGGATTTACAAAATACTAACAAAATATTAAAATTTAGAATTTAAGAGCAAATCAGTAACAATCAGTTACATGACAAGAATCTGCATAACTAATCATATGCCTCACCTTCGAAGCTGTAGTGGATGGTGAGATATGGAGCCTGAAAGTCAAAAGTTCAAAAATGGTTACCCTTTTGCTCGTCAGTGTAGGTGTGTTTGGGAACTATATAATTCTGTGATGTAAATGCCATTTGATGATGTTAAAGTTTTGTACAAGATAAGTAAAATATGGCTGCTTTATTCCAGGAACGGTACCACACCAGTCCACAACCCATGGGTTGTATTTAGTATTGCAGCTAGTATTGAATAGGGCTGAGCTGCTATACCACAAGTAACCTGGAAGAGGGCAGCCTGGTTTTTCTAAGCTTGTGCATTACCTTAATAACCTTTCAATATGGAGGGAATATGCTGTGGACGCTGCAGCCCCCCCCCCCCCCTCATTTTCCTTTAAAAAACTGTCAAGTTTCAAGTTGGAGTGAACAATCAGCAAGTCCAGTTGCTAACATTTCAATTGGATTTTGATTTGCCAACTTCAGGATATTAACGCTGATTTTAAATGGGTTGTAAACAGCAAAGTAATAAAACATCACAATACAGCTGGCTGCAAGCCATTCAGCAAGATGAAAACAATCTTTTTTGGTGCCATGCAAGTAATCTTTTTTGACAGAAAATTGGAAATCCTGCCCTTTGTCAAAATAAAATGTAGCTTCCCTGCTGAGTAATTTCAGGCGCCAGCATCATCTGATTGCAAGAGGTCTCAGGGAGCCTAAAGAAGGTTCTCCAGGTACACACAGATATGTGCATAATGAAATAGTGGAATCTAACCAGGGCCATGGGCTGGGTAGTTGGGTCTGTGAGTGTTGGTGCCTATCACAATGGTTGCTGGACCACTGGAACACACAACACATGTGTGAAATGACAAAACGTAGGTGAAATGTTCAGGTGGTGAAGGCTAGTTGAGTGCATGAACAGAATAATTCCTTTAAAAAACTAAATCAGAAAACCTTTAGAAGACCACCCCTGATCTTGACCAGCATTCATTTCTTCCATGTTTTTTGTTTTGTAGACATTTAGGGTCTTTTACACATACATTCCACTCTATGGGGACAAGCGATTATATATATCACTGTTCCAGGGCAGCAGATCGCCTGGAGAATGACACTATCACCCAATGAACGAGCATCTTTTACACAGGAAGATAAATGGGGAATGAACGCTTATACAAACGATTATAATCTGCCTGATAACCAGTCGGCGTAAAAGGACCTTAAAAAAAAACAACACCCATAGGTCAAAGGTGTGAATATTTTATTCAGATTCGTAGATGCCAAATTTCTGTGTTCGATCACATATGAAAAGGTGTTTCTACTGCACGCAAAAATTAACCTCTAGAAATACAAAAACTGTAGATGACAGATAACTGCAACTATTACGTTGATTCATAAAACATGATCGACAGAGGATACTTGAAATCTGCAAGTCATACTAAAGCCTTCTGAACCTTTTTGACCTGCACCTGGTTCTGGTTCAAAATCAATTATGAAATCAGTAATCAACCACTGTCAATTACTGGCTGAATGCAACTTCATATAAAACTTAACCACTTAGTGACCAGCCTGTTTTGGCCCTTCCTTTTTTTTTTAAACTCTGTTTATTATTTTATTGCAGTACAACAATAAGAGATGTACGAAAGTACAGTGTATTAATACAGACTGCATAATATAACAAATAGAAATAGAAAAATAAGCATACAACATAGTAATACAAACCCCTCTTCCCCCTCCCTCCCACCCACCCCAACAATCGTGCGCCTTTAGAATACAAACTAGCTGCTGAGTAAACCTCATATAGCTATTCACACTGACAAAGGTGTGCGTCCATGAAGAGTTTCGTACAGATACCAAGTGGTGTTCTCAAAATGAGATATAAGTTTTGTTATAATAGAGGGTGACAAAGTCTTCATATACAAAGACCATTTTTCAAAAAAGCGTTTGGTTAGCTTTTCTTTTTCAGATAGTGCATAAATCCAATCCATCTGGAAAAGAAAATTAATTTTCGTCAATATAAAAGGGACAGTAGGAGCATTCGGGTCCAGCCATAAATGTAGTATACTCTTCCGAGTGGCTGCAGCCCAAGTGTGGAGGATGGCTTTTTTACTCCTGGATAAGCCCTGATCATTATCCAATAGAATATTGAAGATAGCCCATTGGGGTACTGCATCAAAAGATTTGTCATAAGCGGAGAAAAATATGTGATTTAACTTGGTCCCACAGAGTTTTAATACTAATACAATCCCATAGATGGTGATATAAATCCGTATTCGGGCTACTACATTTGGAACATGAAAATAAAATATCTCCTACCATTTTATTTTTAATATAAGGGGTGATATAAGCCCTATGAAAAATTAACGTAGCCATATCGGTATAACTACTAACTGGGGAGTGTTTATGGATTTTTAACGTAGCTTCTAGCAGAGTTTTAATGTCGACCGCAGGTAGATCTATCAGCCATTTACCAGGGCCAGATGTAGTTGTTTCCCAATTTATTGATGGTCTAATAAAATTGTAAATGTTACTAGTGGAGGAAATCTGGGATCTAGCGTTTTTAAGAAATATATCCAGGCCAGTCATACGCGGACCCTCCGGGATTCGGCTCAGGCATTGCCGAGCAAAGCTTCGTGCTTGAAGAAAAATAAATTGGTTATGGGTAAATGCAGGAAATTTCTAAGAAGCAGTTTCAAAGGATAAGATAGTATAATCAGAATCAAGTAGGTCTAGGACATATATACAGCCCTGAGAGGCAAGAGTATGGTAAATTCTAAATGGTTTACCATTCAAAAAATTCGAGTGGCCGAGAAATGATTCAAAGACCGTATGATTAATATTTAATCCAGACAGCTTCCGAATCCTACGCCAGGCTAAAATAGTATGCCATAAAATTGGGAAGCTCACAATATCAGAAGGGAGTTTGTCTGTAGGCAAATGCAATATTGTTAATAAAGATAAAGATGGAAAGCATTGAATTTCAAGAGAGACATTTGCAAAGTGGGATCTGCCTCTAACCCAGTCAATGACATATAAAATGGCTGACAGATTATATAATCTAATATCAGGTAAATTGAGCCCTCCCGGTGTTTTAGGTTGTTGGAGTTTAAATAGACTAATACGGAATCGTACAGGGGAATTCCAAATGAAACGCCGAAAGGGTTTTTGGAGATTTTTAATATCTGCTTGTGTTATCAGAAGTGGCAAGGTTTGAATCAAATAAAGCAGTTTAGGGAAGATTATCATTTTAAGAAGATGACACCTTCCTGAAAAGGTCAGGGGGAACTGTAGCCAAGACTGAAGCAGAGCGATTGGCCCTTCCTTTTTTCATCATCGCGTTCCAAGAGCTATAACTTTTTTATTTTTCGGTCTATATAGCTTTATGCGGGACTTTTTGAGGGACAAGTTGTAGTTTTGGCGCCATTTTGGGGTGCACATAACTCTATGGTTAACTTTTATTAACTCTTTCTGGGAGGGAGATGGGAAAAACAGAAATACTGCCACTGCATTTTTAAGTTATAAATTTGAGGGCGTTCATTTTTCGGTATTAATAACATAATATCTTTATTCTCTGGGTCAGTACGATTACAGTAATACCAAATACATCCTTTTTTTTAGGTTTTACTACTTTTTTGCAATAAAACCCTTTTTTTGCGTGAGGACTTGTATTTTCATTGATATCATTGATATCATTTTGGAGTAAAAGGGCGAATTTTGGTCGCTTGTTATTAAGTTTTTTTGTGGCAGATAACAATAAATTAGCAATTCTTAATTTTTTCTTAATTTTTTTTTATGGCGTTCACCATAGGGGATTATCTAAGTGATTTTTTTGCAATTTTTTTCATTGAAAGCGTATTTTCAATGGAAAAAAAAGCACAATTTTGTATGGATTTTTTAAAATTTAATAAGTGTTTTTTTCTTTTTTTTTTTACCACTTAGTGGTTCCACAAGAGGACTATAACAAAAAGTATTTAAATTGCTTTTAAAATACAATGCACTATTCCTACAGTGCATTGCAATTTAATGGCAATGCTATTCTAACATTGACCAGCAGGCTGCGTCAGAGAGGTGCAGCCTGCTGGAAATTACCGAAGGCTGGTCTGGGGTCTACATCAGACCCCTGCCAGCCTTCATACATATCGGCACCCCGCGATCTAATTTGTGGGCTGCCGATGGGAGACAGAGTGAGTCCGCTCCCTCTGTCAGCACTTTTCATGCGGTGGGCGCCATTGGCCATGGCATGTAAAGTGTTAAACTCATGTAAGAGTTAGGTCCCCGTTCCCTGGGGGACCCATGCAGCGCTTAGACTGGGCTGCCGTAAAAAAGAGGTGGCCCAGCCCAAGGCCCCATAGTGACCGCTGTAAAAAGGCATAGGGGTTTAATTTGTTATCCACACTGTTTGGCAAGGGGTAGTCCAGATACGTTCAGGTCAATGACAAAAGTGCTGTGTGACTAAAAAATGCCACCCAAAACGTTGTTTGAAAAAAAAATGTAATTGAATTTCTTTACATTTTTGCAAGCCAGAAAAACACTTTATTTTTCACTTTGTACCCCCATAAGTGCAAGTTAATAACTATTTCATAAACAAAATACGGGTGAAACCTGATCTAATGTGCTACTGGGATATACTGGTTTTGCTGGAGCTTTTATCCTCTGGATGTAAACAAGAATATTTTACTTCACTGACAACAACCAGATATCTTGAAAATAGTGAGCTACAGTACAGTGTTGTGCATGATTGGAGAGCGAGAACACCATAAGCCGTTATATACACATATGTTCACACAAGTCCAAAATCTGCCCGCAAACTGCAATGAGAAATCATAACTGCTGTTCAAACTGCAAATTATGTTTTCATGCAGATTAGAAATCAATTTCAAGAAAAAAAATTAGTGACAGGTCATTTACTGAAGCAGATTCCATGCTGAAAAGTTGGCGGATTACCAGGTGCATATCTGAATCCAAGGGTCTATTTCAGATTTCTGCTGCAGATCTCCATTAGATTTTTGCAACTCAGATTCTGTTGTGTGAACACGGCCTAATGGTTTTCTACAATCAGGTTGTACAAAATAGTAACAGAGCGCTCATAGACTTTTACAGACCTCTAATGTCTCTTTACAGCTTCAAATTCATACAAAGGCATACAAAAACTGTGGCATGCACCTTCAGACATATTATTACAGAGCTATTCCTCCCTAAAAGCATTACTTTATAGCACATAACCGTACACAAGCAGATTGACTGCCTTAGAATAACCTCCGGCATAACCAATAAATTGTGGCCGCCATGACCATGTATGACTAAACTCTATATAATTTATAGTGGTTTGCACGCTGACAAAATTAATCGCATTATGGTAATCAATTGTACAAATAATAATAATATAGATCTTGGCACAAATGTACAGTCCATTAAAGGATGCTGAAGAGTATTACATAACCAATCGCTCACGGTCATTGTTGCAGTAATATGTGAATTTCTACACATGGATCGACTCTTCTAGAGAGGACGTTGCTTCTGCTCCAGCATTTCAATATGGGAGTGGGTCTTGGCTATGTCTAAGACAAACTCTAATTGTGTCTGCTTGTATTTCGGACCTGTAGAACTGATTATTATTAATAACTTTATAAAGCTAATAAAATTCCTTCGCCCGTCTAGCTTTGGCACAGTGTCAAGAAACTGAAATAAGCCTGATTGTGTTATAATAACACAATAATGGATGAGGAGTAAAAGATGCGTTGTTCCCATAAGTCAGACCTTTAATGGCTTATATTCCAATTCAGCAGACACGAAGATGTGATAGATGAGTCCAGCTATTTGTGCCATGACATTTCCAAGGCAGCAGACCAGACAAGTATCAGAAGATGTGTTTTGCTGTTATTCTAAGAGACATCACGCATTGCGGCTTTGGAAAATGGGTTCCTTTAGTTCAAAAGCTTCTGCACGCTGAGAACGACATTGTTACACTGTAGAAACCAGACATCGACTGAAAAGTATTTGACCTTTTACTCGATAAATGCTATTAGTTTTACTAACTTTAAGCTTCAGTGTATCTTCACTAATTAAAATCCAAATAATGTGACTAATTAAGTTTGCTCAGACCTTGAAGAAGCCTTAGTCAATTATGGTCTTTAAACCAGCGACTGTTTTTTCCAACATGGTTTGAACTTTCTCAGCACATTAACAACCAATTAGTGGTCAATTCCCATTTACCAGCACCACTTCTTAATAGGCAATTCCACCAAAATTACATCATTGCCATGTAATTTGCCAGCATATTTATTGCTTCATTGAACAACCATTTTGCACTGTGATCTGAGATTTAGTAGATCCACATACAGCTATACTGCATATTAGTGGTGTCACCCAGCCATATGTAAAAGTGAGGATGTATGTTACCATAGTTTCCATCATTAAAATGTAAGTTTTTCCCCCAAAAAGTTCTAGTGCAAGTGGTTATAGGAAACTCCATAACATAACTTATTACAGAAAAATGCCTCTTTCTTCACTTATCAGACTCCTCTCTTTATCCCTCACGTCCTACACTGATCAGTCTATCTCAATTTCCTTATAAAATCTGTACTGATTACATTTAAAAATGTATCAATAAAAGCAACGATACAAAAAGAAATAGTGTTTGTATGTAGTGGATGTGTAGTAGCACTAGGAGTTATGATAATTCCATGGTTTTCCTCAGCAGTCACAAAGTAAAGTTGGCCATAAACTGTAATTTCTAGATGCCACTTTTACTTTAGGCATATCATCTAAAGAATGATCTTTGTCAAAAAAAATGCAAAAGCATTAGCTTACTGGCCAAACCATTACGTTATGGAACATGTTCTCACCCAATTTGGTGATGACTGAAAGTGATTAGCTTTAAGGAGAGGTTTGAGATTCTGCTTGTAAAACACAACATACATGGTTAATGGCATTAATATAGAATGTTGATCGAGGGATCTGTCTGATTGCCAGCAGGGGTCAAGAAAGCAGGGGCAAGAAGGATTTTTTTTTTTTTTTTTCTGAATTGGGTCTTTGTTGTTAAAAAAGTGTTTTTGGGTCTTCAACTCGGTCCAGCTGGCTTTGTAAGTTTAAAATATTTGAACTTAATGGCCTAAAGCTGGCCAGACACATGAGAATAAAGCTAGCTGAAATGGCCAGTTTGGCTGTTTTAGATGATTATAATTTGAAAAACAAGCGCAAGCGATCGTTTGGGTGATAGCAGATTCTTGTTGAACAAAAATGTGATTGTCCACCGGAAAATTTTGCCTCTTATTATGCCATGTCATGCCAAAACTGCATGAGTATGGAATAACCAGCAAAATTCAGCCCACCATTTACCATTGTGCTCAAGGACTAGTGAGTCAAAAAACAAACAAAAACAGACTCCCCAGTTGGCCATTTTAGTCTGGCATGTTGCTGGTTGGAGCATTTGTATATATTCCTGCAATGTGACTATTGTCTCAAGTATGTAGCTACGGTATGTAAAATCCAATTACCTACGACAATTCACCATTGGACTAAATGTGTTTGGTTTTATGACCAAGAACAAACATATTAATTTATAATACATCTGCATGAATTTTACAAGCTTCTTATCTCTTTCCAACTTCCACTAGCATCTTAACCTGGTCTTATGCTCTTAGATACAGAAATGTTGCTTAATATTCACAAATATACTGACTTAAAATCGCTGCTGTGTGACATATTCAGCTGGTTCTATATCAGACAGTGTCAATTCAGATGTGTAGATATGTATAGGTTCATTATTGGACTAGCTGGGGAATGTAGCTTAGTGATGATGATTACATACTGCTGGTACAGTGAAGACAGCCAAAATAACTATTGATGACTTCTCCTGGGGTTTCCATTTCAGAAATAGTTTGCAATCAACCTGCAGTGAAATAGTCAATCAATACTATAATAGGCAAACATCTCCCAGTTCTTAAATGGAACATCTTTATCCTGGTCTTACATTTTAAGGCCGACGTTAGTCATGAACAGTAATCACATAACAAACTTTGTGGTATAGCTGGACATACAAAGAGCAGACAGCCACAAGCACATTTTCTCAGGGCTTATAAAGTATCCAGAATAAAAAGCTATAAGATAACTCCTATTATAGATGAATAACTAAGTGCAGATCTTTGAAAAACAGTGCCTCCAATAACCTCTGAAATAACTACCAAATTACACTGGACATCTTAGGCTCGTAGACTATATTACTTTTAGAGTAAGAGACTCAGGTAATTTGGAAAACCTCCAAGAACAATGCTGGGAAATAAATATGTCTGCATTCCAGTTAAGGGCCATGAGCTTAATTTTACATTTCCTCAGGTCACAGTGACCTTTGAGTCATGCTACATGGTTTACAGTAGAGTACTAAATGCAATACACTTATTTAGGACGCCTGAATTATTCAGAAACTGCAGGATCTTGTGAAAAACCTAGAGTAGTAGATCATTGTGATGTCTGACTAGGACCTTGTGTACATCTAGAAGTAGTAGATCATGGTGGTGTTTGACCAGGAATGTGTGTACAACTAGGAGTAGGAGATTATGGTGGTGTACGTTAGGGTGCTTTCAAACTTGCGTTTTTACTTTCCGTCCTAGAGTTCCGTCCTCGGGGCTCTAGGACGGAAAGATACTGATCAGGATTATCCCAATGTATTCTGAATGGAGAGAAATCCGTTCAGGATGCATCAGGATGTCTTCAGTTCAGTCTTTTTGACTTTTCAGGACGGAGATAAAACCGCAGCATGCTGCGGTTTTATCTCCGTCCTGAAAAGCCTGAACACATGACTGAACGCCTGATCAGGCCTTAAGTCCCATTGACTTACATTGGGGCCGGATCCGGCATTAAAAAAAGACTGAAGGACGGATCCGTCCTTCAGGTGTGCGCATGCGTAGACCTTTAAAACAGTGAAAAATATACAAGACGGATCCGTCTATCCGCATGGCAAACGGAGAGACGGATCTGCACTTGCATTGCATTTGTAGACGGATCCGCAATCCGGATCCGTCTACAAATGCTTTCAGTTGTCATGCGTTGTGACGGATCCGGCGGGACGGAAGTGCACGCCAGATCCACACAACGCAAGTGTGAAAGGGGCCTTAGTAGAGCATAGATGTTTTAGTATGAAAGATAATGGGATGAAGAGGACGGTAGGAAAGACACAATGAGGACATGTTAGGTTTTCTATTATGCACTGTAGTAATATGGGGCAAGTACCCAGAACAGCTATCTACAGATGGGTGTCTTTGGTCTAATTTGCATGTTTTCCCCTATGGAGCAATAACAGAAAGATAAGTTTTGTGGAGAGTGAATAGAAAACATTTACAGATGTAGCTTAGCTGATCCAAGTAATGTCAGAAGCAATAAAATTAAAGTGGATAGATGAGATAATGGTCTGTCACTAGAGTGCTGCTGCTAAAAAGACTAGAAAAGAATACAAAATTGGATAGCCCCTCACTAACATTTAATTACAATATTGATTCCCTATGTTAATCTACTCTGTAGCATGTAAAGATTCCCAACAGAAAAGCTACCTTGCTTTTTTGTCAGCATCTTCCTACAACAGAACTGCTGCAGCTGTCAGGCCATGATGTCTTTCTACACTATTTCACAGATACTAGTCAAAAGGTTATGTATAGACCCAAGACATAACTGCTGATTGGCACTGTTCACAGACTAAGCCGGTAATGATCATCAGAAGAGGTCATCAATATCAGATCGGCAGGGGTCAGCTGTCTGAAGAGGAGGAGGTGCTCCATGTGAGCGCTGCTTCCTCTTCATTACACTGCACATCAACTCCCTTGCAGCGGTGGCATAGTGTAATTACAAGTATACCTGTAATTATACTCACTTCCGAGACAACGAGCAGTGTAATGAAGAAGACACAGTGCTTGCATGGAGCGCCAACTCCTCTTCATACAGCTGATCGGCGGGGTGCTGAGTGTAGTGCCCCCGCCGAGATACTGATGACCTATTTTGACGATAGGTCACCTATATAAAACCCCTGCACAACCCCTTTAAGTCATTTAGCAAATTGTAAAAATATACAATAATAGGCAGCTCACCAAAATACTAGAATTGGCTGGTTTATGCATTACTGCCCCATGTGCCTCTGGGGTTAAAAGCATTAAAGAGAAGGTGAACCAAATTTAGGCTCTCTATGCATGAACCACACCCTATATTACGAGACAGAAATTTATTATACCTCCTAGACAATGACAAAATAAAAAAAAAGTAACACATTAAAATCTAAGTGGTAGTATTTTCAGCCAGGGGCAGACTGGGAACTTAAAGTGGCCCTGGAAAAAATACCAAAAGGGCATTTTGCAGTCTGGTCTAAATTGATGGAAGGCAGAGCCAGCAATACCATATAGTAGCACATTATACCACCCCAACAGAGCAAAATACCACAGTCCATCACAAAATACATCCCCAGAAACTTCCACCGGCCAGCCGTGAGAAGGGTCCAGGCGCCCCCCTGGGCATCGGCCCACCAGGAGATTTCAATGTAAAGTCTATGGCCAATCCGCCCCTGATTTCATTATAAATAAATCAAACCAACTAGCATTAGCTAGATATGTATAGAGATTGTGAGTCCTCTGCTTTAAAGAGGACCTTTCATCGCTCCTGACATGCCTGTTTTAATAGCTTCATGCATTCCCCATGTAATAACAATTCTGGAACATCTATTCTTATTGTTCTATGTTGAGCCATTCTGTACTATTTCTAGTTCTAGAATTGCTAGCAGTCTGCAGTAAGGGTACAGAGGGGAGGTAACCAGATGGGGTGTGTACCTGCACAGTCTGACTCTATCCAATCAGTCCTGCCATTGTCAAGCTGTGCAGGTACACACCCGCCAACTGGTTACCTCCCCTTTGTACCCTTACTACAGACTGTTTGCAATTAATTCATAACTTCTAGAAGGAATAATAGAAGAATGACACAACATAGAGCCATAAGAATGGATGTCCCAGAATTGTTATTACATGGGGAATGCATGAAGCTATTAAAACAGGCAGGTCAGGATTGGTGAAAGGTCCTCTTTAAATATCCAAATGGTGAATCTGAGGAACAGATGGCTTACCCAGTACCTAATGTGCGCTGCGATGTGAGCAGTGCCAGCTTCCCATTTAAGCGCTATGGATATAGGATTTGCTGGGTGATTTAGTTCCACAAGACAACTTGCTGGATACGTTTCTCTTAGCAGTCTGCACAGTGAGTTTAGGGAGGATGAAGATGAATATAACAGTAGTTAGATAAAGCTGGATTTAAAGGCTATGTACACCTTTGGAGGCAACATTTGTTAATGATTGCATTTTACTCATTTTTGGCTAAAATTAATTTTTTCAATTGGCCTTTATTAAAAATAAAAATAAATGTTTTTATAGCTGTGTGACTGGTACTTTCACTTTGTACCGGTCATCTAATAACCCTTATCTCTAAACTACTAAGAGGTCATAAACACTTATTTAAAACACATTCTTATCAGTAAGATAGGAACTGAGCTATAATAAGTGTATAGGAGGTCAGAGATGAGAGATAAGGAGTCTGTCAGCATCTGGTCTGATGGAAAAGACAGAAAATCCAAAGGGTGCTACTAGAGCATCTCAGCTCTGTACAGAAAAAAGGACTCAATATTTTAATAAAGACCAATTAAAAAATAATTTTTAGCTAAAAAGGAGTACAATGCAATAATAAAAAACATTGTCCCCAAATGTGTATACAGCCTTTAAATTGATAAATGTATCAGTCCTAAATACTGATAATGCAATTCATTAAAATTATATGAACAGACACGTTTCAGGGCCCCTGTCCCCTTCCTCAGTAACATACAGTATATTTGTGTCATACAGTATGAATTGGAGTTTCAACACAGCGCACATAGGGGACTGGGTAAGCCATCTGTTCCTCAGCACTTATGCGCAGTAACATTGAAAGGCGCCACAGACCTGCATCACTGAGTACAGTGAGTAACACACAATATTAGGAGAGATAAACTGTTAATTGTGATACATCTATCATTTCATAACTGGGCAATACGGATATGAACATTTAATCATTTGAATCATCAGTTTTAAGCGGATCTCTAAATAATTTATATATATTTGAACCACCAACCTGGTATGGACCACTGATTACTGCCTCTATAATTTACCTGCTAATACTGATGTCAATTGTTCATGAAACTTTAAAGGGGTTATCACACAAAAAAATATTCTATATTTTTCAAACCAGCACCTGGATCTGAATACTTTTGTAATTGCCTGTAATTAAAACTTTTATATAGCCGTCAAGTTATTCACTGAAATCCATCTGTACAGCACCACCGGCGACTGCCACCAGCGGCAGCAGAAAGGACACAACCCCTAAGAAAAGAAACTCCCCCCACCCCGGGATTCCAGCTTGAAATAAATCTAGCAGAGTAATTGGAGCAATGAATGGGGAGATCTTTGGATCCATGCAAGGTACAAGGCTGGTTCCCAGTTCGTTAGAAAAAGACTGTCATGTACTATATGATCTCTGATTCTCTAGCAATTGCTAGTTGGTTTGGTTCATTTATACTGAAATTGAGGCACATGGATTTTAATGTGTTGTTTTTATTTAATAGTCTATGGTATTATAAGGGGCTGTCATTGTCTAGGAGATAGAATACATGTATGTCTCATAGGGTGTGGTTCATGCCTAGAGAGCCTACATTTGGATCATTTAGCAGACTACAGAGAGAACTGCATTCAGTCTGCGCTAGTAAAACTGCACTGCTGGTTGCTATATACGCTATACTGCACATCCAATAACTTATTTCTCAGCAATCATAAGCACCTAGACGGCAACGTGCCAGCACCTTGACCTAATTTCCAGTAATCACCTAGTGCTTGACCATCTGTTGTCAATGATCTGCCACATTACCTTCAAGAATCCTTATACAAGCAGGTTTCTTTTGAGCACAATCTAGGAGAATGTATTGAATGCACCATATCAGACAACTGGCTACGAAATTCATTTGTGCTGCAGAATAGGAGAGCCTTACTTTCCAGAAGAAAGAGAGTAAATGAGTAGAATTTGCATTGCTGTAGCATCTAAGAGATGACAAATCTCTCACACTGGAGCACGGTATGCGGGGACAAAGGAAATAATGTTTATAAAATTTAGAAGTAATGAATTATTTATGGTGAAAATGTTAAACTATTTGATGGAATTCAGCTTCAAAGCGAAATGGAACCTATTAAGTGCTAAAGTTGTGGATCTGATGCTAGGATGATGAAGTTTAGGAAGTGAAACACGTCTACAGTAGGTGGGTGTTGCGATCTAGTTTCTGATGAAGTCTGGGTGGGTTCTGAATAGTACAAGGAGTGACATCATCTATATGGATGTCGTGAAATATTAAAAATGTATTTCTTCCTCCAACATACAGCAGTTAGGGACGTTTCCTTCTCAAGCATGATACATTGTGTAGGTGAATAGCTCAAAGATCATCCAACCGGGAACCTTCCCCCCTTATTATATTACATCCATAAAGATAATGCAAACATTAAACAACTTCATGCCTCCCCATAAACAAATGAATAGACATTTAAAGGCGTCGTCCCATGATTAATGCATAAAATAAAAATCAGACACCTTTACTCTTAGAAGGAAAATATGTGGTTTCCAATTGTAGTTATTCATTATAAAATATGCTTTTCAGGTATCTAAGTATGTTTGAGAGGTCTTCTAGCAGCAGAAGCTCCTGTTTGTCCATGACTATACCGGTGTTATGGGTAGTGTGGTGGAACCACTGCACCAAACAACTGGTTTCACAAGGCTAGTCCTAAAAATGTTATCCTGGCAGTCCCCTGGTTTTCCCCCTATACAGGAGCAGACAAAAAGAACAGCACACCTTCACAGGGTACTAGCAAGCTCGACAACCTAAAGTTTAGGCACCTTCGCCTAGCGAATGATGTTTTACCCACCTGTTTTACCGCAGTCTAGCTGGGGCAGTGGGAAAATTACTTAAAGAAGACCTTTCATCAGGGTAAAAAATGTGAACTAAGTATGCTGACATGTAGAGCGGCACCCAGGGATCTCCCTGCACTTACTATTATCCCTGGGCGCCGCTCCGTTCGCCTGGTATCTTCTGTGACTTGGTTATACTAGGCGGATCCCAGGCTGTAGAGCTGGCCAATCGCAGCGCTCAGCTCACAGCCTGGGAGGTTTTTCTCTCCCAAGCTGTGAGCTGAGCGCTGCGATTGGCCAGCACTACATCCTGGGATACACCTAGTATAACCAAGTGATACTAGGCTCTGCCTAGTAGAACCAAGTCACAGAAGATACCGGAGCCTATACCGGGCGAACGGAGCAGCGCCCAGGACTAATAGTAACTGCAGGGAGATCCCTGGGCGCCGCTCTACATGTCAGCATACTTAGTTCAAATTTTTAAACCTGATGAAAGGTCCTCTTTAAATGTTCTGCCCCAGCTGAGCTCAGGCAGAAAGTGGAGGTGGAGGGCTGCTTCAGATGCTGCTATCTCCTGAATGTTAGCAGCTAGAAACATGCAACTGTTCTTTTTTTGAAAGCTGGCATTCCAGGCTTTCAGACAAAACCAGAATCAAGTTGGAAACAATCCCTTGTAAAACTTTTACTTTCACTTTTAGCTGCATTCACAGCATCCAGATTTCCATCAGTGACATATTCCCCGATACTGAACATATTGCTCTCATTCTGGTATTGTCTGAAAGCTTTGAATGCCAGCTTTCAATACACAATACAAAGCCCATAACAAACCAGAGATATGGGCAGTTAAAGCAGCTGCCCCCTCCTCCCCTTCAGTCTGGAGGATAATGATGGAGCAGCTGCAGAGCTGACAGGCTGCTGGAGGAAAGGAAAATTAGTAAATATATATGTAGAAATGTGATATTATTATCACTGTACAGACCCAGATAATAAAATTATATTTTTTTTTACCACACAGTGAATGCCGTAAAAAAATCCACAAAATAATGTAAAAATTGCAGGTTTTAATACACTATACATATCCCAAATTGGTTCCTAAAAAACCTACAACTAATCACACAAAATAAAAAAAAGCATTTAGAAGAAAAAATTAAAAAGTTATGACTGCTAGAACACAAAGGGGGAAAATATTCTTGGTCCTCAAGGCTAAAATTAATGATAAGGGGTTTAAAATGTAACAGTGTCCCTGAGTTGTGCACCCACAAGATTTACTGCAGACACACATTAAAAATCTACAATAAAAAAGTGACATTTTTGGGAGGGTTTACCCAATTTTAACGTGGCTGTTAGGACATTAAATACCATTAGGTGACCAGCCATAGGCTGGAGAAGACTAGGGTGTGCACAATTGCACTTTAAGAGCTGAAAAACACACATGCCCTAGGAACAGACCAGGGTGACCTTACAGGCAAGAGCAGGTTGTGGCCTGCAACAAGGAGAGCCGTAGGGACAATGGCGGTCGGGTCTACTGCTGGTAGGCAGAGGAGAACAATTGGGTTCCGACGGATGAAACTGGGTAAGTGATGCAGTGCCCACTTGGAGGAATGGAGCATCGGAGGGCACAGGCCTCCAAGCTGGCCCTTAAGGCCCCCATACCCATCAAGAACAGCAACTTCAGCTGAGAGTAAAATGTGTGTAGGGAGCCTCAACTATCCCCAACAGATGATGTCAGCGGAGAGAAGGTTCTGCCAAAGTGAATATTTTGCCTGGTCCTTTTGTTCTCCTGGGAGATAAGTCACTGCCAGAGGTGTCTTACAGGGTCTTCGTCCTATCAGCCCTCCCGTTATCTTATGCCCTTGTATTTTTCTTCTGTTGGTTCAAACTTATATAAGTACCATTAAGGGTACTTTCACACTAGCGTTAGTGCGGATCCGTCTGTTTATTTGTACAGACGGATCCAAGCACTCTAATGCAAACGTTTGTATCCGTTCAGAACGGATCCGTTTGCATTAGCTTTAAAGAAAAATGACAAAGTCCAAAACGGATCCGTTTTGACTTACATTGAAAGTCAATGGGGAACGGATCCGTTTTCAAATGCACCATATTGTGTCACTGACAACGGATCCGTCCCCATTGACTTACATTGTAAAAAAAACCGGATCCGTTAGGCTCCGCCTCTTCAGACGGACACCAAAATGCTGCATGCTGCGTTTTGGTGTCCGCCTCCAAAACGGAATAGAAGCGGAACGGAGCCGAACTGATGCATTCTGAGCGGATCCTTATCCATTCCGAATGCATTGGGGCTTAACTGATCCGTTTTGGACCGTTTGTGAGAGCCCTGAAACGGATCTCACAAACGGAATCCAAAACGCTAGTGTGAAAGTACCTTAACAGTGTAGTTTATTATAAAGCAACTGTCAAGCAGGTGATCAGTGCTAATTAAGGATGATTATCTGCTATTTATTTTCCTCAGCTCTCGCTCCTTGGCTGTTCTTTAACAAATATTTTTTCCTGCACAGTATACAGCGCAAAAAAAAAAAAAAGATTAAAAACATGCAATTTTTAATCGGCTTGCAGCCTCACCCCCGCCCCCCCTAAAAAAAAATAAAAAATAAGTTGAATAACCATGATCAAGCCATCATTCAGCTTTGTGGACAGAACATTGGTTTTGATTAAGGCTGCCATAAAACGGCGGTGGAAAGAACATTTTGATTTTTTCAAAGGCTTTTATTTTTATTAAAAGTAGTAAAACAAAATGAAAACTGGACACATCTGCTATCACCATAATTGTATGGACCTGCAGGATAAAGATGTCATTTTTAACACACAATGAACGCACTAATATCAACACCCCAAAAAACTGGAATTTCACCCAACAAATATTTTTTTTCCTGTTTTCCAATACAAAACATGGTAAATTAAATGGTGCCTTTAAAATATACAACTTATCCCGCAAAATATAAGCCCTCATATGGCTATGTCAATAAAATATGGAGGAAAAATGTAAAATGCAAAAACGAAAATTGGTCTTCGTCTTGAAGGGGTTAATATTTGAACGACAACCCTTTAGATGTGCAGAGAATCATGTAAGTGCGATCGTGTAATAGACCTCTGGTCAGGCAAACAGTTTCATTCCCGCTCAGTGAGGAATTGCCTGTGCTGTGAATGACACCTGTTCACACTCGTGGAATTCTGGACGACGATCAATGATTTAGGTGTCTGCATCAGCGATCGCAAGGACGACAAACTAAATGATCGTTCAATGCTTTTACATTACTCGATAATTGATCACTTTCACTCGATTTCACGATTTTTCAATTATCTACTCATGTAGTCTGAGAGACCACCTATCTCATTGGTTCTTTCTCTCCTCCTTGCAATCTTCTCATCAGGTTGGCTACTGTGTGCCAGAGCACAGAGAGCAGAATTTCCCTACAGCAAGAGTGGAATGCTTATAAATGGAGATGAACGAAGTCCTCAAAACTTCGATTCGGCTGCTTCGCCAAATTTCACAAAGAAATTCTTTTAGTGACGAATTACTTCGTCACGAAGCTCATTTCTTTGTGAGTAGCCGGCGCAATGACAAAGAAAGGCGATTGGGCCACCCCTGTCATTGAACCCCGCAGATGCCGCATTCATCGCTGACTGCGGCATCTGAGATAACCATTGAGGGCTGTTTAAAAATTTAAAATACTCACCTTAACCGTTTGATCGCGAAGAGTCCTCCGCGGCCATCTTGCCTGAAGATCCAGTGCGAAATTTTGTGCAGTGCATGATGACGTCATCATGCTGTCCGGCGTGGTGATGTCATACGTCACAGTGCACAAGATTTTGCGCAGGATCTTCAATCAAGATGGCCACGTAGGTCTCTTCGTGTGCAAATGGATGACGCAAGTATGATTTATTTTTGTTTTACCGCCATTTTAGGGAAAATTTATTTGTTATCACTAGGCATGAGGAAATTCGGCTTCACGACTAATTGCATTTTCACTGATGTTCGGATCGAGGTCCACTTCGTAAACTTTGATTCGCTCAACACTACTTATAAAGTATAAATTACTAAACCACTAGTAAGAATAAAATGAATATCCAGTAACTGCTAAATATATACTGAAGCAATGAACCTTAGCCGGGGGGAGGCTGGAGGATCGCTTTAACAACACTGCAGTTAAGCACTATTTCTTACAACAATTATTTTCCAATTATATATAGAGCTAAAAATTTCACTAAGTTGTTCAGGCCATGAACAAGTGGGTCACTGGTCTAATAATTCTGCTATTTAAAGCATATTCAGTGTAGAGCCTAATTAAATGGAAGTCGAGTAACCTTAGTAGGGTTTTAAAAAAAATAAACATTCTTCGGAACCGTCTCTTTTCAAACTTACAAAAACGCTGTCAGTGATCCTGACATGTCTGTGTTAGTAATAACTTTCATTCCCTATGTCAGTGATGGGCAAAGTGCGGCTCTCCAGCTGTAGCAGAACTACAACTCCCAGCATGCAAAGCCTGTCTATAGCTATCAGCCTACTGCAGGGCATGGTGGGAGTTGTAGTTTAGCAACAGCTGGAGAGCCGCACTTTGCCCATCACTGCCATATGTAATAACGATTCTCTAGCATCTTTTCATACAAGTCCATTTTGCTCTGTTCCTCAGTTATTGCTATTAGAATTGTATTAATGAATCTGCAGTGTTACCAGTTGAGGGTGTGTCCTTATATAGTCTCACACTGGCAGCAATGATTGGACAGTGTCAGGCTGTGCAGGTACACCTCCTGACTAGTAGCACCCAGTTGCAGATTCATTAATAAACTTTTAGGCCTCTTTCCTGGGAGCGTGAGAATCGTAGAATGTTCTATATTCTGCGTTTTTCACGCAGCTGTGGCCTCATAGAAGTAAATGGGGCTTCAGTGAAAAATGTATTGCATCCGGATGTAATCTAGGTGCAATGCGTTTTTCACTGATGGTTGCTAAGAGATGTTGTTCTCTGCAGAAGTTGCGCTCCCCTGTCTTCTCTGGACTGAGTGCAGTGTCGGTTCACAACGTGCGCACTACGTCCTTGCGCTGTACGCGGTAAGGACAGAGCAGCGTGGCCCCAGGAAGGAACACCAGGGAGGGGGAGTAAAGAAGTGTTCGCAGCTCTTCACTCCCCTCTCTCAGCACCTAATGCATACTAATGAGCGTTTCCATAATGGAAGAGCTCACTTGTATTAGCTTTATAAGACACAGTCATTTTCCCCACTTTGGAGTAAAAAAACAGCGTCTCATAAAGCGAAAAATACAGAATATATTTTGGGTCAGTTGGTTATATTTTTGGGATCAGTTAGGGTACTTTCACACTTGAATTCTGAATGGAGAGCAATCAGTTCCGTATGCATCAGGATGTCTTCAGTTCACTCTTACGTTATTTGGCCGGAGAAAATACCGCATGCAAGCTGCAGTATTTTATCCATCCAAAATTCCAGAACACTTGCCGGAATGCCGAATCCGGCATTATTTTCCATGCGCAGACCTTTAAAAATGCAAAAAAAATAAATACCGGATGTGTTTTTTCGGATGACACCAGAGAGACGGATCCGGTGTTTCAATGCATTTGTTAGACGGAACTGCCTGCCGGATCCTCACAACGCAAGTGTGAAAGTACCCTTAGCCCATTCTGTCTTATATTAAAGATCCTTTACCTGCCGGAAAAACTTGTTTTACCAATGCTTACATGACACAAACTTGACCTAGTCCTAGGCAAATCACATGTGGATTTTGGACTGAAATTCTGCAGCAGACATCTGCAGCTGAAACTCATTGGCTAAAGCATCAACATGGGGATTAGCCCCACTGTGGTTCAATGGAGCTAATTTGCAGCTGTTCTGCCAAAAAATCTTACAGCAATTATGAGCAAGCTATGGATTTTAGAGGCTTTGGACACCTTTGCATTGTTTTTGTTTGACTTCTGCTTTCAAAAATTAAAATTAAGAGACTGTGCAACTCATAGCGAGAGAGAAAAGAACCAAGGCAAAATATACAAAGAACGGGGAAAGACATTGCACATAAAGACAGAATCAAACAACTCACACTCCCGAGAATAATGTCAGCAAGTTTGTGCAGATTATAGGAGCTCCCTCAAGGGCTATATTACTGTGGTGCACATATAATGCAGAGCTCATACATGAGAGCTAGGAAAGACAGCAGCACCCTAGACACACCGACCTTGCACTTAGCATGTATTACTTGGAGGGGTCTGAAAATGAATGGATAAAAATTGTAGACTGAAACTTTTTAACTCAAGGTACCATCAATTTGTGTAAAAAAAAAAAAAAAAACATTTTCTAGTAACAGCCTATAAAACTAGCTGTGTGATTTTTTTTTTATCTATCTTTGTTTCTGCCTGAGCGACACTGAGTGCAGTATAAAATACATGTATTATCAATGGATTGTCAGGATTTAGGTGAAGAATCCACATGTAAATGCTCAGAATCCTAAGCATGTGAACATGGCCGTACTGTGATTGTACAGTATTCCTGATTTTAACAAATGCAGTTGAACAAATCTACTCTCTTTTCACTCATAACCCCCCTTTATGTACCTCTAGGTGCACAATCAATAAACTAGTGGCAAAATTATATATATACACACACACACATATAGATACATACCTGTAGCTACGGGACTGCATATTATTAATCTGATATTGTAAGACTATCATAATGTTGAGTTTTGGACTAACCATGTAGCTCTGCATTTGGAACCCTAAGGCCCCTTTTACACGGGCGAGTTTTCCGCGCGGGTGCAATGCGTGAGGAGGACGCATTGCACCCGCACTGAATCCGGACCCATTCATCTCTATGGAGCTGTGCACATGAGCGGTGATTTTCACGCATCACTTCTACGTTGCGTGAAAATTGCAGCATGCTCTATATTGTGCGTTTTTCACGCAACGCAGGCCCCATAGAAGTGAATGGGGCTGCGGGAAAATCGCAAGCATCCGCAAGCAAGTGCGGATGCAGTGCGATTTTCCCGCATGGTTGCTTAGCAATTGGACCAGATCTTTATTATTTTCCCTTATAACATGGTTATAAGGGAAAATAATAGCATTATTAATAAAGAATGCTTAGTAAAATGAAGATGAAGGTGTAAAAAATAATAAAAATTAACTTATCTTAGCCACTTGATCGCATAGTTGCGATCTGTCTTCTCTTTTCCAGCTTCAGCTAACAACTAAAGGACCTGTGATGACGTCACATCACATGGTCCAATCACGTGGTTCATCTTACTATGGTGATGGACCATGTGATTGGACCATGTGATGTGACGTCATCACAGGTCCTTTAGTTCTTAGCTGAAGCTGGAAAAGAGAGGACAGATCGCAACTACGCGATCAAGTGGCTAAGGTAAGTTAACTTTTATTATTTTTTACACCTTCATCTTCATTTTACTAAGCATTCTTTATTAATAATGCTATTATTTTCCCTTATAACCATGTTATAAGGGATAATAATAAAGTCTCCATAATACTCTACCCGAAACCGAACTTTAGTGATGAAGTCCGGCTTCGGGTCTGGGTACCAAACATGATTTTTCACACACACACACACGTGCAAAACACATTACAAACGTTTGCACCCGCGCGGGAAAATCGCACATATTCCCGCAACGCACCCGCCTCTTATCCGGGCGTCAAACATAACGCCCGTGTGAAAGAGGCCTAAGGGTTCTTACTTGTATCTTTCGTTTCTCATTATTTCCATATACTTTTAAAGACTCCGAATGCAAAAAAATCCAGTGCTTGATTGATACTTACCACAAGTGCAGTCTCTTGTGATTGTGAGGACAAGTAGACATATCAAAAGGAAACCGATCTTCATCCTACAGAAAAAAAAATAACAATGTGAAGATTTGATGATATAGGATTTTTATATTAATCACAATCATCATATTCTTAAACTGCTCAGTGAAAGTACAGGGAATGCTTGCACTTCTTGGACATTGTGTGATCCTAATAAGTTTTTGCAATATGATATGTGCAAAATAGTGTAGATGAAGTCACAGAGACATAGATATACACGGTAAGATCCTAGCTTTGGAGAAATGACAGTTTATCTTCAGCTCGACTATTATTTCTAAAGTGAAGACTTACGAGACAAACAGAAATGAGAATCGAGTGTTCTCTTTCTTATGTAAGCAATGCACAGGTCGCTGAAAGTGAATTGTCTTCCATTTTAATGATGGCATATAAATCAAATATAAAATCCAGGCTTCCTAAACAGCCAGGCAGAATGCCTTCAATGCTTCAGATGAAGTATAAAATAGGTTCACTGCTAACGAAAATTCTGCAAAATATGTGCAGGATTGTCAAGTATTCTTTCCATTTAGAGCACTGTAGCTTGTGAAATAAGACCCAAAGGCAAAGTTTTTATATGCAATTGTTTTTTCACTGTACTATTTGCTGTTATCTATGGTCTACTGCCATGAATGTAAATCCTTTGAAATTGTATCTAAAAAAACTGAAGCCTAACTTTACTCATAAGATAAAAATTTAGGTTTGAATTCTGTGAAGTTCAAACCATTATGTTTCCTCCAGGTCATTCTCAGATGGACAAGGAGCTGCAATATCTACCATGGTTAGCAAGTCTTCCAGCAATATAACAGACATGAAGCCAACCAACTCAACTCTTCAATACTAAGGTTGATTGGAGCTAGGAGGACACTATAAACACACACTCACACACACAAAAGAATTCTGACAGGAGAACATATCTGCTTATACCAACATGCATTCATGTATGTAAATATTTTGGGATTTCGGGACATTCTCTGAAATATAGATACAGTTGTGATCAACAATATTGGCACCCCTGAATTTTAAGTAGACCATTAGGCTATCCCCTGAAATAAAGTGTCAATTGAAATAGCTTGGGTCTACATGAACAGATTTGTAAATCTACCGTAAGTGGTGTGGCATGCAATGTCATATGCTATTTGGGTCAGGGTGGATAAAAATCAATGATTTTAAAAAAAAAGTCCTGGTTGCCATGGTAAAGTGTAGTGGGGAGCGAGGGAGCAGTATATTTACAGTCCGTGCGGCTCCCGGGGCGCTCCAGAGTGACATCAGGGCGCCCCACGCGCATGGATCACGTGATCTATGCGCGTGGGGCGCCCTGACGTCACTCTGGAGCGCCTCGAGCCGCACGGACTGTAAGCATACTGCTCCCCCGCTCCCCACTACTACTATGGCAACCAGGACTTTAGCGTCCTGGCTGCCATGGTGACCTCAAAGCATTTCGAAGACTGATCAGGATCCTGATCAGTCTTCTAATGCTTTCAGGTGACTTGCGTTCTGACGGATCCGGCGGGATGCAAGTGCCTGCCAGATCCTCAGAACGCAAGTGTGAAAGAGGCCTTAGTCTTTATGTAGAAAACTATGATTTAAATCAAGCCTTACTGACTAGTGATTTAAATCGTGATTTAAATCAGTTTGATTTTAATCAAATCCACCCTGATTTGGGTAATGCAACGCTCAATTACTTTGCAAGAGAGTGGCCATGCTATGCACATAGCATAGCGCACCATAGCCTGATAGTCAATCAGATTAGTGTCCCATTAATACATATAGGGCTGGCTTCCTCTGTACGTTTGATTGAAAAATCATAAGACACAAAACTTATAAAAATATATAAAACATGGAAAAAGGAGGCAAAAATTAAAGCAATTCCCAGACATAATAATACAACTATTTTAAAATTAGACTTGCCTGATCCCACCATGATAGTGCTCACATGATTTTAACTAGCCTATGAATGACGAATGCTTAAAATGGTTGTTCACCCCTGGGGACCTTTTCATACAGGCCCATGAAGGTAATCATACTTACCTGATCCGTGACACTGGATTCCGGCTTCATCATTGACCCACCTGCTCTGTGGGTCCCCGTTCTCCCTGCCTTTTTGACGTGGGACACGTGGCAGCTACAGCCAACTGCTGGCCGCAGTAGTGATGCGTTACCCAAGGGGGCACTTGAAGAAGTATTAATTTTGTCTTAAAAAGACAGACTTGTATACTGCAGATGTAGGAAAGCAGTAGGCAGGGAGAGGAGAGACAGACTTGCGATGCCTGTCTCTGTATGTTACTGGTGTCTGTATTCAGCGTACAGCTGAAGACAAATTCTCCTTAGCAAAGCTCAGTTAGAGAGTTACTAAGGGGACACTTTAGAGCAAGGGCGCAGAATCATTTCTTACCAGAGTTCCACTCTGTCAGACTGAATGATTTCAAGGGCCACAATAAACTTAAAGAAGTATTGCCATCCAAGAGATTTGTGGCATATCAAAAGTCTGCATGCTGGCTCCAATTTACAGATTGCCACCTACTGAGAGAATGGGAACCCCTACTCCATGGGTGACACTTTAGAAAGTTTGCCTCTCTCCATTGTAGTTTATGTGAGATGCTAAAACAGTGTTTTACTACATCCATAAACCATAATAACAAGTAGCTAAACATGTGAATGGCCACTGCTCCATTTCATCTACTCCTTTCTGGAAACCAATCAGGGATCTAAACATATAGTGGTCCCAGAGAAGTGCCATGTTATTTTTTTCTGACACGAAAAATACATGTGAGCACCCCCTAGACAAATAAAAATGTCTCTGAGACCAGGTGGTTGCGGACAAATACAGACCACAGGTTGTCCACCCTTGTTTTAGAGGCTTTGTTAAATTAAAGTTTACAAAACTCACCAATAATGTACTGTATACTACAATAAAGAAAAACTGTTACACTTTCAAAGTAAATATATACCAGAAAAGGTCATACTCTTTTAATCAGGTTTTTATTTTACATTTTTTAAACTTTGACTGAGCTTCTTTTATATTTTAAGATGACAATAAAATCTTCACACTGGTAATAAAGCATTTACAAAAAGCAGTTACTTCCTTCAGCTCACGAGTTAGCTTTACTGTGTAGATAGGGGCATTATTATTATAGGGTGGGCAAGCTAATAACTGCTGTACGGCTGGAAGCCTAGATAAGACAGAATAGTAACACTATATACACAGGTAACACATCTCTTATCATGCCTATGTCTCTATTATTCATGTTACTCATGGAACGGTCAAGAACTTTTCAGCATGTGGTGGAGAGAAGAGACCTGATAACAGAACTGCATGAAAGTTGGTTTGAAAGTGATAGAGCCATGGTTACAACTAGTACCGTATGCTGTGCAATGAACAAAGAAGGATGCTACATGCAAAAAAACAAAAAAACAAACAAACAGATAATACCCCAGTATCTGTTTAAATACCTTGAGGGGTGTAGTTTCTTATATGGGGTCACTTTTATGGAGTTTCTACTCTAGGGGAGCATCAGGGGGGCTTCAAATAGGACATGGTGTCAAAAAACCAGTCCGGCAAAATCTGCCTTCCAAAAACTATATGGCGTTCCCTTTATTCTATGCCCTGTCGTTTGGCGATACAGCAGTTTACGACTACATATGGGGTGTTTCTGTAAATTACAGAATTAGGGCAATAAATATAGAGTTTTGTTTGACTGTTAACCCTTGCTTTGTTACTGAAAAAAATGATTAAAATGGAAAATTTTGAAAAAAATAGCTGTTTTGGGACCGTTTTTATTTTATTTTTGTGAGTGAGTGTTCATCTGAGGGGTTAGGTCATGTGTTATTTTTATAGAGCAAATTCTTACAGACGCGGCAATACAAAATATGTCTACTCTTAAATTTATTTAGGTTTTACACTATAATATCCTTTGTTAAACAAACAAAAAACCATTTTAGTATCTCCATAGTCTGAGAGTCATTCTTTGTTTTTGTCCAATTGTCTTAGGTAGGGGCTCATTTTTTGCGGGATGAGATGACTGTTTTAATGGCACTATTTTGGGGTGCATATGACTTTTTGATCGCTTGCTGTTACACTTTTTGTGATGTTAGGTGACAAAAAACAGCTTTTTACAGTATTTTTATATATTTTTTTGCGGTGTCCACTTGAGGGGTTAGGTCATGTGTTATTTTTATAGTTTAGGTTCTTACGGACGCGGCGATACCTAATATGTTTACTTTTTATTTATTTATTTAGGTTTTACACAATCATATTTTTGAAACAAAAAAAAAATCATGTTTTAGTGTCTGCATTTTTTTGCGGGACGAGGTGACGGTTTGATTAGTACCATTTGGGTGTAGATACAACTTTTTTGATTACTTTTATTAACTTTTTTGTGAAGTGAGGTGGGCAAAATCTCAATTTTATCATAGTTTTTTTTTTTTTTTTTTATGACGTTCACCGTGCGGGGAAAGTAACAAACCCATTTTATAGATCAGGTTGTTACGAATGTGTTGATATATACTGTAACATGTGTAGTGTATTTTATTTTTTTTATTTTTATTAGTGATACATTTTGTTTTTACCTTTTTTCACTTTTTTAACATTTTTTTTTTACCCAGACCCACTTGGTTCTTAAAGATCCAGTGGATCTGGTGTCTGTATAATACAGTACAGTACATTATATAATGTACTGTACTGTATTTTTTACTTGACACTTTAGCAGAAGTCTGATCAGAGTTCTGTTACCATGGCAAAACAGGACGCTTTTGAAGGCACCCTGTTGCCATGGTTACCTTCCTCCGCTGCTATAACAGAGCAGCGGAGGATGGGGGGGGAGGGAGGGAAGCTGGGGACTGGAGCTAGAGGGGCTGCACCAGGCACAGCAGCCCCCCACAGCAGCCCCCTCCCTCTTAACCCCTTCAATACAGCAGTCCCTACGGACAATAGCCAGGTTGTGGGATATTGTAAATGTTGGAAAAATAGAAGACAATGTGATGGTGGCCACTTTCAGCTAATCCACCCTGGGGCAAGCAATAGTGTGATAAAATTATCAGTTTCAGGCAACATTAAATTATTTTATTTACTACAAATTGTGCTAACCCATCATTTCAATTGCACATTTTAAACTAGAATAATTTCTACTCAAAAACAAACAAAAAAAAAGTACCTTAGTTTCATAGTTTACGACAGGCATGCTCAACCTGCGGCCATCCAGCTGTTGCAAAACTACAACTCCCAGCATTCCTGGACAGCGCACAGCTATCAGCCTACAGCAGGGCATGGTGGAAGTTGTAGTTTTACAACAGCTGGAGGGCCGCAGGTTGAGCATCCCTGGTTTACGACATATAATCTGATGTTAATAGTCAGATCATTCATAGCCACACATTTATCCACATTTAGCGTATCCAGAAATGACTGGCCCCACAGCAAATTTTTGAAAAGCCCTCCCAGAAATCCCCTCCTCCCATGCAGCCCCCACTCCTGTGGCTAGTCAAGATCCCTCTCTCAGGCCAGGCCAGGCATCCGCTCTGTCCATTTCCTACACGCATATACTGTCATACAATGTCATTGTATAATACTGTTGAGGGGCTCGGACAATAAAATTGTTTAGTCCTCCTCCTGGGTGGGCCCCTTATGAGTTCAGGTCCCATAGCAGCCCCTTTCCCTACTTCCACTATAGCTACCCCATGCCTTTATCCACTGTGCAAAAGCTGCCTCATCACGATCAGTTGGATGAATCAGATGATCATTTGTATCCATTTTACAAGTAAAAAAAAAAACACACGTTGCTCGTTATGACAAATAGCAGCACACTGTATCCATCTAAATCCATCTAAAATAGAATGTGAAGGTGTACGCATCATTAGAAATCAGAAGAAAAGCCAACCGATCAAATTCCCAGAATTCCTCCTGCAAAGCTTTGTATAATTACATTTCATGCCCTGAGGGGTCAGGGCCAAATACCCATGAGAAGCTACAATGCATTTACACTAATTCCAGCCCTAATATAGGTCACTACTTCTGGTTACGGAAAATAAGTGCAGTAAAATGTAACGTTTCCCTGTAGCCGCAGGACAGCTGTTAATGGAACCCTTATCACAGAGATAGATGTCCTTTTAGCAGGGATGAGATATGACAGACTTGCCTTCATTTGTTTATCTCCTGGCGCAGGCCCTATTCTTTACGTCAAAAACAGTATTAGTGGTCTTCAATGTTCTTTTACAATCGTGCAATAAATATAAAGCCAGTTTTGTACCTGGTTTAGAATATTGTACCTAGTAATGAAATGAAAAAAGAGAAAGCAATAACGAAAAAAAAACTGAGAGTAAGTCTGCAATGGCAAAAAAACAGACCTGTGGAGGTTATCATATTGTTTTTAAAGTATTATCCCATAAAAAGTTTTACTATCCAATGAATCAAACAATGTAAATTAAGTATTATTGCACTATACATGCAAAAAAATATTGTTCTTTGTTATGTACATTATATTTTCCTCTATGGTAGCGCCCCGCATTCAGAGGTCGACTAACATGCTCAGTTTCCCTACTCCCCTTCTCAGTGCTGGAGTAGTGATTTCACAGAAAAACAGGTAAAGCGACCCAGACACCTTTCACTTCTACATAGAATGTATATAGTTATATCTCTCTCTAGACAGTGGAGAAAATTTGAAAATTGTGGGGTCAATCACACATCATATATATCTCTGGGTGCTATGCAAGCAGGTGTGGACCCACTGCACCATGAGTTGCTCAGGCATCTTCCTGTGGTAGGAAGCCCCTTTAAATACTTCCTGCAATCCAGCCATAGGCTGGTGAGACAAAGGGCATGTACATGCTGCCTCACAAGGGAGCAGAGACACACCCATGCAAGCCCTAACAAACAGTACAGGTCTCCAGCAGGAAGTAAACTCTGGCATGGAGCGCAGATGCAACAGTTAAGCTACCTGCTGCCCACGCTTGTCAGCCAGGAGCATGGCAGCAGGAGGGAAAGAGGCAGCCCGGCGGCTGGACCACTGGGCTAACAGTAACCCCCCCCACCTCCCTTACACCCCCCTCTTCTCAGACCTGGCCGTAGATAAAAAAAATTTTAGAAGAAGAAGGGGATTGATGTTCTCTCTAGGTTCCCAAGATCTTTCCTCATGGCCAAACAAACCCCTTCCAATCCACAAGAAACAGGGTTTTTCCTCTACTTTTCTTTATCCCCAGAATAGCTTTCACCTCAGACGGTTTCATCACTGACCGCAACAGGAGCTGAGACAGGTCTTTTGACAAAACTATTCAGGATGACAGGTTGCAGCAGGGAGACGTGGAAGGAATTCGGTACCCAGAGAGGGCCTGGCAGCTTAAACTTGTAGGAAACATCATTAATTTGTTTGAGGATCTCAAATTGACCAATGAAGGGTGGACCCAATTTGTAAAAGGGCATTTTAAGACTGATGTATTTGGAGGCAAGCCACACTTTATCACCAGGATGGAACTTAGGAGAACCTCTACGTCTTTTATCAGCAGCCTCCCTTATGCGCACAGAAGCCTCTTTCAGAGCTGCCCTGGTCTCCTCCCAGATTTTAGAGAACTCTCTTAAAGTTGCATCCGCTGCAGGGGTACCAGAAGTAGAAGACACCAGGAGTGGGATGTTAGGTTGTTGACCGTAAACAACAAAAAATGGTGATTTATTGGCAGACTCACTGACAGGTTATTATACGAAAACTTGACCCAGTCATCATGATGGGGGTTGGTGAAATGTCACAAAAAATTGGCCAGGATTTGATTAACACGTTCCACTTGACCATTAGACTGTGGATGATAAGCTGAAGACACATTCAAAAGATTACAAAGTGCTCTCCAGAATGTAGTCGTGAACTGCACACCTCTATCTGACACAATACGGTGGGGAAAACCATGGAGGCGAAAAATGTGCTCAATAAATTTTTTCGCCAGCTGAGGAGCAGCAGGAAGACAAGGCAGAGGGACGACGTGCGCCATTTTGTAAAAACGATCCACCACAACCCAGATCACAGAACACCCAAAGGACAAGTGAAGATCAGTAATAAAATCCATGGCTATCTGTTGCCAAGGAGCTTCAGAAACAGGAAGAGGCCCGCTAAACATTGCTTGGAGGTTTTATACTGCGTGCATGACGGACAGGCAGCGACAAACTCTTGGATGTCTTGCGGCATGGATGGCCACCAATATCGCTGAGCAATCAATTTGAAAGTCTTTTGTTCTCCGGCATGGCCTGCAATTTTTGAGGAATGAACCCAGACTAGAACTTTCTTCATGAGGTTCTGTGCAACAAAAGTCTTTCCGGGCAGAATCTCAGACAACTTAACAGGACATATACCAATTTTGGGGGGAATCAATGATGTGTTGAGGCTCCTCCTCCTGATCAGTAACATACAAGGACCTCGAGAGAGCATCTGCTTTGATATTCTTCTCTGCAGCATGGAAATGAAGAACTAAATCAAAATGACCAAATAATAAAGACTATCTGGCTTGAGGAGGATTCAGTCTTTGTGCGGACTGCAAATAGGTCAGATTTTTGTGGTCGTTGTAGATCAGCACAGGATGAGATGTTCCCTCTAATGGCCAATAACTCCCTATCCCCAACTGAATAGTTGCGCTCAGTAGCAGAGAAGGCCGTGGAGAAGAGACCACAGTTTACCATCTTACCAGAGGACGTTTTTTGTGAAAGCACCGCCCCAGCTCCAAGAGACGATGCATCCACCTCCAGGTAGAATTGCTTGTTAGCATCAGTGCGATGGAGAACCGGAGCCGCAGAAAAGGCCTGCTTCAAGGCTTGGAAGGCTGATTTAGCCTCAGCTGTCCAATTCTTAGGATTTGCTCCCTTACAGGTCAAGGCGGAGATGGGAGCAGTCAAGGACGAGAAGTGCGGCACGAACTGGCGATAGTAGATGGCGAATCCCAGGAACCCCTGGATTGCTTTAAAACCTAAAGGACGAGGCCACTTTAAAATTGCTGACAGCTTCTCGGGATCCATCTGCAGTCCGCTATCATATATTATGTATCCTAGGAATGTAAGAGAGGACTGCGCAAAGAAACATTTCTTGAACTTGGCGTACAGACAATTTTCTCTTAGCCTTTGAAGAAGCAGACGAACCTGCTTCTGGTGAGTAGCCAAATCTGGAGAAAAACAAGGATATCATCTAGATACACTACAACACAGGAATATAGTAGGTCTCTGAAGATGTCGTTAACGAATTCTTGGAATACTGCAGGGGCATTGATTAGTCCAATGGGCCTTACCAGGTATTCATAGTGACCGTCACAGGTGTTGAAGGAGGTCTTCCACTCATCCCCCTGCGAATCCTGATCAGGTTGTAGGCCCCACGTAGGTCTAATCTGGAGAAAACTTTAGCTCCCCTGAGGCAATCAATTCAGGAATTAGGGGAAGAGGGTACTTATTTTTTACGGTTATCTTGTTAAGACCCCTGTAGTCGATGCATGGACGTAGGGAGCCATCTTTCTTCTTCACAAAGAAGAAACCTGCACCAGCCAGAGAGGAAGATTTGCGGATAAATCCTTTGTCGAGGTTCTCCTTGATATACTCAGACATGGATTGAGTCTCTGCTGGTGACAGAGAATAGATGCATCCACGAGGAGGCGAGGAGCCCGGAAGCAAGTAAATAGGGCAGTCATACGGCCTGTGAGGAGTTAGTGTCTCAGCCTCTTTCTTGTCAAAGACATCCGCACAAACATGATAGGCTTTTGGCAGACCCTGGAGATTGGGTGGTACCCGAGGGGACCGAGCTGGCTGAACAGAACACAAAGCCACGGAAGTCCCAGGAGGAGAGGATGAGACAGACTTGAGAAGACCAGGAATGAAATCTCTTTAGATTGAAGTGCTCCCACCTGTAATTTTACAGGTTCCGTGATGAACTGTATGGATTCAGACAGAGCCTTTCCACAGACGATATCGTCAGAGGACTCTGCAGGCGTCTAACAGGTATCTGATGACGATCCACGAATTATTGTTGCAAGAAGTTCCCTGCTGCTCCGTAATCCAGAAGCGCCGTCTCCGTAAATCGAACATCGCCTGATGACAAGGTTACCGGCAGAGTCAGAGGAGGAGAGGAATTGTCTTCACCTAGGGTCGCCTCCCTTACAGACCCTTCGCTCGGGAGTTTTCACGGCTTCAGATGGACAGGAACTGAGATGTCCAGCACCGCCACAATAGAAGCAAAGCCCCCTTGTACGACGGTGACTTGCTCGGTCACCCTGCAAGGGTTCTGGCGCAGCAACAGATGTAGAAGGCTGAGGGACTGAAGACTGTTGGAAAGAAGAGGTTGGATGATACGGTCTACTCTCACGTGCTACCTCCTTAGCACGCTCCTGGAAGCACAGATCAATCCGGGTGGCCAGGGAAATAAGGTCATCCTGGATAGAGGGACCATGCCCACCGGCCAGTTCATCCTTAATTTTCCCGGAGAGACCCTCCCAAAAGGCGGCCACTAAAGCCTCATTGTTCCAGCCCAACTCAGAGGCACGGGTCTGGAACTGGATTTCATACTGGCCCACAGACTGACTTCCTTGGCGCAGCTGCAGTATAGAAGACGCGGCTGAGGTGGTGGGTCCTGGCTTGTCAAACACCTTACGGAAAGCCTCTAGGAAGGCCTGTAAATTCATAACGACTGGGTTACTCCTCTCCCAGAGTGGGTTAATCCAGGCAAGGGCTTCTCCTGTAAGGGGGGACATTAAAAAGGCGACCTTGGCTGGGTCAGAAATAAACTGATGTGGCATCAGCTCAAAGTGCAGAGTTCACTGATTAATGAATACCCTGCACTGTTTAGGGTCTTTATCAAAGCTTGACAGAGCTGACAGATGAGGACTAGAACATGGCACTTAGGGTGTCGACGAAGCTGATGCAAGCTTAACCGCTGCAGCAGGAGCTGGAGGTGCCGAGTTGCAGGGCGACAGGTCATTAAGTCGCATGTTCACATTGCGCAGATAGGACAAAATCTGAACCTGGCATTCTCTCTCCTGAACCATCTCCCCGCACAGTTAGGTGAGGCTTGGTGGGTTCTGATCAGCGGGATCCATGGCCTGAGCAAACTGTTATGCAAGCGGCTGTGGACCCACTGCACCACTGACTGGCTATATTCTGGAGGGGCATAACTAAGCAACTACCTGCTATTCACTAGATCCTCTGATGGTGAGGATAGGCTTGGGCCGTTAGGGTAGCTGCCAGGTGCCACTCTAGAGCAGTCCCCGAGTCAGTGGCAGCTGACCAGGGAGTCAGAGATATCAGTCCAAGCACCGAGGGGAAGTGCGGGGTCAGGATGTCCGGGGTCAGGGCAGGCAGCGATCAATCAAGGTCTGTAAACGAAGTTTGAGGTCAGAGGGAGACAGCAAACAAGCAGGGTTCTTGAACGTAGTCCGAGGCAGGCGGCAATGAGGCAAAATCCGATAATTCCAAAAGCAGGGTCCGGTACATAGCAAAGCAGAACTGGAAAAAAAGCAGGGTCCGGTACATAGCAAAGCAGAACTGGAAAAACACCTTCACACTTGGAACTAGACAAGCTAGTGACCATGAGTTGCTCAGGCATCTTCCTGTGGTAGGAAGAGCCTTTAAATACTTCTGGTAATCCAGCCATAGGCTGGTGAAACAAAGGGTGTGTATGTGCTGTCTCACAATGGAGGAGAGACCCACCCATGCAAGCCCTAACAAATAGTACAGGTCTTCAGCAGGAAGTAAACTCTGTCATGGAGCATAGATGCAACAGTTAAGCTACCTGCTGCCCACGCTTGTCACCATGGCGCATGGTAGCAGTAGGGAAAGAGGGAGCCCGGCGACCGTGCCTGCAGGTAGGGGCTGCACCGCTGGCACGGACCGCTGGGCTAACACTGGGGCTCTATGTAACAGGCTACCCATGCAGGGGAGCAACAGTTTAAGAAGAGTCTTTAAAGAGCTCAGACAGGCGCTACTAAGTTAGATTAATGAGCGGAGTAGAGGTAGATTAATAGGTGCAGCAGTGCAAGACAAATAAATTCTTTAAAAATCATACAATGTAATTTCCTGAATTTGTTTTTGCACCTACAATGTGAATTTCAGACCCCTCCATGAATTCTAAGTGGGAGAACTTGCAAAATCGCAGGGTGTTCAAATACTTCTGTTCCTCACTGTATATATTGCTAACCATCAAATGTATTTTTTTACATAACTCAACAACCTCTTTAAAGGCGTTTTAAACTGAAATCCTGACTTTTCACTCCATTTCTAAATGCGGCGAGGCTCACCAAATTTGCAAAATGTAAACTCTTGAAAAAATATGCACCAAATGTTGCACATGGGCATCACTTGAAACTTTATTATGCCACAAAACGTAGCAGATTTGATAAATGATTCCCCAGTCTTCTTAATTAGAAATCTGTATTGCAAACCTAGCTTTATACTAAGTGCATGTCTATGTGCATTAACTAAATACGGTAAAATCCATTCATAAATTATCTTTTAATATAAAAATGAATATTGCAATATTTAAAAGTTATGTGGGTTAAATGCAGAAGGATTTACAGTATGAATCAGTGATGTAATGTCTGTAGCTGAGATGCCTCTGTAAACCAGACTCGCATGTATTCAGAGAATCAAGCTTGTTATACTGTATATCTACTATTGTGCAAATACATGGTTATCGCCATTCTATGATACACTGAAGTACTTAACACATCCTTCCTCTTCTCTGTCTTCTATCTTTATTCCTCTCTGGCATTGCATGCATCACTTGCCAAGACAGCACATGGCAGACTGCACAGTGTAAGGAGCAGAGCAGAGTCTCAGTAGCAGAGGGTGAGCTGTCTGTGAACACAGAGTCATTACAGCACCAGCTTATCCCTTGTTATAAAGTTGCATGCCGGCCCCTGTAAATAAAAGCAATGTCTGAGAGGGGTGAGAAATGATGGGATTTGTAGTCCTTCACAGTGGCAATCCCATCCACAGTAAACCATGGCAGCATGAAAGCAACTGTGCTGCAGAGCTGGGCAAGATAATGAAAAAAAACCTGAAGGTTTACAAACAACATTTCCTAGCAACCATTAGTGAAAAACACATTGCATCCAGATTGCATCCAGATTACATCCGGATGTGATGCGTTTTTCACTGAAGCCCTATTCACTTCTATGGGGCCAGGGCTGCATGAAAAACCCAGAATATAGAAGATGCTGCGATTCTTACGTAATGCAGAACTGATGCGCGGGAAAACTCGCTCGTGTGAAAGGGGCCTAAAACAGAGATTACTTATTTATACAATTTAAAGGGATAAGTGCTGCAGTAACCAGGCAGAGTCACTACATAGTATGTGGAGCTGCGTAATTCCAGTGCCTGGTTTCGCTGCTGGGAACTGGACCACTGCAGCTCTGGTATTGATAACCTATCCTAAAGATAGGTCATCAATAGGTAAATCCTGGAAATGCCCTTTACAGAGGACCAGTCACCCCTTTTGACATGCCTGCTCTACTAACTGGCATTTCCCATGAAATAGCATTCCTCTATAACACATGCTATAAGTTTATGAATAAAGGTTCATCTGGGAGTTACCAGTTGGGGGTATGACCCTGCACAGTCTGACCCTGGCAGCAATGACTGGACATGGACACCCAGTTGTACTTTTATTCATGAACCTATAGCAGGAATAATAGAGGAGTGGATCCCCAGTTATAAGAATAGATGCTCCAGAATTGTCATTTCATATGGAATACAGTTTACAGGCCCTTTATAAATATAGTAGAATGCTAATTGACAACCTTATTTCAATTCTAGTGTACAGTGGGTGAAATTTCTCCTAAAACCTCAACTCTATTGAGAATGTATTTATTGAAAAGGCGCTGTCATCATCAGAATAAAGGATGCAAAAAAAAAAAAGGTTAAATCAAGCAGAAAGCATGTGATTGCACTAGCTATAGAGAGATAATATATCATAAGCTTAGTCCTGCAGAGCTAAATTACAAGGTGTGGAATGGGTGAAATGGACTGGCAAAAAGGAAAGAAACTTTCCAAAACTGAAGAATATGCCTGTATTTAAAGTTAATCAACTTTTCATGAACAGAGCGTCAATTTCTTCTGGAAAATACAAGTACCTTCCGAGCAGAGCCAGGGTTAACAAATGTACTGAAGCTCTGTACAGAACGCTGCTCAGGCAATTCCCTAATGCACTGTTAGTCTCTGTTCACATAATATCTTTTCTACTGGTTTTCTATTTCTCCATTAAAAGTCATTTGGGTCATGGCAACTGCAAAAAAAACGGAAGCCATGGTGTCACTTTCGCACTGACACCAATACTCTGGGTTTCTGGACCTTAATAGTGTAATTTGCAGTGTTATTTTGCTGTCAAAATGTAACGGAAAGTGAAAACCTGATGGACCTTATTATGAACTGGATACAGACTACAGACAGGCTTTGCTCCTTACTGCTATTACCCTTTTTAGAGTAGCCAAAGCCAAGTTATATATGTATATTAAAATAAATGCATAGTTGTCAACAGTCCCAAATTTGCAGGGACTGTCCCTAAATATCAGAGACAAATTTGGGCTATCCCAGTCTGAAAATGGGAAGGTCTTATGTAAAGCCCTATCTGTAAATAGCGGCCCAGGGGTGTACCTGGGGCAGGGCATATGTCCCCAGAATTCACCAAATATGTTGGTTGGCGGGTATGAAAATGCCACATTTAGCATACAAAGTATTACACTTTTATCTCTTGCACTGCCCTACTCTGTTAAAAAAAATATGCATGCAACAATGAAAAGTGCAAATCAGTTAACACAGCCAAATGTACCAAGGTGCTCAGAAAAAAAAAACATGTAAAAGTGCTAAAAAAAAAAAATAAATTGGCGTAATGATGGGTTGAAATGCAAAATAAAATGCTGTTTTAAATAATTCCAGTCATTTGAAGGTTGATCCAGAGGAACAATACATGTGGCTTTATATAGGCAGACAGAGAAAAATGCCCACTTCTGATCTGTTCGACTAAACTGGTATAACAACCAAGTGTGTGCCCATGTAAATACTGTGCTACAAGCCCACATACCAACCTACCATTGTCCTCTGCTTTTATCCTACTACAGGCTGAAGAATGGTCATTCCTGATAATTGCCCAGGGTAAACTGGGCAGAGATCAACCGACAAAACAGGAGGACCTGCTGACATAATGTTAATGGTATGGTTGAAGGAAGGTATGAACAACTGCTATATGGATTCACTGCCTCACAATCTGAGAAGGGAAAGAATACATATCATCAACCGGTGCTTGTTATGGCCAAAAAGTCTGCCAGTGTGAAAGGACACTTACATAAGGGACAAATAACAAAATGTAAAGACCCCCTTCACATGACAAGATTTTGGTCAGCGTTTCTCATCAGTATTTGAAAGCCAAAACCAGTGGTGGAACCCAGGGGCATAACTACAATAGCGGCAGATGATGCGACTGCTATGGGGCCCAGGGCAAGAGGGGGCCCAGTCTTAGTTAGGATTATCTCCTCTTCTACTGGAGGTAAAAACTTGGTCAGGACTCTACCCTTTAAAAGAACAACTTTTAGCAAATGAGGCAGTGGAAAAATGGCCCAAGGGTAACTGAAAGGGGTTTAGGCAGAAACCCTTCTGTCCTGTGTGGGGGACCTTGTTAGATCCTTGCTATAGGGCCCTTACTTCTCTATGTACACCACTGGTGGAACCTATCAGAGAAAAACTAGAATGGAAAGCTCTATACATTGGACCCACTGCTCAATTTGGCTTACAGACACTTCAGAATAATGCTGACCGATATACTGTGTGTGCCAGTGGTGTAACTCTGGGTCAGAACCAGATACATGTACATAATGAAGGAGATATAACAAGTTTTATGTAGAGGAATTCTATGTGAAAGCTGTAAAATGGTAAAGTGGACATACACTAAAAGGTTGTCTCTCTTCAGCAAATAGCATTTTAATACAAGGCACTTACTAATGTATTGTGATTGTCCATATTGCTTCCATTGCTGGCTGGATTCATCATTTCCCATTACATTATACACTGCTTGTTTCCATGGTTACAACCACCCTGCAATCCAGCAGTGGTGGCCGTGCTTGCACACTATAGAAAAAGGACTAGCCTATGTGAGCCCCCACGGTCCCAGCCACCGGAAAGGCCAGCACTTTTCCCTATAGTTTGCAAGCACGGCCACCACTGCTGAATTGTATGGTGGTCGTAACGATGGAAATGAGCAATGTATAATGCAATGAAAAAATGAATCAAGCCAGCAATATGGAGAATCACAATACTTTAGTAAGTGCCTTGTATTAACTTTCTTTATATGATAAATGCCACAATCCCTTTAACCTCCATACTGATGACCTAAAGGGGTATTCTCATCTGGACACTTAAAGCATGTTGACAGGATATTCCATAAATGTGTGATAGGTGCGGGATGCCAGAAAAATGTTGTTAAAAGGTTGTCGTTAAAAACTATGCATTAACTATACTATAACTATAAAAACTAAGAAAAGTTGCAAGTGGTGTTTTTTACATTGCCCTCTTCACTTTTTAGAAAGGGGGTAGAAGGGGGCATGGAAAGCTGTGGCAACAGAAACTGGCATAAATGAAGCCAGAGATCTACGGCAGCTCAGACCTGCAGTAACTTTCTGTTTGGGTGCACGGACTGCTGGAGTATTCTAATTTATGAAGAGGCCTGCAGAAATCGCCGGTCTTTATAAATCTCCCCTAATGTGTCTTCTGAGCACCAGTTAGGGGAAAGAAACTTTAGGTACAGGCCCAGAGAACTATGAGGACTAAGGACTACAGTACATACACAGATGGTAGTAGGTTGATGTCTGAACAACCATTGCGTGCATCAAAACATCTGGCGACAGGGGGTCAGCCAATAGCAGGCAGCAACAGGGGCGAGCCTCCGTAGCATTGCCGGTGAGATGCAGCGGGGAGCAAGAGCGATGCGGGTGCCGGAGAGCGGGGTAAGTATAACCTATATGAGGTATCCAGGCGTTAGAGGGGTCATTTTAAGGGTTGGATAACCCCTTTAACGAGTTGCTGGTTGCCCTTATGCTTACCTTCTTACAAACATATATTCATGTCTGCATCTAAATGTCAGGAGGGTGAAGAAGATCTGCAAGGACCCACACAGTTCCTTTCTGATTTATAGGCATATGAAAATTTACTTGTTATCAATTTGAACGGCTGCATGTCATTGATTTTTCTAGACATGATTATACTTCCAAAGCTTGTCTAGCAATCCGTCTCATTTTATTTCTTTCTTTCAAGTTCCTCTCTCAACTCTCCGCCATTTGCAAACATGTCAAAGTTAGTCTACCTCATTATGCAGAAATGATTGCAGAAGTCTCCATTAGCGTGAAAAATATCCACAAATGAAGTAACGAAGGAAAGGAGAATCAACTTCAGGCAGCACAGTCCCTGTAACAAATAAAAAGAAATGTTCTTTGTCCACACCGTAATGTGATGTTTTACATAAGGTAATTCTGCATGCATATATGCACACAAAGCATATTCTTGATTCTACTGCTGTTCCAGACACAACTGAAACAAGTGCGGTAATTACTCAGGAGTGCTCCAAGCACAGGCCTTTCATTTGACACATCTAAGGCATTTATTCTCAGACCACTGCTTCAGGTAAACTGCACATTTCACAGCCGATAGTCCTCGTGTCAGGGGCTACAGTACATTAGATAAAAACACAACCAGGACGTCTTTAGCTTGTATTTATCAAAGGTTTGGTTTCAAAACCTAATCAAAACCGAATGTTGTAGCCCCATTTTCTGCATTTGTTCAGAATTAGCAGGTTATTTTGTGCAATCAAGAATAAGGTAAAGAAGCTTGTACCAAACAATTCTGATGAACCTCTGATGTCGTAAAGATGTCGCAGTATGCGCAAACTCAATCTAAACCACACCAAGTCAAAAACAAAGGGGCCCATTTATTAACACCAGCATTTTAGATGCCGGTCTTAATAAAGCCCCATCTCTGGTGGTGGATCTCCGAAGTTCTGAAGAGGTGCAGGCCTCTACATTACTTTGGCACTATCCAGCGCCACTTCTAAATGTAAGACAGCTTCCGAGCTGTCTTACATTTAGACCTTTTTCTACACCTAAAATAGGCGTTTGGCAGCCCATCCCCTTCCCCACCACACCCTAGCGTGAGCGGGGATAAGTCGCCGATTGCGCCACAATCTTGCGCCTGAAATAAGCCTAATTTAGGCGCATATCAGCTTGATAAATGACCCCCAAAGTCTACATAATACCTATATATATATTTATCAGGTTGTTTTTTAGGCTCATGATGATGGTGATGATATTATTGATCTCATGTTAATAAACTTCTAATAATGGGGACAAATTGCTCATTTATAAAGGGGCAGTCCAGGAGTAGGGGAAAAAAAAGTTATTTTCCAAAAACAGTGGTACTTTTTTTTCCCATACATAGGTTGTGTCTGGCATCACCAATTATTTTTATTACGCTAGAATGGGATAAGCTGTAATACTAGACACAGACCGTGTACAAGAGTGGTGCTGTTTCTGAAACACCACTGTAAAAGGGTTTTCCAAGATTTTAATACTGATCGGTGAGACCCCTGCCGATCAGCTGTTTGCGAAGGCACATGTGCTCCTGTGAGTGCCGCGGCCTTCTCTGTGCTCACCAAACATAGCGCAGTACATTGTATAGCGGCTCTGCTTGGTATGGCAGCTCAGCCTCATTCACATGAGGATGGACTCACTGGCCTAGAAAAAGCTGTGAGAAGGCACAGTGCTACTGTGAGTGCGGCTACCTTCTCGAACAGCTGAGGTCCAGGATGACCGGCCTCCATAATCAGATACTGATGACCTATCCAGAGGATAGGTCAGAACACACATGTATTTGCTTTTTCACAGCAGGCTCTGGGTATGGCAGTACATGAATTCCATGGCATTTTTTACGAATCCAAAAAACTGCCACAAAAAATTATGTGTGAAGGATGTCTATTAATGGTAAATGTTAAATCTTGTCCACAAATCAATTAATATTGGAAGAATATTTTTACCAGTGCTGAGCTGGATGTAGTATGATAGAACCAAGCTGCATTTCTGCATTATTAACATTTCACATTTTCATAAAATATGGCATCTAGAGCGTCATGTTAATGCAATTGTATACAGCAACAATAGAATAGGTCGGGGCTGGAGAAATTCCAGGAGCCAAGTAGTAAACATGCCTAGAATTTTTGGCACTTTGCCTTTTTCACTACCTTTTTATTTCACTTTATGTCTATGGGAGTTCTTGTTGTGAAGCCACTAAACCAAAAATCAAAGTGGTTAATGTAATGGTTCAACTTGGCTTCTAAAGTGTGAAATTTGTCTACCCCTGGAATAGGCAACTGGTGGCGGTAATTTTCCTCATACTTTATGTCTCAACACTGTTACTGATCACAAGGATACATATACATAAAAGACAAAATATATATACATATACCGTATATTTCGGGCTATAAGATTCACCTTTTCCCCCCAAAAGTGAGGGAAAAGTGGCAGTGTGTCTTATAGTCCAAATGCTAATGACAGCTTCCATTATGGGGACATTATGTGGGGCACGGCTGTACTCATCTTCCCTGGTGTTCTTCCAGGCCCCGCTCTGCACTGTGTCTTGAAGGCATACAGCGTCAGGACATAGTGCACGTAGGTGCGCACTATGACCCGACACTGTGCGACATCAGGTCACAGTGCAGCGTGGATCGGAAGACAACGAGGGAGCAGGGAGTGCCAGCACCATCCAGAGCAAGCAAGGTATTTCTTTTTAAACGTCTCATCTGAGGTCTGATAGCGGTCCGATCTGACGTCTGATGGGAGGTCCCATGTGAGGTCTGATGGGGATCTGATCTGAGATCTGATGGAGTTTGGGGGTCTGATTTTGGGGTCTGATTTGAGGTCTGATTAAGAACGGGGGTCTGATCTGAGGTCTGATAAACAAATCTATATATTTTTTAATTTTTCTGCTTCAAATTCTAGCTGAGTCTTATAGTCCAATGCGTTTTACAGCCTGAAAATACTATATACACACACACACCGATTTCTAACAGCTATATCCTCTGATGTAGTGGGGATAATGCTGTGATCCTTATTTGAAAGCTTGGAATGTAAAACCATATCTCTAGCTGCTACCAATACCAAGATATAGGTAGCTAAAGTAGGCCTCCCCTCTTCAGTCTGGAGGATGGGGAAGGGCAGCTGAAAGAATATATATATATATATATATATATATATATATATATATAACAATTTGTCTATACATATTTGTACTGACCCATAGAATAAAGTCATCATGCTACCATACAGTGAATGCCGTAAATAAATTCTACAAAATAATGATAATTGTTGTTTTGTTTACCCCCAGAAATAAAATAATAAAATACACTATATATACCCCAAAATGGTTCCTAAAAAAAAAACTACAACTCATCCGGCAAAATAAAAATAAAATTTGAGGAAAAAATTAAGAAGCTATAACTGCTGGAACACAGAGGGGGGAAACGTTACTGGTCCTTAAAGGCTAAAATTAGTTATGTCGCTAAGGAGTTAAAAATGCAACCATGCCCTCTGAGTTGTGTGTCAACAATATTTACAGACATACCGTATTTTTCGCTTTATAAGTCGCACCCGATGATAAGACGCACCCCAGGTTTAAGAGGAGGAAAATAAATATATCAGATCCTTAGATCAGACCCCCATAAATATCAGGACATCAGATCAGAGCCCCATAAATATCAGGACATCAGATCAGAACCCCATATCAGAACATCTGACCCTCTTATCAGGAAATCACATGAGCCCTCCATGTCAGAACCCCATCAGACCTCAGATCAGCCCACAATGTCAGACCGCCATCAGACCTCAAATCAGCCCTCAATGTTAGACCCCATCAAACCTCAGATCAGATTAAAATAAAAACCTCCACTTACCTATCCTGCACTGCGTCTCGTCTTCACCTCCAGCAGAAGTTGCGCTCCCCTGTCTTCCCGACCTGCGCTGCTCCATCACCTGATTGCGTGCAGCATCAGGTCATAGTGCGCGCACTACGTCTTGACGCTGTACATGGTCAGGACAGTAAAGCGCCATCCCCACCAAGGAAGACCGGGGAGCGTAAGTACAACAAGCGCTTGCGGCGCTTCGCTCCCAACACCCAGCACTTAATTCATACTTGTGAGCACTTCCATAATGGAAGCGTCCCTAGTATTCGCTTTATAAGATGCATGGCCATTTCCCACCACTTTTGTGGGGAAAAAGTGCGTCTTATAAAGCAAAAAATACAGTATCTACAATAAAAAAGTCACATTTTCTGGTGGGTTTTTCCAATTTTAATGTGACAGTTAGGAGGTTTAGGAAGCAAATCATAAATAGTAAAATATTTTATTATATTTCACTGCCCGAAACCTTCAAACAGCATTATAAAACCAAAGCTCAGTATAGAGACCGAAACCAATTTCTATTTGACCACTGAAGGAATGCTACCAACGATGTCACTGCAATGCTATGCAGACAACAAAGACCCCTTACAGTCAGAAGGGCAGTATCTACTCACATAGGAAGTGGACATGAATGACGACATTGCTCAGTAAAACAAAGCAGACAAGTTCTTCAAGATGCATCCAGCCAGACAGAGAGCAAACACATATGTATTTTAGGAATATCTTCCGTGTATCAGTAACCAGCACTCACTAACAAGGATTTTTCTATGGTTAAAACCTGTTGAGTCTAAAAATATTCCAGCATGTTTATGAGTCTGCGCCGCTATCAGATCTGTATGTTCATGTATATGGCAATTGATTCATTCAATGTAAAGAGGACCTGTCATCTCTCCTAACGTCTGTTTTACTGAATCATTTTATTCTCCATGCAATAAAGATTCCTCAACATCTTTTCTGCTAACGGTACGTTGTTCCGTTCTTTAGTTATTGCTGCTAGAAATTTCTTAAAGAATCTGCAGCTGGGGTTTATCAGTTAGGCTTGTGTCTCTGTACAGTTTGACACTGGCTGCACTGATTGGATACTGTTAGACTGTGTGGGCCCCCCCAACTATTAACACCCAGTTGTAGATTTATTAAGAAATTTTTAGCCACAATAACTGAGGGACATAGTAAAATAAAAGGATGCTCCAGAATTTTTACTGCATGGGGAATGCAAGTGGTTACTAAAACGGAAATGTCAGAAGAGAGGTGAGGTCCTCCTTACATGAGTGCAATGAAAACACAGCCCTGTAAATGTAACACCTTCTAAGCCTAATTTAAAGGGGTTTCTGAGATTTATTATTGGATGACCTATCCTAGGTCATAAAATCCCATTCACTTCAGGCCATGTCCAGAGCGTAGGTTACAAAATCTCAGAGAACCCCTTTAACAAACATATATATGTCATCCTTGATAATATGGATTGCAAATAAGCCACTGTCACATTCAACCTTTATTGCAGTTCAGCGGTCACACCATCCATCCTATTTACTATATATGTGGAAATGTCAGGGTCATAGGTTCCTCTTGTCAGCTATTCTTTAAACCAAGCCTGGATGCCATTTTAGAAAAGCAACTAAAGCAGCCTGTCCAATTTCCTCTAAACCTCTGGCTCTGTCTCTTCCGCTTTGTTTTTCCTCCTCTCCTGCCATAAGTTGGATCAGTCTCACACACCATGTCACTGCTCGGTTATCAACGTACAAGAAATCTCGTTTCCTACATCACTAAGTTCTCCTCAATATAAGAAAAAAACTGAATGAGAACGTAAAGAATGATACCTGAAGAAACTGTGATCTATTTGAGAGCAGGGGAATAGTGGAACTGGAAGATGTGACATTTCTTACTTTCCTCTTGATTCAAGATATCTTGATATAAGAAGTGTGAGATGACCACAAAAGTAAAGTAAGAGTTACGGTATTTTTTTATCACAGTTGGTGATCTTGACCCACTCATTTTGGAATGGTACAGTAAGAAAGGACTCATCTGTGTGACTGTTTATGTAGTGCTTCAAGGGGTTGTCTTATCTCGCCGTTACTAAGGCGAGATGAGACACAGTTCTGACCACCTCCCGACCGTGAAACAGAGTAGAGCAGAAAGCTATGCTGTTTCTGAGTTAGGGAAATATCATAGCTTGCTGTGCTAGTCCCGACCACTACTTCCGTAGCTCTCATGCACGGCCAGGTTTCCAGGCCAGGAGGTGGTCGGGACAACCTCTTTAACAAGGACTAAGATGCAATAAATATACTTTATTCAATATGAATAGTACTCCCCACACCTTTTCGTTTTTTTTCTCATCCCTCATCCTCCCCACCCTTTAAATCCTGCCTCTCTCTCCACCTTTTTTCTCTCTTAAAGGGAATCTGTCATCAGTTTTATGGTGTCCTAACTAAGGGCAACTTAAACTAGTGACAGGTCCCCTTAGCAAAATGCTAGGTCACTTTCTTTAATTGACTTAAATCATGTGCTAAACAGCTTGAGCGCATGCTGAACGAGTCCCCATATTCATAAGCGCCTGGCTTTCTCTGCCCACCTTCTGCTGATTCATATGGGGGGGTGAAAAAACAGTCAGAGGCAGGTGGGCGGGGACTCATGAATTTTGGGACTCAATGGCATGCTCCGGGGCAATTTGGATTTAAAAATAAGGGCAGCAAGAAATTGGTGACAGATTCTCTTTAAACACAGGGTTCCTCAGTTCTGCCAGATTCCTATACCCTGGCAGAATGCTATCCCCGGAAGTGACGCGGCTGCACCGGAAGTGACACACGGCACCAGAATCAGCTGGAGGAGGGGGTGTGCCTGTGCTGCGCAAGAGCACATCCACCAGATTAGTAAAAGTTATTGCACTGCTGCGGGAGAAGCAACCACTACATGCGCATGCGTCAAACCGTACATCACGCGTGCGCACTCAGAGGTAGGTGGATTTTTAGTGCAAAATGTTCCATCAGCTCTCCTTACCCCTGAGTGTGCACATCATCAGGAGCAGTTCAGCCACACCACATAGCGTGCGCACTCAGGGGTAGGGAGATCTGATGGAACATTTTGCACTAAAAATCCATTTATCCCTGCGTGCACACGCGCGATGTACGGTTTCGAGCATGCGCATATAGTGGTTGCTTCTCATGCGGCAGTGCAATAATTTTTACTAATCAGGTGGATGTGCGCTTGCCCAGCGCAGGCACACACCCTCCTCCAGCTGATTCTGGTGCCGCACGTCACTTCCGGTGTGGCTGCGTCACGTCCGGGTATAGCATTCTGCCATGGTATAGAAATCTGGCAGAACACCGGTCATGTTTTCTGGATTTCCTTAGTATTGAGCAGGTGATATCATTAGTATCAATGCATCAGGATTTACCACAGGTATTCATTCTGTGGGATATTCTCAAATCATGGCCGGCACATGGGCCCTGAGGACTGGAGTTGAAGAACACTGCTTAAAGCGACCTTCTGGTTCAAGTCAAAAATTCAACAGAATACCATGTGTCGTCCTTTTCATCTTTTCGGATGCAACTTTGCCAATTCCTGGGCTCCTCTTCTCCCATCCAACATGGCCACGCCACTTCTCCTAATGTGTTTTTGGTTGCCCAAGACACTTTCTTTTTGTGCGGCCATGCTCTTAGATTTACCAGTATACCTCACATGACAGTGGTGACTAATTCAATGGCAACAGAAAGTGTCTCGTCACAGTATGCATCAGGTAGTCTGAGACGTGGCACAGCCGTCATGGACGGCAGAAGAGGAGCCGAGAATCGGCAGACCCACTGCTCAAAAGGTGAAATGGGAGGCACAATGTACTCTCCATTTGCCAACTAATATAAAATCTTTCTTTCTAATCTGAGGGTCACATTAATCCTTTTCACCTAGTCCATCATGAGAATAATATTTGTGGGTTTCCTCTGTACACATATAGATGCATTTGGTCGCTGTTATGACCAACTTATTTCCCATTGAATATACAATGCTCTTGGTTTATACATTCAAATTAACCTTTATTCTCTAAGGATTTGGATTTTAAGTGATTACCTTTTGCCTTTCTAATGTAACTTAGTGGCTGTGGATCTGTTGTGTCACTAAACAGATTTGACCCAGGAATACTAAGTGCATTATCTAAGTGGCACCTCTGTTTTTCACCCTTTCACCACTATACAGGGATCTGAACATTGTTGTAGTGGAACCACCAGTTTGCTACCTCTAGTAGTCTTCATTTATTGATAGCTGACTTAGAGTACTTTCACACTAGCATCAAAGTTTTCCGTCATTAAGTTCCGTCCTCGGGGCTCAATAACGGAAAAAAACGGATCAGTTTTATCCTAATGCATTCTGAATGGAAAGCAACTGTTCAGTTTGCATCAGTTTGTCTTCAGTTCAGTCCTTTCACGTTTTTTAGACGCAGATAAAAGCGCAGCATGTTGTATTTTTATCTCCGTCCAAAAATGCGGAAACACTTGACAGAATGAAGGATACGCCAATAATTTCCATTGAAATGTATTAAGGGCAGATCCAACATTGAAAATTGATGCATTAACAGATCCGTTCTTCCACTCTGCGCATGCGCAGACCTTTAAAAATGGTGAAATAATAAATAACGGATCCTTTTTACAGATGACCATGGAAAGACGGATCCGTTATTTCAATACAATTGTCAAACGGATCTGCAAACGGATCCATTTGCAAATGAAATCCGTTTTCAAACGTTTTAACTGGATCCGTCGGGCAGTTCCGTTGACGGAACTGCCTGACGAAATCCTTCAACGCAAGTGTGAAAGTACCCTTAGGAGGATCAAGAGACATAGAGTATGTCCATAGCACCAATGGGACAGACAAGAGCATAGTTAGTGGACAGAGGTCAGAGCAAGCAGAGTTTGTTCAATTCAGTAAACAGACAAGTCAATACAAAAGTCAGGTAGGGGTCAGGACAGGCAGCATAGGGTCGATCCACTAAACACCCAAAAAGTCGGTCATAGGAGGTAAGAACAATACTATAGCACTCTTTTACAGGGCTAGACAAGCTAGGAACCTATTGATCAGGCACATTGCCATAGGGGAAGGTGGCTAATTAACCAGAGAAAGATAGATCACCATTGGCTGAGTGACTGATTAGACCAGGCACGCACTAGCCTTCAAGAGCAGGAGAGCGTGCGCACCCTAAGGCCTATTCGCATGTCCATGTCCGTGACAAAATTGTCAGTGGTGCATCCGTGAAGATGTCACGTGGAGGATCTGTGTTTAGTGTCTGTTTTTTGCCCTCCATGTGTCATCCGTATTGCATAAATACTGCTTGTTTCCACAGCATCTCCTATCAATGGTCCAAAAAAAATAACTGACAGAACATAGATGGCATCTTTGTTATGTCAGTGTTTTTTACGGACCCATAGACTTCAATGGGTGTGTTTAGTCTGCATCACGGACCAAATTAGCACATGCTTGCATCATTTTTCCAATAACTCACGGTCAGTGGAAAATCACTGATGTGTAAATAAACACATTAAAATTAATGGCTATGTGTGCTGTCCATGAAGAACATGGACACTACACGCATGTGATACACTGACTTGTGAATAAAGTCTAAGGCCTAATTCACGCGTCCGTAGTGTGTTGCGGATCCGCAACACCAGCCCTATAGAGATGCCTATACTTGTCCGCAATTGCGGGCAAGAATAGGACATGCTCTAAATTATTGCGGAGCCGCTGGCTGGAAGATCGGCGGCGTGCTCCGCAAATGCGGATGCGGAGAGCACAGTGTGTGCTCTCCGCATCCATCATGTCCCTATTCAAAATGAATGGGTGTGGAACGGGTGCGGACAAACATTGCGGACGTGTGAATAGGGCCTAAGGAAGCACAGAACAGTAGACAGAAGGCGCGGCGGCCTTACATGTGTGTTTCTGCACTGAAAATCCACACAAATGACATGCTGGGTATTAAAAAAAACTGAATCCTCACCCATGTAGCCGGTACTGTATTTCACTGCACCTTCCCGAAATAAAAATCTGCTTGTAATACGCACTGTGTGCATGTGGCTAACAGGTCTTCCTATAACAGCAAAATAATTGCAGATTGATGAGAAATGCATTAGGTCTAATATTAATGCCACATTAGGAGTATACCTTACAAAGGAACCATGGGCGGCCAGGATCTGTAGAATCCTTTTATATTTTTCTTTCCTTCAAGTAAAAGAAAAAATAGTTTTGAAAAGCTGGAAAAGGGATATATTAACTCCTGCCGATATGCAAATGGTTGTAGCTGTCTCTGAAAACATTTGGAAAATGGAAATATGCTCTCCTTTTATCTGTTTACCTGCGTGAGCCGCGGGGTATGTTTGGGCATTGAGCAGATATACGAGATCTCGCTTACCTACAGAGCTTTTTTTTTATTCTCTTCTTTACTTACTTTAAAATAATTGTTCAGGAACTACGTAAATCATGTAGCCCAAAGGCAATTATTAAAGATTACAGTCCTGCATTTTTCATTCAAGCTCCCACAGAAACAGCATATTTAGGCGCTTACCGTCATGGCACTTTATTACAGACCAACAGAACTACCCACAATGCACAAAGCAGAATTTCTAACTAAAATAAAAAATACTACTTTAAATGTGTCCTTGTGTTCTTGCTGCAAAGAGAGATAGCGCAGAACAATGAATGGAGAAGAAAAAACCTCCAATTTCTGCAAGCGGTTTGGGCATTTTCAATAGACCTAATCTGACCCAGTCATTTGTTTCTGTAAATGGTGTGTCACCGGCTGCTTAAACTCACTCACCAAAATACCTTACTAGGCAAGTTCTCTCTACATAAAGACAAAAGGCATTTCTAAATGAAGCCTCCGGTGTATTAATTATGGCTCCCAATTATTACTATTATTACCCTTTATGCAGCACCGCCGTATTAATCGGCAGAGAGAATGGATTCATTTTATTCCAATTACTTAAAGGGAACCTGTTGTCAGATTGTACCTATGCGGCAAATGGCACGTTGCTGCTCGGCACGTTACAGTTTTCAAACATGGTTTGCTTGAAAATAACCATAAAGCAGTTTTTCTGAAATAAAAGCTCCTCCGAAATCTTGCGCCTGCACACTGAACACTATGCTCCCTTCTCGCTTGCATGCGCAGTGAGCTGTGACGCACAGAGTTCAATGTGCAAGATTTCGGAGCAGTTTGTAGTGACGTCAGGATGCTAAGACTTCATGACTCGCGGATTCCTGGTCCCACAATGACGTCAGATTAGGCAAAATACAAACTTTTATTTTAGCCAAACGACTCTAGGGTTAGTTTTAGGAAAACTAGGTTTGGAAAATGTGCAATGCGCCGAGCAGTAATGTGCCATTTGCTGTAAAGACGCAATTTCCTTTAATAAAAAGAGGTCTACAGTATAGAGTTGTTTCGGTACCAAAATTTTGATTCGGTATCGATACCATAAAAAAGTATTGCGATACTCGATACCATTCGATACCACGCGAAAAAAATAAAAACGCCAAAAAAATCCGCGTGCATTCCACATTTTATGAAACCGCCGGCTCATAATACAACAGTCCTATCCTACTTTTTTGTGGGGACAAGGCGACTAAAAGAAAATGGCGAATCGTGCATTTTTTCTTTTTCTTTTTTTCTTTTACGGCGTTCACCGCATAAAAGTGGATTTTTTAATAGTTTGGACTTTTGAGACGTGGCGATATGTAATATTTTATTTATGTATTGTTTATATATTTTATATGTAAAATTGGGAAAGGGGGTGATTTATAATTAATATTTTGGTGTACTTTAACTTTTTTTTTTTTTACAGTTTATTTATTAACTATTTTCCCCTTTAGGGGCTAGAACCTGGGATATTCTCATCCTATTCACCCTAATAGAGCTCTATCAGGGTGAATAGGATCTCACCCTCTCCCTGCTGCCCTGTGCACAGTGCACACAGCAGCAGGGAGAAGACCAAGGCAGCCAGGACTTCAGAAGCGTCCTGGTTATCATGGTAACCGATCGGAGCCCCAGCATTACAGTGCTGGGGCTCCGATCACTGCCACTGCCACCAATGAGGAGGAGCTGAGGGGACCCTGTGGCCACTGCCACCAATGATTTTATTACTGGGGGGAAGGGGGGGGCACACTGCCCACTGCCCACCAGTGTTTTAATACTAGGGAGGGGGCACACTGCCCACCAATGTTTTAATACTAGGGAGGGGGCGGAGCACTGACTGGCCAGCCTAATTACGTTCATATATAAATGCAGGCAGAAGGCACAGCCTGCCAGCACATGCCTGTGACCGAGCGCTGCGATCAGAGGCTATTAACCCCTCAGGTGCCGCACCTGAGGGGTTAATTGCCTCTGATTGCAGTGCTGGGTCACAGGCAGGTGCCGGCAGCCTGTGTCATCTGCCTGCATTTATATAAGAAACTACTCGGCATTGCTGGCCAGTGCTCCCGTCCCCCAGCTCCGTCCCTCCTCCCGCCCCCGCTCCGCCCCCCTCTCCCTCTATTGGTTGCAGCGGCAGCACAGGGGGAGGGAGACACTGCCTCCTTCTCCCTGTGCTGCCGAGGAGAACATGGCCGCGCTGAGAGCGGCGCAGCCATGCTCTCCTATACTGGGCTGTGCAGTAGCGCAGCCCAGTATCGATAAAATACTTATCCTGGTATCGAGCTCGATACCAGAGAAAAGTATCGATTGGGTATCGAAAGTTCGATACCCGAAACAACCCTACTACGGTAGTTTCTATTGTTTCATACTCAATCCCGTTGTATGTGTTAGACTTCACAGCCTCTTTCATACGTCAGTGAAATGTGAACGTGTGCCGTCAGAGGTCCTCACGGACCGGTCACATAGACATAAATGACTTAAATGTGTGTGTTCACATGGACCAAACATGCCCATTATAAACCTGTGGGTTTGTGAAAAACACTGACAACATGGATAGCATCCTACCATTGGTAGGAGATGCTTTGGAAAACCCTTGTAAGCCTAGCAGTGTATGTGGAATAGGGATGACATATGGACCAAACACTGATGCTTCACGGGCATCTTCACGGATGAACCACTGACCATTGGTATAGATGTCATCACGGATGTGTGAATGAGGCCTTTGGTTACTTTACCTGGAAATATTGCAACTCTGAATAAAGAAAAAATTCTTAATATATCTTCTATCCACCTGAAACACTCCGGGTCATTTATCAAACTGGTGTAAAGTAGAAGTGGCTTAGTTGCCCATAGATTCCACTTTTCATTTTGGAAAATGAAAGGTTGAATCTGATTGGTTGCTATGGGCAACTAAGCCAGTTCTACTTTACACCAGTTTGATAAATCACCCCTAGATTTCTTTGAAGTTGGAATGGGAGGAAAAGTTTCAACATCTTTTAGGTGGTTCCCACATGATTCACGTTGGAAATGGCTGGCCTACACAGGGTTTGTTAGTGCTTTGTATACATTAAGCCATCAACCTATTTCATCCTGTACCACAAACTGCACTTTTTATAGTGTAGATAGACTATGCTGGAAGAATGACTACTATACACCTACTATACACCGACAATGAAATAAACTATGGAAAGACCATTGCTAGAAGAGCTCGCAATCTCAGGGTTTGTATACATCTGTGATGGAGGCTCCGTTTTGGCCTCCATTGCAGATTTCATGAAAAACAATGGAGAGAAAAGTACAGGTCTTTCTTCTACTCTTAAAAAGTGGACTTCCCAGCGGAACCGAATAAATGCCATTACAGTCAATGGGAGCAGAACAGAAATGGACAGTGCAAGTGTAAAAGATGCCTTAAAGGGGCTTTCACACAAAATGCCAAAAACGGTCAATTTCTGACCCCAGCATGCCTGTAGAAGCTGCCCATGGGAACCGCATGTAAACAGACCACCATGTCCATTGCATCCAAGTTGGCGTAGTCACATGATTTACCCACCTGTGCAGACTTTCAGCACCTTCACAATAGAGGATGCAGCCAGGGTGCAGTCATGTGGGTGCCATCTTGGGTGCTATGCATGTGGCGGTGTGTTTACATAGAGCACCCATGTGTGGCAGGAGGCTTCTACAGGCATGTAGGGGTATGCAGTGGGCTGTTCTAGCATTTCATATACCATAACTAGAATTGAGCAAACCTGCCTTTTGGCAGGTTCGAGTTCGGGGTTTAAGTGAATTACATAATGGATTCCGTTCTCACAGAATCAATCACGTAATTCAATGCCGGCATGCCGCATTATACAAGTGTATGGCCAGCCCCGAGCGCTCTGTTGGCCATACATTTGTATTATGTGGCATGCAAAACGGAATGCCTCGAAAGGCATTGAATTACGTTATGGATTCTGTGAGAACCGAATCTATAACGTAATTCACTTAAAACCCGAACTCTAACCTGCTAAAAGGCAGGTTCGCTCAAATCTAGCCATAACATGTCAGCATATACCATTTCAGAAAAAAGAATAAGAAGGTAATGACAATAGATATACAGCGTTGATTATGATTTTGAAAAAAAAATGCGCCCTACACATGTTCTTTGAATAAACCATATCACTGGACCTCGTTGGACTTATTATCGACATAAGCGTACATGTGTAAGGGAAGGGCATGAGAAACAGCTGTTGGCTAACAGGTATCTAAAGTGTATAGATAGCTCAAAGAGAACCTGTCACATTGATCATGGTGTCAGAGCTGAAGGCAGCATGTTATAGAGCAGGAGGAGCTGAGCAGATTGATGTACAGTTTTATGGAAAAAGATTCAGTAAAACCTGTATTTTATTAATATTAATCCCAGGTTTTTGTAACCTTACATCACAAAAAGTGGAATACCAAGCGATCAAACAGTCATATAATAGTACCTAAAATAGTACCAATCAAACCGTCATCTCATACCGCAAAAAATGAGACAACACCTAAGAAAATCGCCCAAAAAAACAAACAACTATGGCTCTCAGAATATGCAGACACTAAAACATGATTTTTTTTTAGTTATATGTGATATTGTCGCGTCCGTAACACCTGCTCTAAAAATAGCACATAATCTAACCTGTCAGATGAAGACTGTAAATGACAAAAAATAAAAATGGTGCCAAAACAGCTATTTTTTGTTACCTTGCCTCACAAAAAGTGTAATATAGAGCAACCAAAAATCATATGTACCCTAAAATAGTACCAACAAAACTGCCACCTTATTCCGTAGTTTAAAAAAGGGGGTCACTTTTTTGGGTTTCTACTCTAGGGGTTCATCAGGGGGTCTTCAAATGTGACATGGTGTCTAAAAACCAGTCCAGCAAAATCTGCCATCCAAAAACCATATGGCGCTCCTTTCATTCTGCGCCCTGCCGTGTGCCAATACAGCAGTTTACGACCACATATGGGGTGTTTCTGTAAACTATAGAATCAGGGTAATAAATATTGAGTTTTGTTTGGCTGTTAACCCTCGCTTTGTTAGTGGGAAAAATGATTAAAATGGAAAATCTGCCTATAAAGTGAACTTCTGAAATGTAATCTCCATTTTCCATAAATTCTTGTGGAACACCTAAAGGGTTAACAACGTTTGTAAAATCAGTTTTGAATACCTTGAGGGGTGTAGTTTCTAAAATGGGGACTTTTTGGGTGGTTTCAATTATGTAAGCCTCAAAAAGTGACTTCAGACTTGAACTGGTCCTTAAAAAGTAGGTTTTGGAAAATTTCTAAAAAATTCTGAAAAGATTTGCTTCTAAACTTCTAAGCCTTCTTTAACGTCCCCAAAATATTAAGTGTCATTCAAAAAATGATCCAAACAAGAAGTAGACATATGGGGAATGTAAAGTTATAACTATTTTTGGAGGTATTACTATCTATTATAAAAGTAGAGAAATTGAAATTTGCTAATTTGCTAATTTTTCCTGATTTTTGGTAAATTTTAAAAAAAATTATAATTAAAAATGAAATTTTTTTTACTCAATTTTACCACTGTCATGAAGTACAATATGTGACGAGAAAACAATCTTAGAATGGCCTGGATAAGGTTAATGCGTTTTAAAGTTATTACCACATAAAGTGACACATCCCAGATTTGCCAAAAATGGCTGTCAGGAAGGGGGAAATGGCCCGGATGTGAAGTGGTTAACAGTGGATCTCCTGCTGACAGATCCCCATTAAGTGGTGCCCATTCTATACCGTGTATGACTATTTTATCACTATTCAAACGTCTAATTTGGTAGATGAGGGTGACAGGGGCAAATGAATGCATTTTACAACTAATTGCATAGCCCTGGTTTAAGCTTTGTAAATGCTTTAAGTGTAAAACTTGATGAACCTGCTCATCTGTGTATAGCACTAAAAGCTCTAGTTATTAATGATCTGAAGAGTGAAGCAGCATTCTTTGTTGCCACCAAGGCTAACTTCAAAAAGCTCTTGATGGGCTAATATTCTCCTTGAATAGAAATAATATGACAGACACTCATTTAATGCTGATTGCACATCCTGTGGAACATGATTAACTGTTCATTTCAGAGTTGTGCACTCTTAAATCGGTTTAATCATTACACATTTCTTCCATTAAGGGCAAACACAAGAACTGCATAAAATCAATCAAGGGACCTTAAGAGTATTTTTTCCATCAAATTACTTTCACAAGTTAGGCATCCTTTTCCATACCGTGCTACTTCATTTAACAAGCTTAGGTCAAAAACTCAGGCTTAAAGGGGTTCTCCAGGCCACAGATATTGATGACCTATACTCAGGATAGGTCATAAATATCAGATCGATGGGGGTCCTAAACCCGGCACCCATAGCAATCAGCTTCTGGAGGGTATGATAAGGGTGGCATGCTGCAGATTTCAAAATCCACACAGCAGGTCAATTTCCGAATGAAAGGGGAAAAAAAGCAGGGTGTTCATGAAATTTATCTAATCTACACGTTGCTGGTACTGTATAAGGCCTCTTTCACACGACCGTTGGTGTCTCGTGCCCGTATTGCGGACCGCATTTGCGGATCCGCAATACACGGGCACCGTTCCGTTGTCATTCCGCATCACGGATGCGGACCTATTCACTTCACTGGGTCCACAAATCCGGAGATGCTAAACAGTGCGGAACGGAACACTACGGAGTGCTTCCATGGCGTTCCGTCCCATACTTCTGCAAAATGTCCTATCTTTCTGCGAAACGGGCGGATCATGAACTGATTCAAGTGAATGGGTCCGTGATCTGCTGCAGCTGCCCCACGGTCGGTGCCTGTGAATTGCAGACCGCAATTTGCAGTCCACAGCACGGGCACGGGACACCTATGGCCGTGTGAAAGAGGCCTAAGACTGCAGTTTTTGCACAGCAGAATCAAGGCGGAAAAAGTGCACGTAATCTGTGTCATGTGCAAGTAGCCTAAAAAAGGCTTGTCCCACTAATAACCCTTTTTTCCTATTTACAGGATAGGGAAGAAGTGTTTGATTGCTGGGATCCCAGCAAGCTCTAGAACACAGGTTCACAAGTGCAGCCAAAATATCCCCTAAGAATTCAGCGCTGCTAGGACCACTGCTTCATTCACTTCTATGGGACCAGGAATGCTGCACTCAGTAGACCCAAATAAGTGAATGGAAACACTGTGGGTTTCTTTTATTAGGACCGACGTGTAACCGTTACATCTGGCGGTGGATCTGCCAAAGTTATGAGGAGGTGTAGGCCTCTACATTACTTCAGCGCATCAAGCACCATTCTAAACGTAAGACACCTTTCTTGCTGTCTTACATTGAGACCATTTTCTACTCCTAAACCAGGCCTAGAAAATTATGAATGCGATAGGTCTGCCGATCCATCCCCTTCCCTGCCCAGACCTAGCCCACTTTATCATACCTGGCGTGAGCGGGGAAAAGTCGCCGATCTGCGCCAGAAATACGCATAATAAAAGATGTATTTCTGGGTAATAAACGCCCCCCGTAGTTCTCATATGGCATTTTTGTGTAACTTGCGGACCTACCGTTCCTGTGATCACAGGGGGTTCCAGCGATTGGACCCCCAGGGATCACACACCTATTCTCTGTCCTGTGGATAGGAAATCCGTTTTATAAGTAGCACGGCTCCCTTAAACTTGACAGAATTATGAGCGTCTGAACATGCCCTTATTACAAAAGCAGATCATTATGAATGTTCTTTGAAATACAGTATAAGTCATTCCCTTCATTTTCGTGTGACGGATCACAATCCACCCTGCGGAAGTTTCAGAGTGTGCAGTGCACCGCGGACTCCCACAGCAGGCAATGCAAACAATAAATCATCTTCCATCTGTCAGGATGCCATATATTGTTTAAAAGAATTAAGTGACTCATCTGTCTTTTCTCCACCTAGTTGGATCCCAGTCACATTAGTTATCGATATCCAGGTCTTGTGGCATGAAATAACGGGGAGAATCCATTACAGTGTCACACAATTATTTATTCATAGGACAGTTATTTCTTACAACAGTGACTGCAGATAATACAGCAACGTTGTCGAGTAGCCTGGAGGATTTAAAGTGATTTCATAAAGCAAATCTTGCAGCTGCATCAAATAAGGGGCTTGAATGTGGCAAGAGGATTTAACGAGAAAACCTAATCTGCTCAATCTTCTAAAAACTATAATACAAATAATAAAAACTAAGTTATATTGTGCATAAAGCCATCTCTAATATGTTGTCCTGCCCTTCACCCCTTCATTTTCATCTGCCCCCCTCCCAGTCACTGTGCCCAGCTGCTATGCAGTACTTATCCACTGTATTCCCTTACTGTCCCTATTTCTGAGCTGAGCCCGTTGTAAGCAGATGACATTTAATTGGTGACATTTTAAGCTTTACAAAGGAACTTACCCGACTTCTGAGAGTACAGTATTCTAGTCGAGAAACGGTACAAGACTAAGCCCCATGGTGCTCAAAACAAAAGAAAACTTTTTTAATTATATCACATATGAGAATGGATGAATCTGAGCCCTGGTTATGTATATATAGGTTATTTATTAGCCGCTATGGGTAGATATGTTTCTGATAGTAAGTAGGCACATAGTGTCTGGCACCTAGTCCACTGCTATGTATAAACTTACATATCAGTCTCAGTATCCAAATAGTTTCACATAAACATACACCGGTCAGCCAGGATATTAAAACTAGTTGAAATAACTTTCTCTTGTGACATTATCATTATCAGCTCAACCCATCTCCAGCTCTGCTACAGCATAAACCCTGCACAATCTTCAGCCCTAGTACTCCACCAACTGTTTGTCTGCTACACTGCCAACTCTGGATCAGTTTTACTATAACACCAACCCTGTATCATCTGCAGCTCTACTACTCCTTCAGCTCTATAACATCTACTGTTCATCGTCACCACCAGCTCTGCTATACACCTCCAGTTCTGCTACATCATAGGTTCTGCTATGCTACCAACTCAGCTACCACAAAAGCTTCCTCTGCATCTGTATTTCAGGCCATTACATCAGCAGAACTGGTCTGTGCTACATGAGATCTTCTGAACCAGAGGCTTTGTGGCTCCACTTCATCAGGTGAAACATAACACCACCTACCTAAACATTGTTGAAGACAAGGAACTCCCCCTCATATCACTGCTATTCCCTAATAGAAGGACTTTCTTTTCCGTCCTGCATAACGGAAACCAGACGGATCTATTATGTTTGCCCATAGACGTCTAATATGACGGAAAAAAACGGAATGTCTATAAAATATAATAATATATATAGGTTTGTCACAATACCAAAATTTTGATCCGATTTAGATACCATGAAAAAGTATTGTGATACTCGATACCACGCGAAAGAAAAACACCAAAAAAGCAGTGTGCATTCCGCATTTTAGGGAACGTCCAGCCCATAATAGAACAGTCCTATCCTATTTTTTTGGGGGGACAAGGTGACTACAAAATGGCAAATCGCGCGTTTTTTCTTTTTCGGGCGGGGGGATATGTTATATGTTTATTTTTTTATTGTTTATATATCATTATGTAAAATTGGGAAAGGGGGTGATTTAAACTTAATATTTTGGTGTTTTTTAAACTTTTTTTTTACTTTTTATTTAATTACTATTAGCCCCCTTAGGGGCTAGAACCTGCGATCTTTTAATCCCTTGTCCTATTCACCCTAATTGCACCACCAATTAAGATAATTAACCTGTTAATACAAGTGTAGGCTGTGGGTGCCGGCGATAGTTTCACATACCTGGCACCCGACCTCTATGACAGGTTGCTACAATCTGTGGCCATTAACCCCTCAGGTGCTGCAACTGAGGAGTTAATTGCCTCAGATTGCAGCACCCTGTCATAGAGGTCGGGTGCCAGGTATGTGAAACTATCGCCGGCACCCACAGCCTACACTTGTATTAACAGGTTGATTATCTTGATTGGTGGCACAGTGGCCACAGCCCCTCCTCCTCCCCTCTCTGTCGTCACATTGGTGGCAGCAGCAACAGCGAAACAGTGGGAAGGTTGAGACTGCCTCCTTCTCCACTGTGCTGCTGAGGAGAACATGGTACGCGCTGAGAGTGGCGTGTGCCATGTTCTAAGATAGGGGCTGCGCAGTAGAGCAGCCTAGTATTGGTAAGTAGCAAATCTCAGTATCAAATCGATCCAGGTATAAAAGTATCGATTGGGTATTGATACTTTGATACCTAGTGCAACCCTAATATACATATTTATATAACAATATACCTATATCGGAATTCCTCAACGCAAGTGCGAACCTGCCCTAATATGCATTAGCTTTCTAAGACTAGAATATGATAAGGCTGTAGCCTGGAGCTAAGTGGTTTGCTCCAATCCTAAGAGAAAATTCTAGATTTTTTTCTATAGTTATTTTTTCCCCCTCACTTAACCTATAATAAAAAGCTATAGCTTTACTATATTGAGAATTGAGGTTTTCTATACTTAGAAAGATAATACATATCGCTGGTGTCTGTGAATAAACTAATACATATTACTAGCTTCTTTATAATAATTGTGGGGGGTTGCTCTGGTAGACAGCGGTGCGGGTGCAGTATAGAGGCAAAGAGAGTCCAGGTAGTGCAGCAAACAGTGTTTTATTTCACACTTGCACAAACAAAACTCAAATCAGTCACTTAGTGTTACTTCACACACAGCAAAAACTTTAGGCAAAACAAAAGTCCAAGACTGAATCAAATTCACCTGTGTGGTTTAGGTGCGTGTTCACACCCGGCTGTCAGCCCAGCCGCAGGAAAGTCCAACCTCAGGCTTCCAGGCAGACTGCACGCCTCTTTGCACGCTCTTGCTTCCAGCCCTGAGAGCTCCACGGAACACCAGCAGTTTCCAGGTTAAATCACCTCAAATCCTAGGTGTTAGTTCACACCTGGCTGAATGCTCAGCAACACAAAAAGTCCACTGACCGTCTTTAAATGGCCTGCTCTTCTGACACACAGGTCTCAGCTTTTCAGCCCAGCACAGGGCTCAGATCCCAAACACAGAGAGAGAGTTTGCATGAAACCCAGCTGTCTTTTAAAGGCACCTAGGCATTCACCCAAAAACCCGGACCGGCACCTAAAATCCGGTCCAGTATTTGCCCTCACCTGGCTGCAATCAAACCCAGCAGCACAGGCTGAGAGGAAAATACCTGTTTTTACCACCAAACCTCTCACTGTGTCACATACCCCCTTTGTTCAACCCTGAGGGGGTGAACACACGCCAGACAGTATACCCAGAACCGGGCACTCGCATTTCCCTGTAACTGCCCTGCTCTGTGTTCCACTGAAAATCTAAAGTTCTGAAGTCACCCGAACCCTCTGGTGACCCAGGACTTTCCTTCTTTGTCCAGATGGGGACAGGCTGCGGCCAACCCCATATCACTCCTTCAGAGATGGCTTGTCGCCGAGCCACGGGCACCTGGTACGGCTTTAACCAGACCTTTGCCTGGGGCTCAGTGACAATATCACGGTGAGTTATGGAAGGGCATTCAGGGAAATCACAGAACACCTCTGTGTTCCGACTAACAAACTCCTTGGCTCTCCGAGTCTGTTCAGTGGAAAGGCTGCCAGTAATTTTATCTGTGGCAGCCGCTTCCTGTTAGCAGACAGAGGGACCGGAATCTCTTTCCCTAGATAAACCGGCCGCGGGTTGTTCTCAATACAAGTCTCTCTAACCTTCCAAGGTTTCCGTAAATTTACATGGTAGACCGGCTCCGGCTTTTGCCGTCCTGGCTGGTGTACCTTGTAATTTGGGTCTCCAACTTTCTGTGCTATTTTATAGGTCCCCTTCCCCTAGCGCTGTCCTTACTGTTCACAGGTGGCCCAACAACCAAAACCGGGTCCCTTTGGCTACGGACCCCAGACACTCGATTGCAGGTCCGGCTTTGGCCTGGCTGAGCCACCTTCCTATGTTTTCTACCTATCCTATTTAGGGGGACTGTCTTCTCCTCAACCACCGGACCTACTGTGGGTCCCTCTGCCTTGGGTTTTTGGGGTTCTAACACCTCACCTGGGCTAGGCCTCACTACTGGAAGTTTTCCTACCTGTCTGGGAACTGTATGTACAATGGCCGGCCACAGGGCTGGGAACAATGGAAAGTCTCTTCCTATTATCACATCATAGGGCATACTCGTGGTTACAGCCACCTCATGGACCTGCCTGCCGACACACGTGCTTACAGACAACAGAGCAGTGGGGTATTCTTTTAAATCTCCATGAATGCTGAAAACCCCGACTCTCCGGCCTGTAAACTCTGTGGGTCGCACCAGGGAAGCCCTCACCAGGGTCACCTGACTCCTGAATCCAGCAGAGCTGCCACTGGAGTGTCTCTCACCTCCACCCGACACAAGTGTTCATCATGGATAACCTCTGACACATCGACCCTTCTGGCATACAATGACTGTCGATACCCAAAGTTCACATCCATGGGCTCACCCAGGAGGGGACAGTTGGCCCGTACATGGCCAGGCTCCTGGCACCGCCAGCAGATTATAGAGTCCTGATCCCCAAAGGGCACATCCCGTGCGGTCTTTCTCAGCTCAGGCCGCAGGGTCTGGGAGGGGATTTTCTGGGTTTTATTACTCCTTTCCCCAGAGTCCCCCTTAAGTTCCTCAGTAGCCCCATAACGTTCGACCAGGTCCACCATCTCCAGGGCACTAGTAGGAGATGTCTGGCCAACCCAGCGCTGGAGGGGTAGTGGCAATGCCCTCCAGAATTTGTCAGCTACAATACGGTCCAGCATAGCAGTGGGACTAAGTACGTCAGTCGGTAGCCATTTTTGTAAGAGTTTTAGCAAATTGTAATACTGGGGTCGCGCTGGCTCAGCTGGGTTAAACTCCCACTGATGTACCCGCTGGGCCCTGACCAACACATTCACCCCCAGTCTCGCCAGGATCTCACCCTTAACCACAGAGTAGTCTGCCGCTTGGTCGTCCGGTAAATCAAAGTAAACCTGTTGGGGTCCGGACGCCAGAAACGGAGCGATGACCTCTGCCCACTGGTCTCGGGGTAGTCTCTCTCTCACGGCCACCTTTTCGAACATCGCCAAGTAGGTTTCAACATCATCTGTCGGTGTCATCTTGGGAACGGCCATGCGGACTGCTTTCCGGGCATCGTGCACTCCCTGAGGCATCCCTGACTTTTCTAGCACCATTACGTGTTGCAGCAGCCGCTGGTTCGTGGTCCTGCTGTCGCTGATTAGCCTCTAGCAGCTGTGCGACGGCCTGCTGTTGGACAAGTAAGGCTTCTTCATGTCTCTTTTGCTGTTGTGCGACGGCCTGCTGTTGGACAAGTAAGGCTTCTTCATGTCTCTTTTGCTGTTGTGCGATGGCCTGCTGTTGGTTTAAGTTGGCCTGGACAAGCTGCTTTATCATCTCCTCCATCTTGTCCTGTGTTGGTGGTTGCAGCTTGGCAGGCTTAATCCAGGACATACAACAGTGCCCAAAAAAAAAAATGCTACGAAAAGTTTTGGCTTCACGCCAGCCTCACTGCAATTGCCCGCATCCGACACCAAATGTGGGGGTTGCTCTGGTAGACAGCGGTGCGGGTGCAGTATAGAGGCAAAGAGAGTCCAGGTAGTGCAGCAAACAGTGTTTTATTTCACACTTGCACAAACAAAACTCAAATCAGTCACTTAGTGTTACTTCACACACAGCAAAAACTTTAGGCAAAACAAAAGTCCAAGACTGAATCAAATTCACCTGTGTGGTTTAGGTGCGTGTTCACACCCGGCTGTCAGCCCAGCCGCAGGAAAGTCCAACCTCAGGCTTCCAGGCAGACTGCACGCCTCTTTGCAAGCTCTTGCTTCCAGCCCTGAGAGCTCCACGGAACACCAGCAGTTTCCAGGTTAAATCACCTCAAATCCTAGGTGTTAGTTCACACCTGGCTGAATGCTCAGCAACACAAAAAGTCCACTGACCGTCTTTAAATGGCCTGCTCTTCTGACACACAGGTCTCAGCTTTTCAGCCCAGCACAGGGCTCAGATCCCAAACACAGAGAGAGAGTTTGCATGAAACCCAGCTGTCTTTTAAAGGCACCTAGGCATTCACCCAAAAAAACCCGGACCGGCACCTAAAATCCGGTCCAGTATTTGCCCTCACCTGGCTGCAATCAAACCCAGCAGCACAGGCTGAGAGGAAAATACCTGTTTTTTACCACCAAACCTCTCACTGTGTCACATAATATATTGTGCCTGTGAATACATCTGTAATATGTATTAGCTTTCTAAGCATAGAAAGTAGTGTATATTATATGTACATGCTAGGACACAGCTTTGTCCTCAGCATGCTGATGTCTAGCCCTGTCAAACAAGGGAAGGAGAAGAGCACAGGGGCATTACAACAAGCTCTCTGCAGCTGTTTAAAATACAGAAAGGTATTGCTTTAATCAGCATGATCAACCTAGCAGATAGTATGCCTGATTTAATAGGGTTGATAATGCTGGCAGAAGCTATTTAAGTGATAGGATGTGCTGTCCATGGCAGCCCTACAACTTACAGGACTTATATCTGTTGCTGACATATTGGTTCCAGATTCCACAGTCAATTTTAGATATCTGGTCAAGTCACTCGTGGTTTTGGCTCACAATCATTGATGGAAATCACTGATCAAAACACTGACGTGTGAAAGAGGCAAAAATGCATTCACCCAAGGCTTTTCTTTCTCTATTATCACATACACAATGTTCCCCTAATTTGTGTCTTTCACTTATCCTCAGTATAATTATATATTCCCTTCCTGTCACTATGCTTGGAGGAAAGCTCTGATTCAATAATGTAAATAGTTATTTAGTTGACAAGATAAAAAAAGACACAGCACCATCACGCACAAGCTGCTGTATAATCGGAGTGTTGATCCAGAGGAAGAAAAAACCCACATGAGGCGCTGTCGCTTGCATTTCGATCTCTTGGAATATAGCAATCATAACTTGTAATATCACTTTTAAGAAAGGGACTGATATGTGATTGGCTGCAGCTGTGACGCGCCGTATACATCACTGTGGCAATTTGTATACAAAAATACATTAGAGTTGAGCGAACTTCTATTTTTAGTTCGGCGTCCAAAGTTCGGGTTTGAGTTATCGTAGCATCCCGTTATGGTTTCCGCTACCGCGGACCATAACGGCATTTGGAATCCATAAGGAGCTGCTTCATTGAACCCGAACCTTGGACAACCCTAAGGACCTGCGGTGACGTCACCGTCATGTGATCAGTGCAGGGGGCGTGGCTCAGCACTGGATTGGATAAGAGGTGATCCAGTACTGTGCCACGCCCCCTGCACTGATCACATGACGGTGATGTCACCCCAGGTCCTTAGGGTTGTCCAAGGTTCGGGTTCAATGAAGCAGCCCCTTATGGATTCCAAATGCCGTTATGGTCCGCGGTAGCGGAATCCATAACGGGATGCTACGATAACCCGAACCCGAACTTTACGCCGAACTAAAAATAGAGGTTCGCTCAACTCTAGTTGTGTCACTTCTGCAAATGGCATTTATCATGTAGAGGAAGTGAATACAAGCCACTAACTAATGTATTGTGATTGTCCATATTGCCTACTTTACTGGCTGGATTCATTGTCCCATCACATTATACACTGCTAGTTTCTATGGTTACGACCACCCTGCAATCCTTCAGTGGTGGTCAGGCTTGCACACTATAGGAGAAAGTACTGGCTTATGTGAGTTTCCGCAGTCCCGGCCACAAAAGAGGCCGCCGCTTTTTCCTATAGTGTGCAAGCGCGACCACCACTGTAGGATTACAGAGTGGTCTTAACCATGGAAACAAGAAGTCTATGATGTGATGGAAAAAAGAATCCAACCAGCAAAGGAGGCAATATGGAGAATCACAATACATTAGTAAGTGCCTTGTATTAACTTTCTCTACATAATACATGCCACTGGCTAAAGTGAGACAACCCCTTTAAGGCTAGTTTCCCACTAGCGCTATACAGCCGGCAGGGAACCGCCTGTCGGATCTCTTTGCATTCCGGCATTTTCCGGAGGTTTGCAAATATGCCAAAAATCGGCTGCAAGAAAACCGCTGGGTACAACAGCCTGTTTGATGTATAGCAATGGCAATGGTAACCAACGGCAAGAAACTTTTGATTGACTTTTTCAATGGTATGACAGAGATGTGATATCACACTCAAGTTTAAAACTGCTACATCTGTACTTTGTATCCGCCAGTGTAATACTGTAGGCTGCTGCAAACATGTGCCGACTGATTGAGCAGCGGATTATCACACTTGTAGAGATTTATTTTTATGTAGATAAAACGTGGAGCTAATGAAATACATGATACTGATGCTATCATTTTCAGATAAATCAGTATTTGGCATTGTGGCTCTTTACAATATTACATGGTACGATAATAGCACAAGGTTAGGAAAATGTTTAATGGGCATCAGATTTGCAGATAAAATTGTAATTCATGGGTCACAGAATCAATCTGTCTTAATAAAAAATAGCGGGTGTGTGAGTGAGCAATGTTTTTTTTAGTACACAATTTTAATCCACTTTGCCTGAAACGCAGCCTTCTCATCAATCTAATTATACATTGCAGGGAATTCTAAAGGACGAAGCTTTTTTTTTTTTTCTTTTTTAAATAACATAAGGGCAAAAAACAAAGGGTAGTTTTTGGCAGTCACCAGTGGACTCTTAAACGCTATAAAAAACACGTGTGAGCCAATAAGGTCCCTACATATGCATCGGGCTCAGGTCAAAACATTATGAATGGACTGATTTGGACGGAAGTGAGTCAGCACCAAAAATACAGACAAGTATAAATTACACTGTCAGTTCAATAAATAACAAGGGTACATTCCGCATTTAGAACCGCACTGACTCACTGTGAAGCCCACAATTTCTTTCCCCCTCGTACTTAGTGCTGCTGTGACCTTTCACTAAGCAGGTTTCCAATCTACAACTAAAGAGAAACTTTTTTTTGCTTCTGGTCCAGCATTTTACCTTGTAGGAAGATGAGGTTTTTAGGTTTCCCATACAATCAGGTTTGGATCAGATAGCCAAAATAGCGTGCTACCATTTTAGCCACAAAGATCTATGTGATGTTAAATATTTTTGTGTTAAAAAGGACAAATGTATTATAGCAGTGATACCTTTCGGCCTAATTCACACGTCCGTATTTTTTTTCCCCATTATTTCCACAAAAATGCGGAAATAATGTGGAAGATATGCGGACCCATTCATTTCAATGGGTCCGCAAAAGATGCGGAGAGCATTCAGTATGCTCTCTGCATCCGTAAATCCTTTTATTTCCGCAATGCGGAACCGTAAAAAAAGTAGAGCATGTCCTACTTTTGTCCGCAAATTGCGGACCGTAGCCCTATTGAAGTGAATGGATCCGCATAAATCCGGATGACATGCAAGAAAGGTTACAAAAGTCATCCGCATGTCATCCATATTTGCGGATCCGTAATTACGGATCCACAGGAAATGAAAAGTTACCCTGGAAACATCTTTTTTTTTGTTCTTTCAGATTTTTGCGGAAATACGGAAACACGGAAGGTATACGGAGACACTAAAAAACAAAAACTGAAGAATTTTGTGGAAACACGGATCCGCAAAAAAACAGACCGTGATTCTGGAAAGAAAAATTACTGACGTGTGAATAAGGCCTTATTGGCTAACCAAAGAAAAAATTTAAATTCTGTTTCCAAGCTATTAGAGCAAAGAGGTTCCTTCACCCAGCAGTATAAAAATGAATAACTGAGAAAGGCCTCATGCACACGACCGTTGTTTGTTTCCATGTCCGTTCTGTTTTTTTTCACAGATAGGATGCTTCCCTATTCATTTTAATGGGTCCGCCAAAAAATGCGGATGGTCAACCGTTTTTGTTCCGCATCCATGGTCTGTGTTTATATTCCGTCAAAAAATAGAGCATGTCTTATTTTTTTCACGTTTGCGGACAAGTACAGTATAGGCATTATTACAATGGATCTGCCAAAAAAATGGATCCGCCAAAAAAAGTTCCGTCATCCGCTTTTTTGGGAGGACGCAAAACACCAACTGTCATGTGCATGAGGCCAAAGGCACAACTTTTAAATGATGTTCCAGACATATGTTCACAAGGTGATACATTATCAAAATAAGGGCTCATGCACACGACTGTATGTATTTTGCGGTCTGCAAAAAATACAGATGACGTCCGTGTGCATTCCGCATTTTGCATAACAGAAAAGCTGGCCCTTAATAGAACAGTCCTATCCTTGTCCGTAATGCGGACAGTAATAGGACTTTTTTTTTTTTTTTGCGGAACAGAAATATGAAAATACGGAAATGGAATGCACACGGAGTAACTACCGTTTTTTTTTGTGGACCTATTGAAATGAATGGTTCCGCATACGGTCTGCAAAAAAAAAACGGAACGGACACCGAAAGAAAATACGTTCATGTGCGTGAGCCCTAAGAGAAATAAAGAGGAATTTTTATCAACCTGAAGGACTAAACCTCTAGCATACTTCCGGTACATTGATGGCCAGCTACTGGTCTGGACAAGCTCTGAGGATGAGATGCTGGCCTTCCACAAAATCTTCAGCAATCTCCATCCAACCATCAAACTTACCTTCAGCTACTCAAAATCCCAGATACACTACCTGGATACAACTATAGAACTCTCCTCTCCTTCACATAACTACCAACCTTAAGGAATCACTTGGTCAGAAGTACCCGGTCATCACCAGCAGAGATGGGCACATTCCCCTGTTACAGTAAAAACATTTAAAACCTGTAGCCAAATCTCATAAACGGACACCGTCCACATACCCAACACACAAGCCAATAAAGGTATCGGAGCTTTCTTGTCCTTTTTACCACTAAAGTATTTAAAGGGTTTGTCTCACTTCAGCAAATGGCACTTATCCTGTATACAAAGTTAATACAAGGCTTTTACTAATGTATTGTGATTGTCCATATTTCCTCCTTTGCTGGTGTCATTCATTTTTCCATTAAATCAAACACCACTCATATTCCAGGCGTTATGACCACCCTGCAATCCAGCAACGGTGGCCGTGCTTGCACACTATAGGAAAAAGCGCAGGCTTATGCGCACGCCTGTGTTTCCGGCCACCAGAGAGACAGGCGCCTTTTCCTATAGTGTATAAGCACGGCCACCGCTGATGGATTGTAGGTGGTCGTAACCCCTGGATATGAGCAGTGTATAATGTGATGGAAAAATGAATGAAGCCAGCAAAGGAAGCAATATGGAGAATCACAATACATTAGTGCCTTCTATAAACTTTGTCTACATGATAAATGTCTTTAACATCACATAGGTTTGGATATAGTTATGGTTGACTTTGTATGTGACGGAAAAATCCACCAGAAAATCTACCACATTAAGAATTCCCCTATGTGATAATGTGGAGTTGAAAAGTGTCAATCCAGGCCCTGTGTTCCACTGCAGAATAACATTCTGCTTCCTAACCACTTGACGACTGCCCATAGACAACCGCCCATAGGACGTTTATAGTCTATCTCTGAATGGCCGTTTTAGAACGTCCATTCAGAGACGGCATCTGCACGCTAATCGTTCAGATGCCGAGCGGGTTGCCCTGCTGTCAGTGACAGCAGGGCCACCCAGAGAAAAGGCAGGGACAGTGCGCAAGCGTCCCTGCCGTCTAAATCGTCGCAGACAGAGCGCTCGGTGAGCGCTGTGTCTGCTTTGCAGGAAGCACAGAGGTGACTGCCGGAGCCGGGAGTGTGCAAGAGGTGTTGGATCACTCACAGACCTCGATCAGCCCTGCACTGAGGCTGTACAGCACAGTATTATGCTGTACAGCCTATCTGGGGATGTATTTCACCTGTAACTGGGGCTACTATGTCAGCCCCAGTTACAGGAGAAATCAATAGTGAAAAAAAAAAAGTGAAGTTAAATGTCCCCCAGAGGTCTTGTATGACCTTATGGGGGTCGCAAAGTGTAAAATAAAAAATAAAAATAAAAAGTGTTTTAAAAAAATAAATTAAAAAAATAAGTTAAAAATAGAAAAAATTCAAATAAATTGGACATTGTTGGTATTGCCGCGTCCGTGACGGTCGGCTCTATAAATATATCACATCATCCACCCCGTCTGATGAACACCATTAAAAAAAACTGTAAAAAAAAAACATTTTTGTCATCTTATATCACAAAAAGTGCAGCAACAAGTGATCAAAAATGCATATGTCCCACAAAATAAATCCAATAAAACGGTTACCTCATCCCGCAAAAAATGAGCCCCTACATAAGAAAATCGCTCAAAAAATTAAAAAATGATAGCTCTCAGAACATGAAGACATTACAACATAGTTTTTGTTTAAAAAAAGCTATTATTGTGTTAAAATGAGTGAAATACATTTTAAAAAAGTATACATATTAGGTATCGCCGCATTCGTAAAAACCAGCTCTATAAAAATATCACATGACCTAACCCCTCACATGAACACCGTAATAAAAATAAAATAAAAACAGTGCCAAAAAAGCCATTTTTTGTCACTTCACATCACATAAAGTGCAACACCAAGCGATCAAAATGGCATATATCCCCCCAAAATAGTACCAATCAAACCGTCACCTCATCCCACAAAAAATGAGACCCTAACTAAGACAATCGGTCAAAAAATAAAAAAGCTATGGCTACCAGACTTTGGAGACACTAACGCTGGGTTCAGACCTGAGCGTTTCTGAGACGCGCGTGTTCCGCGCGTTTTTGGCAATAGTAAACACGCGTTTTACGCGCATTTGTGTGATTGACTGCAGTGTTGGCTTCTCTCCAAACTGTGCCTAGCACCTGGGGTTTGGCCTTTCCAGCATGTTGCAAATTCATAAACGCGTGTTCGAACGCGCGTTTTCAGTGTCAAAACGTTGCGCGTTCCCATTGAAGTCTATTGGCCAAAACGCGCAACAAACGCCCCAAAAAAAGCTCAAGTACTTGTTTATGCGTCGGGCGTTTTTCAGCGCGTTCGAATGCGCTGTAAAACGCGAAAATGTGAACCAGTCCCATAGGGAAGCATTGGTTTGCATCGGTTGTGCGTTTTACAGCGCGTTCGAACGCGCTGTAAATGTGCAAGTGTGAACTGAGGGTAAAACATCAATTTTTTGGTTTCAAAAATGCTATTATTGTATAACACTTAAATAAATAAGAAAAAGTATACATATTATGTATTGCTGCATCTGTAACAACCTGCTCTATAAAAATAGCACATGATTTAACCCCTTAGGTGAACGCTGTAAAAATAAATAAATAGAAACTGTGCTAAAACAACTAATTTTTGGTCACCTTGCACCATAAAGTGTAATAATGAATGCCCAAAAAAGCATATGTACCCAAAAATGGTATCAATAAAAACATCAACTCTTCCTGCAAAAAACGAGTCCCTACACAAGACGATCGGCAGAAAAATAAAAAAATATGGTGTTCAGAAAATAGAGACACAAAAACAATTTTTTTTTCAAAAATACTTTATTATGTAAAAACTGAAACAAACAAACCAAAAAAGAAAGTAGACATTTTTTATATAATTTCGTCCGAAACAACCTGCTCTATAAAAATAGCGCATGATCTACTGTGTCAGATCAATGTTTAAAAAAATAAAAACTAAACAGTTTCAAAACAGCCATTTTTTTGTAATATAGTGTAATATAATGTAATATAGAGCAACCAATAATCATATTCACCCCAAAATAGTACCAATAAAACTGGTACCTTATCCCCTAGTTTTAAAAAAAGGGTCAATTTGGGGGAGTTTCTACTGTCAGTGTGCATCAGGGGGGCTTCAAATAGGACAAGGCATCTTAAAACGAGTTCAGCTAAATCTGCCTTCCAAAAACCATATGGCGTTACTTTCCTTCTGCGCCCTGCCGTGTGCCCTTACAACAGTTTAAGACCACATGTGGGGTATTTCTGTAAACCACAGAATCAGGGTAATAAATATTGAGTTTTGTTTGGCTGTTAACCCTTGATGTTTTAAAGAAAAAAATGGATTAAGATGGAAAATCTACCAAAAAAGTGAAATTTTGAAATTTCATGTCCATCTTCCTTTAATTCTTGTGGAACGCCTAAAGGGTTAACAAAGTTTGTAAAATCAGTTTTGAATAACCTGAGGGTTTAGTTTCTACAATGGGGTCACTTATGGGGGGTTTCCACTGTGTAAGCCCCACAATGTGACTTCAAACCTGGACTGGTCCTTAAAAAGTGGGTTTTGAAAATGTTCTTAAAAATTTTAAGAATTGCTTCTAAAATTCTAAGCCTTCTAACGTCCTAAAAAAATAAAATGACATTTACTAAATGATGCCAACATAAAGTAGACATGTGGGGAATGTTAAGTAATCAATATTTTATGAGGTATCACTTTCTGTTTTAAAAGCAGAGAAATTGAAATTTTGAAAACTGCGAATTGTTAAAAATTTTGGAGAAATTTGGGATTTTATAAATAAAGGTGAAATATATTGACTCAAATTTATGACTATCATGAAGTACAATATGTCACGAGAAAACAATCTCAGAACGGCTTGGATAAGTAAAAGTGTTCTAAAGTTGACACCACATAAAGAGACACATGTCAGATTTGTTAAATTAGGCCTGGTCAGGAAAGGGAAAATGGCCCAGACTGGAAGTGGTTAATAATAATGTGTGGTGGCTTTTCATGTTAATGGGGGATAGAACCTGCACAGAAATCCGCAACATCATCTGTAGCTTTGTAAATATCTGCACTTGTGAATTTTCTGGAGGCTTTTTCTGCTATGTGTGAACACAGCCTTTCTGATGCTGTGTTGAAGCTTAATCCAGGAGTGGATTCACAAAAGAGGAGAAGCACATTCTGCCAGTTAGGAAGGATTTACACATTTAGGTTTTCTGATGCAGTTTTTGAAGCCAAAACCAGGTGTGGATTAGAAAGGGAGAGCAATTATTAAGAACAGATAGTAGTGCAGCTCTTGCACTCCTGGTTTTGACTCAAAAACTGCATCAGAGAACCTGTGTAAAGCCCAACCTCATACTTTCTCTTTTAAAAGGAACCTGTCATATTGAATATGGGGTTTAAGCTGCAGTCAGTATATTATAGAGAAGGTGTAGCTGAGCAGATTGATATATATGTTTGTGGGAAAAGATTCAGTAAAACCTGTATTAAGAATAAATATATTCATTTAAATTACTGCTCATTCTGGGCTTTGAAGTGAAGGAGGCGGTCCCATCAGTGATTGACAGCCTTCCCTCTATGGCTGTGTATACAGAGAGCTGTATGGAGGAGGAGGTCCTATCAGTGATGACAGCCTTCCCTCTGTGACTGTGTATCCAGAGATAGCTGTATGGAGGAGGAGGTCCTATCAGTGATTGACAGCCTTCCCTCTATGACTGTGTATACAGAGATAGCTGTATGGAGGAGGAGGTCCCATCAGTGATTGACAGCCTTCCCTCTATGACTGTGTATACAGACATAGCTGTATGGAGGAGGAGCTCCTATCAGTGATGACATCCTTCCCTCTATGACTGTGTATACAGAGAGAGCTGTATGGAGGAGGAGGTCCTATCAGTGATGACAGCCTTCCCTCTATGACTGTGTATACAGAGAGAGCTGTATGGAGGAGGAGGTCCTATCAGTGATGACAGCCTTCCTCTATGACTGTGTATACAGAGATAGCTGTATGGAGGAGGAGGTCCTATCAGTGATGACAGCCTTCCCTCTATGACTGTGTATACAGAGATAGCTGTATGGAGGAGGAGGTCCTATCAGTGATGACAGCCTTCCCTCTATGACTGTGTATACAGAGATAGCTGTATGGAGGAGGAGGTCCTATCAGTGACTGACAGCCTTCCCTCTATGACTGTGTATACAGAGAGCTGTATGGAGGAGGAGGTCCTATCAGTGATGACAGCCTTCCCTCTATGACTGTGTATACAGAGATAGCTGTATGGAGGAGGAGGTCCTATCAGTGACTGACAGCCTTCCCTCTATGACTGTGTATACAGAGATAGCTGTATGGAGGAGGAGGTCCTATCAGTGATGACAGCCTTCCCTCTATGACTGTGTATACAGAGAGAGCTGTATGGAGGAGGAGGTCCTATCAGTGATGACAGCCTTCCCTCTATGACTGTGTATACAGATATAGCTGTATGGAGGAGGAGGTCCTATCAGTGACTGACAGTCTTCCCTCTATGACTGTGTATACAGATAGCTGTATGGAGGAGGAGGTCCTATCAGTGATGACATTCTTCCCTCTATGACTGTGTATACAGAGAGAGCTGTATGGTGGAGGAGGTCCTATCAGTGATGACAGCCTTCCCTCTATGACTGTGTATACAGAGAGAGCTGTATGGAGGAGGAGGTCCTATCAGTGATGACAGCCTTCCCTCTATGACTGTGTATCCAGAGATAACTGTATGGAGGAGGAGGTCCTATCAGCGATGACAGCCTTCCCTCTATGACTGTGTATACAGATAGCTGTATGGAGGAGGAGGTCCTATCAGTGATGACAGCCTTCCCTCTATGACTGTGTATACAGAGAGAGCTGTATGGAGGAGGAGGTCCTATCAGCGATGACAGCCTTCCCTCTATGACTGTGTATACAGAGAAGGTTGTCAATCACTGACAGTACTGCCTCCTTGACTTCAAAGCAGGATTTTTTTTCTCATAAAACTATATACCAATCTGCTCAACTCCTCCTGCTTTGTAATATGGGGTTTATAACTTACATTGCATTTTCATGGTGACAGGTTTCCTTTAAATTCTTGCATTTTACTCATTTGGGTCTAAAAATAATTTTTACAATTGGTCTTTATTAAAAATATTGAGCTGTTTTGTCACAAAGGGTTAACTGTTTTTCTAGCTGTGTGCATGCTACTTTTACTTTGGTCCGGTCATCTAATAACCCTTATCGCTAAATTACTGAGAGGTCATAAACACTCATTTAAGCCACATTCTTATCAGTAAGATAAGGATTGAGCATTCATGAGCGTTTACGAGGTCTAAGAGCAGAGATAAGGAGTCTGTCAGCTCCCTGACTGACAGAAAAGAAAGAAAATTTTGATCCCTCTATTACAGCATCTCAGCTCTGTACAGAGAAAATGACTCCATATTTTTAATAAAGACCAAATTAAAAAAATGATTTGTAGCTGATAATGAGCACAATGAACTAAAAAAAACTATTTCCCCCAAAGATGTACATAGCCTTTAATGATTGTTTTTTAATCCTCATCTTGTTTGGGCTGAAAGATCTACATCTGAAAACCTTGAACTTGTTCGGGTAGCCTAAGGGTGGTTTCACACTAATACAGTATATACACCGTATATTTGTCACTGCAGATTTTCATGTGGCAAATCCATAGCAATGAACAGTACCAGCAATGTGGATAAGAGTTTAAGAAATTAAGGGGCAGGTTTGAAATCAGCAGCCTGTTAGATCTCCACCGCTAATTTCACCCATTAAAATAGAAAGAGTGAAATCCACAGCCATTTTCTCTGCAAAAACCATATGCAATATATGTAGTTTTTGTCATGTTCTTTTTCCATGGATCCAAGGCAATATCTGAGGCGGACATTTGGCTGTGTTTTACATCCTGTGTTTTTTACTGTTTAAGAGGTGCTTCAAGGAGTTGTCCATCACATACAATAACCTCTGTACGAGCATTAATGGTATAAAAATAGTTTTAAAAAAAAATCAATATACAGTCATTGCCTTTTCGATTTCCCTCATGAAAATCTTCTCATTTCCTCGTCATTGCTCTTCGTGTATAACTGTGCCTAATGGCCTGTTGTCCATAGTGATGAGGTCTCACAGGACAAAAGTAATAAACTGCAGGCTGGCGCAAAGACATCACCATGAATAAAATACCAACACGGCCGTCACATTACATGTCCTCGATATGGACAATGCATCATCACGATAACTATATATATACTATATAGTGGAACTGGATAAAATAAAACTGGTACAAATCAGGAAGTATATAATCTGTATATCCTTGAGGAAACAAGGGACATGATCAAAACCTTTAAATATGTTAAAGGCATAAATAGGGTTCAGGAGGGAATTGTTTTTAATTAAAAAACCACAAGAACAAGGGAGCACAATCTAAAAAGTAGAAACATTGGCTGCTCCAAAATGTGATCAGTGAACTTGGGCCCTTGTATTCTGAGCAAACATATCTACATAGCAAAGTTACAGCACTTCGGTATTAGTACAACGTTCAATAAAATGTTACACAGTGAACTAAAATACCTTTAAAATATTTTCTGCTTTGTTTTATTATGTTACAATTAGGTACATGTATGACAGCTAAATGTATACTATTTATAATGGGCCCAATATCTTTTGGTTTTACTGTAGAAATTTTAAGTGGTTATCCCACAAAAATATAACCATGCAATGAGTAGGGCACTGCGAATATACTATTCCTGCAATATACAAGCAATAAAAATAGTGTTTGTTTTTTATGTACCGTATTTTTCGCCGTATAAGACGCACTCCCCCCCCCCAAAAAAAGTGGGGGGGGGAAAGACAGTGCGTCTTATGGGGCGAATACTTCAGTTTGTATACCGCTGACCGCATGCTGCGCAGCGCGGTGGCGGGTGTATTAGTAGGCAGGGATGAGGGAGGAGGGGCCGGCATCCAGCTCTGTAACTACAGCGGGCCCGATGCAGTCACTGTATTCTGCTACACCGGGCCCGCTCACTGTAGGAATCCTAACTGCAGGCAATGCTAATAGTAGCCTTTTATGCAGCCTGTACTTACGATACTAACTTTCCGGCAGCCAGCAGGCAGGAGGCTGAGCTGGCGGGCGGCGCTGACAACGTAACTCACTATGTCATGAGCCGCCTTCGCCCACTTTATGAATGAAGAAGGGAGAGGCGGCGTTGTCAGCGACCGCCCAGCCTCCTGCCTGCTGGCTGCCGGAAAGTTAGTATCGTAAGTACAGGCTGCATAAAAGGCTACTATTAGCATTGCCTGCAGTTAGGATTCCTACAGTGAGCGGGCCCGGTGTAGCAGAATACAGTGACTGCACCGGGCCCGCTGTAATTACAGAACTAGATGCCGGCCCTCCTCCCTATTGGGGGTCATTCTATGGATAGCACTGTTATGGGGATTTGTGGATGGCACTGTTATGGGGGTCTGTGGATGACATGACAATGTTATGGGAGATATGTGGATGACACATAGCGTAAAATGCTATTTATGTGTCATCAACAGATCCCCATAACAGTGCCATCCACAGTCCCCAATAACAGTGCCATCCACAGACCCCTATAACAGTGCCATCCACAGACCCCCATAACAGTTCCATCCACAGACCCCCATAACAGTGTGATCCACAGACCCCCATAACAGTGCCATCCACAGACCCCCATAACAGTGCCATCCACAGACCCCCATAACAATGCCATCCACAGACCCCCATAACAATGCCATCCACAGACCCCCATAACAATGCCATCCACAGACCCCCATAACAATGCCATCCACAGACCCCCATAACAATGCCATCCACAGACCCCCCATAACAATGCCATCCACAGACCCCCCATAACAGTGCCATCCCCAGATCCCACATAACACCATTAGGCATACCTTTTGGTTAAAAATTTTTTTTTAAATTTTCCTCCTTAAAAACCTAGGTGCGTCTTATGGGCCGATGCGTCTTATAGGGCGAAAAATACGGTACATTTTCCTATTTGGTATCGCCCCCTGCTGTCTTCTCTTGCTTTCAGTGGACTAACATGCTCAGTAACTTTGCTCCATTCCTCCCCTCAGTGCTGGTGTAGTGGTCTCAGAGAAACAGGTGAAGTGGTCCAGACAACTTTCATTCATTCATCTCTACTTCTAGATTCACAGAAAAATATAGCTATATTTTTCTGAGAAGGAGGAGTAAATACTGCATGTATCTCTGAGACCATATGTGAGGGACTATCTTCTATGTAGGGGAAAAAAGGGGTTAACAAGAGCCAATAGCAATTCATCCAGGGAGTCCTGGGAGATCAGGTACCTGATGAGCTACTGCCCACCCACAGAAAGTGAAGAAAGTCCTCCAGATATGGGAGTACAAGCTATTTTTAAATTTGTGGGATGAGAAACACTTAAACCATAATAGACCTTAAAAATTGTTTTTAAAAAGGGTTGACGCGCCTACTAACAGGGCAAGAGATGAATTATCAAGTTTCCCTATGGTAGATCCAGATACAGAAAGGAACACAGTGGTAGTTTCCTTTTGTACTTATATGCACAAAGGGAGTATCCTCAACCTATCTGAGGTTGTCACATATTGTACAACTGACAGGGTGTGCCAGAAATACAGAAATATGTAGAAGCCTTAGATTGCTCCTGATAAGCAGATAAGATGATGCCACTGCACAAATTACTGTCAACTTTATAAATTACCCTTATATCAGAAAACTAGGATAATATTATTTTGAGTCACAAGAGTACACGTCCAAAATCATCTGTAGAAAGAAACCCCTTTAGGCCTCTTTCAGACGGGCGTTGCGGGTGCACTCCGTCAAACAGTGCGGGTGCGTTGCGGGAATCGCCGCGATTTATCCCTGCGAGTGCAAAGCGCTGTCATGCGTTTTGCACGCGCGGGAGAAAAATCGGCACTTTTGGTACCCAGACCCGAACCTGCACTTCTTCACAGAAGTGCATGTTTGGGTCAGAAATTGTCCCGCTGGTATTATTTCCCATTATAACATAGTTATAATGTAAAATAATACCCTTGGCCATCTCCCTAATGTTTAAACTGGTGCAGAATGAGTTAAAATAATAAACTAATAATTACTTACCTGTTCCATTTGATCGCGAAGCCCGGCCTCCTCTCCGTTAGCTTGAAAGATGTAAAGGACCTGTGATGACGTCACATCACATGGCCCAATCACCTGCTCCATCACTATGGTGATGGAGCATGTGATTGGTCCATGTGACCATGTGACATCATCCAAGGTCCTTAACCACAATCCACAGCCTGAGGATAGTGGTTAGGACCTTGGATGATGTCACATGGTCACATGGACCAATCACATGCTCCATCACCATAGTGATGGAGCAGGTGATTGGGCCATGTGATGTGACGTCATCACAGGTCCTTTAGCTGTTAGCTGATGCTGCAGGGAAAGAGAGGACAGATCGCGACTACGCGATCAAGTGGCTAAGGTAAGTTAACTTTTATTATTTTTAACCCCTTCCTCATTATTTAACAATGCATTCTTTATTAAGAATGCTATTATTTCCCTTATAACCATGTTATAAGGGAAATAATAGAGATTGGGTCCCGTTGCTAAGCAACAATGCGGGAAAATGCAACGCATCCGCGCGGTTGCGGATGCTTGCGATTTTCCCGCAGCCCCATTCACTTCTATGGGGCCTGCGTTGCGTGAAAAACGCAGAATATAGAACATGCTGCGATTTTCACGCAACGCAGAAGTAATGCGTGAAAATCACCGCTCATGTGCACAGCCCCATAGAAATGAATGGGTCAGGATTCAGTGCGGGTGCAATGCGTCCTCCTCACGCATTGCACCCGCGCGGAAAACTCGCCCGTGTGAAAGGGGCCTTAAAGTAAAAAAGAATTGGATCAACGTGAAAAAAAAATTATAAAAATTGTAAACTATCATTACTGTTATTGTGTTGTTTCTGATACCATATATTACTTCAAAGAAATCGGTATTCATCAGACATGGCTATTTTGCTAAAAGAAACTGGGCATAAGAACATCATAAGCGGGAAAACAGACCGCATAGATGTTGGTGCCCTCAGCTCAGGACCTCCCTGTATGAGTGGGTTCCATTCTAGCTGATCTAGACCTTTAAAGGAAACCTGTCACCATGAAAATGTAACGTAAGCTGAAGGCAGCATGTTATAGAGCAGGATGAGCTGAGCAGGCTAGTATATAGTTTATGGGAAAAGATTCAGTATAACTTGTATTTCAATCATTTAATTCCCTGCTCATTCTGGGTTTTGAAGTCAAGGAGGTGGTCCTTATATCTATATATCACTATATAGACTATATATCAGTCTTCTCATCTCCTTCTGCCTTTACCTCATACACCGTGTTCACCATGACAGGTTCCCTATAATGCATTGTAAACATGGCGAATGCCAGTCATGTAATGGTACTTTTCCCATGCAGTGGGATTGTCTGTCTAGGTGCGGTTTTTCCTGGATTTCATTAAAAAAAAAATATTTATGAGCAGCTAACTGTTTGATGTTCAATTTCATTCATGTTAAAGGGGTTCTCTAGGATTTTTATATTAATTGCCTATCTTTAGGATAGGTCTAGAGTTGAGCGAACTTGTATTTTAAGTTCGGCGTCCAAAGTTCGGGTTGGGGTTACATAGTAACATAGTATATAAGACCGAAAAAAGACATTTGTCCATCCAGTTCAGCCTGTTTCCTACAAGTTGATCCAAAGGAAGGCAAAAAACCCCTGTGAGGCAGAAGCCAATTTTCCCCACTTAAGGGGAAAAAAATTCCTTCCCGACTCCAATCAGGCAATCAGATAACTCCCTGGATCAACGACCCCTCTCTAGTAGCTGTAGCTAACACGGTCCGTGGTAGTGGAAACCATAACGGAATGCTTCGATAACCAAATCCCGAACTTTGGACGTCGAACTTAAAATACAAGTTCGCTCAACACTAGATAGGTCATCAATATGAGACTCCCTGTACCCCCACTGATTACCAGTTCTGCAGTAGCTCTGGCACCAGAATTACAGTGCGGACTAAGCTAGATACTGCTCCTATTCTCTTGAATATAAAGTCCTGGAGCACCCCTTTAAATACTGAATTTCTAGAATGCTCAAAATTATACGTTCAGTTTTATTAGCTTCATATTTCTTTACTAAGTCAGTAACCAGCTGCCAAAGAGACTTCAGGCAAGTGCGATTATCCAGTGCTTTGAATAATCTTACTCTACTTTCTCCGAATATCTGATATCAGGGAGTGGAAGAGGGAAATAAATGAGAAAAGATAAAAAGAAAGAAAAAGAGATGGCAAACTTGGAGAACGCTTTATAGAGTTCAGAGGATGACATAACTGTAATTCAAAAATACCAGTAATGTGTATTTAAACAGTAAAAATGTCCCAAAGCTGCTAGAACTAGGATGTCAAACATACTGTATGACCAATGAGTGAAAGGGTTAAAAAAAAAAAACTCAGTTGGAAAAGGCATAACAGGTAAAAAAATTAAAAAATTAAGCCCATACTCATGTTTTAACAGCCCAGTGCCAGAGGAGCATGGTTCCCTGCCAATTGGGGTTTACACGGCTGAAGTTGAGACACGCTGTACATAGTGAAATCATCACGGAGGCCAGTGATTGGCTGGAGAGATCACATGTCAGCATGGTGGTTTGCCGATTCATGTAAACACAGATTGGTAAGGAACCAAGAACAACTGATTCTTGGGATTTCATGTAAGTATAGGCTTTTTACTTGTGTTATGAGAAACAGATCTGAAGGCCCAGAAACCCCATTTAAGGCTACTTTCACGCTTGCGTTTCTGTTTTCCGGCATAGAGTTCCATTGTCGGGGCTCTATGTCGGAAAAGAATGCTTCAGTTACAGATAATACAGACGCATGCATCCGTTTGAACGGATCCGCTTGTGTTAACTTCAACAATTTTTAACATTGCCAAAACGGATCCATTTTGAACTCCATTTAAAGTCAATGGAGGATGGATCCGTTTTCTATTGTGGCAGATTGTGCCAGAGAAAACGGATTCGTCCCCATTAACTTGCATTGAGGATCCTTTTTGCTCCGCATCCCAGGACAGAAAGAATACCGCAGCATGCTGCTGTATTTTCTCCGTCCAAAAAACGTTCAGTGACTGAACTGAAGAAATCCTGATGCATCCTGAACGGATTTCTCTCCTGATCAGTATTCTTCCGGCATATAGCCCCGACAACGGAACTCTATGCCGGAAAACAAAAACGCGTGAAAGGGCCCCAATATTTAAAACCATGTTGGGATACATGTATATCATGTGAATTGTATGAAAATGTGTATCACATAACACTATTTACAGTACATTATGATTATTATTCAGATCCTGAAACACTATAGGATTACAATCAGGGCCTATTCAGACGGCCATAGTGTTTTGCGGTCCTTAAGACACAGATACCGGCCTGTGTGCATTCCACTTTTTGCGGACCGCACATGGCCGGCACCATGATACTATTCTTGTCCGCAACTGCAGACAAGAATAGGATATACTCTATCTATTATGCGGGGCCATGGAACGAAATTACGGATGCAGACCGCACGCGGTGTGCTGTCTGCATCTTTTGCAGCCCCATTGAAATGAATGGATCTGCACCCATTTTGCACCTGGATGCAGGCTTATTCATGCGGTCATGTGAATGAGGCCTTAAAGAGTGTCACCAGGCAAAACCTCTATAAAATGTTCTCCTGAAGGAAAGACAGCCGGTGCACCTGCACTGTTCCCTGTTTGGGAAGTAAAAATCTCTTGGCTGATCTGAAGTAGGGCCCTGTCACATGGGATCAGGAACAAACATGGCTAATTCTTGATCATTTCCCCATGTAAATGCTCTGGTTCTAGGTGATCACATCATTTATGCAGCACTAAAAAATCATTGGTAGTTGGCAGCACATCAACCTGTCTACATAGGGATGATAAATGAGGACAGCTGATCCTATAAAAGATTGTTCATCGCCATCACAATGACAGCTGCATGGAAACATCACTGACTGTATGTAAGAGTAGGGCTGTATTACACCAACAGATTATCTGACAGATTTAGTGACCAATCATTGGTCAGGTGGACAAATACACACACAGATCTTTTGTTATACACACCAATTATTGGTCTGATTGGATAGACATTGGTCAAATAATCTGTTGCTGTAATACGGCCCCAAGTGACCAGTTAGAAGCACCATGGCAGCTTCCCTAGCTTGCATTTGTACCCACTATATTAGTGGGAAATTTTATGGATGCTCTGAAATAATGAGCTCTGTCTATTGATTGAGTCATTTTAAATACCAACAATTTAGTTGGTATATAAATAGAGTTGAGCGAACTTGTGTTTTAAGTTCAGGGTCCAAAGTTCGAGTTCGGGTTCGGGTTATCGAAGCATTCCATTAGGATTTCGCTACCACAGACCATAACGGCATTTGGAATCCATAAGGGGATTCTTCAATGAACCCGAACCTTGGACAACACTAAGGACCTGGGGTGACGTCACCGTCATGTAATCAGTGCAGGGGGCGTGGCTCAGTACTGGATTGGATAAGAGGTGGTAGCCTACGACCTCTTATCTAATCCAGTACTGAGCCACACTCCCTGCACTGATCACATGACGGTGACGTCACCCCAGGTCCTTAGTGTTGTCCAAGGTTCGGGTTCATTGAAGAATCCCCCTTATGGATTCCAAATGCCGTTATGGTCCATGGTAGCGGAATCCATAACAGGATGCTTCGATAACCCGAACCCGAACTTTGGACGCCGAACTTAAAACACAGGTTCGCTCAACTCTATATATAAATAGTAGAAGTAGTATACATGACCCAAAATGAATATGAAAATGATCTGCATTCAACCCACACATAACATCCAGTGTTAACGTAAAGGATTTTATCCTGTAGGTTTACATTTTTTATATATGGGCCAGAATGTGTAAAAAAAATAAAATAAAACCATTAATAACCTCACTAGTCCCAAATTGTTGCCATTCCAGAACTTACAGGGTCCCTGCTGGTCTCCACTCACTGGCTGAGGCAGGTCAATGCGGCAGCCAACAACTGGCTGAGTAGGCATCTCTTGCCCTTTCCTGTGTGTTGAATCGGGACCAAAAAGTGGAGAGCAGTAAGGTCCCAGTAAGCATCAAAGTGGCACTGGAGGTGAGTAATTCCTTTTCTAACCTATTTTGTCCCATAAATAAAAAAAAATTAATGCTGTTGGACAACCCCTTTAACATTCAGAGAACATAGTCTTCCTTTATTCTCCAGCTACAGTCAGTATTCATACCTTTAAACCTATGCTTCATAACTATGACTTGGAATTATAGGATACAGAGAGGATCAGTAATGGTGATGGAATATTTTGGGAAATAATCTTGCATTGGTAGCAAACCACACGTTCGACGGGACCTTCAGCACAATAAATATATGGTGATGGGGAGGGGAGGTAAAACAAAACAAGACAAACCAGTTCTTTATGTCAACCTTAAACTATAAAGCGCAAAGAATATAAATCAATACATCAGTGTACAAAATTCAATCAGTCTGCTATAATACATCAGCTTCCAAAAACTGAGTGAAGAGGGAAATTAAAAGCGAAACATCCTCTAAATGTGTAAAGGTCACATTAAATAGCAAACTCAATTTTCTGTGAGCTACGAATAAACTCTAGTGGAAGACGACAAGCTGTCAAGACAGAGGCTTGATCACAACTCTAAGGGCCCTTAAATATATTACAAGGACAAGAAAAGCTATAAGATGTGAGAACATAAGAAAGGAAAGAGTTTTCAGACAAAGGTAATTGGTACAAGACTCAGAAGTTCAATAGAAAACTCTAAGAAAGCTTATCCTTGTCATGCATATTTTTTTATTGTGACTTACCTTTCCGCGATTATCTGATGTTTAACCCACCTCCATGATTCTGTTATGTAGTAGTCACAGAATCCACCCAGTTTTTGCATCAGTGGACTCATTTATCTAGTCAGGATTCTACACGTTGGAGTTAAAGTACATTATTTATAGCCCAACTGTGATCAGGATGCTTAAAAAGACATTACATACTACTACTAGAACATAGTCCTACCACTTTACAAATCACTAGTCAGACCACACAGGGAGTACTGTGTACAGTTCTGGGCTCAAGGCAGACATAGCAGAGCTGGAGAGGGTTCAGAGGAGGGCAACTAAAGTAATAACTGGAATGGGGCAACTACAGTACCCTGAAAGGTTATCAAAATTAGGGTTATTCACTTTAGAAAAAAGACGACTGAGGGGAGATCTAATAACTATGTATAAATATATCAGGGGACTGTACAGAGATCTCTCCCATCATTTATTTATCCCCAGGACTGTCACTGTGACGAGGGGACATCCTCTGCGTCTGGAGGAGAGAAGGTTTGTACACAAACATAGAAAAGGATTCTTCACGGTAAGAGCAGTAAGACTATGGAACTATCTGCCTGAGGAGGTGGTGATGGTGAGTACAGTAAAGGAATTCAAGTGGGGCCTGGATGTATTTCTGGAGTGTAATAATATTACAGGCTATAGCTACTAGAGAGGGGTCGTTGTTCCAGGGCGTACTTCTGATTGCCTGAATGGAGCCAGGAAGGAATTTTTTACTCCCCTTAAGTGGGGAAAATATGTACTATGTTACTATGTTACTACTACTACTACTACTACTACAGGGCCTTTACCAGATCAGGACACTTTGTTCAGGAACGAATGTTCATGTGAATGCTCAATTCTGTTAACTGCCCATGTAAATGTGACGCTGATCACCCTGCTAACCAAGAAAAAGCTCCTTCTGGTGAACACATTTGTCATCAGGCACGTAAAATTGTCATTTGCCGACGTACCATAAATCCGTATTGGAATGAATGGTAACAGGGATCATTCATCCCCATACACGAGATGACAATGCAGCAGAAAGAATAGACAATAATCTGGAACAGTTAAATCTCAGAGAGTCCAGCTCTTTCTGCTAATAATGACCAATGGATTTGAACGATCACATTCTTATATCAGTCCTGTAAGGATACATTCATTCTATAGGTTAGAATCAGTTTTTTAAAAAGGTTTGTTAAGACTTTAATACTGATGACCTTTCCGCAAGATAGGTGAGGGTCTGACACCCAGAACCCCCACCAATCAGCTGTTTGAGAAGGCATCAGCGCTCCTAGTGCTCTTAGGGTACTTTCCCACTTGCGGCAGGACGGATCCAGCAGGCTATTCTGCCGGATCCGTCCTGCCGCAAGTGGCCGTGCACTGCCGTGCTGCCGCTCCGTCCCCATTGACTATAATGGGGCGGGGGGCGGGGCTACGGCGCAGCACGGCCGCTGCGCGGCCGGAGATCGGCAGAATAAAAGTCCTGCATGTCCGACTTTTCAGTCCGGCGATCTTTGCCGTGCGCTGCTGTGCTGCGCCGTAGCTCCGCCCCCCGCCCCATTATAGTCAATGGGGACGGAGCGGCAGCACGGCAGTGCACGGCCACTTGCGGCAGGACGGATCCGGCAGGCTGAATAGCCTGCTGGATCTGTCCTGCCGCAAGTGGGAAAGTACCCTTACCAAGCACAGTGTTGTACATTGTATAGCGGCTGTGCTTGGCATTCACTTCTATGGGGCTGAGCTGCTCCTTGGTACCACTGCCTTCTCAAAAAGTTGATCAGTGGGGGTCCCAGGTGTTGGACCCCAACCGATCGGATAACGATAACTTATCCAGAAGACAGGTCATCAGTATTCAAGTCACAGAAAATCCCTTTAAGTCTGAGTAGATGGGAGTTGCAAAGCCAGGTCATTCCTATCCAGCCATACACTTAAATAAATGGCCACAGCCTCAAGCTGTCAAGTAAAAGATGTCACTTATGGTTAAAAATGTATTTCAGCTCAAAGCAATGGGATCTATTTACATTTCAGTTTTCCCTCCAAATTTGAGTGTAAAAATTTGAGTCCTACAAATCATTCCGACAAAGACTAAAAAAATTACGCTCATGATAAATTACCTCCATAGAGGACATGCCTATTAAGTTGCCTTTTCTTCTTTATTAAAATAAAAAATTATGAATCCTCAACTGATGATTGGATACAAGTCCATAAGCCCTCCACAAGTCTGGATAACACACACCCAGGATTAGATAGAGTCAGGGCCTAGCAATGACATGTCAGGAACTAGCATCAAGCTAATTAGCAAAATCAGTCAGGAATATCTTGACAAGCTTCAGACAGGTGTAACAGTAATACCCAATGGATGCTTCTAATTACTTTCACATTAAACGGTGTTTCAGATGGAAAGTATAGTATATTTCTAAATGTCTCTATGGGAACTTGTCAACCACTAAACAGTTCCCATACAACAGTCCATCCATGCACCAGCAGCCAGAAGGCCAACAATCTTATAGCCCTGGAAAACCTCTTTAAAGGGGCTGCGCAGTGGCAAGTGAAAGTGAAGAGCCATTGTAATTATACTGCACCGCCGCTACAAGGGATACAGCGTGCAGGTGAATACTGAAGAGGACGAGCACTGTGGCCTCTTCAAACAGCTAACCGGCAGGGGCGCCGGGAGTCAGTCCTCAGCCAATATGATCACCTGTCCTGAGGACAGGTCTTGAATATTACACCACTGCACAACCCCTTAAGTTTAAATGTAGTATACTATATTTTATCGTTCACTTCTATACACAGACACTTATTAGAATAGGAGACCAAAAGGTAAAGTTTGAATACCTGATTTATTTTAAAACTTTTTGCATCACCATATGACTATATAGAAATACGGATAAACGTCTCAATAGAATTTGTATGTGTGTTACAAATCTTTTTACAGAAATCCTTCCAGAACATTAGACAAGAAGATATTTTCCACCGAGCATTTGAACTAGTTGGAATCTTTATCCAGTTTTTTAATACACAACAGCAAAAGACACATACAAGGGCATCAATCACAGCAATACCCATATATTAGTTTGCCTCCAGACCTCTATAGTAGCCAGGGGTGGCCTGGCCATTGAATCTACAGGGAGAAATCCCAGTGGACTGGTCAGGTTAGGATGGCATGAGGCTGGTCAACCCCAAAAACTGCTCAGTAGCTCAACACTCTGGGCCTGCATGTCACTTCAGACCCTTATGCCAATAGTGCTTCAAATGTGCACAGCTATCTGTGGCTTGGAAAAGGAAAGGCGCTCATAGGATGAATAAGTTAGGAAATGGTGACTATACAAAGGTGCACCTGTTTGTGTTGTGCTACCTTGGGCACAACACCACTGAGCGTGAACTGAAGATCGAAAAGGGTAGAGTTGCAAGTCGGTGCAGCTGGTACTATCAAGAGCCCTTTAGGCAGGAGCCAAACTGCCAGGGGAGTAAGGTACGGTATAGGGGGTTGGCTTGACTAGTGCTGTCAAGCTATTTGAAGATAGTCTGAGGCGCAAAACACGACCAGATAGATCAGGTAGAATCTGTGTTAACTTTTTATTTCGAGACAATGCGTCTCGGGGTACATAAGACCCCTTTATCAAGTCTGAAAGCATAGGGACAATATGGAGTAGGAATGAAAAGACAAGGGGCTAGCGTTTTGACTAGATTTAATAAAAAGGTAACACAGATTCTGCCTGATGTTTTATCTGGTCGTGTTTTGCGCCTAAGACTATCTTCAAGCAGTTTGACAACACCAGTCAAGCCAACCCCCTATACCGTACTTCAAATGTGCACAGGCATTACATTAGTCACATATAGTCTATGCAGAAGCTACAATCTCTGTCTGGTCATATGATATAATTGTGGATAAGCAAATTTCATGTTATGGTAGTAAAAGCAGAATTGCGTTATGGATTCCGTTACCACGGACCATAACACAATTCTATGACGGAATGTATAACGGAATGCCTTCAGAGGCATTCCGTTATTCATTCTGTCAATAATAGAAGTCTATGGGCTGTAAAACAGATACATCCCGTTTCCGTTATGCAGGAGAGGTAATACATAGGGCTGTAAAGTATACAAAATGACGGTGCACCATATTTGACTATAAAGCTACATACAAGAATTGGGGAACTCTGTCCTGTTGTCTTAAAGGGTATTCCATTTTATTTTTGGTCCCACTGCCAATGTGACTACAGCTACAATATGCCTGTCTACTTGTGTTGGCGTTGGCTACTGCCAATCTTAACCCGACCAATGATATTAGGTCCACTTGTTGATTTTCTTTTTCTATGGCCATTTCAGCTCCCGATCCACCCCAAAAATAGTAGCCCTGACCATCCCAGAGTAACAGAATAATAACATATTTTGTTACAGACATATACTCTGACTCTCAAAGTCAGCTTTAATTTTTTTTAGCAGCCAAGAAGAATTTTGTGTGGTTCATGAATTTCAACATAGACTAAGGCTGCGTTCACACTTCAGTTATTTGATCAGTTATTTTCATCAGTTATTGTGAGCTAAAACCACAAGTGAAGCCTACTCAGAGATAAGTTGTAATGGAAAGATGTCCACCTATTCTGTGTTTTTGACCCGCACCTGGTTTTGGCTTACAATAACTGATGGAAATAACTGATCAAATAACTGAAGTGTGAACGTAGCCTTAATGGGAGCAAAGTTATTATATTAAGGGTGATCTGGTGTTCCAACCACATATTACAAGCAATCTCCAATCACATCTTAACACTGGAGCAATATCAAATTACAGTAAGATACATCAATTACGTGAGTTTTAGTTATAAGTCCGCCATGGTAAGAGGCAATACAATTTAGATGTAAATCAAGTGGAATCCTTTGGGTATATATTCTACGTCACGTTTTAGGCTTTGTACTACTATTGATTACTGCATTAAAAATAGTCATGAAAAGACATCCACTAAGTTCAAGGTCTCTGATGTGGCGTAACTTAATTACAGCCAATTGGTCCTAAAATTGCTTACCTAGTGATTTAGACGATTGCATGAATGATTGCCGGTAAGCAGTAATTGTATTCATGAGTCATTCTTCATCTGGACAATGTCAAGCCACAAAATCTGTGTTCTCATTACAAATAAACCTTTATCAGAACTTCCAAGTGGATCACATAAAGCATATTGAGGCAGATTTTCTAATACTAGCTCACCTAAAAGTACAGTCAAAAATCTGCTTAGAGGAGGGTTCCCACAATGGACATTTATCTCCTGTCCATAGGATAGGTGATACTTGTCTGACCGCTGGAGGCCCCATCTCCGAGACCCCACATATCCCTAGACAGTGGTCAAGAGTCCCCATTCCTTCTCACTGCATGACTACAGTAATGAGAACTTTGAATGGAGTGTCAGTTGTGTGGTGATGGAGACAGCTAGATACAGCTGTGGACCACTTCCAACTCTCCCATAGACAGAGAAACAGAGTGGAGTGTTTAGGACCCCTATTTTAATGATCAGTGGGGATCCCTGCAATGGATTTCCCAATGATAAGACATTTATCAATAATATTGCTGGGGTATCTTTCTTTTTTTTTTTTTTTTTTTTTTTTTAAGCTGGCCATACAAGGTACATTTTTTGGTGGAAAGAGGGCGATTTAGATAATTTTCTGTACCTTTTAGTGACAGACACTAATCAAAGCCTGATGTCTGAGAAAATGATGACCTGCCATATTTTTTCTGGTTGTTATAGGGTACAGTCAATGGAAAAGATAAAAAGCAAATAACGACCACTGATTTGTTGTTTGAACTTACGGCATTGTTGTCACGCTGAACGGCAAGTCATTCAGAGAATCACTAGTGTATGGCCAGTTTTAGAATGAAATTCTGCTGCTGGTATTTATTCCTCTTAAACCCTGATCCATTGCCTGACTGCTGTACTGCCTGAACTCTGCCTGTCGTGACTGGCTTGTCCACTGACTGCACTTTTGCTTGTCCCTTTGATGCCATGGTGTCTCATGGCCTACTTGGATCAGCAGCCTCTGAAAAGAGGCTACTCCCACAGATAGTGGTTTGGTGACCTCTGCAGCCAAAAATGGTGTAAAAGAAAAGTTGGCAGACCTTTTGTAATAACTACATTTGATACTGGTTTTGTCTATGGCTGAATACAGACAAATTAAATATTCTATTAATATAAATTCACTTTTTAAGTCTTGCTAAATTAAAAACTATACATTCTGTACTTTTAAAGAGAGGCAAGGTAGTGCTTAAAATAGCATGACACACACACTTTAGAGAACATTGTAAGTTCTGCAAGTTTGTCTCCACAGTCTCCAGGGCAATCCTTAATTGAGCTGATAACATTCTAAATATATAAGAACGTAGCTTGTCAGCTCTTTCTGAAAGCAGTTTTAATATTGAGGAGCCGCATCACGTAGCATGTGCATTCATGTAGACGTGGTAAATATGTATATATTTCTCTACTGTGCATAATATTACAGATTTAGATACATCAACTCATTTTGCATGAGACCCTGTGCACACGTCTCTCAGCCCTGTTTTTAATGTCATAAACACTTACATTCCTTTGCAGTCTGGCTGCTGAAATTAATGTCACTGAAATGTCAACTGCTAATTGGGGGAAAAATAAAATCTCCACGACAAATACGAATTAATACACAAAGCAAAGGGGAAGGTTAGCGTGTGATTACAGGGTGGGAACTTTTAACATTTCCCACCTGCCACAATGAAAGAATGCAATATAATATTTGTAAGCAATCACACTGAATGCTACGCTTCACAGGATGAGAAATGTATGTGTTTAGCATCACTGAGAACAAAAGAGTGGTAAAAGAAAGTCCTGGCCGACATAAATAATGTCTACAATAGAAAAAATCTGAAAAATGAACAAAAAGTTAATGCATTAAGATGGAATTATCTAATCAGGGAATAGCATTTAAATTGTACCTAATGTCAACTTCCAGGTGATTTTCTTACAAATTAGGCTTCAAATGTACGGAGATAAGGCTCTGTTAACATCATGGTAGTGTACATTGAAATGATAATGTTTTTAATTAAAAAAATATATAGTCCATAGTATAGGCAGCTATGCTTTGTGGCGAAAACACACCTACAAAACAATAAAAGTCAATATGTAGATTGGTCCAAACATACGAAATATGCTATCATTTTGAGAGAGTCTGTCACCTCTAAAGTTTTAAAGTAAGCATACAACTCAAGTGCCCTGGAACTTAAAGGGGTATTTCCATCTCAGACACTGGGGGCATATCACTAGGATGCACCAATGTATGATAGGTGCGGATAACCTACAAAATATATAAAGTTTATTATCCAATGAATCAAAAACACATGATTAAAAGACATTGATGGGGAAAAAACATCAAAAAGTGGGAAAAATACCCATGATTGGTGTACCAAGTAACTAGTACTTAGAAAACATGACCCCCAAAAAGATGTAAAACATGTCACATACCCAAGAGGTGGGAAAATAGGAATAAATAAAATAATCAATCTCAATCATATAATGAAAGAGGGGGACGTCCAAAAGTTACCCTCAGAAAATGATCAAGATACATATGTAAAATGATAATGACCAATCCTACAAAAAAAAACATGCATTGTGTACAGACATGCCCTAGTTACTGTTTTGAATCTTTTTTGTTGTTGTTTTTTTATACTTAAAACGGAGCCCGCAAAGTCCCATTCATTCCTATTAGAGCACCGAAAATAGCCAAATGCTGGCTTGACTATTTCCATCAGCCCCATAGAAGCGAATGGAGCAGTGGATGCGCTTGTGCTGTGTGCCTTCCAGTTATTTCAATGGAATTTTCAAAAATAGCCAAGCATTTCCATAGGAATGAATGGAGGGTGGCCGTGCATGTTCAGTGCGCCCTCCGGAACTTTGCAGGCACCAATGCTAGGAGCCACACCTATCAGACATTGAGGGCATATCCTAGCCACCACCACTGCCACACACACACTTGACGAAACTGTAAAGGAAAGGTGACTTACCTGTTTCCTAATGCTGGCTCCCCCCTCCTTCTCCTCCAGGCCTGTGATGCTGTGCTGGGCTCTCTTGCTGAAAAATCTGGTTGGACGTCATATCACTGGTGGTAGCGGTGACTGTCTTCCATGACATGATCCGCTGACTGCTGTGGCCAGTGATTTTCTGCAGGCAGCGTCAAACCCTAGGTTTTTAACAAGGTATCCCAGCAGAGCATCGCAGGCCAGGCGGAGAAGGAGCAGGGATCCAGCCCCGGGAAGCAGGTAAGTAAGCTTTCCTTTATAGTTCTGGCCAAGTGTGTGTGGGAGGGTGTTTGCCAAAAATACCCATTCTTGCACAGCCTCTTTAACCTTAATATCTTTCTTATGAAAATCTGGTCCTTTAATACCAGGAAATGCTTCTTTTTTCATTTTTATGCAAATAAAGTTTTTGGTGCTCCGTGGGCAGGGCTGATCTATTCAGTGCACCTGGCCTCCTCTGTCATCACTACCAGCTCTGAAATCTCAGGGATTGGCAATCAAACAAGACAGTGGACAGTGTTACTGGTGCAGTGATGTAGCACCAGAGTCACCTCGCCGATGTTGAAGCAAAAAACCTTATTTTGTATGAAAATAAAAGGCCGAATTTTCACTAGAAAGTATATATTTCCAGGCACCTTATGCCTACTTTGAAACTGAGTTTAGAAGTGACAGACTCCTTTTAAGGAGGAGGCTGCAAAACCACTTTAAGGCGTTATGCTGGACTGTCACAGTCCTCCTGAAAGTTAAAAACTGTAAAGTAGAATGGATTAGATCTATTTGTGATGCAACCTCTAAAGAAATCAGTAAGCTGAAAGAGTCTTTGCTACACAAATGAAGGTGAGCTGCTGCAGCAGATATCTCAAGGAGGCTTGTTGATCTCATTCAGCCAGTAATAAATTTAGGAAATGTTTTCCATTATGTCTTTATCTAGTTACATCTACATAGCTCTACACCAAAAAGGAAGAAGGCTAAATTGTTGCATTTACAGGAACGGACATATCTGTATAAGGCTTAAACCATGAGCAGAGTCTTAGTTAGGGTCCATTCACATGTCCACACTTTGGGTCTGGATCCGTTCCGCAATTATGCGGAACGGGTGCAGAACCAATAATTTTTAATGGGGACGGAAAAGATGCGGACAGCAAACAGCGTGCTGTCCAGTCTTTTGCGGATCCGCAAAACACTGTGGACATGTGAATGGACCCTTAATCAGAGTCAACTGTGCACAGGTCTGTTTTGGGTAAAAGGCCTAAAAAGAAGGCATGGGCAGCATGCATACTTTGCCCACTTTCACAGTATTTTGCATCAGTATATGCAACTAGAAGTGGGTCCAAAAAACAGAATAGGTGCAAATCTCATTTTACATTTACTCTGTAGGTTCCATTCTTGGTTTTAGCTTATACATTCTGACACAAAATGCTGATGCATGAAAGTAGCATATGGATGATAGAACTGGCAGGATTTTCAGTCTTTCATTATAGACACTGGCCGCAATATACATGATTTTTAAAACCTCATCTACATAAAGTAGAAAAAAATTCTGTGCAGAATTCCGAGTATGCTGTGAAATTACAAAGCCTAACCAAGCTCATACTGTTGAGGAAATACTGCGGAGGTTCACAGCAAATTTCACCTCGCCACGAAAAGAATGAAATCACAGAACAGCTTCTTATTTTTCCCAGGAGACCCATCCAAGGTTTCCTTTATTAAATAAGAATTCAAGTGAGGCAATTTCAGCGGTGTTTCACAGATCTAACCCAACATTGCACTACGAGGATGACTACTCAAAGACTGAAACACACATGCCCACTGCCATTGATATAAAGAGTGAGCAAGTCGAATACCACTAGATTACTAGACTACTAGTTTCCTTCTCTCTGAACAAACATTTTTACCTACAGCAGGGGCAAAAAGAAAATGATATGTTATACTTCTATACTCTGTATGTGATATACTACAATTTTATAGGTTCCATATGACTAAGCGTAGGACAGGGGAAGGTATCAAATGCCAAGTCATGAGACTTTAATGAAGTGGTATGGTATACAGATAAATAGTCATGTAATACAGAAAATGTGTCAGCTCACTATCTTGCCAATTCAGTATTTTGTTTGGTGCGTGACTCTATCACCACTGACAATAGCACTAACTGTGTCAGCGAGATGCAACATAGATATCTTTTGTGGTCTACACAAAAAAGTAGACCAACTTCTCAATACTGTACATTGATCAAAATCCGTATAAATGCTTTTGTGACAGCGGTGTGCTTCTTGGCGCTATGCAGGCCATACACATGAGAAATCTATTGTCTGAATGCTCGTTTAGCAGACAGCCATCTCTTCCGATCATGCCAGCTTGGTGGTGTGTGCATGTGTTGTGGATGGGGAGCAGTAAGAAATCCAGTCCCAGACTCCCCTGACAGCAGCTTATCTCCCCAACAACAAAAGTATTGGGCAGTTGAAATCCAACTTTCTGATGTTCATTTCCCCCAATATCTACCATCAGGGCAGGTCATGAGGTCCCGATACACATTGGATAGTCAGTCCATCCTGCCAAAATTGGCAGGTTCGGCTGACATTTGTATCTAATGTTTAGAGCCTCTTTCAACTCATCCTACTTTTGACAAATAGGAAATGCGTGGAGTTGGCCATAGATCCAAAAAGCTTGTAACAGACCCACAAATACTGATAGAAATTACAAAAACAAAAAGACACACACAATCTATGACCAGGTATGGTCAGGTCAAAATTTGCACCGATAGGGGAATTGGTCCCGTGCTATTCTTTAATGCAAAAATGTTCAAAAGTCTTTGAGCCTCATTCTTTACACCTACTTTATGGATGAATTCTTCAAAGCATTAGCTGCCTTGCAGCTGTTAAAGCATCTATTGTGTGCCACATAAAATGAACTAATGCGAGGATGGCCATAATGAACACCAACTGTTTAACTCGGTATTTTATGGTTCACATAATTAAAAGCAAAAACACTGATTATGAGAAAAAGAAAACTAAATTAACCAAGAGAATCTGCTCCTTCCAAAACGGCCCTGCTTTAGTTACAATTCTTTATGGAAATGTAGTCATTAGTGTAATAGTAGAGCACACCAGCATATTACAAAGCCATAAATTACAGCGAATACAGTATGCAAACCAAGTCTTTAACATGGACTTTCCATCTGTTATAGCTAAGTAAACGGGGGCTCCAAACAAGTCTTTGTTGCAGCAGAATTCACAGAACTATGGACAGTTCTGCCTCACCAAACTTTAACCTCAACACTGCATTCCACGAACATGATTGAAATGTGTAATTAAAAGACGAAGAATAAAGAAAGAGGGGTTTGTCGCTACAACACATTATTGTACAGAGACTCCACTGAATTCATGGAAGAAACAGCACATCTACATATGCTCGAATAAGAAGCAATCTTTCACAGAACTGCATGATAGAAATGTGAAGACCATTATCCATTCATTCATGCAGACCTCCGAGTATTCTCATACTAGAATAGAGGAATTTTACATTTACTTTCAGCAAGCTAATCAGTGGGCCTGTCTATAAAAAAGAATTCTGAGCAGGCCATACCTAAAAATGGCCAAGGTCATAACAAAGAAAACTCAATTAAATGATTTATACTGTAAACAAAGTTTCCTGGCAAAGTTACCAATATTAACCTCACAGAATCATATGAACGTAAATGGACCTAGCAGAAAAAAACAAAAAAATCTATACCGTTACACCAAAAACCCACAAATGAAGAACCACTATTGGTAAATAATATAAATGTTTATTAAAGTACACATCACATTATAACATATATATGCAAAAAAGACAAGGCAAGATGGAAAAGACCCAGTATTACTACTACATACAGGGAAACAGCACTGAGTAAATGGACCATAATTACCATGTACTACTGCTGGCCTGAGCCAGTACAGTTGTGTGCCCCCTCCGCAAAAAAGAAAAAAAAAAAAAAAAAGATTAGAAATAACAAAATAATACAAAAAAAAAAAGTATACAACTGGGCAAAAATGTACAAACTGTAATGGCTTCAATGACATGGGCAGGAACCAAAAAAAGGACACAAGTCCTGATCCTAAATGACAGTCATAACAAGCAAAGTAGCATAGTACTGCTAATCCAAACTCATTTAGGCTACCAGTACCATGTTATTTTAGCTTTATATGATCGTTACCTTTTTTGTATTATTTTGTTATTATTTATCATCTTTTTGGGGGGGCACATCAGCACTGGCTCAGGCCAGCAGTATTACATAGTAATTATGGCCCAGTTGTCCATTTACTCAGTGGTGTTTCCATGTATGTAGCTGTTATTTTGGGCCTTTTCCATCCTGCCTTGTCTTTTTCACAGATATATTTTTAATGTGACATGTACTTAAACTATAAATTATCATCATTTATCAATAGTGGTTCTTCATTTGTGGGTTATTGGGGTAACTGTATAGATTTTAAAGTTTTCTGGTAGACCTGGTGTGTTCATGAATTGTACTGACTTCTATTCATCTGAATGGCTGCTATGTAAAACTACATTCCACCTGAATTGGCTGCTGCAAGTGAATAAACAGGAAAGAGTTTGCAGTACATTTCCTGGCCAGTTGTGGTGCCATGGCTTCTTCTATCAGTTGACAGGTGTGGTTGCTGTCAAATCTCCACTAATCTGCTATTCATGATAGGGCACTCATATATGTCTTGGAACCCCACCCTTTTATTAAAAGTTTTATTAAAAAAGTAGGGAAAAATATAAAAGGAAATATAGAATGTGTCGGCAGATAAGAAGCATTTGGCCCCTCTAGTCTGCCCAATATACTGAATACTAATACAATGAATAGCCCCAGGCCCTATCTTATATGAAGGATGGCCTTATGCCTATGCCATGCATGCTTAAACTCCTTCACTGTATTTGTAGCTTCTGCAGGAAGGCTATTCCATGCGTCCACTACTCTCTCAGTAAAGTAATACCTCCTGATATTACTTTTAAACCTTTGCCCCTCTAATTTAAAACTATGTCCTCTTGTAGCAGTTTTTCTTCTTTTAAATATTCTCTCCTCTTTTACCGTGATGCTTCCCTTTATGTATTTAAAAGTTTCTATCATATGCCCTCTGTCTCTTCTTACTTCCAAGCTATACATGTTAAGGTCCTTTAACCCTTCCTGATAAGTTTTGTCCTGCAATCCATGTACTAGTTTAGTAGCTCTTCTCTGAACTCTCTCCAAAGTTTTAATATCCTTCTGCAGATATGGTCTCCAGTACTGCACACAATACTCCAAATGAGGTCTCACTAGTGCTCTGTAGAGCGGCACGAGCACCTCCCGATTTCTACTGTTAATGCCTCTCCCTATACACCCAAGCATTCTGCTGGCATTACCTGCTGCTCTATGACATTGTCTGCCCACCTTTAGGTCGTCTGATATAATGACCCCTAAATCCCTTTCCTCAGATACTGAGGTTAGTACTGTATCACTGATTTGAATTTACACTATTCCACTGCTGGCTTTGGCTCAGAAAACCATAGTGGTAATTTTCCCATAAGAAACCATGTGTGATACCACTGCTGAGTTTGTCTTTAGAGAAGGCTAAACAGGCTAAAGCAGTGATGATGAACCATTTAGTGGCCGAGTGCCCAAACTGCAACCCAAACCCCACTTATTTATCACAAAGTGCCAACACGGCAATTTAGCCTGAATGCTGCACTCCAATATAGTATATCTAACATGTACTTTATCATTTAGCTATAATAGCCTACATACAATGCCTATGCTGTTTACAGTGCGCCCTGCGCTGATGAATGGCAAGAAAACTTAAGGCGTATTGGTACACCATAGACTTTTTCCAAGGCTTGGGTGCCCACAGAGAGGGCTCTGAGTGCCGCCTCTAGCACCTATGCCATAGGTTCACCACCACTGGGCTAAAGCATGAAGTACAGATTGAGCTCATGATTCCTCTTCCATACTGTACAGCACTATTCCAAGTATTCTAAGACCCAGTGGTGGCAGGCTATATCATCTTTGTAGATGATCATCTCAGGCTGGTGTATGGCTATTCAATTCTATGAAACCCAATCCATTAAGCACCTAACATGCTGTTTTATCCTAAAATTACTTTCAGCTGCAGTCAGTATATACAAAAGAAGAGAGGGCATCTCATGAGGGTGGTGCCACTGGTGCAAATACCTCAAATAACATACTTACCTGGCTGACTGTAGATATGGTCCTTACTATGTTAAAAAAAAAATCAAAAGTGAACAGGGCCCTAGGACCAGATGGATTACACCCTAGAGTTCTAAAGAAGCTCAGTTCAGTTATTGCTTTGCCTCTGTTCATAATTTTTACAGATTCTTTAATGGCCGGCATTGTAACAAGAGACTGGTGCAAGGTGAATGTGGTGGTCATGTTCAAAAAGGGTGCTAGGTCTTCACCAAGAAATTATAGACTATTAAGCTTAACATCCAGAGTGGGAAAAATGTTTGAGTGCCTTTTACAGGACTACATACAGGATTATGTAACTGGCAATAATATAATAAGTGATAGCCAACATGGTTTTACTAAGAACAGAATCTGTCAAAATAACCTGATTTGTTTTTATGAGGAGGTGAGTAGAAGCCTTGACAGAGGGAAGGGTGTCGATATTGTGTTTTTGGACTTTGCAAAGGCGTTTGATACTGTTCCACATGGGCGACTACTGGGTAAATTGAGGTCTATTGGTTTAGAAAATGTAATTGTAATTGGATTGAAAATTGGCTTCATGATCATATCCAAAGAGTTGTGGTCAATGATTCATACTCTGAATAGTCCCCAGCTACAAGTGGTGTACCCCAAGGTTCTGTGCTGGGTCCTCTATTATTTAACTTATTCATTAATGATATAGAGGATGGGATTAATAGTGATGTTTCTATTTTTGCATTTGACACCAAACTTTGTAATACAATCCAGTCTATGGAAGATGTTAATAAGTTACAAGCTTACTGTTTGGGCCTCCACTTGGCAAATAAGGTTCAATATAGATACATGTAAAGTTATGCACTTGGGGGCTAATAATCTGCATGCAGCATATGTCCTGGGGGAGTAAAACTGGGAGAGTCACTGGTTGAAAAGGATCTGAGTGTATTAGTAGATCATAGACTAAATAACAGCATGCAATGCCAGTCATCTGCCTCTAAGGCCAACAGAATTTTGTCTTGTATTAGAGAGGTATGGACTCCGCAGGACAGGGATATAATATTGCCACTATAAAAAGCATTGGTGCAGCCTCAACTGGAATACATGATTCAGTTCTGGGCACCTGTCCATAAAAAGAATGCCCTGGAGTTAGAAAAAGTGCAAAGGAGAGCAACTAAACTCATAAAGGGCCTGAAAGATCTTAGCTATGAGCAAAGATTAAATTAACTGAATTTGTTTAGCCTTGAAAAAAGGGGGGACATGATTAACCTGTACAAATATATACACGGACCATACAAAAAAATATCAAAGGAAGCTATTCTGTGTTAACCTCTTAAGGACACAGGGCGTACATGTGAACGAAAAAATAAAAAAGTTATGGCTCTTGGAAGGCAGGGAGCGCAAAACGAAAACGCAAAAATGAAAAAACCCTGTGTCCTTAAGGGGTTAAACCCCCTCAAGGGGCCACTCCCTACACCTGGAGAAAAAAAAAATTCAGTCATAAGAGGTGACAAGCATTGTATTTGTACATACTGACTGTTCTATTTTGTTAGTTAAAGTCCCACTTTCAGTTAACCATTGCAGCCCATAGTGGTTGTCTATGTAGCTTTCCAGTCTGTTACCTTCTTTTATATCATTGTTATTGGGGAGGCTGAAATAATGGGAAAAAGTTACGTTCATATACTATTACTATGTAGTATATTAAACGGGTTGTCTCAAATGATATTTATCATGCAGAGAAAGTTAATACAAGGCACTTGTTAATGTATTGTGATTGTCTATATTGCCTCCTTTGCTGGCGGGATTCATTTTTCCATCACATTATATACTGCTCATATCCAGGGGTTATGGCCACCGTACAGTTCAGCAGTGGTGGCCGTGCTTGCAGACTATAGGAAAAAGTTTCCAGGACTCCTGGAGTGTGCAAAGGCCAGCGCCTTTTCCTATAGTGTGCAAGCACATCCACCACTGCTGGTATTGCACGGTGGTCGTGATTCCTGGATATGAGCAGTTAATAATGTGATGGAAAAATGCACCAAGCCAGCAAAGGATGCAATATGGACAATCACAATACATTAGTAAGTGGCTTGTATTAACTTTATCTACATGATAAATGCCATTTGCTGAAGTGAGACAGTGTCTTTAAAGTATTAATAGTATATTATTATAAGTAAAGAGAGGATGCAGACTTTAAAAAACTTAAAAAAAACGTTAGTCACAATTGAATGCATTAAGTTCACATTAATGATTTCCAATCATTTTGTTTTAACAGTGAATACAATTTCTTCATAAACCTCATGTACACTGATTGATTCTACTCCCTTTTTGGGGAAAGTACAATACATAAGAAAGAGAAGACAAATTCTAATGAGCACAGCACATATACACCAAAAGAACATGGTTAATTAAACTCTAAAAAATATAGCGAAACACAATAACTATAGAATTCAAACATTATATAATTATTCACTCCTTTCACCGTTTTATTATCCTGGAGAGATGGGACAATACATAGCAGTTCATTAAGATGACTACATAAGTTTTGCATCCTTTGTTGGTCATTGAGGTTTTGGTAAATTAAAATTGCCTATTAAACAATGAAGTTGTATAATTTTCCACTATACTTTGTGTATTAATTATTCATACTTTATAAGATGCTTGTTCTTCTTGTTGGCATTAACCCCTTCCCACCTTTGGATGCAATTCTAGGTCTATTTTAGCAAGACCTGACCACATATGGACACATAGTTACGTCAAGTGGATGGTCAGGCAGCAAATGCCAGCCATACTACACAGCCATCATCCCACTGCAACATATGGGAAAAAAATGAGTTCAAATCCAAGCCATTTAACTCATTAGATGTTGCACTCAATAGTGACTGCAGGAGCTGGGTGGTAAGGCAGAGAGAGGGTGCAATATCAGGGTGCTGTGTTGCCATTGCAACTGGGGGCCTATCAAAGATCTACAGGCCTGCCATGGATATATATACTTAATCGATTTCCAGTTGCTTTCTTTCTTTTTTACTGATAGCCAGTCATGTTTTGCCTGGTTTCAATTACTGTTATTACTTGCAAAAAGTTATTTGAGTAGGCCGTTAGGTGTATTTCAGCATAGTAAATGAACTCCATAGTTGTTATCAGCATGATCAACCCTACCGGGCAATAATCCTGCTTTAATAGGGTTGATCATGCTGATCGCTTTCAAAGTTCAGTTTTGCAATGAGAGTGAATAAGATTTAAAAAGTAGTGCGAGTCCAAACACTAATTGGGGATTATTGTTTTGGTGAATCTTGCCTCTGAATCGAACCAGTGATATGCTGTTTCATTGCTGATGGCTCTTTCATGATAAAAATAAAATCCTGTAATTGCCTTTGCAGAAGATGCCATTTTAGTACAGTCTATTTTAATATTCTGTTTCAAATGTACTATAAAACACTATCATGTGAAGCATAAATGTCTCCTTAAGCAGTAGTTAACCTAAAGTTTTCGCTGTCAAAGCATTTGTATTCCTACAATGCTTGTTTTGGCATCCATACCCTGTAGTAGCGTGTAAATCATCAGAGATGGATCTATGCACACTGTGGGACAAAATAATGTAATAGCTTGTCTAAATGGTCCAAGACTGCTGTTTTAATTACTTATTTATACCCAAAGAGGCCACCTATCTGTTCTAGTAAAGGATTGTATTTCTCATGGAATAGCAATTCTAGAACACCTTTTCTTAAAGGGACACTGACAGGCCGTTAGAGCATATACTGCTATACTTATCCTTTATTGGTCTCCTTTTACTAATTAAAACTATACTAATATTACCCCCACCTGGCTTTGCATTATGTATAAAAAACTTTTTTATTGATATGTAAATTAGCTCACTTTGTGCCCAAAGGGCTGTCCCTCAGTCCGTTTTGTGCCCAGCCGCGTCCAGAATGCATCTTCCTAGCGCATTAATATTCACTTCACTTGGCTTCTTTTTTTTTCCTCCCGACGTGCCGAAATCCCGCGCATGCGCCGTTAGATGTTGCTGGCAGCAGCCTCGTCCTTTACAACTGAGGCTGCGCCAGCTTTCTCCTCCCCAGTTGTACAGGACGAGGGGGAACGGCACTTATCAGACAATGGGGGCATATCCTAGCAATATGCCCCCATTGTATGTGATGGCAAAACCCCTTTAACTGTAATTAAAATAGCCGTCTCACCAAAACAACCCATCTATATGCCCTACTAGACATAGATTTCATGTGCCAGAATGGAAAACCCTCATACGAGTGGCTGTCACGTTGTCCAGCTGTGGGCAAAAGTTTTGAGACTGACAAACATTTCGTTTTTCACAAAGTTTGCTGCTTCAGTGTTTTTTGATGTTTTTGTCAGATGTTTCTATTGTACACTAAAAACACAATTATGAGCATTTCAAGTTTTTTTTACTTTTATTGCAAAACACATCAAGTTTATGCAAAGACTTAAGGGGGTCATTTATTAACATTATGTGCAGTGGATCCACCTATGGTATGAAGAGATGAAGAGGCGCCGGCTTCTACATAACTTACCGCCCCCGTATATCAGGCCCCCTTTTGTAGACCTGCTGCTAGTGGGGAAAAGTCACAAATATATGCCAGAAAACTGGCATATATCTGATAGTAAATGACCCCCTTAATATTTAAATTGTTGACCTCTCTTTTTTAAGGCTTCTGTAATTCGCACTGCCATGTTGGATATCAGTTTGTGGGCCAAATACTGACTGATGGCAAACCATTATTGCCTAATCAGTGCTTGGAATTTATCACACTTTTTGTTTGTCCACCTGCTTTTTGAGGATTGACCACAGGTCCAAATCTGGAGAGTTCCCTCGACCAATAATTTCAATGTATTATTCAAAGAGCCACTTAATTATCACTTTTGCCTTGTGACACGGTGCTCTATCATGCTGGAAAAAGCAATGCTCATCACCAATTTGCTCCAGATCATAGTGAGAAGTTATTCTTGGAGGATGCTTTTATACCATTATTTATTCATGACAGTGTTCTTAGACAAAATTATAAGTGAGCCCACTTCCTTGAGTGAGAAGCAACCCTACACACGAATGGTCTCAGGATGCTTTACTGTTGGCATGACAGAAGACTCATAGTAACGCTCACCTTTTCTTCTCCAGAATGTTTTTCCATTAGTCTTAAAAAGTGTAAAGGGGGCATCAACAGAGAAAATAACTTTACCCCAGTCCACTGTAGTCCACTAATGTACTTTCTGCAGTAAGTCCTTGATATTTTGATTGGATGGAGGTGGTTTCTTTGTGCCCTTTCTTGACACCAGGCCATCCTCCAAATGCCTTTGCTTTACTGTGCATGCACTGCCTGCTGCCATTCCTAAGCAAGCTCTGCACTGGTAGTAACCTGATCCCATAGCTCAGTCCTCTTTAGGTGGCAGTCCTGGCACTTGCTGGACTTTTGTGGGTGCCCTGAAGCCTTCTTTACAGCAACTGAACCTTTCTCCTTGATTCCATAAATAGTTGATTTAGGTGCAACCTTACATGCTGCAATGTCCTTGCCTGTAAAGCCCTTTTGATGCAAAGCAATGATGACTGCACGCATTACCTTGGACGTAACCATAGTTAACAGAAGAAGACAAAGATTTTAAGCACCACCACCTGTTTTGAAGCAACCAGTCTGCTCTTTTGATTCAATCAGTATGATAGAGTGATATTAGCTGCCTTGTCCTTGTTAACACTTTCTCCTGAACCAATGAGAAGCTCACGAAAATTATGTTAGCAGTTAATTTTGTCGAAGGACTGAAATGCATTGGAAATGTGGTTTTTGTGATCAAGTTAATTTTCATGGCTAAGGAATTACTTTGTAGTTAATTGACATTCATCTGATCACTCTCCTTAATGCAAAGAGTTAATGCAAATAGCCACCATTAAAACTGAAGCAGCAAACTTTGTGAAAACCAATCTTTTGGCCTTCACTGTACTATGTTTTTTCCTACAGTCCTAAACAAAAATCAGCTATTTGCTGGGGGTGCCAGGAGCAGAACCCATGGCAATCAGTGGCTGCAGTCTCAGATGGTTATCTCTGGTGAGACAACCACTCTAAAGCATAACTGAAATAAACCTTTAGTTTTAAACTATTCCTACCACATTTTGCATTACAAATATGCATTCATTTGTCTACTGCCCGCCCTTTTGGCCCTGTTATGTAAGCCAGCTAAAAAAAATGTTGGTGTGCATTTGTATGTTGTCAGCAAGTGCTTTAGCAATACAACGCCACCAGCCAGAGAAAGCAAAGAGAAATTTGTCTAATATGTCTAATGAACTGCACCAAATTTATCTTACCAGATGTGACATCGTAATAGATTTTGTGCTATTTCTGTTATCCTCTAAGTGTCAACCATTGTCTGTGATAAAAACCGAACCAGAAATGTCATCATTCGCCTGAATAGGAGCAAATCAATTCTAAAATTTGGAAATTTGCCAAAAATTTTTAAAAGTTCTGCCTCTAACAAACTTTAATTTTGTGTGATTTGATTAAAAGAGCGAGACTGTTCCAGGCAATTGAGGAACTTACAATTCGGGTCGAATTTATTACAACCCAAATCGAATCACTGGCCAATTCGGGCAGTTTTTTAAGAAATTTGTTTACCTCTAATGAAATGATATGTGCTGCTTTCAAAAGCTTTGCATTAATTCAATAGTGAATGGGCCAAAAGTGTAAATGAATTAAGATTTAATTATGCAGCTTTAAAGGGGTTATCCCAAAAAGGACATTTATCATCTATACAGAGGAATGGGATGCAGATTCCCACATTCCTTTACATTGCACAACCCTAGTGAAAATTTTGAACAGAGTAGCGGCCATGCACGTGCTCTCCCGCTCCATTAACCCCATGTCTATGGGACTAACTAGGAGAGCTGACACCATTTCTGACATTCTATTCATACACAGTAGAAGCAGATTTCACACTTCTTTAGCTTGGTTATACTTTAAGACCAATAAATTTTGATTTTAGTTGTTTCAGGGTCATTTGCATTCATCCCACTGCAATTATGAATGCAAACTGATGCGTTGTATACGGTTAAGTACAAAGTGTGGCTTTGTACCATTAAAATGTGCCATAATAAGATCATTTCATCTTCCCAATGAAGTTTAATTAACACCTAATTAAGACAAAGAACTATGACAGAAGGGTGAGGTGGAATAAATTGGGCTAATTTAAGCAGATGGCTTTGAAAATATCAGTTTAGAAGTGAAGCCATAAAGGACTTTAGGACACAATTACTATTACACAGCATTAAAGGTTAACTTTGTTTTTTCAGACTCCCTAATGAATAATTTCTTAGTTAAGATGTTTAGTATGGGCAGAATACATTCAGTCTGCTGATGAGTACAGTGGGTACGGCTGGAGGGCAACATTTCCAGACCTAACCAGTCCTACAGAGATCCAGCCTCGTCTTTCTTACTCAGCAGAAACACTGGTAGCTCATACTTATTTCACTTCCTTTCTTAGCTGGTAGGGTGTGGAAAATGGTGGCTAGCAGACCAAAGGTGGGTTATTTTTATTAACAGGTTCTACCTGCTCAGATGTGATTTCTTAAAGGGGATGTCCCATGGAAAATATTCTACAATTTTCAAACCAGCACCCGAATGGGAACACTTTTGTAATTGCATGTTTAGCAACGGAGTTATTTAATTAAATATATCTGTATAGCGCCACCTGCTGTTTGCTCTTTTTCAAATTTCTCTGTCCTGCTCATTGAGATGGAAGCACCAGCTGCAGAAGAAAGGACACGTCCTCTGAGAAACTGCACGCCCCTTTAGCTGCCAGCCTGAAATAAATCTAGCAGAGCAATGAATGGGGAGATCTCTGGATCCATGTGATGGACAGGGCGGGTTCTACGTTTGTTAGAGACTGTCATGTACTAGATGATACCAGATTTCCATTGTTTACTTTAATCAGAGGATAATCCCTTTAAACTGTGTGGGTCAAAAAAAATAAAAATGGGATGCAACCTTCGTAATGCAAACATTAATACATAGAGTGTAATCATCATTAACACACATTGGTTTACATTAGCAATAAAGTGGCCAAGCCCTTTAACTGTGATAACAACTACAGACCTTTCTTATTGTTCAATGATCCAGTTCATATGCCTATTGTAGGTGTTTTTGGTCCAATAACCCTAAGGCTCATGGTACAGCAATGAGCACTGAATGTGTATGGAGTAAATACGGCATCCAACGATGGAAATGTAGGCACTGTGCCACCTTATGGTGCCGCCATATAGCACAGATGGAATATGGCACAATAGTTTGGACCTGCATACAGCAACTCCCATCATTAAACAGGGAGGAGGGTAGAGAGAAGGCTACAATACTCTCCTCATGAACACATTAAACACATGGGCACAAGTCTGCTGCATGTTTATATGGAGCTATTAAGCAACATTTTTGAGCCATCTGTCACAGTGGGCCCTTGGACCTAGACTTAAACGGGTTTTCTCATAAACCACATTTATCACCTATCCACAGAATAGGTAAAGAATGTATGACAGCTTAGGGTCTACCGCACGGAACCTTACTGATGAGAAGAACGGACGTCCTCAGGACCCCTGTTTGAATGGTGAGGTGGTGCACATTCATGAACACCGCTCCATTCACTTTGAGTCTATGTTGTCCTCTTCGATTGGCTGTATTTTATTGTTAAGGATAGACCATGTTCTTACAGACAGTGATTAAATCACAAAAAAGTGATTAAAACACAAAAAAATAAAAGGAGCCTAACAGTTGCTTTAGACATGCTCAAGATGCAGTCAAATTTCCGGATTACTGCAAAACATTGCTCCATTGTGTCTATATCTTAAAACTATCCTTCTATTTACTATTAAAATGGATAGAATCAGATGCATTGGACACAGGTATCTACGGTGCTGGAACTTTCAGTGGTTGGAAGTTTTTGTTATGATCATCTAGCGAAACTATACAGGTAGTGCCGTACCCGGTTAGAAATGGGCTATATCCACAGGTATGCTATAGTAAATGTAAACAAGAATACAACAAATTATCGAGGCATAAAAGATCCCAAAAAAATTTAAAAATCTAAACAAAAAATGAAAAACAAAAAGCCCCCAAAAAGTTAACCAACTGGGATCATTATCAATGAAGAATGATGATTTAGATGAATGAGAATTACAAAAACCGCCAAGTGCTCTCTTACGGTCATAAAACTTTAATTTGTGAAAACCCAATGAAGCTGAAATTACATTTGTTATCTCACATTCAAATTCCAGGAAATGAAATTATTAATCATTTCATTAACCCAAATAGGAACATTTACGGGGAAAAAAACTGCGGTCTTCAATGTACATTAGGTTGATCATAATGTCCATGCACATAGAACGAACCCCAAAAAAATGAAAAGCAATGGGGATAGATACAGCAAAAAGTCCATCTTCCCACCACTTTACATTTTCTATGGGATGGAAAATAACACAGTATGCTTGTAGAAATGCCACATTACCATCCGTGCATCCCACATCCAAAAGAGGGAGTGTGACATCTGAACCATGCATTATAATCAAGCCCTGCAGTTTTGTGAAAGCCGATACTATATTAGCTCTAGAATTTACACATCTCTGCCAAATTCTAACTCCTACCTACCATATTCCACTAAGCCCCTGCCATTGTGCCGCGATAGAGACGTAGGTGCTCGATGCAGACTTTATGAGCATTTTTAACATCTGCTTTGGAAAAGAAGAGCGTGACTGCAGTTCTCCAAGACAGTGGTCAACGTGCAAGATCATAGGGAAATCGGAGCGCATTTTTCCTGTTTAGATAAATTCATTAGGCTACGGTGAGCTGTGAAGAGAGGTAATAAAGATCTTAGGAGACTTACTCTCTGCGCAGCAGCAACACTGTTGGATTTCTGCCACAACTGAGGAAAACAGCAATTGTGCCAGCCAGCGCCTGTCTTCACACAGTGGCTGAGTGCCTCGTATGGTTTCTTTTCACACCTTCATGGATCACAGAAGCACTCTCCTTTATGTCACATACAAACAGGTGCAACGCAGTAGAGCCTTGTATATGGTATAATAAGCTTCCCAGCAATGCAATCAAAGCCTGGGGTATTCTCCTGCAAGGAGCCATGGAAAGCAGCCAGCAAGCTGATTTCTCTCATGACAGTCAAGTCGTTTTATGGAGGTATTAAAGCCTCAGTCCGTGACAATCCGTGGAAACTGCTGACCTGAACGTAAACTTAACAGAAACCTGTTTGTCAGATAACTTAAGCACTTACATATTTTCTCTTCTTCACTGCGAAAATAAAAGTGACCTGCAATTACCATTTATTCGCAAAACTAGATAATCCACATTGCAATAAACGGCACGATATACCTCAACAATATCTCATTGCCGTCACATTGGTAGACCTAGTAACCTGGCGAAAAGTGAAGCTTCACTTCCGAAAGTGTACAAATCATGTAAATGCATAAAAAGCAATACAGTAACAAAATCTAAAGCAGGGCTACAGTAGGGCACTGCAGTGTATGGAAGCATGGGGCATACACTGTCCATGGTGGGAGGTAGAGATCTGCCTTGCACAGTGCCCTTTTTGTATGATTTTTATAACTAGAGTAGTAAAACACAGAGGCATATACTCCACAAAGCTCCAAGTTTTCATCAAAGGGACAGAATTAGCTTTTTTTAAATCATTTATAAGAGCCCTGTGTACTCCGTGTGATGCAAGCCATCGATCCAAAATACGATGATTAATATATCTGGTATAAGAAAGGACCTTCCCTCATTTGTGGAAAAAATTGGCAATTATTTTACAGTGATTTAGGTTTAGCTTTCCTCTGGATCAATATTGCATGATATTAATAAGAATTAAATGGACATCTTCACTTTCTATGGAACTAAATAACAGAAAAAAGTTGGGGGAATTTATCAGACCAAGAAAAAATAAAACAGTCTTTTGTGCCAAAGTGCCAAGTTGCTTTAGGGCTCGCGTACACAACCGTATTATGACTGTAATATGGAACACACAGAAGTCTATAGGGTCCTGCTGTACTTGAAGGGAATGTGCCATCAGAAAATGACCTATTGTTTAAATCACATATTTATTTCTAAGGTATTTTTAAAATATTTTTTGCTGATGTTATTTTTCATTTCCCATAACCATAGGGACCATACATTCCTGCAGTTTTCACACTGGCCACTAAGCCTAATAATAGGTTAATAATTTAGTTTGTACAGATCTTTTTACTGCAGTTATTCTAATCTGGCCTGTAATAATATCACCTAGGTGTACAGATGAATCAGGGTCCAGAGAAGAGGATTGCAGGGGATCAATAAACTCTCCGTGTCCTCGCGTTGCTGGAAGCTGATAAGTTAAAGGTACTTTGATTATGTCATCTTCATGTGACCAATAACATCCACTTGGTACTGATCACATGGCAATGACATCATCAAAGGTCTTTTAACTTTTCAGGATGCAGGAAGGTAATATAAAGTTATAGGTATGTGGCTCATGCTGTGTGCATGTACTAATGTGAGGCACATGGTCTTATTACATTAGTACCTGCATGTGTCTCACATTAATCATGCCCTCATATAATGGGCAACATGAGGTTAATGATGGTGTCACTTACCATTACATGTACGGCATTATGGCCAGGGGATTCTTTGGAGCGGGATGCTGCGCTGTGCCCATTCCATACACGGCGGGTATTGGTTGTAGCATACAGCAGACACCTGGCCACAATGACAGAGAATGGTGATCACGCCCTCAGATTCCGCATTCACCACAGATTGCTGTATCTATATTAGAGCCCCCGCAGTGAAATTGTGGGCCTCCGATCTGTTACCATGACAGCCTGGACCCTGCCGAAGGTTCCCAGGCCTGCCATGGTAAGCTTCCTGCTAAGCTGTGCTGTGAGCACATCAGATTGCCATTCTCCCTAATAGATCTCTATTAGGGTGAATGGGACAAGAATTCAAAAGATAAAAAAAAAAAAATTTAACATTTAGCTTACCATCCTTTTCTAATTTTACATATAAAAAAATAATAAACATATCAGTAGACTTCTTACTGCATCCAAAAATGTTTGAACTACTAAAATATTAAAAAACGTTCCTGCACGGTGTATGCTGTAAGGGAAAAATATAATAAAAACACGCAATTCACCATTTTTTAGTCACCTTGTCTGCCCAAAAAAGTTGAATAACAGTGATCAAAAAGTTGTATGTACCCCAAAAATGGTACCAATAAAAACTACAGTTTGTCCTGCAAAAAACAAGCTCTCATACAACTCTGTAGACCAAAAGAAAAAGTCAGGTTTATACGTAACAAAACAAAATAAAATCTATACAAGTTTGGTACTGCTGTATGGAGCAGGCAACAGGAGGTTAATATGCGAGTATTTTTTTTTTTTTGTTTTTTGTTTTGCGTGGTATTGAATAGTATAAAGTATTGCAATACTTTTTCTTAGTTTCGAAACCGAATCAAAATTTTGGTATCGTTACAACCCCATTATACACTGCTCATTTCAAGGGGTTATGGCCACCGCTTTAGCGCAGATACGCTTATGCTCACTCCCACAGTCCCAGCCACCCACTTTTTCCTATAGTATGCAAACATGGCCACCTCTGCTGAATTGCAGGGTGGTCTGTAACCCCTGGATATGAGCAGTGTATAATGTGATAGAAAACTGAATGCAGCCAGCAAAGGAGGCAATATGGACAATCACGATACATTAGTAAGTGCCTTGTATTAACTTTGTGTACATGATAAATAGACTAGCTATTTACACCAGTTTATGATATCTTCTTTGTTCCTTGGTTGATGCGCCTAATTTACGATGAGGTGCATCCTGCTATAGTCAATGTGCCTAAATTTCTATCTTCTCTGGAAAGTGACGAGAGCAGCGTAGAAACAGCACTTAGGCGCAATGGCGTTTAAAACGTTGCAAGCATGAGCTGGCTTAATGTATACAAGCTCCTGTCCTGGCTCTTTAACTTCCTGTTTGTCTGTACGTCTAGCATGAAAGAAAGTCTCACTTAAAGGGTTTCTGTCACCAACTTTTGACATTATAAGCTGTCTGACATTAGCTATGTGCTAATGTCAGACCAGCTTGATAATGTCTTTTTTATAAAAATCCGCTGTATATATAGTCTGAAAAACTTACTTTTATATTATGTAAATTAGCCTCTAGGAGCAGGGGCGTTGCCCTGCTCCTAGCGGCTCCGTCCGGCAACCTGCTGGCACGCCCCTTCACACTTTGATTGACAGTGCAGGGCAGCGATCCTCCTGCACTGTCTCGTTCTGAAATCGCGCACCCGCGCCGCCGCTCTGTATTCGGCGCAGGCGCAGTGAGCAGAGGACGCTGGTGCCTGCTGTCCTCTGCTCACCGCGCCTGCGCCGAATACAGAGCGGCGGCGCGGGCGCGCGATTTCAGAACGAGACAGTGCAGGAGGATCGCTGCCCTGCACTGTCAATCAAAGTGTGAAGGGGCGTGCCAGCAGGTTGCCGGACGGAGCCGCTAGGAGCAGGGCAACGCCCCCCCTGCTCCTAGAGGCTAATTTACATAATATAAAAGTAAGTTTTTCAGACTATATATACAGCGGATTTTTATAAAAAAGACATTATCAAGCTGGTCTGACATTAGCACATAGCTAATGTCAGACAGCTTATAATGTCAAAAGTTGGTGACAGAAACCCTTTAACATTCTCCATCAGACCACCAATCAGACCATGGAGAAGTGAGAGGTGGTAACTCAATTAGAGCACCAGAATTCCCCCTATGTTATCCCAGTAGTATGGTTGGTCAGGGCATCTCACATTACAGTAAGCAATGCAGGACTCCTATGTATGCAGGTTTATCTAGGTCTATACAGCTGTCATTCTGTCAGTCATTTAGTCCTCCACCTACTATTCTAATGAGGATTACCTTGCCAATGAAGCAGTCATAAACTAGTATTCCCATTGGGACTGGTATCTCTGAGGTTACTGTTACAGAAGGACAATATATTGTATTTCATTTTCAATAGAATAGTACTGCAGCAATAAAAAAAAACTGCCAAAGAAATTTAAAAAGAAAATGTTTTCTATTAATATAAATTTCTTCTGATGGAAGTGTCCCTTAAAAGACACATTCTCCCCCTGAAGAATTGTGAATAATGTATACATAATAGAAGTGCTGTATGGAGGTCCTGCTGTGTGCATAAAGATTTGAGTCTACACTCATGATGCAGGAACGATAGGCAGGTAACAAATTATTAAAAGGGGCTATCCTGGAAAAGATAATGATGAACATCCTCAGGGGAGGTAATCATTATCACACCAGTGGGGTCCAAGTTCCAGGACCCCTGCCAATCAGCTGAGTGAGTGATACATGCTCTAGGCAGCTTTCCAAAGACAATGCCGTACATCGTATAGTGGCAGTGCTTGGTATTGCAGCGGAGCCCCATTGACTTAAATGCGGCTGAGCTGCAACTAAGCCATGTGACAGATGTAAAGTGATGTCACTGGCCTAGGAAGAGGCTTCAGTGATAAAGAGGTCTTCTAACAGCCGATCGGTGGTGGTCCCAGATCTGATGCCGATAGGTCATCCTGAGGATAAGTCATAAAAATATTTTCCTATGAACATGGGATGCTTCAAAAAGCTACTGATAAAAGGCAGGGTATTCACTATACAGACCCCACTGGATACATACTTGTGACTGTGAAATAGCAGAGATACGTAAATGACCTTCTCCAGAAACATATTTACTTCTCAGCATGCTTGAACAGTTTTGCTTGGTCTGCGTTTCAAGTATTAAAAATCTCTACTTAATGGTCAAAATCCAATTTAAATGCCAACCTTAAAAGGAGGGTTCGGAACGTAAGATATCACAGCTTCAGTTTAATTACTGCTCTAAGCGAGAGTTGTGATAACCACGTGAACCAACTTCATATGTTTAGATGGTAGATGAAATTGACTTGCAGAGACTCAGAAATTAGCCACATCTTATCAATTAACCCCTTAGTGACAAATTACGTACTTTGTAGTGTTAGTTACCGCATCATGACGTGCACAGTACGTCATGAAATGAAAGTGTCACCTCAAGGACACCGGCAAACGGATGTCACGGACAGCAGAGCTCTCGGGGCACCCGTCAGTGGACCAATCACAGCGGTCCCTGTTTCCTTTTAGATAAGGGGTACCACTTGTATGTCGACAATTATTACACCAGCGTACCGCTTTTCAAGTGCCTTTCAGTCAGAAAGACAGTGGCATGTGGCACCAAAAATTGAAGTCTGGGGAAATAAAGGGCCTTTGCAATGGGGACATCTTACTTGTAAAATATGGAGACAAAAAAGATGTCCTCATAATGACATCTATACATCCAGAAAGTAACAGCCCTGTTCCTGTGCGGGGCACAAATACCACCGTCTGTATGCCTGTCTGCATACAGGATTACAATAAATATATGGGTGGGGTGGACCTTGCAGACCAAATGCTGCTGCCCTTTAGCGCGGTCAGGAAATCACACATTTGGTACAAGAAACTTGCAGCCCACCTTATGCAAGTAGCCCTGTATAATTCTTTTGTCATGTTCCAAAAAGCCGGGAACCAAGGAACATATCTTGATTTTCAAGAACATATCATTAAAAATGTAATATTTGGAGAGCAGCGCCAGGATAGCAATGGGAAAGCGTCATCTAGTCATGCCAGCAGAATTATCCCAGGGCAACATTTCCCATCAGAGGTGTCCCCTACTGCGAAAAAATGCAGAGCCCAAAAGAGATGTAGGGTCTGTTACAAGAATGGGATACGGCAGGACACCATATATCAATGTGACACCTGTCCAGATAAGCCTGGACTTTGCATTAAGCAGTGTTTCCGCATTTACCATAGTTCCCTAGATTGTTAATTTAATCAGTTTTTAACTTCTTTTATGCACTTTTGGACATGTTTTATTTATTATGCAATCCACAGTTTTTTAACACTCCACGTTTCATTATAATATTAGCCAATTATAATTTGGAAAATTAGACAAACTCAAAAATGTAAAAATAATTTCTCATTATACCCCTAGATGAATACCGTAAAATAATAAAATTCTCACTACACCCCTAGATGAATACTTTAGGGCAGGGATGCTCAACCTGCGGCCCTCCAGCTGGTGTAAAACTACAACTCCCAACATGCCCTTCTGTAGGTTGCTAGCTGTAGGCTGTCGAGGCATGCTGGAAGTTGTAGTTTTGCAACAGCTGGAGGGCCGCAGGTTGAGCATCCCTGCTTTAGGGGGTGTAGTTTCCAAAATGGGGTCATATTTCGGGGTACCTCGGGGTAACTTGAAATGCGACACAGCGCCTGAAAATTATTCCAGTGAAATTTTCCCTTCCAAAAACTATATTGTGCTCCATCTGTTCTAAGCTCTGCCGTGCGCCCATGCAGCAGTCGACAACCACATATGGGGTGTTGCCGTATTCAGGGGTAAATTGGTAACAACTTTTGTGGTGACTTTCTCCTGTTACCCCTTGTGACAATGAAAAACAGTGAAATCTGCCCTCCAAAAGCCATATTGTGCTCCATCTGTTCTAAGCTCTGCCGTGCGCCCATATAGCAGTCGACAAACACATATGGGGTGTTACTGTGAACTGCAGAATCGGGGTAATAGATATTGAGTTTAGTTTGGCTGTTAACCCTTGCTGTGTTACAGGAAAAAATTGATTGAAATGGAAAATTTGCGAAAAAAGTTAAATTCTGACATTTCATCTCATTCTCCTTTAATTCTTGTGGAGCACCTAAAAGGTTAACAAAGTTTGTAAGATCAGTTTTGAATAACTTGAGGGGTGTAGTTCCTAAAATGGGGCCATTTTTGGTGATTTCTACTATGTAAGGCCCACTAAGTGACTTCATAACTGAAGTGGTCCTTAAAAAAATTTGGTTGTAGAAATTTTCTTAAAAATGTAAGAATTATTTCTAAACTTCTAAGCCTTCTAACTTCCTAAAAAAATAAAATGACATTTTCAAAATGATGCCAACATAAAGTATACATATGGGAAATGTAAAGTAATAACCATTTGTGTGGTATAATTTTCTGCCTTAAAAGCAGTAAAATTAAAATTTTAAAAATGATAAATTTTAAACGAATTTCTGTAAATGTATTTTTTTTTTTTTAGAAATAAAGGTGAAACATATTGACTCAAATTTACCACTAACATGAGGTACAACGTGTCACAAGAAAACAATCTCAGAATGGCCTGGATAAGTAAAAGCGTTCCAAAGTTATTACAACAAAGTGAAACATTTCAGATTTGCAAAAATCAGTCTGGTCAAGAAGGTGCCAAATGGCCCGGTCATTAAGGGGTTAATATGTATGCCCTCCCATGACAAGATGACGATATAGAATTCTCAAACAGCTTTAAGAAAAATGTATCACCTGCTTGAAGAAATGCATCAAACATACCTTAGAACAGAACTAATACATCACCTTGGTATTGCCTGCTCAGTCATTTCTAATCATACATTCACTGCACTTTTTGCCTTAGCTCGTCAGCATCTACGGCTTGTTTCCTGCCTTGTCCATCAGAAGGAAAGAACTGAAATCATATCAGTCGTTCCTTTTCTCAAGCACTTTTTCTTCAGCTTCCTCCAACATCAAGAAACAATGCAATTAGACTTTATCAGCAATCGGAGCAGGGACAAGCAGTGAATTCCTTGTGTCCGCTCACTATTATCTGCTTCTAGATGCAAAAAGAGAGAAGATATGCAGCTTTCAGGGAAAAATTGTTTAACCCGTTTACCTACACTTGTAATAAATTCAATCCAGGTCTCTGCATTATATCTTTACAGCAAATGCCGATCGTGGAGAACAGCCATGTCTCATCCCATACGGTATTGTGCCAGGAGTCACTGGTATTGATTCCCTGTAGCAAAGCTTTATTGGCAGTCGGTGGGAGACAATATAAGTAATAGTAGTCTGTGTTGCAAATGAGATAAATGAGAAATATCCTTGGCAGTGCCAAAAAATGAGCAATTAATTACTAGCACTTTTTATGATATCTTGAGTAACATGCTTTTTATTTTAATAAACCCAGTCTTTGGCCAGGCGGTTAAACTGCAGGGGTCTCATACACAGAACCGTTCCAGGAAAAGCTTCTGGAAACACATAAAACCCATCTATCCACAAGGCTCGTTGCAGCTCATATGGAACGACCATAAAAAGAATATACCAGATGTAAAGGCTTCTGCTTCCTGTCACACATCAAAGCAGGTAAAAAAAACATAGTATAAAATATTCACTACTATTTAGTAACTACGTTATGCAGGTATAAGGGTACTTTCACACTAGCGATATTTATCTCCGGTATTGAAATCCGGTAAAGGGTCTCAATACCGGAAAAAAACGCATCCGTTTTGTCCTTATGCATTCTGAATGGAAAGCAATCAGTTCAGTATGCATCAGGATGTCTTCCGTTCCGTCCCTTGTACTGTATTTGACCGGACAAAATACCACTTGCATTCATTTCCATAGAGATGTATAAATGCTGGTTCCGGTAACATGTGTTACAGAAATTGCCCCGTTGTCGGATCCAGTTTTCCGGTCTGCGCTGGGATATAGGTGAAGCGAATTTTGCTTTTGATCTTTGAAAAAAAATTTCATACCCAATCCGTTATTCTGTTTAAAACCGGATGATAACGGAAGTGCCTGCGGGTTTTAACAACGCTAGTGTGAAAGTAGCTTAAGCCAAGCTCATTTTTATCATCCTACTTATGCTGTATTGTATTTGACTGGTAATCAGCTATTGTACTGTGCAGCATTGTAGTGCTATTCCAGATTCAAATGTGTACAGAACAGTCTTATGCAAATCGGGCACCTTTTGTAAAATTACATGTTGATTTTCCAAGTGTGAAGAAATCAACAGAATCTCTGCGGGAAAGAAACTTATGTGAATTGTTATTTCCTAATACTTTTTAGTTTTTGAATCTAGCACAGTGTGAAAATGACAAAAAAGTTGGCAAGTAAAAAAGTTCAGGCAACTTTCCAGTTGAATCAATGGCGTTATTATTTTTTTCAATATATGGTCTTGCAATTTAACCCCCTAAGGACTTGCGCTGTACATGTACGGCGCTGGTGGATGTGACTTAAGGACCAGAGCTGCATACGCCGGCATCGGTGAAAACACAGATCTCGGCGTATTAACCACTTGTATGTCGCGGTCAAAGCTGACAGTGGCATGCAGAGGGCTTGCCCTCCGCTTTCCCATCGGGTCCCCGCACTGCAGGGGCTTGCCTTCTACGGAAGCCTGTGAGATCCAGCCCTTAGGCTGGGTCTCACAGGCAGGCTGTCAGCAACAAAGCTCACAGCCAGTTCATTACAGTACAGGTTGTATTGTAATGCATTGCAGAGGGGATCAGACCCCAGAAGTTGAAGTCCCAGAGTGGGACAAAACATAATAATAAAAAAAATAATAAAAAAAAAAAAAAAAAGTTTCAAGTAAAAAAAAGCCCCTTTTCCCAAAACACATAAAATTGTAAAAAAAACAAACAAAAAAAAACAAACAGACATTGGGTATTGCTGCGTCATTAAAAAAATCTCCTCCCCAACATGGACTGTCCGGATCTGGGTCCTGGGCTGCACCTACCTATTTACCACTACAGATCTAAGACTGTCCCCTAGCAGAAGCTCGTCTTCCAAGTCCAAGCTTGCACTTCAAGCAGCGTTTCTCACACGTGTTGACACTGTTCCGTCACTAGTTTTTTTACATCTCATTTTGTTTTTCTTTTTTTCCTTTATTATTTTTTCATTTTCTAAACGCATCATCGCCGAGGACGCTCAGTCACATCCTAGTGTACAGGGTTTTTGTTTCTGCCCTTTTTCTCTCTTCCTTTTTGTTGATGGGGGAAGGAAGTTGGGCAATACTAGGTTTCTTTGGCATGTCTCATTAGCCTCTACCTGGGCACTGTTGCCTAATGTCTGGAAATTTCCGTGCTTCTTTATTTGTGTCCGTTGTCTTCTGTGTTTCCACTCTACCCTGTGTGTTCCTCTTCTCCATTTAACCTTTACAGGCACTCTGTGGCCATCCTGCATGCACTGGGACGCTCCTGTTTAGTGCCCCCTGGCCTTGGCTTTTCAGGATGGATCTTGTGTTACCTCTAACAGCAAGTATGGTGCTCATTACACACTTACACTATGATTAAATGTATCTCACTGAATGTAAAGGGCCTTAACTCCAATGTTAAAAGGAGATTAGCCCTTACTGAATGCAGCTCCCAAAAAGCGGATGTAGTTTTCCTCCAGGAGACCCATTTTGACCATAACAGCTCCTTCAGATTCGCAGCTAGATCATTCCCCTGAGTGTATTCCGCTTCAGCAGATAAAAAGAGGGCTGGAGTAGCCATCCTTCCATCCGCCAACTGTCCCTTGCAGGTTGAGTCATCCATCAAACTCCTCCCAGATTTCTTTTTTTAATAGTCTTTTTGAAGCGTTCTCGCTATCTACCTGCTGCACTGATTGTGGGGGGGACTTTACTGTCTCCTTCTCGGAGCGCTTAGACAGATTGTCCCCCACTGAATCTACACCTTAACACTCTCAACGTAGACTCTCACGACTCTTAAGCGCCTGATCCGTAAGTTTGCACTCTATGATCTGTGGTGGTTAAACTATCCCACGTCTAGATCCTACACCCTCTACATACACCCGCATCGGACACACACCCATATAGATTATTTTTTTGTAAATATACCTACTCTCCGATTGCTTTGTGATGCGGAGGTGGGGAACATTATGTGGTCAGATCATGCCTCGATCTCCATCTCTCTTAAAACCTCTGAATACTACACTAGAGTGTGTCATTGGAGACTAAATGATTTCTTTCTTACCAGGCCACTTAAACAGGAAAAACACACCACCCTCTCTGAATACTTCTCTGTTAACCAATCTTCTGTGTTATCCATTTCTATATTATGGGAGGCACATAAGGCGGTCTTCAGGGGAAATTGTATTGCCCTGGGCTCAAAACTGAAATGAGACACTGCTTTGCAAAAGACCACAGTTACTGCTCAATTGAAAGATTTAGAATCTCAATTGGGAACATATTTCATTGCTGTCAGTAACTATCTAAAAAGAGGTTGTCAGCTATACCTTACTTTAATGAGATAGATGCGGGGCATTAAAAGATTTTTGGTACCTGTCAGATGAAGATGTTGTTACCTTGTGGATTGAATATAGTGATTTTCTGAATAAATGTAATCTGCCAAAGATGCCGAACATGGCACTAGCATCGCTTAATACCCAGATCACGGCGGAAGAGCTTGAGAGGGTAGTTAAACAGCTCCCTAACAATAAATGACCCTGATGGCCTATCTTACCTCTATTACAAATCCTTTTTACCTCTCCTCCTAACACATATGTTAACCTTATTCAATTCCTTCTTACAGGGTGCTCCGATACCTGTGTCGACTCTTCACTCCTATATAACCCTCATTTTAAAACCAGGCAAAGGCCAATTAGACTGTTCAAATTATCGACCCATAGCCCTCCTTAACTCTGACCTAAAAATATTCACTAAAATCCTTGCTAACCGGCTCTCATATTGGCTCCCTCAATTGATACATTAGGACCAAGTGGGCTTTGTTGCATGCCGGCAGGGTGGTGACAACACGAGGAGAACTAGAAGCTTGATCCACACTGTCAATAAACGTAAGCATCAAGCTCTATTATTAAGCTTAGATGCGGAAAAAGCATTCAACCGTCTAAGTTGGTCTTTCATGTTTTCCACCCCACTGGCCCTTTTCTAACCGAACTGCATGCGCTTCACACCCGAGCACAGTCACAATAAAAAAGCCCCATGCCCATTCTGGTACATTCCCTATAAGTAATGGCACGCGCCAGGGATGCCCGCTTTTCCCTATCCTTTTTGTGCTTTGCATTGAGCCTCTCAAAATTCGCTATCTTGCGGTTCATATGGAATGGAAAAAGACATAGAATAGCCTGCGGGGTTCTTACGGCTCTTAAAATGCAGGGAGGACTGTCAGTCCCAGATATCACTAGGTACTATTGGGCCACGCACCTGAGACGATTCCCAGCCTGGTCCTCTCTTTATGCTTACTCTAGATGGATGGAAATAGAAAAACTATGGCTAGCATCCATACATCCAAATTCCCTTCTATGGTCACCCACTCCGCCCTCAACTCAGTCCCAACTATTGGGCCCGATGTCCTTTACATGCAACATCTGGCAAATCTGCAGACGACGATTTGCCTTGGTCTCAGATAAGTCCTCTATGACTTCTTTAATATTCAATTCCATATTTACAGAGGGTATGCTCCCTTCATTTTTTAGACCATGTTTCTCTAGCAGGGTATTAAGCTTTGCAGACATAACAGACCACAGAACCATGCGACTCTTACCATTTGATGCTCTTAGATCTACCTTCCAGCGCCCAGACTCCACTAGATATCAGTACCTACAAATTCAACACTTCCTCAACAGTATATTTAAATCCCCACAGGTCTTTATCCCAACCTCATTTGAGAAATTGTGCAAACTTTCGGATTCGACCAAGGGATTAATTTCTGAGATCTACGTTATTCTCTCCACTCCTCCCTCCTCCGCTCCTGTACGTCACTCTAATATGACCAAATGGGATACTATTCTAGATCGTGCAATCTCCCATCTCCGATAGAGAGAACTCATATAAGATATTGATGTTTTTGGACCACACCCCACAACTGTTGAGGCGTCTCAACCCTAACGTCTCAAAAAGGTGCTGGTGGTGCGGAACAGGACTGGGATCCCTTATACATATCTTTTGGGAATGCCAATTGATTTGCCCTTTTTGAAGAATGTTTCAGGGTATCCTCTACCAACTCCTGGACACTAGGTTTCCTTTAGACCCTTCTCTTTGGCAATGATATTACATATTTTGACGGCTGCTAGATGCCTTGTTGCCAGCTTTTGGAACAAGACTGTAGCACCCACACAACTTGATCGCATCACTAAGGTTATGGACATTAGAAGATTGGAACACCTCACGGCCATCATGAATAATCAGGTTGACCGGTTTGATCGCATCTGGCAACTGATCATTATTCTTGTACACGCCTCTAGAGGTCACACTATTCCCCTCCCTGTTTGTCCTTCCTTTTGTGTCATGTGTTGTTGTAGTCCACCTTCTTTTCACCTACATGCTTACTCTTCACTCTTTTTCTTTCTTATTATATATCTTATAATAACCATTTACTAGCTTCCTGTTAGCGGTATGATGACTTAAAATGGTTTATCTATATCTGCTATATAGATTAGCTAGGTAAAGCCTTAAAATAGGCTACTGAGTATTTGTTTTGGTTAAAGAACAAATAAAATATTCATTTCATTGAAGCCTTATTCTTTCATATGACTTTGCAGATCTCTGTATAACTCTAAATGTATGCTTTATGGGCATTTACACCCCTAATAGGATACCCCGTGCTTCTCATCTGATAATGTAATTGTGTGTTTTACGGTTTTTGTACGAATCAGACTACACTTTTGTGCTGCAATTGGAAAAAAAAAACTTAAAAAAAGCACATGATCTAACCTGCCAGATGAACATTGTAAAAACAAAAAATAAAAACAGTGCCAAAACAGCTATTTTTTTGTTACCATGACTCACAAAAAGTTTAATATAGAGCAACCAAAAATCATATGTACCCTAAAATAGTACCAACAAAACTGCCACCTTATCCCGTATTTTCCAAAATGGGGTAACTTTTTTGGAGTTTCTACTCTCGGAGAACATCAGGGGGTCTTCAAATGTGACATGACAACTTAAAATTATTCCAGTGAAATCTGCCCTCCAAAAACCATATGGCACTCCTTTCCTTCTACACCCTGCCGTGTATCTGTACAGCAGTTTACAACCACATATAGGGTGTTTCTGTAAACTACAAAATAAGGGCAATAAATAATGAGTTTTGTTTGGCGGTGAACCCTTGCTTTGTTACTGGAAAAAAAATTGATTAAAACGGAAAATCTGCCAAAAAAAAGTGAAATTCTGAAATTTCATCCACATTCTCCTTTAATTCTTGTGGAACACCAAAAGGATAAACAAAGTTTGTAAAATCAGTTTTGAATACCATGAGTGGTGTCTCAAAAGGGGCTACTTATGGGTGGTTTCTATTATGTAAGCCTCACAAAGTGACTTCAAACCTGAACTGGTCCTTAACCACTTCAGCCCCCCTAGCTTAAACCCCCTTAATGACCAGACCACTTTTTACAATTCTGCACTACACTACTTTCACGGTTTATTGCTCCTTTTCTTCTCACTAATAGAGCTTTCATTTGGTGGCATTTCATTGTTGCTGACATTTTTACTTTTTTTGATATTAATAAAAAATTAACAAAATTTTTGCAAAGAAATGAAATTTTTCGCTTTATGTTGTAAAATTTTTCAAATAACACTACATTTCTATATAAATTTTTCTCTTGATTTATTGTTCTACATGTCTTTGATAAAAAAAAATGCAATAAGTGTATATTTATTGGTTTGGGTAAAAGTTATAGTGTTTACAAACTATGGTGTAAAAAAGTGAATTTCCGTACTTTGACTTTCTGAGCACCTGTCATGTTTCCTGAGGTACTACAATGCCCAGACAGTAGAAACACCCCACAAATGACCCCATTTCGGAAAGTAGACACCCTAAGGTATTCGCTGATGGGCATAGTGAGTTCATGGAAGTTTTTATTTTTTGTCACAAGTTTCAAAAAATTTCATTTTCCGCTAACTTGTGACAAAAAATAAAAACTTTCATGAACTCACTATGCCCCTCAGTGAATACCTTGGGGTCTCTACTTTCTAAAATGGGGTCACTTGTGGGGTGTTTGTACTGCCTTGGCATTTGAGGGTCACCGCAATCATTACATGTATGGCCAGCATTAGGAGTTTCTGCTATTCTCCTTATATTAAGCATATGGGTAATGAGATTTTTTTTTTCCGTTCAACTTCTGGGCTGAAAGAAAAAATGAACGGCACAGATTTCTTCATTCACATTGATCAATGTGGATGAAAAAATCTCTGCCAAAAAATGTGCAAAAAAAAAAAAGAGGGGAAAGGACATAGGAGTGCTTGTAAAGCTGCGATCGCTAAGGGACCCTTAGGCCTCATTCACACGTCCGCAATTTTGTTCCGCAAAATTTTGCGGAACGGAATTGCGGATCCATTCAATTCTATGGGGACAGACTTTGTCCCGCTCGGATCCGGAATTGCGGATCCGCACTTCCGGATCCGCAAAAATATAGAACATGTCCTATTCTTGTCTGCAATTGCGGACAAGAAAAGGCATTTTCTATATAGTTCTGGCAATGTGCGGATCCGCAAAATGCGGAAAGCACATTAACGGTGTCCGTGTTTTGCGGATCCGCAAAACACATACGGACGTCTGAATGGAGCCTTACAGGGGGGTGATCAATGCGGGGGTGACAGGGGGTAATCAGAGAGTTAATATTGTGTGATCACAATCAGTGACTCTCCTAATCTTATGCTTCTGGATGCCCCTGTTACTGCAGAATTTTAACTTTTATAATATGCTAATTAGCCTCTAGGAGCAGTGGGGGGGGGGGTTGCTCCTGCTCCTAGAAGCTCCGTTCACCCACCTCAAGTCACGCTCTGCGCTCCTCGTCCTTTCCAGCCGGCCCTGGTATGCTGGATAAATCTTGCGCATGCGCAGGCCCAGCACACAGGGCCTGCAGGAGGAAACGAGCGCTGCCTGGCCCTGTCAATCAAGGACCACAGGGCGTTACTTGAGGTGGGCGGAGCTTCTAGGTGCAGGACTCCTAGAAGCTAATTAGCATATCATAAAAGTTATAATTGTGCAGTAACAGGGACATCCAAAAGCATAAGATTAGGAGAGTTAAGGTCTGCTGACATTAGCACATCGCTAATGTCAGCCAGTTTAATAGGGTTAAATCTGGTGACAGAAACCCTTTAAAAATTGGGTTTGGGAAATTTTCTTAAAAAATTTAAGATTTACTTCTAAACTTCTAAGCCTTCTAACATCCCAAAAAAGAAAATGTCATCTACAAAATGATCCAAACATGAAGTAGACATATGGGTAAAAAATGAAATATTTTGACTCAAATTTACCACTATTATGAAGTACAATATGTGATAATAAGTAAAAGCGTTTTAAGATTATCACCACATAAAGTGACACGTGTCAGATTTGCAAAATGGCCTGGTCCTTAAGGTGAAAAATGACAGGGTCATGAAGGGGTGATATACATTGTTAGATCTCAATCCAAGTCAAGTGTAAACAAATTTAGATTTTTATGCACCACTGCTTTAAAGTTTGTTAAGCCTTCTGAATTTTCTATAATTTTTGCATATATTTGACCTAAAGGTCCTAAAAGTAGATAAAAATAACCAAATCAAAGAAATAAGTAAAAACTATTAGACATTTATTTATTGAGGAAAATGATCCAATATCACTTGTCTGTGAATGCCAAAGTATGTGAACCTTTATGATTAATAGATAATTTGAAGTTGAAACTAGAGTAAGGTGCTTTCAAGCCATGGGATGACAAATCAGGTGTGCATGGGTGGCCTGTTTCATTTAAAGAGCAGGGATCTATCCAAGTCTGATCTTCTTCTCAACAGGTTTGTGGAGGTGTATCATGGCAGGAACAAATGAAATTTCTCAGGACCTCAGAAGAAGAGTTATTAATGCTCATCAGAGTGCAAAAGGTTGCAAAACTATCTCTGAAAAATTTGGACTTCACCAATCCACAGTCAGACATTACGTACAAATGAAGGAAACTCAAGACCATTATTACCCTTCCCATCAGTGGTCGACCAAGAAAGATCAAGAAAACAGCAAGTTGTGTAATAGTCTGCAAGGTCACAAAGGATTCCAAGGTATCCTATAGGAAACTAAAGGATTTTCTCACATTAGCTAATGTTGGATAGGTCATCAGTATCTGATTGATGGGGGTCAGACACCCAGGACCCCCACCGAAAAGGCACCAGCGTTCACAGTAGCTCCACGGCCTTCTCACAGCTTAGCCTAGGCCAGTGGTCAGCAAACTGCGGCTCTAGAGCCACATGTGGCTCTTTAGCCCCTTGATATTGGCTCTTCTAGGTGCGGGCTCACATGTACAGTGCGATCGCATTTTCGTTGCCCGTGGCAAAAATCGGCAGGAGGGAGAGGACCAGGGAGCAGTGAAGGCTCTGTACTCACCGCTTCCTGCTCCTCGGCTGTAGGCTGGGCTGCGCACAGTGTGAGGCGCTCTGTGACATCACGCTGTGCACGCCAATTCACAGCACAGCCGACAGCAGGAGGAGCACAGAGCGAGGGTGGCGAGGAGCAGCGGCACCCAGAGCAGGAGAAGTAAGTGCTTTTTTATTTTATGAAACTTGGGGCTGATCTGAGGCAATGGGGTGATGAGAATCATAATAGGGGATATGAGAGGTATCATGGATGATGAGATGCATCATAGATAATAAAGGGGATGATGAGAGGCATGAGGCCTCTTATCTGAGGTCTGATTGGGGGTTATTTAGTTTGGGGTCTGAGCTGACGTCTGATCTGAGGGAGGTCTTATTAACATTGGGTCTCAAAGTGCAGCATTTCTAAGTGCACTAAAGATATACAGGATACAGGAGACTAACCTAGAACTTTCCACTGTAGCAGAACTTCAGCTGAACTTTCCACTGTAGCAGAACTTCAGCTGTGTTTTGGTGTGCTCAGAACAGCAGAACTTCAGCTGAACTTTCCACTGTAGCAGAACTTCAGCTGTGTTTTGGTGTGCTCAGAACAGGTAAGGAATTTGTTAGACTGGTGTTGCTATTGTCTGATTGCTAATGAGCATAGGGCCATTAAGGTGTTAATTTTGTTGTTGTAGGAGGGGCTTTTGTAGGAGTGTGTGTATATATAGCCGCATAGTATTAGCTTGCCTAATTGTAGCTTGCATCATTCTCAAAGTGCAGCATTTCTAAGTGCACTAGAGATATACAGGATACAGGAGACTAACCTAGAACTTTCCACTGTAGTAGAACTTCAGCTGAACTTTCCACTGTAGCAGAACTTCAGCTGTGTTTTGGTGTGCTCAGAACAGGTAAGGAATTTGTTAGACTGGTGTTGCTATTGTCTGATTGCTAATGAGCATAGGGCCATTAAGGTGTTAATTTTGTTGTTGTAGGAGGGGCTTTTGTAGGAGTGTGTGTATATATAGCCGCATAGTATTAGCTTGCCTAATTGTAGCTTGCATCATTCTCAAAGTGCAGCATTTCTAAGTGCACTAGAGATATACAGGATACAGGAGACTAACCTAGAACTTTCCACTGTAGCAGAACTTCAGCTGAACTTTCCACTGTAGCAGAACTTCAGCTGTGTTTTGGTGTGCTCAGAACAGGTAAGGAATTTGTTAGACTGGTGTTGCTATTGTCTGATTGCTAATGAGCATAGGGCCATTAAGGTGTTAATTTTGTTGTTGTAGGAGGGGCTTTTGTAGGAGTGTGTGTATATATAGCCGCATAGTATTAGCTTGCCTAATTGTAGCTTGCATCATTCTCAAAGTGCAGCATTTCTAAGTGCACTAGAGATATACAGGAGATACTCAGGAGGTAATCTGGAGGTGAGTACAATCTAATAAGTTTTGTTTAACATATTTTCTTGGATTAAAATGGCAGACCTGATTCAGTGCAGGAATTGTTGTGCTTTTATTTCATGTTTCACTCTTTCGCAGGTTTGGATGCTGTCTGATCTGCAGACAGTTCTCCATAATGCAGCAGGAAATTGCATTTTTGAAATCTGAGATTTGTAAAGTAACTGTTAGACAAACTCAGGCTTGGCAGGTTGCAATGCCACTGCCACAAAGGCCCCCAGAAATGGAAGATGGGTTACTGTAGGTTCTGGTAGACTTAGAGCTGTTGATAGAAGACATGTCTCACAGTCGGTGGCTCTCTGTAATTCATTTGCAGCACTTTCAGAATGCAAGAGCAACATGGAGGATGGCCCAGGCACAGTGGGTGAGGAACAATCATCTCCTATGCCTAAGGTATGCAAGACTACTGACAAAGACAAAAAGGATATAGTGAGTACTAATAGTAAGCAGCTATTGGTGGGCGATTCTATCCTAAGAGGTGTGAAGATTGAAGAACAGGGTTTTGTGAGATGTCTCCCTGGTGCTACTGCTAGCAGGGACAGACGACGTATCCTTAACATTATTAAGCAAGCAAAAATGGAAAAGGAGGTGGATGTTATTGTCCATCTTGGGACAAATGATCTGGCTTGCAATGAAGTTTCAAAGGTGAAGGAAGCTTTTCACACACTTGGTAATGATATACGGGAGATTGCATCGACTGTCTCATTCTCTGCAGTTCTGCCCGTGCATAACCGTCAGCAGGACAAGCAGTTGCGTATTAAGGAATTCAATGTATGGCTTGGTGAATGGTGTTTGAACCAGGGATTTGGCTTTGTGTCTCATGTTGGCTCTAGCTGGAATGGAAAAGAACTGTACAAGAAAGATGGCTTGCATCTTTCTCCCAGGGGAACGAATGTCCTCAGTGAACAGTTCAAAGTTTTTGCTAAGGAACATTTAAACTAGGAAAGGGGGGCACAAAAGAGACAATCAATGAGTTCGGCTGCCCCCCGAAAAAACAATGCCAGAAGATGCCAGGAGCTGAAAAGATAAGAAATGACAAGCTGAGAGTCTTGTCTACAAATGCTCGCAGTTTAGTGAATAAGATCAACGAACTTGAGTCTGTAATGGCATCTGAGAATATAGATTTAGTGGCTGTTACTGAGACATGGTTCAATGAGAGTAATGACTGGGATATAACAATACCTGGGTTCTCTCTATATAGGAAAGACAGAGAAGGCAAGAAAGGCGGTGGAGTGGCCCTATATGTGAAAGATAGCATAAAATCTAATCTAATACAAGTCAGCGAAACCAATTTAGAGTCAGTTTGGGTTACGTTGCAGCTTGGTAATCATAAGGTAACTCGTGTAGGTGTCATATACAGACCACCAAGCCAAGTCAAAGAATTGGATGATCTACTAGTCGAGGAAATGGCTAAAATGACATTGAAAGGGGAAGTTGTCATAATGGGAGACTTTAATCTTCCTGATATAAACTGGAAAACCAAAATAGCTAGTTCTGCCAGGAGTACAGACATTCTAAATTCCCTACTGGGATTATCTCTACAGCAAGTAGTTGAGGAGCCAACCCGGAAGGAGGCGATTTTAGATTTGGTATTCACAAATGGCAATTTGGTATCTGATATCACTGTAGGGGAAAGCTTAGGATCCAGTGATCACCAGTCAGTGTGGTTTACTATAAGTACAGTGACTGAGTCACTCCACACAAAAACAAAAGTTTTAGATTTTCGGAAAACAGACTTTTCTAAAATGAGATCAGTGGTATACGAGTCCCTATCAGACTGGAACAATTTCAATGGAGTCCAAGAGAAATGGGACTACTTCAAAGTGGCACTATTGAAGGCAACAGAAAAGTGCATTAGGCTCGTCAGTAAAAGCAAAAAGGAAGAGACCACTGTGGTACTCAGCAGAAGTGGCCAAAATTATTAAAAACAAAAAGATGGCATTTAGTAAGTATAAAAACACCCAAAACGAGGATGACCGGGAAATCTATAAGATGAGGCAGAGAGAGGCCAAGCAAGTTATAAGAGCTTCTAAAGCTCAAGCAGAAGAGAAATTAGCTCAGTCAGTGAAAAAAGGTGATAAGACATTCTTCAGATACATAAATGAAAAAAGGAAATTAAAAAAGGAATTACCAAATTAAAAACAAAAGAAGGAAGGTATATGGAAGAGGATAAAGAACTAGCTGACTGCCTCAATGAATACTTCTGTTCAGTTTTTACAAAGGAAAATGAAGGAGAAGGACCTCAGTTAGGGAGGAAGACTCATGAATCCTTTGATGCATGTGTCTTTACAGAGGAAGAGGTTCTAAGTCAGCTGTCTAAAATTAATACAAATAAATCACAGGGGCCTGATGGGATACACCCAAAGCTATTAAAAGAGCTTAGAGGTGTACTAGCAGAACCATTAACAGATTTATTTAACCAATCACTGGTAACAGGTGTCATCCCAGAAGACTGGAAATTAGCAAACGTTGTGCCAATTCACAAGAAAGGTAGTAGAGAGGAATCGGGCAACTATAGGCCGGTAAGCCTGACATCAATAGTGGGGAAATTAATGGAAACCATACTCAAGGAGAGGATTGTGGAACATCTAAAAACTCATGGGTTGATTGATGAAAAACAGCATGGGTTTACTTCAGGGAGATCATGTCAAACTAATCTTATTGACTTTTTTGATTGGGTGACTAAAATAATAGATGGCGGAGGTGCAGTAGACATCGCTTATCTGGACTTTAGTAAGGCTTTTGATACTGTCCCACATAGAAGGCTTATCAATAAACTACAGTGTTTGAACTTGGGCTCACATATTGTTGAATGGATTAGGCAGTGGCTGAAGGACAGAAAACAGAGGGTTGTAGTCAATGGAGTATATTCAGACCATGGTATTGTTACCAGTGGGGTACCTCAGGGATCTGTTCTGGGACCTATATTGTTTAATATCTTTATCAGCGAAATTGCAGAAGGCCTCAATGGTAAGGTGTGTCTTTTTGCTGATGACACAAAGATTTGTAACAGGGTTGATGTTCCTGGAGGGATACACCAAATGGAAAAGGATTTGGGAAAACTAGAGGAATGGTCAAAAATATGGCAACTAAAATTTAATGTTGATAAGTGCAAGATAATGCACCTGGGGCGTAAAAACCCAAGAGCAGAATATAAAATCAGTGATACAGTACTAACCTCAGTATCTGAGGAAAGGGATTTAGGGGTCATTATATCAGACGACCTAAAGGTGGGCAGACAATGTCATAGAGCAGCAGGTAATGCCAGCAGAATGCTTGGGTGTATAGGGAGAGGCATTACCAGTAGAAAGAGGGAGGTGCTCGTGCCGCTCTACAGAGCACTAGTGAGACCTCATTTGGAGTATTGTGTGCAGTACTGGAGACCATATCTGCAGAAGGATATTGAAACTTTGGAGAGAGTTCAGAGAAGAGCTACTAAACTAGTACATGGATTGCAGGACAAAACTTACCAGGAAAGGTTAAACGACCTTAACATGTATAGCTTGGAAGTAAGAAGAGACAGAGGGGATATGATAGAAACTTTTAAATACATAAAGGGAATCATCACGGTAAAAGAGGAGAGAATATTTAAAAGAAGAAAAACTGCTACAAGAGGACATAGTTTTAAATTAGAGGGGCAAAGGTTTAAAGGTAATATCAGGAAGAATTACTTTACTGAGAGAGTAGTGGACGCATGGAATAGCCTTCCTGCAGAAGTGGTAGCTGCAAATACAGTGAAGGAGTTTAAGCATGCATGGGATAGGCATAAGGCCATCCTTCATATAAGATAGGGCCTGGGGCTATTCATAGTATTCAGTCTATTGGGCAGACTAGATGGGCCAAATGGTTCTTATCTGCCGACACATTCTATGTTTCTATGACCTGAGGTGTAATGAAAAATATTTTTCATATTGTCCTCCTCTAAAACCTACGTGTGTCTTATAGGGTGAAACGTTGTGGAGTGAAAGATGTAGTGCCGAGGATTGAGAAAGGTATGTTCAGATGGTTAGGAATACCCTTATTAAGATAATAACAATGTACCTTCCTATATAGTTTACGTTTAAAAAATTTGGCTCTCAGAAAAAATTTAAATCGCTGTTTTGTTGATATTCGGCTCAGTTGACTAATAAGTTTGCCCACCACTGGCCTAGACCATGTGAGGTTACGTTCATCGGTCACTTGGCAGAAGCACAGCTCAGCTCTATTGAGGTGAATGAGACTGACAAGCCAGAAAAAAATTTTGTGGACAGATGAGACTTTTTAGTTTAAATGAAAAGCATTATGTTTGGAGAAAGGAAAACACTGTATTTCAGCATTAAAACCTCATGAAACATGGTGATGGTATCATGGTCCGGGCCAGTTTTGCTGCATCTCTACCAGGATGGCTTGCCATCATTAATGGAATAATTAATTCTGAAGTATACCAGCAAATTCTAAAGAAAATGGTAGGACCTCTGTCCATCAGCTTTCTCTACAAAGAGAATGTGGGTCATGCAGCAAGACAACTACCCTAAGCACACAAGTCGTTCTACCAAAGAATGGTTAAAGATGAATAAAGGTAACGTTTTGGAATGGACAATTCAAAGATCTGACCCTAATCCAGTAGAAATGTTGAGGAAGGACAAGAAGTGAGCATGTTATGGGAGGAAACCCACCAAATATCAGAGTTGAAGCTGTTTTGTACAGGGGATTTGGCTAAAATTCCACTGATGTGCAGGACTAATCAACAGGTAGTAGAAATGTTAAGTTGCAGTTATTGCTGCACAATGGGGGAAGAGCTCACACCCGATACTGAAAGCAAAGGTTCACATACTTCTGCTGCTCATAGACATGTGATATTGGCTAATTGTCCTCAATAAATAATTGACCAAGTGTAATATTTTTCACTCATTTGTTTGATTTGGTTGCCTTTATCTAGTCTTAGGTGTGAAAATGTAATGTCATTTTTGATAAAATGTATGCATACATATAGAAAATTCTAAAGGGTTCACAACCTTTCAAGCACCATTGCAAATTCTCACAACAAAGTGTGCCTGTGTACGTTGTGGCCTTGGGATCTGCACATGGATTATCGCCAAGTGCCATGTGGCACCTATGCATGTAACTTGAAACCATGGCAAATACACCTGTGCATTTACCTCAGATCAGCCTTAAAGAGGTTGTCCAGTTTACGACACTGATGACCCCTCATCAGAATAGGTCATAAGTATCAGATTGAAAAGGGTCTGACTCCTGGCACCCCTGCCAATCAGCAGCTTTATGCACTGCAGGTTTTTTCACTGTTTACCTGCTTGCCTTCAATCACAGCTTCCTCCGCCCCTTTCACTTGAATGGAAAGGAGCAGTTGTTGGTACACAGTAGGATGTATTGTGGAGATAATGGAAAGAATACATTCTACTAATACTCAACAAATCTACAAGGTCAATGTTCTACAGCCAAGGAAAATAGGTATAAAAACAACAAAATGAATATAAAACTACAAAAAATTAACTACATTATTAAATAAAAAAGTTAAAGGGATTATCCCATTTCCTCTTTTCAGCTTCTTCGCAGCGCACTACTTTCTGCCTGTTCTGGGTGTGGTACTACAAATCCACCAAAGCCAGGAAAAGCAAGTGGACAACACGCAAGCGCGGCCACCGCTGCAGTATAGCTCAACTACAAGCAGTAAACATTGAAAAAGGGCAGGCAAGGAGAAAACGAAGAGACAATTTTAGTAATTACAAGCATTTTGAAAGTGGTTTATTTCACAGCGATACACAAGTTGAAAGGTAACTGCTGTGATGGGAATACCTCTGTAAGGTTCTGAAATGTTCTTCACACTTGAATAGATGAGAAAAAGAATAAACAGCAGATGGCACATTCAGATTCAGGTGACGCTTTGAAAAATGGAGAATATTTTTCAAGGGGCAACCCCATTATGTTTGTTCCTTGCACAGATTATGTTGACTTTCGTTCTTTGACATGTAATTTGACAAGTGGGCCCAATTTTTTTAAATTAATGGTAATGTCTGTAAAGCGCCGTGGAATATGTCAGCACTATATAAGCGAGTATAATAATAATTATAATAATAATAAGTCTGCATTTGCTGGTATTGTTCATTGGACGCAACCACATCAGGAGCAAATTTCCAAGTGCATTTGGTTCTCCTGGGATTTGTCCAGCTCTGCTAAAGCTGGAATCCCTCACACATTTCATTACATTTATTGTGACATTTTTCATAGTATTTCCACAGTATCTTTTTAAGGTAAACAATTTGCCCAGATGTTACCTTTTTCTTAACTTATATATGCTCTGTATATGGCGTTTTCTGGTGTTTTTCCCTAAGCTTCTGTATAGGACTTGAAAATGGCAGAAAAAAACAAAATCACATTTACATTTCAAAATAAAAAGTCACCAAAAACATGCACAAAATGCCATGAAAAACACTTGAAATTAATTGCGTTTTTTTAATGTTTGTGAAGGAACCCTTACAGTTTATGCATGTTGATATTTTTCTTATCAGAAGCATCAGCGTACAAGCAATAAATACCTAGGGGTTACAGGAAAGCAATCAATAATTACGTTGTAAATCGCTCCCTAAACAAACTATGGTTCTACAGGGGAACAAACAGCCCACTGAGTTTTGTGGTACCCACCCTCATAGTGCTGCTTTTCCACTGCAGTGGTGCCACTAGTTTCCAGGACATTTGCAGCTCATAAATAGGGGTTCTAAAAGCCACTGAAGTCCTTGGCCTGTTTATAGTCAGGGGACACCTTCAGCAAAAACGGATTACGAAAATCTGAAAAGGAAGAAGTTACACACTTGCACTCCCACTCCACTACTGCATCTGTTCAAGCATGCACGCCCGAACAAGTGCCCGCTGCTGGATGCCTGCCCGGCCTACTGTCCTGGCCGTGTGGGAGGTAATACTATAAAGATTGAAAGAAGAAACCTGCACTAAATGGTGCACGGTTTCTGGCATTCGCGCTGGTGAGTGGCTAACCTGGATTTGTAGAAAATCTACAAATCCAGGTTAGCCACTCACCAGCGCGAATGCCAGAAACCGTGCACCATTTAGTGCAGGTTTCTTCTTTCAATTTTTATAGAAAATCTGAAAACCCTACATACCATGTAGAGCCATTACCTTGTTAGTCAAGCAAAGAATTTCACTGGTGACCATTGATCAGTTGGAATAACAAACCATCTAAATCAGTCTTCTAGTGTGAGGTTTCTGCAGACAGTTGCCCAAGACCCAGCTTTGTAGACAAATATGAATATACCGTATTTTTCACTTTATAACATGCACCTGAAGAGAAGAGATTTTAGAGGAGGAAAATAGGAAAAAAATATTTTTAATCAGAGCCCGATATCAGACCTCATATATCAAAACCCCCATCAGACCTCAGAGCAGACCCCCACTAGAGCTAAAAGTCTTCCCCCAGCCCAGTGGCGCAACTAGAAATGACTGGCCCCACAGCAAATTTTTGAATGGTGCCCCCCCCCCCAGTAAGTTTTTCACAACCCCTTCCCCTTTCATGCTGCCCCCTTTCCTGTGGCTAGTAAAGATCGGTCTCTCAGACCAGGCCCGGCAGCTGTTCCATTCGTTTTCTACACTGTCTATACTGCCACTGTATATAATTTCATTGTGTAATACTGTTGAGGGGCCCTGACAAAATCTTTTAGTACTTCTCCTCCTCTTGGATGGGCCCCTTCTGGGTCAGGGCCCCAAAGCAGCCGCTTCCCCTATAGTTACGCCCCTGTCCCAGCCAATACTGCACTGTGACCTGCATAAATGCAGAGTCAGGTCATAGTACGTTCCGACGCTGTAAGCAGCAGGGACAGTGCAGCGCCCCCCAGGGGAAGAGCAGGGAGCAGTGAGGATATCAAGAACTAGCAGCGCTTCACTCACCCTCCTGCATACTAATGAGCGCTTCTATTATTTTCCCTATAAGACGCACTGCCATTTTCCCCCTTACTTTTGAGGGGAAAGAGCATGCCTTATAAAACCAAAAATACAGTAAGTTGAGAGTAATAAATACTTTTTACTTAATTTAAGACACTTTAATGAAATGGCACAAATTGCGCTAAAGTTCTAAGCAGGTGGCACTAGAAACATTAGAGACCTGTAAATGGTGCAGGTCTAATAATCATCATGCTTCCGACTCCTCTCATGTGTGAATACTGATGATGAAGCCATCTAAAAAGTCTCTAAAATACATCAAATTTATTACAGAACATTAATCCATCTTTTTGGCATGTTTTGCTAAATAGATTTTATCTCTTGTGCGTCCTTACCCTTTAGTAAGATTAATAATTAAAATAGTATCAGAAGGGGTAAAACAAAAATCAACCCTAAAAGGCCTCACGTGGTCATGGACTGAAATTTAATGGCGTTGGCGCTTTCCACGATAATGAATCAGCATGTAATAGGTTAAATAATCACCAAGGTAGCAATTCAACTTGCTCAAAATGCAAAGATTTTCTATCACAGTAAGAGAGTTATGTTCGGTTCCTGCTGCAGAAGCACTAAAATGTGGCTGAGCTTCATGCATGTCTGTGCTGATGAGATACAGAGGAAGAATAAGGACCAGAACTGATTGAGAGCTCAGCAACAGTGTATTGCAGACATGGACAAATCACAGCAGACTTCATGATTTGGTCTAAACACTTCAGAGGGCAGAATAGAAATGAAATACTCAGTCTGCTCACGGTTAATGAAAAAGACTGCTATAACGAGTGCCAAGTCACCAACTAGAGAAAACACCATTAAACCACCACAAGCCATCAACACTGACGTCTAACTACTATGCATGCTAAGCCACTGAGACTTCAGCGAACTACATCAGATCTCAAGTGCTATATAAGCTCGACACAGGCCGGCCTGCAAGTCAATCTAACAGTCCTGGTGTGGGTGAGGAGCGCTTTTAGGCCTAATTCACACGTCCGCAAAATGGATCCGCATCCCATCCGCAATTTTGCGGAAGGGTTGCAGACCCATTCATTTCAAAGGGGCAGGAATGGATGTGGACAGCACATTATGTGATGTCCGCATCCGTGTTTCCGTAAAAAAATAGAACATGTCCTATGCTTGTCCGCAATTGCGGACAAGAAAAGGCATTCTCTATATAGTGCCAGCAATGTGCGGTCCGCAAAATGCGGAATGCACATTGCAGCCGTCCGTGTTTTGCGGATACGCGTTTCCCTGTTTCCGCAAAACACACTACGGACGTGTGAATTAGGCCTTGGGGTGGCTGCACATTATGCGGATTACACATGCTTTGTAATACAGTAATATAGTACCAGCAAAGTGTATGAAATTAGACTAACCTCATGTACGCGTTACCTTTTTCTTAGGTGCGGAAATTGACCTGCTATGCAGCTTTTGAAATCTTCAGCATGTCAATTGTTCTTACGTTTTTCTTGTTCCGATTTCCCCCTTTTTCAATGGAAGGGTGAGATCTGGGGAAAATCCGCATCAAATCCGTACCAGAAACCGCATTAAAAAAAGACAGAATAAAACGAGTTACCCGTAGCAACCAATCAGATTCCAGATTGGTTGCTATGGGCAACTAAGCCAATTCTACTTTACACCAGTACTTCTGACATCTTTGATATTATTACTATCTTTGATATATATATACTATTACTATAGCCAGGCCCACTTTATGCTACTTTCACACTAGCGACAGGATGGATCCGACAGGCTGTTCACCCGACAGAACAGCCTGTCGGATCTCTCCTGCCGCTAGTGAACGTGTGCCCCCGGACTACCGCTCCGGTCCCATTAACTATAATGAGGGCAGGGCGGAGTTCCGGCGCAGGCACGGCGAGAGGCTGCCGGAATAAAACTATGACATATCCGACATTTATTCTGGCAGCCTCTCGCCGTGCCTCCGCCAGAACTCCACCCCGCCACCGTTATAGTCAATAGGGCCAAAGCGGTAGTCTGGGGGCACACTTCACTAGCGGCAGGACGGATCCGACAGGCTGTTCAGTGACTTCCCTCGGGTGAACAGCCTGTCGCATCCGTCCTGCCGCTAGTGTGAAACTAGCCTTAGATGGCACTTTTACCATCTGTATTGTGGTCAGTCAATAAAAACGTTCATTGACGTAAGTAGGAAATAATCCAAAAATGTTGCAAACCAGGAGTAAATTTACCAGAACAAATGCAAATCTAATTTTAGCCTTTTATCTTGCTCCAATACTAATAAACTTACATCTTGGTGTAGGCCCAATGGAAGAAGATGCACAGCTAATGCTATGTTGACACAGACAAAATCTGCAGATGCAAGATTTCCATGACAACACTGAATAAAAAAATAAAAAAATCTGAAAAAGGACAAGTGGTCATAAAATGATTCAGTAGTGTAGCCTACAGCTTTTTGTTGTAACTTCATTCAATCAAATCTCAGCATAGGGAGGACATGTATTTTGGCGATCACTTTTTAGTGCACATGAATGGGGTCTTGTTCTGAAAGGTTTACTATAATATTAGTTATTTTTGTGTTTATGGGAAAGGCTGCGGGGGTATGAAGTTTTAGGCCCCTTTCACACGGGCGAGTTTTCCGCGCGGGTGCAATGCGTGAGGAGGACACATTGCACCCGCACTGAATCCGGACCCATTCATTTCTATGGGGCTGTGCACATGAGCGGTGATTTTCACACATCACTTCTGCGTTGCATGAAGATCGCAGCATGCTCTATATTGTGCGTTTTTCACGCAACGCAGGCCCCATAGAAGTGAATGGGGCTGCGGGAAAATCGCAATCATCCGCAAGCAAGTGCGGATGCAGTGAGATTTTCCCGCATGGTTGCTTAGCAACGGGACCAGATCTTTATTATTTTCCCTTATAAGATGGTTATAAGGGGAAATAATAGCATTCTTAATAAAAAATGCATAGTAAAATGAAGAGGAAGGGGTTAAAAATAATAAAAGTTAACTTACCTTAGCTACTTGATCGCGTAGTCGCGATCTGTCCTCTCTTTCCCAGCATCAGCTAAGAACTAAAGGACCTGTGATGACATCACATCACATGGTCCAATCACATGGTCCATCACCATGGTAAGATGGACCATGTGATTGGACCATGTGATGTGACGTCCTCACAGGTCTTGTAGATCTTAGCTGATGCAGGGAAAGAGAGGACAGATCGCAACTACGCGATCAAGTGGCTAAGGTAAGTTAATTTTTATTATTTTTAACCCCTTCCTCTTCATTTTACTAAGCATTCTTTATTAAGAATGCTATTATTTTCCCTTATAACCATGTTATAAGGTAAAATAATAAATTCTCCAGAATACTCAACCCAAAACCGGACTTCAGTGATGAAGTCCGGCTTCGGGTCTTAGTACCAAACATGGCGATTTTTTTCACGCACGTGCAAAACGCATTACAAACGTTTGCACCCGCGCAGAGAAATCGCGCATATTCCCACAACGTACCCGCCTCAAACATGACGTCCATGTGAAAGAGGCCTAAGGGTGCGCAAAGATGATAGAGTGTTTCCGTTGACTGTGTAGACAACTTTAATCAGAGACTGCACTGCTCTACAAATAAGGTAAAATTATTTCTGAAAGAGCATAAAGAAAGAATACAAGAGAATTCATAACTGTAGCATTAGATCGTAAACTTTTATAACATTGGTCAATGTACACCATTTACGATGCACTTCACAGCAGTGTGTACTTTATGTTACCCTAGGCTAGGGTATGTGGACCTAATTTAGAAGTTTTTCTAAATGTAATGTATTTTTATTGATATTTTTCTAATTATTTTTAGTATAGAGAACCTGTCAATGTGGTAGGCACCTGCAAGTTAATGCTCCTGTCCCCTATAAGCACTATTACACATTTTGCAGATAGGTTCTAACGAATCTGTCCTATAATATGAGTTACTTTGAAACAAAGGGGAGGATTTATCAAAACTGGTGTAAAGTAGCCCTGGCTTAGTTGCCCATAGCAATTCATCAGCTTCCACCTTTCATTTTCCAAAGGAGCTCTGAGAAATGTAAGGTTGAATCTGATTGGTTGATGTGGGAAACTAAGCCAGAGTTCCTTTGCAGTAGTTTTGATAAATCTCCCCCAAGGTCTATAGTTTTTGAGCAGTCTAGTTACTCATGGGTTTCTGACTGACCTTTCGGAACTGCTAATAGATCATTGACAGGTGCCTAAAAGGGGGTGTCTGAGTTTTTTTTTACTTATTTTACCAAAAGTAGATTGGGGACCTGGTAAAAAATTTAAAATACCTTCCCTTCCTAGCCCACTCTGACCGCTCTGTCGTCTCTCCATGGTGCAGTCAGCGACTTAAGGTTTGCTTGCAGCAATACCGCCATAGCCGATCACTGTGATTGGCTGCAGCTCTGAATACAATGTCACTGCTGAAGCCGTACAATAAGGGTCCATTCACACATCCGTATGAATAATCCGGATCCGTCCTGCAATTGTGCGGAACGGGTGCAGACCCATTCACTTTCAATGGGGCCGGAACGGATGCGCAAAGCACACTATGTGCTGTCCGCATCCGCATTTCCGGATCAGCATTTCCGGATCTGCAACTGCGGAAAAGAAAAGGCATTTTCTATTATAGTGCTGGCGATGTGCGGTCCGTGAAATGTGGAACGCACATTGCAGGTGTCCGAGTTTTGCGGATCCGCAATTTGCGGACCGAAAAAAAAACACCTACAGACATGTGAATGGACCCTAAGCCTACATGCACACGAACGTTTGTGTTTTGCGGCCCGCAAACTGCAGATCTGCCAAAAAAAACGGATGACATCCGTATGGCATCCTTTTTTGGGGGGCATCCATTGTAACAATGCCTATCCTTGTCTGCAAAACGGACAAGAATAGGACATGTTCTATTTTTTTTGCGGGCCCACGGAACGGAGCAATGGATGTGGACAGCACACGGAGTGCTGTCCGCATCTTTTGCGGCCCCATTGAAGTGAATGGGTCTGCACCAGAGCCGCAAAAAATGCAGCTCGGATGCGGAACCAAACAACGTTCGTGTGCATGTAGGCTAAGGTCTTTTTTCGTTTACGTTCCATTTTTTGCGTTCCGTATACGGTCTGTTTACGGAACCATTTATTTCAATGGATCCGCAAAAAAAACTAAACGTACTCCGTATGCCTTTCGTTTCCATATTTCCGTTCAAAGATAGAACATGTTCTATTATTGTCCGCATAACAGACAAGGATAGGCCTGTTCTGTCAGGGGCCAGCTGTTCCGTTGTGCAAAAAACTGAATGTACACGGACGTTATCTGTATTTTTTGCGAATCCGTTTTTTGAGGACAGCAAAATACTGAAAAAGCCATACGGTCATGTAAAAAGAGGCCTAAGGCTGTTGTCCAGGAACATGACAGTGAGGGCACTTGATCAGAGCAGGCACAGAAAGCGGAGGTATGTTTTTGTTATATATTATTTTAACATCACTTTGGTAAAATAAATGAAAGAAAAAAAAATGGCCTAGATATTTAGGTTTCCTAGACAACTTGTCATTCTTGAAGATGAGATCATAAGCTATAACTACATATTGACAACCTGGACTTCTGTGATCTGGTCTTCTGTTAAATGCAAATGTGTTGTCTGAGACAAACAATTTACCAATGTTATCTATGACTGTATCTGACAATCACCCAAAAAGTCCAACATGTCAGATCAGATTTTTTACAGAACTTTCTTGTGGTCAGTGTCACAGACACATAAGTAGAGCTAAAATGGGTCATCACTAGGGTATGGCCAGCTTCAGGCCCCTTTCACATCAGCGTTTTTGCTTTCCGTCCTAGAGTTCCGTCCTCGGGGGTTTTGGAACGGAAAGATACTGATCAGGATTATCCTAATGCATTCTGAATGGAGAGAAATCCGTTCAGGATGCATCAGGATGTCTTCCGTTCAGTATGTGAACGTTTTTTGGACGTTGACAAAAGCGCAGCATGCTGCGGATTTGTCTCCGTCCAAAAATCCGGAAGACATGCAGTAACGCCGGATCCGGAATTAATGCCCATTAAAGTGCATTAATCCGGATCCGGCCTTAAGCTAAACGTCGTTTCGGCGCATCGCTGGATCCGACGTTTAACTTTTTCTCAATGGTTACCATGGCAGCCAGGACGCTAAAGTCCTGGTTGCCATGGTAAAATGTAGTGGGGAGCGGGGGAGCAGTATACTTACCATCCGTGCGGCTCCCGGGGCGCTCCAGAGTGACGTCAGGGCGCCCCACACGCATGGATCACGTGATCGCATGGACCACGTGATCCATGCGCATAGAGCGCTCTGACGTCATTCTGGAGTGCCCCGGGAGCCGCACGGATGGTAAGTATACAGCCCCCCCGCTCCCCGCTCCTACTATGGCAACCAGGACTTTAATAGCGTCCTGGCTGCCATAGTAACCTCAAAGCATTTTGAAGACTGATCAGGATCCTGATCAGTCTTCTAATGCTTTCAGGCGCCTTGCGTTCTGACGGATCCGGCAGGACGGAAGTGCCCGCCGGATCCTCAGAACGCAAGTGTGAAAGAGGCCTTAGTTCAACTATGTGCATAAGAGCATCTCCTTCCTTCCTCTTCTGAACAGATTCTTCAGTGATACCGCAGTACAGGGGTTGTCCAGGATTAGGAAAACATGGCTGCTTCTTACCATAAATATGGACACTTGTCCGCACGACAGCTCATCCCCATACACTTCAATGGAGCTCAGCTACAACATCAAGCAGAACCTGAGGACAGGTGTGCTGCCGAGTCTGGAAGAAAGCAGTTCTGGTTTTCTAATCCTGTAAGCTGCAAGCATGCTGTGACTTCTTCTTAGAAATATATGTGAATAATAGATAATGAAAAAGCATTTTTCTGAAATGATATGAAAGCCGAAATACTTTTCAAACGGCAAGCAACTTGCATAAGGGCCAGTTCACACAGTTTTTTGGCACATTTCTGCCTCAAAATCAGTTCCAAAGCGCCTTAAAACAGTCAGTCATTCATTGCAATAGGAAGCAGCACTTGCCTTTTTCACGTGAAAAAAAGAAGCAGCATACCCTATCTAGGGGAGAAATCCGCACTGAATATCCCATTGAAATGAATGGTAACCGTCAAAAAACTGCTCCGTACGTGTCCGAGTGGTTTTTTGCATGGTTTTTGGCATGAATCTGTGCCAAAAACCACAAGCTGAAGGACTATACTGAAGTAACAACCATTGGTTAAAAAATGAAACACATCAAAATTGAGGCATAAAACGCACAAAAACAGGCAAAAAAAAATTGTTAAAAAAATCATGCATTTCACATTTTTTGCATTTTCAAATTAAAAAAACAAAAAAACACTTATTTGTTCAATATCCCCGACAGTCCAGAAGCAATAACGTCATATACACATCATTCAGTGCTCACTCGAAGCCGGTCAAGCCTTAGCAGGCACACATCTCTGTAGGCAGTGACTGAGAACAGCGGTCACATGAGTAACGTGCATTACATCACCACTGCAGACTGGTGGGGAGCACTCGAGTGGTTTTGGTGTTTTTTTGTTTATTTTTTTATTTTTTGATTATATACCATTTCATAATATTATGCAAGTTCATTAAAATCTCAGACAAGCTCTTTAATGGATGCACACTGCACAAATAGCCAGGAATATACCCAAGAAATCAGGACAATATTCCATCTGCGTACAGTCATACAACAGTTCACTGACAGTTAACAAACAAAAAGTGACAGAATAAGTTCTGCATGAGATCCTTCGTCGTTGAAGTGTCTTTAATGACTGATTCCTATAGCAAAAACACAAAATCTATTCTGATGGAAATATCAACTCACCTCTGTGGCATTACCAGACAAAATCAGATGCATGTAAGTTCATACTAGAACATAAAAAACAAAAAAGGCCAGCTCCAAATGCTAGCTAGAAGTCTATGGGACGTGATTTCCCAGACTGGACTCATGCGCACGGCAACGTCCGTGCGGCAGCCGGGACGGATCGAGACTCATTCAACTTGAATGGGTTCGTAATCTGTCCGTAAAGCAAAAAAATAGAACATGTTCTATTTTTTTGCGGTGCGGAGGCACGGACACAAACACCATGGAAGCACTCCGTAGTGCTTCTGTGGGGTTCCATGTCTCCATTCCGCAGCTCCGGATTGCGGACCCATTGGATCCGCATCTGTGATGGGGGAGCATATTGCGGACCCGCTGTATGCGGGCTGCAATATGGCAATGGCCGAGCAACAGCCGTGTGCATGAGGCCTTCTCCTGTGACAGAACCATGCGGCATTATAATGATACACTATTAGTGTTGAGCGAACTTGTATTTTAAGATTGGCGTCCAAAGTTTGGGTTCGGGTTATCGTAGCATCCCATTATGGATTCCGCTACCACGGACCATAACGGCATTTGGAATCCATAAGGGGATTCTTCAATGAAGCCGAACCTTGGACAACACTAAGGACCTGGCCCCATTCTCTGTACAGTCTTGGCCCCTTTCTCTGTACAGTCTTGAGATTCTCTAGTACCAGGCTGTGTTTATACTGTTACCCGTCAATCAACTCAGGTGACGGCTCCTTATATCTGATCTCCTGCTCTCACAGACACTTATCGTAGCTCAATTCTTATCTTCCTGATAAGAATATTGCTTAAATCAGCATTTATTAGCTGTTAGTAGTTCAGAGATAAGGGATATACATAGCCGGCAAATAACGGCTTAAAGTGAAAGTAATATGCTGACAGCTAAACAAAGAGCTTTATGACAATAAATATTGAAAATTTTTAACAAAAACAAATGGAAAAATGATTGTTAGCCCAAAAAATGTAAAATGCAATCTTAAAAAAAAAAAATTGCCCCTGTAAGTTTTCATAGTCTTTAATGTGCACTTGGAAGGAATATACTGTTGTGTGAGTCAAGTGGTACAGTGCGCGCATATCGCAATACTGAAGCATTGTTTGTTGGAAATATTTTACATTAGTTTACCTATCTTTTGATAAGTCAAATCAAATGAAGCTGAGCAAGGCCAACAGGAGCTGAAGGACGGGAACTTTCTAGAGATCAGTGAAATGTTACCTTAGTTGATAGTTCTGTAAGGGTGCCTTCCCATGCCGCAGATTTTCTTGGCAGATAATGTCTGCGACTGAAAACTATTTCCATTTACCTGAAATCCATGTGATTGCCACCAAAAGGAAATGATTTTCAGTTGCAGAAATTTCTGTAGCATGTGAAGGCCTGGCAAGCTGTCCAACTACTAGATTTCTAATCACTTAATGCTCATGCACACAAATCTGTACCAGCCAAGCCCGTATTGTGGCCCGCAATATACGGGCACTGGCCATGTGCGCACCGTTTCAAGCACGCGGCCATTTCAAGTGACTGAGTCCGCAATCTAGAAGGATAAGGAGCGGAGGCATGGAGCAAAAGGCTATAGAATCACTAAGGAGTGCTTCCGTAGTTGAATGGGTCTGCCTTCATCAGCGTCAGCCATTCAGATGGTGCACATGCATTTGTGGTACATAATGCAGGGCACAGGCAGCACACGTTCATGTGCATGAGCCCTTAAAGGGTAACTGTCAATTTTTTTAAATTTTTTTTTTGCTAGTTTATTAGAGCTAGGCATGTATACCTGAGTTAGTCTGTCAATGATTGTAAAAAGATCTGTAATGACCTTATAATAACAGCTTTCATTAATGTCCTCTGTCCCTTTCCACTGCTCCCTTAAAAGACCGTTGCTAGGGCTTGTCTGTCTTCCTTTCAGTATAAACAGAAGACAGAGGGGCAGTCCTTCACACTGCATGCCTGCATTAGGCTTCAGAGTGAGGAGGCGTGTCTCTCAGTAATCCAACCTGATTGGCTGGCAGGGAGCTACTGGCTACAGCAAGTGTGTATGGGAAGTGAGGGAAAGCAGTTTTGGCCTCAGAGAACTGGCAGAGGAGCCATCTTGAGAAGGTCCTCATATTGTAAATGTTTAAACAGCCGTATCTAAGAGAAAAGCTCTAGAAAAACAGTGGTATGTGAAGAAACTAAAGATTGTTTATGCATAATGCTGCTGCAGCAGTAACATATGCTACAATTGATTTTATAATGAAAACATTACCCTTTAATGTGAATGTTACCCCAAAAGCAGAACATTTCCTGAAAAATGCCCTTCGATATCAATCTGGTAAAAATTCAATACATCATATCTGAGGTTTTTGATTTCTCCAAAGCTGTTGTGTAAGAACAAGGCCTGTGCTGAAAACTGCTGTTCTATGTTTCTTAAGAGCCAAGACATTGAGGGGTGTTGTAGGGATATGTCATGGCTTGTTGGATGCAACTCAAATTAATGACAGCTCTTACATGCCAAAACCTGCAGCAACAGCAATATTGATTTTTTGGGCTAATTTGATATTTCCATAAATTTATATGAATGGAGTTAAAGCACACAAAAGCACCTGCAGAGCACATAAAAGGAAAATATTCTCCCTAGATGTATTTTGTTCTGTCGCACAGATGTGAATCTATAATACTGTTTTTTGCTCATTCATAGAAGGGGGAATCAATGCATAATATATCGCAGATCGGTTTTAGCTGATTACAAGGAGGATGCCGTTTCTTCTGGATGATTTATTCAAATCTTTGAATGAAATATTTACGGTTACTTTTGTCACTCGCAGTGCCATTTTTACTGCTGGTGGCAAACCCTCTCCATGGCTGTCAGTGCATTGGCACCGCCAGCTGGGAAATCTAATTTAGAGAACGCAATAATATTTGAAATGCAGTAACTTTAAAAGGAAGCACCCCCTAAACTGCAGTCCTCTCAGCTTAAAGGGATTCTGTCACCTCATTTTACCCTATAGAGCTGCGGACATGCACGGCTAGATCACCGCTAGCATGTCCGCAATATGCCTGTCCCATATCTCTGTGTGCTTTTATTTTGTTTAAAAAAAATTATTTTATTGATATGTAAATTAGCTTGTGAAGGTGCCCAAGGGGCTGTACTAATCGTTATGGTGCCCAGCCACGCCCCCCTGTGAAGGAGCCCAGCACCGCCTGCATCTGCCGAATCTCCTCCTTGCTCTCAGTGAGATCGCCGTAAATCTCCCGATGCGCAATTCTGACTTAGTGTTCCTTCCCTGTGCTGGCATCAGCCTAAGGAAAGGAACTGCGTATGCGCGATCTTGCGCATCGCGAGATTTATGGCGATCTCACTGAGAGCAAGGAGGAGATTCAGCGGACTCAGGCGGTGCTGGGCTCCTTCACAGGGAGGCGTGAATGGGCACCAGAACGGTTAGTACAGCCCCTTGGGCACCTTCACAAGCGAATTTACATATCAATAAAATCATTTTATAAAACAGAATAAAAGCACACAGAACATTGGGACAGGTATATTGCGGACATGCTAGCGGCGATCTAGCCGTGCATGTCCGCAGCTCTAGCAGGGCTGTGGAGTCGGTAGATAAATTTTCCGACTCCGACTCCTCAGATTTTGAAACTTCCGACTCCGACTCCGACTCCTCGACTCCGACTCCTCTGTATTTAATATGCAAATACGAAGCTGTTCCACCAAGTTCTTCTAATCTTCTCTAGCACAGAGAGGTAGTTGAGCAGAAGCTGCTGCCTTCTCCTTTGTGTGCTGATCTTCTGCTGAAGATAGAGCAGTGGGAGGATCCAGGAAGGGGCAGGGGAAGGGGCATTTATTTTAAAACATGATTTTCCTAGTAGAATCCCATAGTCATGTTTAAAATTTAAGCTGACAATCTGAGTTTACATGTTTTATAGCCTTAGCTGAATGATAGCAGTTTTTCAAATGGTTTACAGCTTCAGTCTTGAACTATTGACTATCCATTCCCTTCACTTATACAAGTGTCTCCAGTCCTTAATCAGTTATCAGTGAGAGGCTAGGCTAACCATGGGGTCCCTGTAACAGCAGACCACAAGACAATGGAAAGTGTAAGTATTGCTGCTCCTTAAAGGGACACTGACAGGCTGATTTTCCAGTATATATATATACTGGTATTCATCAGAGAATTAGGAATAAAACTATACTAATGTTACCTCCAGTTAAGCTGTACTTGTGTTTAAAAAACATTTTAATCTGTATGCAAATTCACTATCTTTGTGCCCAATGGGGCAGCGTCTCCTGCGGCTTTGTGCCCAGCCGCGCCCGAAGTACAGCTTCCCAGCGCTGTTCCCCTCGTTATTATTCACTGCACTGGCCTTTTTTTTCAGGCTAGCCGAACGCTGAATTCCTGCGCAGGCGCACGTGTAGAGTGCTGGCAGCAGCCTCGTCTGGCTATGCTGAGGCTGTGCCAGCTTTCTCTCTTCCTCCTCGCTACCTAGTCCTGTCTAGTGCTGCCAGTACTCTACATGTGCGCCTGCCCCCTTGGGCACAAAGGTAGAGAATTAGCATATTGATTAAAACGTTTTTAAACACAAGTAAACCTCAACTGGGGGTAACAGTCGTCTAGTTGTATTCCTAATCCTCTGATGAATACCAGCAGATATATCAGCCTGTCAGTGTCCCTTTAACTGCATAGTAAAGCATATGAAAAGCATGCTTCTTCACGGTCACTTAACGTCTTTGTTTAGCGGTAACGTGACGCACTGCATGCATTGGCCTTTATTCTTACAGTAGAGAAGTAATTAATTATAACTTTATCTGAATTGGGACATTGAAACTTGCTTTTTTTTTATTCCAATTTTTTTTTATTCCAATTTAAATCTAGTAGGAGTCGGAGTCGGAGTCGGTCCATTTTTTGCCGACTCCGACTCCAGGTACCCAAAATTGCCTCCGACTCCAACTCCTCGACTCCGACTCCACAGCCCTGAGCTCTAGGGTAAAATGAGGTAAAAGAATCCCTTTAAAGCAACACCATTCCTCAAAATTTGCAACTCTTACTACAATATCATCCCTCTTCTTTGACGTTTTAATTGTAATTCAATAGATTAAAAAAATTTATATAACAGGGGTGTGGAATTCCAATCGCCCGACAAGTAGTTTGTACAGTTGTTTAGCCCTGCTGCGGGCAAGTAGCAGGGCTGAGTGGGTTGGGCAGTAATAGGAGCGGTCATATGCGAGCCGCGAGCTGACCGCTCCTAAATCTATGTCAGCCTGCCCCAGCATCGTGCATATGAGTACCAGACATACTACTTCCTGCAGGCCGCCCCCGGCTCCTCCTGGCTCCTGTATCGAAGTCTCCCCCCACCTGCCAGCACAGGAGCACACAGTAAGTCAGCACACCGTCTCCAGAGACTGAGTAATTGCAAGCCAAGATGGGAGAAGAGGAGGGAGAGACCCCATGGCTCCTTGCAGATGAGCGTTCCTCCCAGAGCCTGTCCACATCACAGCTCTCGGCCTCACCTGCAAGCATTGACTGGGGTCACATAGCATTATACTGATTTCTGATGCTATGTAACCCTTACAGTTCTGGAATGTGTTGAATAACACTGACAGCATTATGTCAGCATTATCCAATACATTCCAGAAATGTAAGGGTTACATAGCATCATAAATCAGTATAATGCTATGTGACCCCAGTCAGCGCTTGCAGGTCAGGCCAGGAGCTGCGATGTGGACAGGCTCTGGGAGGAACGCTCATCTGCAAGGGGCCTAAGAGCCAGGGTGTCAGAAATAAAGGTTGTGCTGTCTGTCTTCTGAGGCTCTGGCCCTGCCTGCAATCTGCACTGCAGGTGGCACTTGTTAAACTACAATGTCTCCCTGTTGCCCCCATACAGTATAACGTCACCTTGGGGCTGCCCCCATACAGTATGACGTCACCTTGGGGCTGCCCCCATACAGTATAATGTCTCCTTGGTGCTGCCCCCATACAGTATAACGTCACTTTGGGGCTGCCCCCATACAGTATAAAGTCTCGTTGTGGCTGCTCCCATACAGTATAACGTCTCATTGTGGCTGCCCCCATACAGTATAATGTCTCATTGTGGCTGCCCCCATACAGTATAACGTCTCCCTGTTGCCCCCATACAGTATAACGTCTCCTTGGGGCTGCCCCCATACAGTATAACGTCACTTTGGGGCTGCCCCCATACAGTATAACGTCTCGTTGTGGCTGCCCCCATACAGTATAACGTCTCGTTGTGGCTGCCCCCATACAGTATAACGTCTCGTTGTGGCTGCCCCCATACAGTATAACGTCTCCTTGTGGCCCCCCATACAGTATAACGTCTCATTGTGGCTGCCCCCATACAGTATAACGTCTCCTTGTGGCCCCCCATACAGTATAATGTATCCTTGTGGCCCCCATACAGTATAACGTCACCTTGGTGCTGCCCCCATACAGTATAACATCTCCTTGTGGCCCCCGCCCCCATACAGTATAACGTTAGTATAAGTTGAGGACAAGTAGATGGTCACGAGGGGCAAGTAGATCGAGCCCCCGCTTTAGTCCTTCGACAAGTAGTTTTTTTTTTAATTTCCACACCCCTGATATAAAGAGTAATATATAAAGGTTTTCTATGTTCTCTGTGTTTAGGAAAAGGTTTGGGCTTAGACGACCTAGTTAGATACATCCTTTTAGATATATCTGCTGTGTGTATTCGAACTGTATTACTGTAGGATGTACAGTATCCAAGCAAATATACCGTCTTGCACTAAAGAAGTTAAATCCATTTTAATGAACTCCATTCTATAGAGAAACTTACTGCTAGGGACCGAAATTAAATGGCAGACTTTAAGGGGCTATCCAATTCTTTTAAAATGTCCCCGACACGCCGGGCCCCTCATAGTGAATATACTTACCTCACTCCCCGCACCGTCGCTGCAGCTTCTACCCGTGCGCGGATGAAAACATCCGGTGTGGTGTGGCGCAGGGAGCGGGTTAAGTAACTCTGTAAAAAAGAAAAAAAATGGGGGGGGGGGGGCAGAAGAGCAGTCCAGGTCTTTGTTGGGACACAAGGTGGAACAGTAGCTAAGGTACAGCCATTGAACTTAGCTGTGTCCTTATGGGGCCAGGATTAATAACAGCTCTAAACAGCCAATGATTTAGGCAACAAATTGAAAGTAGACAATACTACTAACCACATGTCCACTGGACATATCAATGTCAGACCTTGTGGTTCCTTGGGTCAATCCATGGAAATAATTCTAAGAGCCCAACTTTCTATCTATACATAACCTTTGCACATCTACTTCTTAATGCATTGTAAACTAACTCGTTATCATTACAAATAATATAATTAATTAGGTCAACCGGGTTACTAAAAGCGTACCTACGCTTTCAGATAGTTTTCCAAAATAAGGACTTGTTCACATAAGCATTGGAGACTCTGTTCAGGACCTCCATCACAGATTCTGGCAAAAACAGTGGACAAAATCGTCCTGCATGGAGATTTCTATGGGGAGCACTAATCTGATCCTTCAGCGAGCAGACAATCCATCTTGAGATCAAGATGAATTTAGCAGAGCCTTGTGAGTGAATGCTAGTTTAGAGGGAAGGCAGGAAAGGGGCTTTATAGATGGAGAAAGAAGCAGTTCTCTCTGATAAGATATATTACAAAGTTTCTTGTATTCACCTGCAGTATTTATTTATGAAAAGTTTATTGAACGGTTGGTGACCATTTCAGATCCAGTAACATAAAAAGTAGATCCTAGTGACAACTGCTTGTCAGTCCTAAATTACGCTTGTATCTGCTGATCCTTTATGACCCATTATCATGTCTGGTGGGCCAGCCCAGACCTGAACCTTGAAGCCTTGTATGGTAAATATGTACTGCCTCCGTGTTCCCACTAGCAGTCCTGGGATTGGCATTTAGGAAGCAGTGGTATAACTAAAGAACAGGGTGTCATCATATAACTGACGGCAGGTTTTCAGTCTGGACACAGTCTGGTTTTAGTGTTAGTAACAAACACCATTTTCTGAAGAAAGATTTGGAAAAGTTTATTTCGGTTTGATTTAAATCTCAGGCCGATTATGACTTTACCCAAAACAGCTCACTGCAGGCGAGTTAGGAATTTTATGTATTGTTCTTGTGACCTTGTACTGCAGACCCATTGTGTTATATAACTAATAAACGCTTCTTTACGTTCTTAATCTAAAATCTAAGCTTTATCAAAGAAACAGCGGTCTATAGATAGTAGAAGAAGCCCTGTTGCTTAATCCTCCGGTTGCATACTTACACAGCCAATCAAAATGCCAAGCTAGCCTGTAAGTGTGTCTTATAGGCTCCCCGCTGGGGAGGATTACACAACATGTGCTTTATGTTTTTTAATGAAAACATAAGGAAACAAAAACTGCTTGGCTTTACTCTTCTTTAGAAACAGCCGCAGACCACCATAACACAGACTTCTCTACACATGCTGACAAACTAGGCACGCAAAGCATCGCACTGGAGAAAAAGGGCTCAGTTATCGTGTACTGTGGTTGGGAATATATCAGCAGAAAATTATATGTTACTTGCAATTTTCTATTATAAACATACTTTTCAGAAATAGTTGGCGCTGTCTTCTTAGCCTTTAACCCCTTTGCGACCTCCGCCATACATATAAGGCACTTTAAAGATGGCGCCCGCTCGCGTGTACAGTGGGCACCATAGCCGCTGGGTTCCTGCTGTTTAACCCCTCAGATCCTGAGGTAATCAGAGCGGTAATCGGTATGTATGTGTGTATATATATAGTGGATATAAAAAGTCTACACACCCCTGTTAAAATGTCAGGTTTCTGTGCTGTAAAAAAAATTAGACAATAAAAGGTAAATCATTTCAGAACTTTTTCCACCTTTAATGTGACCTATAAACTGTACAACTCAATTGAAAAACAAACTGGAATCTTTTGGGTCGAGGGAAGAAAAAATATCAAAATAAACTAATATGGTTGCATAAGTGTGCACACCCTAAACTAATACTTTGTTGAAGCACCTTTTGACTTTAATACAGCACTCAGTCTTGGGTATGAGTCTATCAGCATGGCACATTTTGACTTCTCTTTGACTCTTCTTTGCAAAAATACCCCAAATCTGTCAGATTGCGATGGCATCTCCTGTGCAGAGCCCTCTTCAGATCACCCCACAGATTTTCAATCGGATTCAGGTCTGGGCTCTGACTGGGCCATTCCAAAACTTTAATCTTCTTCTGATGGAGCCATTCCTTTGTTGATTTGGATGTATGCTTTGGGTCGTTGTCCTGCTGAAAGATGAAGTTCCTCTTCATGTTCAGCTTTCAAGCAGAAGCCTGAATGTTTTGTGCCAATATTGACTGGTATTTGGAACTGTTCATAATTCCCTCTATCTTAACTAAGCCCTTAGTTCCAAATGAAAAACAGCCCCGCAGCCTGATGCTGCCACCACCATGCTTCACTGTGGGGATGGTGTTCTTTTGGTGATGTGCAGTGTTGTTTTTGTGCCAAACATATCTTTTGTAATTATGGCCAAAAAGTTCAACCTTGGTTTCATCAGACCATAACACCTTTTCCCACATGCTTTTAGGAGACTTCAGATGTGTTTTTGCAAAATATAGCCTGGCTTGGAAGGTTTTCTTCGTAAGAAATGGCTTTCGTCTTACCACTCTGCCCCATAGCCCAGACATATAAAGAATACGGGATATTGTTGTCACATGTACCACACAGCCAGTACTTGCCAGACATTGCTGCAGCTCCTTTAATGTTGCTGTAGGCCTCTTAGTAGCCTCCCAGACCAGTTTTCTTCTCGTCTTTTCATCAATTTTGGACGGACGTCCAGTTCTTGGTAATGTCATTGTTGTGCCATATTTTCTCCACTTGATGATGACTGTCTTCACTGTGTTCCATGGTATACCTAATGCCTTAGAAATTCTTTTGCACCCTTCTCCTGACTGATAACTTTTAACAATGAGATCCCTCTGATGCTTTGGAAGCTCTCTGTGGACCATGGCTTTTGTGGTGGGATGCGACTAAGAAAATTTCAGGAAAGACCAACTAGAGCAGCTGAACTTTATTTGGGGTTAATCAGAGGCACTGTAAATGATGGCAGGTGTATGCTGAATGCTATTTAACATGATTGTGAATGTGATTGCTTAATTCTGAACACAGCTACATCCCCAATTATAAGTGTGCACACGTATGCAACCATATTATTTTAGTTTTCTTTGTTTTCTTTCCTCTGCCTAAAAGATTTCAGTTTGTTTTTTAATTGAGTTGTACAGTTTATAGGTCACATTGAAGGTGGAAAAAGTTCTGAAATGATTTATATTTGTCTCATTTTTTTTACAGCACAGAAACCTGACATTTTAACAGGGGTGTGTAGACTTTTTATATCCACTGAATATATATATATATAATTTAGCAGTTTTCACAAATGCCACTAAAACACACATGTTTTTAGCCTGTTTTCTTTATCTCAGTTGCAAGCTTTGCTGTACAGACTGGGACAGAAAGTAATGTCTTTTCATCACAGGGATTCAATAGCAGCTGTATTGTGCTGCTGGTGCAGTCCCACCTTTCCTATTGTGGTGTCTTGTAATATGCATAGATCACTAAACAGTGACAAGATGTCCAGGCCCTGAGGAAGCACAGCAGCCCCTCCACACCATGCTCTTGCTGTGGATGCTCGTTTAGCTTTATGTTAGATGCTAAAAACAGTCTTCCTATCAAAATTCATAGGTGGTCCAAATATTCCCTACATGATGGAGCCCCAGCGCTAAGACATGACCATGGGTGGCACTCTGTTTGTGTGTTATGGACCGACTACCTGACCCGGCTGCGATCCGGCTGCACTGCGCTGTAAATTGGCTGGAATTACCAATAAACCGGATTGAAGTGACTTTGTTGTGTCCCTGCCTTTCTTCAACACTGGTCGTAGGGCTTTAAAGCATCTAAACCTTTTTTTAATGTGTATACCCACCCTTATAAATCAGTAAGTGACCTTGATCAAGTTATCGGTTCATTTACTTCACCGTCAGTGGGTGATGCATTCCACCATCATCAGGTTTGATTCGCAGGGTCCTTCTAGGAGTCATGTGAGAAGCTGATACCTTCCAACCTGAGATGCATACTGTGATAAAATATTAGTAGTAAAGCTATATGACAGCACCCACCATCTGTTAGGCAGATAGTAAGTGAGGCTGTGACAAACCAACCGTGATATGAATGAGACCAACAGTCCAACAGTCATCCCTCACATCTGGGAATAAAATATTAATTCTGCATTAATAGATTGTGTTTGAAAAAGGGCAATTCATTTAGTACAGGGGGCGTGCCAACACCCACAATCAAGATACTAATCTCCCAGTTTCAAACTTTGCACATTGCATGGTATATACAGTCTTGTAGTAGACCACTGGACTGTCACGGAATACCAACACTTATTCAAAGGAGTATTCTCATCTTACAAAATAACGTTATATCGCTAGGATATGCCATCATATTACGATCGGTGGGGTCTTTGAAGCCAAGTTTGTTCCTCCATGTTCCAATTAAGAAGGGGAGGAACTATAGGACATATTTCATATATATAGACCTACCTGGCAGTCTCACTTGCTGTTATGACTAAGGACCTTAGGGTCCGAAACGCGTCAACTTTTACCGCATGGGGTGTGTTTTTGTACCTGTCTTGCCACTATCAAAATAAAGAAATCAAGATTCTGCACAAAATCCTGCAGTGCTGGACATCTCTTTTCTTCACCTGTACTAATCATCCAGGAGCTTGCCTGGGGCACCGTGCGCGCTGGAATCTTCATGGGGGTGAGCGGGAAGTTTTCTTTGAATTTACGATCGGTGGGGGTCTGAATTCTGAGACCCATAACAATCCCAGGAGTGCAGGGGTCATCGCAAGGGTATACCACAAAAGTGTAGTGTAAAAAGTGCCTAACAAGGAAACGGTTATAGGATGGAATATACTCAACAAATAGGTAACAGCCGCTTCCTCTATACCGGCAGCACTTCTGAAATACAGGAGTCGATGTATGGTGAGTGCATCAATCCTGCCCTTGCTGTGCCCCAACCGCTGGTGTGATTATCTGAGGAGTCATCGAATATGACAGTCGGTCACCCCTACTAGTGATATGAGGGGTAATAACAGCTCAGCCATATGTGCAGGACATCCTGGGGCCACATGTATGGCATTTTTCAGCAGGATAATGCTCGCCCACACAAGGGTTCCCAGGAATGTCTCCGCCAGATCACAACTCTTCCTTGGCTGCCTGGTCACCAGATTCATCGCCAATCCAGCATTTATGGCGCCAGTTGGGACACCAGCTTCTGCAACCTACGAGTGTGCAGGATCTACAGGCCCTGCGGTATCAACTGTGGGCAAATGTGCCGCAGGATACCACATAGAACCTGTATGCTGCCGTGCCCAGGTATATCTTATCTTGTATCCAGACTAGAGGCGGCCGAACAGGGTCCCAGAGCCTCCTTTCACTTGTACAGTTTTCCCCAATAAACATGTCATTTCACTTTAAGGGTCCACTCACACATCCGCAAAATGGGTCCGGATGCGTTCCGCAATTTTGCGGAACAGGTGCGGACCCATTCATTTTCAATGGGGCCGCAAAAGATGCGGACAGCAGACTGTGTTAATGTGATGCGTATAATGTGATGGAAAATGAATGCAGCCAGCAAAGGAGGCAATATGGACAATCACAATACATTAGTAAGTGCCTTGTATTAACTTTCTCTACATGATAAATGCCACTTGCTGAAGTGAGAAGACCCTTTAAGGATATAATCTACACTAGAGTGACGAACCTTACTATGCTATACTTTTACTATATGCATAGCCTTGGTTTATGCATGGCAAGCTCTAGAAATCACAACCTCACTGAGCTGGATGATAATGTGAATATAAAAATCTCCTCGATATCCTACTTTTTCTATGTCGGTAAAACAGCAACACTAAAGCAATTATTGGAAATGTATTAAAACAAGCAAAGCAAACAGCAATGACGTGACTATTAAAAAATTGCACAGTCTAAACAAAATCCTTGAAGAGAATTTGTTACAGCAGGACCCATGGCATAATCGGGTTCTGTCATCACGTCACATTTACTTTAAAAGGGGATGCCCATTTAGAACAGCGCCCTGTCCTGAGGCAGCTACCCCCCGCCAGTTACATGGTTCTGGTGGCTGCAGCGTCCACATGTTACAATGATGTCTCACTGCATCTACAGACTACTGATTTCTGTTTCACAGAGAGCAGCTCGATCTGTCGCCCTTATCGCAGACCTCCTCACAGCTCATAAACACTCATCATAGCTATATTACCAAACTGATAAGAGTTCAAGTAAGAGAGCTGTATGGAAACGGCTATAGATGAAGCCATCAGAGCAGCTCCCTGACGGATTCGGTGTGAGGCAGAAAGCAATAGTCAGTAGATGCAGTGAAACCGGAGGAAAAAACTGTTGAAAATGTTTAATAAAGGCCCCTTGAAAAAACAATCACAGTGGTTGTGTGGCCAGTAAACGCATACTTAGCCAATTATTTATTTATTTTATGCACTTATATAGCGCTACTATATACCGCAGCGCTTAAGAGACATTAGCACCCAACTGTCCCCAATGGGGCTCACAATCTAAGGTCCCTATCAGTACGTCTTTGGAGTGTGGGAGGAAACCATACATGGCGAGAACATACAAACTCTATGCAGATGTTGTCCTTGGTCGGATTCAAACCGAGGACCCCAGCGCTGCGAGACACCAGTGCTACCCACTGAGCCACGGTGCTGCCCATAGCGGTGACCCTCCTCGACCACTTAGGCCTCTTTCACACGAACGATACAGATTGTGTCAGGATGCGTTCAGTAAAACTCGCACCATTTCGCAAGCAAGTTCAGTCAGTTTTGTCTCCAATTGCGTTCACTGTTTCAGTTTTTTCCGTGCAGGTGAAATCAGTTTTGATGCGTTTTTCACGTGCGTTAAAGAAAACCCAGAAGGTTTACAAACAACATCTCCTAGCAACCATCAGTGAAAAACGGATTGCATTCGTACTGCATTCAAGTTACATCCAGATGTGATGCGTTTTTTACTGAAGCCCCAGTTAGTTCTATGGGGCCAGGGCTGCGTAAAAAACGCAGAATATAGAACATGCTAAGATCATGCAACGCAGGACTGATGCGTGAAAAAAAAAAAATCGCTCATGTGCACGGACCCGTTGAAATGAATGGGTCAGGATTCAGTGCGGGTGCTATGTGTTCACTTCACTCATTGCACCCGCACGGAAAACTCGCTCGTGTGAGAGGGGCCTTACCAGGCAGTGAAACCAGTGGCACCTGGCCTTTTTCAGATTGTACATCCCCTTTAAGTGCCGGGGACGGGAGATTTGGGCCTCTTGGCTCTCATTCTTACTGTATGCGAATGGCGTCTTGTGAGATGATAGATATTTCACTCTTAGTGCCCAGGCTCATGCACCCCAAGGTGAATGTCAGCTTACAAATCAATGCAAGACGTCAGTCAATTACCCAGAGAGGTCCAGACGGCAGGAGCCGGCCACACTTCATCATTCTTCTCCATATGGCTGTATCCTATATACACAGTAAAGTGCCGATGTGCTCCAAGGCACCAGTGCGTGGGCATCAACCAGCAAAAAATAAGACAAGTACTGTACAAGGAGTGCATGGCATCTAAAAAAGCAATACCGCAAGCAGGTGGAGAGCAGGGCACCACCAGGCAGCAATACCAATGGCTGGGAAATAAAGGATGGAGTGAAGAATGGGGGGCTGGAGGACTAGGGGTGTCACAGGCAGCCGATAGCACAATATAGACATTTCCATAGCATACTGGCACCCTTTTCTCTGCAATACTCCTAGCCTGTGCCCGCTGTCTTGGGTATACCCAGTTCAATCTCCAGGTCTATGATCACATCCTGACATAAGGAACCAGAAATCTTACTGCTCTGCTGTTTACATCAGTCCAGAAAAACCTGAAACTTCCTGATCTTCACAATAGGGGAAGAGAGGTGACAGTCCAGTGTTTCTCAATGCCAGGGAGCTGGGGCAGACCCTTAGTCATCCACATGAGTCTTGTCCAGGACAGAGCAATGTAATGAGGACACTGCCATCCATCCTGGTCCTGACAGCTCAGTGCCACTGCCTCCCACCAGCCTAGTGCATGCCCACACAGACGGGCACTGGCATACACAGTGTCACCCATTCCAAGTGCAGCATCACCACTTTATATCGCGTCACTATGCCAGCTGTGAGTGCCCAGCAGTCTGCACTCCAAGCACACTGGCACCTCTGCCACACATAGGCTCACCTGTGCCAGCTGCTCCGGTCCCAGTCAGCAGTAAACCCTCCCGCTCTGTCCAGCTGTGCTCTGCGTCTCCGCACACCCGCCTGGAGTATCAGCCGCAGCCCTGCCGCGGGTCACCCAGACACTTTCCATGACACTTTTCTCTCTCCTGCTTGCCTCTTCTTTGCCCGCTCCGGTGGCACCTCCCCCGCGCCTGGTGATTGGTTCAAACCAGCTGACGGCTGGACCGAAGGAACTCTCCACCCCGCTTCGGGTTAGAGGGGTGGATCCCGGCGGTAGGTGGTGGCTGCTGCAGAACCGGAGCTTCTGGTAAATGGAGAATGAGGGCGTTTTGACAGAGTTTGTGATTCACGGCTCCATAGAGAGGAAAAGGATATTGTGTAACCTCATTGTTTGCTGACAAGCCGAGGTGGTTAGCAGCTGCTTTTATGACAGTTTCAACTTAAAGCGCAGTGCACACTATGGTGCTCGCTGCCTCTGGTGACCGCGGTTTCCAGCCCTTCACTATAAGGAGCACTGTACCTTCTCGCCTTATGAGTAACGGTTCACGGTTATGGATGTGGAGGTTCTCAGTAGAAGACATTACAGCCAGATACCTACTTTCAGGAGCGATTACAGGGAGGACACCGTGCTCTCACATGCCAGTTGTACCCCCATAATGCCAGCCAGGCTGTGCTGAGCTGATTAGCTAGGAGCCTCCCTTGGGGATTCCATTGTTTTGAGGGGTTAATGCCACTGCACACAGTGCCAGAGCCGATGCAAGGATTTTTGCCAACACAAGCGAAGCTACGTTCCGCGCCCCCCCCCCCCCCAATGGAGCCACTTGCCAGTCACCCCACCCCCCCTGAGTAACCCCATGACCCTGTTGCTCTGCTGCCGCTCTGTGAGAGAGGGCCGCACGGCACAAGCAGGCTGGGGTGGGCGGCCTGCGGCGCGACTCGCCTGCAGTAGCATATTTGGTCCACAAAAAAAAAACTTTCGGGACAAAGTGGACCAGAAGGGTTAATGGCAGTGGCAGCGTGCCATGCCTGCACACATCACCATTTAGGCCACGACAAGTGACTTTTTTTTTTGGTAATCCCTAAACCGTGTCTGACTATTTCAAAAGAGCTCGGAGAACCCCTTTATGCCTCATTCACTTGTCAGTGTTTGGTCAGTGATTTCCATCAGTGATTGTGAGCCAAAACCAGGACTGGAGCCTCCACAGAGATGAGGTATAAGGGGGAGATCTGCTCCTGTTCTGTGTTTAGAGCCGCACCTGATGGAAATCACTGACCGAACACTGATGTGAGAATGGGGCCTGATGCACCTGAACATATAGACCTATTTCTGGGTCTCTTCAAATGTTACCAGATTGAAATAAAGACCCAATCCACACCGCTTTTTAAATGCCCCTCCTTTCCCATGACACCACCCCGGGCCCCCCGATCCTCTCCAGACCTGCAGCAGTCACATAAACGCTGCATCCACGTGTGCATGAACGGCAGGGGACCACTGAGACCAGTGATTGACTCTAATCAGGACGTCGCTCTTCCAGTCCACAGAGCTGTCAGTACCTGTCTCTTTCTTCATTTTTCATGGCCCTAATTAAATTTGCTTTTGGGGTCAGACAACGGCAGCAGTATTTTAATTTATTTCTCTTAGGGTCCATTCACACGTCTGTGTTTTGCGGATCCACAAAACACGGATACGGGCAATGTGTGTTCCGCACTGGCACTGTAATAGAAAATTGCGGACAAGAATGGAACATGTTTTTTTTTTTTTCGGGGGAGCGGAATTTGCGGATGCGGACAGCACATAGTGTCCGTTCCGGCCCCATTGAACTTGCGGACATGTGAACGGACCCTTACCTCCAGGCCCTGTTACAGGCTGACTGTTTTGTTGTGATCGCTTTTTAGCCGTCTTCTTATTATCACAGGAAGGATTGCAATGAAAGATATCACCTCTGTATAGGCAACACAGATCACAGCTTATCTACTCCCTCCCTGTGCAATGACCTCTGCAAAGGTCACAGAGAATGCCCGGATCACTCTCCCCTAGGAAGCAATTAGTCATCTGCAGTCTACAGGTCCCTGTGGTCCACGGGCCTTCGCTGGAAGGTTGACAGCACGTCAGGCAAAAACTACAATCAGAAAATAAAGACGGGGTTAATAGAATTAAAGAATAGGTGGCGCTTTCTGGTTTTCAGAAACAGGATTTTCAAGCGGAGAGAAAACAAAGGACCGACACAACTAATACAATCAGGGGGCTCCCAACCTCCCCAAACAGGGTCCCACTACATAAGAAAGAGCAGCGGGGGAGGTACAAAAAGGAAGCACTCCGCAATGATTGGCAATGTAATACATTTTATATCCCAAACCTTCCAGTGCACGGTATGTGTGTTACCGTCCTATGGATCCCGCTATCTGGATTATGTCGGTTCATTTCCTTACTGTATGTAGCACAACGCACTTTATTTCTTAGGATTTGAATACATCTATAATTACTGCCTCGCCTCGAAGCCGTCCGATATCTTTATTTCTGGTAGCAGGGGACCCTCCCTTTTGCTGCGTGTTGTATGTGTTTTGAGACATTTTTTGCTCTGTGATTTGGGATAATAAAATGGATGACGTTGTTAATCATTGAGGAGTGCTTCCTTTTTGTATTTTTGATTCAGTATTTGTAAGGGTACTTTCACACTAGCGTTATTCTTTTCCGGTATTGAAATCCGGTAAAGGGTCTCAATGCCAGAAAAAAACGCATCAGTTTTGTCCCAATGCATTCTGAATGGAAAGCAATCAGTTCAGTATGCATCAGGATGTCTTCCGTTTCGTCCTTTGTACGGTATTTGACCGGACCAAATACCGCAGCATACTGCAGTATTTTTTCCAGACAAAATCCCGGAACATTACCGCACTTGCCGTATCCGGCATTCATTTCCATTGAAATCTATTAATGCCAGATCCGGTACCAAGTGTTCCAGAAATTGCCGTTTTCCGGTCTGCGCATGCGCAGTTCTTGCTAGCTTTGAAAAAATTAAATTCCCAATCCGTCTTTCCGGTACCATCCGGAAATCCGGTATTTAATTTTTTCAAAGCTAGAAAGAAATGCGCAGACCGGAAAACCGGATTCGGGAATTTCCAGAACACTTGGTTTCGGATCCGGCATTAATACATCTCAATGGAAATTAATGCCGGATCCGTCAAGTGCGGTAGTGTTCCGGGATTTTGGCTGGAAAAAATACCGCAGCATGCTGATCCGGAAAAAAAAGATATCCGTTTGTACACGGATTTCCGGATCCGGCAGGCAGTTCCAGCAACGGACCTGCCTGCCGGATTCTTCTAACGCTAGTCTGAAAGTAGCCTTAGCCAAAACCAGGAGTGGGTTCTACACAGAACAGGCAGACATGTTTCTATTATACCTTTTCTCTGTAGGGTCCGCCAAGAAAACGGAAGTTACTCCGTGTGCATTCCATTTCCTGATGTCCGTATTTCCATTCCGCCAAAGAATAGAACATGTCCTATAGACAAGGATAGGACTGTTCTATTAAGGGCCAGCTGTTCCGTTCTGCAAAATAGGGAATGCACACGGATGTGACGTTCTGCAAAATACATGCAGTCGTGTGCATGAGCCCTAACTGAGGACATTTCCTGGTATAAAGTATCAGAAATAATCGTTTACTGACATTTCTATAAAGAGGTTTGCCTATACCTGAAGGACACAGACCCTATTGACTGCATTGTGTAAAAAGATGGTCTAGAATAATTTCCTGGGAATAAATAATTAGCATCAGGCCAGCCGAAAGGGTCTCTTTAACCCCTTCAAAACCGTCGCTATACAAGTAAAAAATAAAAATAAAATGGTGCCAGCCATAGCCGGCAGGTTTGTGCTGTTATACACAGCAGACACAAGGTCCTAATGTCTGTGATGAGCAGTAACGCCCATTGCAGAAGTTTAAACCCTCAGATGGCATGGTCAATTGTGCAGGAGGCTACCAGGCCTATCACAGGCATATCCCCATGTCGGCCTGCAGGTGGCAGCACTGCATTGGAATATACTGAATTTCCTATCAACTAAAGTATTAAATTATAGTATATAGTATATAGTATAGGAGAAGCAATCTCATGATTGTACGTTAAGGTCCCTTGGGGGGGGGAGCTAAAATAAGCATATGAAAGTAAAAAAATATATATAAAAGTTCAAATTAGCCCCCTTTCCTCATGATTTACTCTTTTAGCCCTCGGAGGATTTTCCGTTTTTGGATTTTCGTTTTTTACTTCCGGCCTTCGCAGATCCATAACTTTATTTATACGTTCACATAGCCATATGTGAGGGCTTTTTTTGAGGGACAAGTTGTACTTCCTAGTGGCACCATTAATATTGCATACGATGCAGTGAGAAACTGGAAAACAATTCCAAATGAGGTGGAATAGGAAAAAAAGCTATTCTGCCACAGTTTTATGGGTTTTGCTTACGTTCTTCCCTTTGCAGTAAAATTGACCAGTTACCATCATTCTCCTGGTCAGTACAATTACAGCAATACCAGTTATATAGTTTTTTTGTGTTCTAGTACTAAAAAAAAACTATTCTAAAAACCTTGGAAAAAACTATTTTCTTTTCAACACCATATTCTGACTCTATTTCTTTTGTAGTTACATCTATGGGGCTGTCTAATGGCTAATTTTTTACAGGGTGATATGTAGTTTTTATTTTTTGAAGTGCGCTGTGTGATCACTTTTTATTCAGTTTTTTGGGGGGAGGTGAAGCAACAAAAAATAGTGAAAAGGCCATTTTGAATTTATTGTTTTTTTTTTCCGTTATGGCATTCACTGTATGGGAAAATACATTTATATTTTTCATATTTTAGGATGTTTATTTTTTATTGTTTATTTTTATTTTGATTATGGGAAAAGGGAGGTGATTTGAATTGTTATATTTTTTTAAAACCCCACTGTATTATCGGACGTTTGGGAAAAAATAGACTTAACACGATTTCAGGGTTTAAAGAGTTTACTGAAACTATGATAAAGGATATATACAAAGTTATACAAAGACAAAGATTAAGTAAAGTGACAGTCACCGAGTCATGAGACAGATGAGACACCCACATGATACAAAGACAGGTGGTAATAGCAAGACATCTTAATCTAATGATGTCTTCAATGGAGCCAAGCTCTCTGTTCCAAAACTAAGGGCTCATGCACATCCGTTTTTTCAGAACCTTGTGTTTTACATTATATGCTCAGGCCACTTTTGTCATGTGCTTAGTATTTACTAATATTGGCTGAGTACATGTGCAGGAAAGTCCCTGAGGCCTAGATGTGCTGCATACATATCTTTCATGATGGATGTGGAGAGGCTCATTTGTATGATCAAAGAAAGACCCCAAATCTGGGACACCCGCAGTGAGGGCTACCATGATCGGGTAGCCAAGGAGCGTGCATGGGAGGAGGTTGCGCAACACATGCTGCCGGACCAATGGGAGGAGGCAAATTCCAAAAAGCCTCGTGACCTAGGTAAGACCACCCATGCTTAAGTTTTGTTTTATGACAATTTATTTGTGTTTAAGCAGCTGTGTAGCTATAAGGGAAGCAGGGGAAGTGCATGTTTAGCGCCACAACTATGAAGGGGGACACCCAGGAGGATTTAAACTAATTGCAAAGATGTACTTCCTCCTCAGTACTTGTTTTTACAGTTAACTCTTAAAAATGCATAATAGGTATGAAGTCTATGTTTTCTCTTCTACACTTTATACCGTTTTGCGCTATGTTGAAGCATATACAATGCCTTGCAAAAGTATTCACCCCCTTGACTTTTTTTTTTCGTGTTTTGTTACATTACATTCCTTAAGTTCAATGTTTTGTTAAACTGAATTTTATGTGATGGATCAGAACACAATAGTCTAAGTTGGTGAAGTGAAATGAGAAAAATATATAAATAAAACTATCGTTTAGAAAAAGAAAACAGAAGATTGGCCTGTGCTTATGTATTCACCCCCTTTGTTAGGAAGCCCATACAAATCTCTGGTGCCACCAATTGCCTTCAGAAGTCACATAATTAGTGAAATGATGTCCATCGGTGTGCAATCTAAGTGTCACATGATCTGTCATTACATATACACACCTTTTTTGAAAAGCCCCAGAGGCTGCAACACCTAAGAAAGAGGCATTACTAACCAAACACTGCCATGAAGACCAAGGAACTCTAAACTTCTAAGCCTTGTAACGTCCCCAAAAAATAAAATGGCATTCACAAAATGATCCAAACATGAAGTAGACATATGGGGAATGTAAATTAATAACTTTTTTTGGCAGCATTACTATGTATTATAGAAGTAGACAAATTAAAACTTGGAAAATTGCAAATGTTGCCAAATTTTTGGTAAATTTGGTATTTTTTATAAATAAGAATGATTTTTTTTACTCCATTTTACCAGTGACATGAAGTACAATATGTGACGAAATAACTATCTTAGAATGGCCTGGATAAGTAAAAGCGTTATTCACACATAAATTGACACTGGTCAGATTTGCAAAAAAAATGGCCTGGTCCTTAGGGTGAAAATGAGCCTGGTCCATAAGGGGTTAATGAAAAGAACATGGCACAACAACAAACCTGCCAAGAGACGGCTGCCCACCAAAACTCACAGACCGGGCAAGGAGAGCATTAATCAGAGAGGCAGCACAGAAACCTAAGGTAACCCTGGAGAAGCTGCAGAGTTCCACAGAAGAGACTGGAGTATCTGTACATAGGACGACAATAAGCCGTACCTTCCATAGAGTTGGACTTTATGACTAAGTGGCCAGAAGAAAGCCATTACTTTTAGCATGTGGGAGACTCCGAAAATGTATGGAGGAAGGTGCTCTGGTCTGATGAGACTAAAATAGAGCTTGTCGGCCATCAAAGAAAACGCTATGTCTGGCACAAACCCAACACATCACATCTCCCAAAGAACACCATCCCCACAGTGAAACATGGTGGTGGCAGCATCATGCTGTGGGGATGGGACTGGGAAACTGGTCAGAGTTGAGGGAAAGATGGATGGTGCTAAATACAGGGATATTCTTGAGCAAAACCTGTACCACTCTGTGCGTGATTTGAGGCTAGGATGGAGGTTCATCTTCCAGCCACTGCTAAAGCAACACTTAAGTGGTTTAAGGGGAAACATGTAAATGTGTTGGAATGGTCTAGTCAAAGCCCAGATCTCAATCCAATAGAAAATCTGTGGTCAGAATTAAAGATTGCTGTTCACAAGCGCAAACCATCCAACGTAAAGGAGCTGGAGCAGTTTTGCAAGGAGGAATGGGAAAAAATCCCAGTGGTAAGATGTGGCAAGCTCACACAGACTAATCCAAAGCGACTTGGAGCTGTGATTGCCGCAAAAGGTGGCTCTACAAAGTATTGACATTAGGGGGGTAAATAGTTATGCACATTGACTTTTTCTCTTATTTTGTCCTATTTGTTGTTTGCTTGACAATAATAAAAAAAAAACATCTCTAAAGTTGTGGGCATGTTCTGTAAATTAAATGATGCAAATCCTCAAACAATCCATGTTAATTCCAGGTTGTGAGGCACCAAAACATGAAAAAAGTCAAGGGGGGTGAATACTTTTGCAAGACACTGTATGTAATTTCACCAATCATATAATATTATGTTTAGATATATCAAATCACATGTATATGCTTCAAAAGTTAATGAAGGTCAGGCCTCAGTAATGTATGAGATAGCAAACTACTGTGCCATACTAGTATTCGATAACAATAAATAATACAATTTATTGGAAAAATTTACATTCTACTTTTTAGTCAAGACAAGATGGCAGTCCTGCCATGCCCAATATCGATGGGAGTTGGTATTGGCCAAGGGACATACTGGGGATGGCAGCCTGAAAAAAAAGCCCTACATTTAAGGCCGTAAGTATATGCTACCTGGGTTTGTTAACAATTAATTATATCTTCCATTGATTCTTTCTTAAGAAATGTGTGATGCTTCTAAAATATAATTTGTTTAGAAATCCTCTGTTTCTCGAGGATGAAGTCCAACAGTCCAGCAGCTCACTTGAGGAGGAGCAAGCTGCTGTTGGACCGCAATCACCACGTCCTGTGCCTGGTGAGGAGGACTTCAGCACCCAGGAGCTGGCCACTCATCAACCACAGCAGGAGGAATCGTCTGCTGTTGAAGCAGGAGGAGCACCGGCTTCCAGTCCTGACCCACAGCCAAGGCAGCTTCAGAAGAGAAGGGGGGTTAGGCTCAATCCTTTTTCTATCTCAGATACTCGAGCTCTGCTTGATAGTCAGGTGCTCGAGTATTTGAGCAAGAGAAGGAGAGGAAGGAGGAGCAGATGATGCGTGGCCTAGTTCCCCTTATCCAAGACTGGCCCCAAGAAAAAAAACGTCTATTTGTAAATATAATGACTTCAGTGGCCATAATAATGGATTCCAAGCCGGATACCATGGGGCTCATTTGTATTGTGGACAGCATGAAGCAGCAGGTTTATGTGAGGTCTTTAGAGCCTCAAACGGGACCAAGTATGACCCCAACTCAGAACTGCCAAACTAGTTTGTCACAGCCCCTGTATTCACAGGATCGGCAAACTGCTTGGTCCCCGCAATACCCGGGACAAACCTCATCCCCCCAATACCATTCACCTGGTGATGTGGGTCTGGATCCAGCCCATGCACATGGACCATTCACCCATGAGCTTTTTGATTTTTGATTGATTTGTTATTTATTATTTTAATTTATGTTATGGCTGAACGGTAAGCCAAAATAATATGTTATTTTAAGGCTACTTTCACACTGGCGTTTTGGCTTCCGTTTGTAAGATCCGTTCAGGGATCTCACAAGTGGTCCAAAACGTATCAGTTTTGCCCTTAATGCATTCTGAATGGATAAGGATCCGCTCAGAATGCATCAGTTTGGCTCCGTTCTGCCTTCATTCCGCTTTGGAGGCGGACACCAAAACGCTGCTTGCAGACTAAACTGATCCAAACGGATCCGTCCTGACACACAATGTAAGTCAATGGGGACGGATCCGTTTTCACTGACACAATATGGCACAATAGAAAACAGATCCGTCTCCCATTGGCTTTCAGTGGTGTTCAAGATGGATCTGTTTTGGCTATGTTAAAGATAATACAAACGCATCCGTTCTGAATGGATGCATGCGGTTGTATTATCTGAACTGATGCGTTTGTGCTGATCCATGACAGATCCACATCAAACGCGAGTGTGAATGTAGTGTTAGTAAATATACTTTATAAAATCCACTCGTGTCGACCTCTTTATTAAATATTGTCAACACCTTGATCTATTACATGATATTTTTAGTGAAAAGTCGATGCTAACATGTATAAATGCAACCACATAGTAATATTTTATTGAAAAACACATTTTTTCCAAAGTTATTGTATGTAGTGAAAATTCTTTATTTAAACATATATAGATAAGTGACATCTTCATCATTGTGTGAACATCCCAACCAGTAAGCTTCTACACACCTTCTTAACGTCTTATCCTATGAAGATTTTAAAATACACACATTTAAACATAACAGAAATCCAAAATAAATATATATATATTTTTAAAGAGTTATTAGAAGGTTTATGTAATTAAAAAAAATTTGACCCTTTGGCTGGTAACATACTCATGTACATTTTGATTGTTCAAAAAATATTTCGAAAATTTGGTCTAAGCGTTTTGACTACAATACACCCCAGCCCGCAAGCCCATGTCAAGGCTCCTCCTTGTTTTGCGAGTCCCTACACTATCTACAATAAAAAAAACAACAACAAAAAACTGACTCCAAAATAACAAAATACTGCAATGGCCAGAGTCCAGATCACATCATTGTCTGCAAAGATCTACGTCCATCCACCATGGTAATGCACCCTCAGGGCTGGTAAAGTAATTGGCATAGAGGTATCGAAATGCAAGTCCTGCAGATCCAGGCCGTCTGGTCCAATCCTGTGTATGAAGAAGAGGTACCAGATTCCTCGAAACCAGCATCTAAGGGAGCATCATGAATCCTGACGAAGTTGTGCAGGATCACACATGCTTTAACCCCTTTAGGACACATGACGTACCGGTACGTCATGAGTTGTTCCGATCACTGCTGCTCAGCTGGCAGTGATCGGAACAAGGTACCTGCTGAAATCATTCAGCAGGTACCTTGTTACAATGCCCAGGGGGGTCCTGTGACCCCCCCCCATATGGGCGATCGCTGCAAACCGCAGGTCAATTCAGACCTGCGGTTTGCAGCTCTTTGTGCGATCTCTAGACCGCAGGGATCAGAGAGTTAATACCCCCAAAGTCTTGATTTTTAACCCCCCCTGCAGCCCCCAATCATATTGTGGCAGGGGGGGTGGTTGCGGGAGGCGGGCGGGATCGCGATTGCGATCCCCCGCCCGCCTCCTCTGTAATGTATCCCTGGTGTCTAGTGGATCTATCAGAGTGTCAGCACATTGCTGACACTCTGATAGAAACGGCTGGCATCTGTGCTGGATCAGATGCCAGCCGTTTAACCCCTTCTATACCGCAGTCCGTACGGACCGCTGTATGGAAGGGTTAACAGGGAGGGAGCTCCCTCCCTCTCCCATCAGGGGGCTGCTGTGCCTTTGCAGCCCCCCAACAGGATGGGATCACAGAGGGAGGGAGCTCCACTCCCTCCCCATCACCCCCTGCTCAGTTCTGGCAGCGGGTGATGGTTGCCATGGAGACAGGATGCTTTCAGAAGCGTCCTGTCTCCATGGTGCTGAAAGTCTGAATAGACCTGCTAAAGGTCTATTCAGACTTTGTAAAGTACAAAATACAGCACAGTGCACTATATAGTGTACTGTACTGTATTATATAGACACCAGATCCACTGGATCTTTCAGAACCAAGTGGGTCTGGGTCAAAAAAAAAAAAAAAGTGAAAAAATGAAAAAAACACATATCACTGAATAAAAATAAAAAAAAAAAAAATACACTACACATATTAGGTATCGCCGCGTCCATAAAAACCTGCTCTATAAAAATATCACATGACTGAACTCCTCAGGTGAACGCCATAAAAAAAAAAAAATGGTGTAAATAAGCGATTTTTTTGGCACCTTACATCACTAAAAGTGTAATACAAAGCGATCAAAAAGGCGTTTGCCTCCCAAAATAATACCAATCAAACCGCCCGCCATCTCATCCCGCAAAGATTGAGCCCCTAACTAAAACAATTGGCCAAAAAGTAAAAAAACTATGCCTCTCAGACTAAAACATGATTTTTTTTGTTTTAAAAATGCTTTTTAGTGTTAAATGTAAAAAAAAGATTAAAAAGTAGACATATTGGATATCTCCACGTTCGTAAGAATCTGCTCTATAAAAATATCACATGACCTAACCCCTCAAGTAAACACTGTAAAAAAAATTAATAACTTTTTTAAAAAGCCATTTTTTTGCCACCTTACATCAAAAAAAGTGTAATAGCAAGCGATCAAAAAGTCATATGACCCCCCAAATAGTGCCAATCTAACCGTCAACTCATCCCGCAAAAATGATACCCAACCTGAGACAATTGCCTTAAAACTGAAAAATATATGGCTCTCAGACTATGGAGATACTAAAACATGTTTTTTTTTTATTCAAAAAGGATATTATTGTGTAAAACCAAAATAAATAAAAAAGGTATACATATTATGTATCGCCGCGTCCGTAAGGACCTGCTCTATAAAAATATAACATGACCTAACCCCTCAGATGAACGCCGTAAACATAAAAAATAAAAACGTTGTCAAACAAGCCATTTTTTTGTCACCTTACATCACAAAAAGTGTAATAGCAAGCGACCAAAATGTCATATCCACCCCAAGATAGTGCCAATCAAACCGCCATCTCATCCCGCAAAAAATTAGCCCCTACATAAGACAGTCGCCCAAAAAAATAAAATAAAACTATGGCTTTCAGAATGTGGAGACACTAAAAAAAATTTTATCTCAAAAATGCTTTATTATGTAAAACAAACAAAAAACCCCAAAAAGTAGTCATATTTGGTATTGTCGCGTCTGTAACAACCTGCCTTATAGAAATAGCACACAATCTAACCTGTCAGTTCAACTATGTAAATAACAAAAAATAAAAACAGTCCCAAAACAGCTATTTTTTTGCAAATTTTCCATTTTAATCCATTTTTCCAGTAACAAAGCAAGGGTTAACAGCCAAACAAAACTCAATATTTATTGCCCTGATTCTCTTGTTTGCACAAACACCCCATATGTGGTCGTAAACTGCTGTATGGCCAAACGGCAGGGCACAGAAGGAAGAGAACGCCATATGGTTTTTGGAAGGCAGATTTTGCTGGACTGGTTTTTTGACACTTTGTCCCATTTGAAGCCCCCCTGATGCAACCTACAGTAGAAACTACCAAAAAGTGACCCCATTTTGGAAACTACGGGATAAGGTGTCAGTGTTGTTGGTACTATTCTAGGGTAAACATGATTTTTAGTTGCTCTATATTACACTTTTTTTGAGACAAGGTAACAAAAAATAGAAATTCGGAAATTTCATCTCCATTTGCCAGTAACTCTTGTGGAACACCTAAAGGGTTAACAAAGTTTGTAAAACTGGTTTTGAATACCTTGAGGGGTGTAGTTTTTTAGATGGAGTCACTTTTAGTCACTTTTCTTTTCTACTCTAGGGGTCCATTGGGGGGCTTCAAATGGGACATGGTGTCAAAAATCCAGTCCAGCGAAATCTGCCTTCCAAAAACCATATGGCGTTCCTTTCCTTCTGCGCCCTGCAGTTTGGCCATACAGCAGTTTACGACCACATATTTGGTGTTCGTGCAAACTGCAGAATCAGGGGAATAAATATTAAGTTTTGTTTGGCTATTAACCCTTGCTTTGTTACTGGAAAAAATGGATTAAAATGGAAAATTTTACAAAAAATTGAAATTCTGAAATTTTATCTCCATTTGCCATTAACTCTTGTGGAAAACCTAAAGGGTTAATGATGTTTGTAAAATCAGTTTTGAATACCTTGAGGGGTGTAGTTTCTAGAATGGGGTCATTTTTGGATGGTTTCTATTATGTAAGCCTCACAAAGTTACTTCAGACCTGAACTGGTCCCTAAAAAGTGGGTTTTTGAAAATTTCTGAAAAATTTCAAGATTTGCTTCTAAACTTCTAAGCCTTGTAACGTCCCCAAAAAATGAAATAGCATTCCCAAAATGATCGATACATGAAGTAGACATATGGGGAATGTAAATCAATAATAATAATTTTTCGAAATTTTTGGTAAATTTTGTATTTTTTTATAAATAAAAATGTAATTTTTCAACTTTATTTTACCACTGTTATGAAGTACAATATGTGACGAAAAAACAATCTCAGAATGGCCTGGATAAGAAAAAGCGTTTTAAAGTTATCACCACATAAAGTGACACTGGTCAGATTTGCAAAAAATGGCCAGGTCCTTAGGGTGAAATAGGGCTGAGTCCTTGGGGTTAAGGGGTTATTAACTAGGGTCGCATTGTCCGGCGCCATCTGTAAGGATGACAGGAATACTCTCTACTTGTTGGTAAGTGTTCCAAACGCACACTCTACTTACCGACAGGCTCTAGTTAGCCGATCATCCATATTGCGTCTGGGGAAGGGTCGCATGACATGTGGGACCAAAGCAAAACCTTCATCAGCAAGTATCACAAATGGAGGCGGTGGACCCGCAGAACCTGGCAGCATTCCGGGCTCTGGGAGGGCTAGTTGGTTGGCTTGAAGTCTCTCACTCAATCTAGAAGTACTGAATATTCGCGCATCTGCAGTGCTCCCATAGGCCCCTGATATCCACAATTATCAATTTATATGTAGTGTCAGCTAAAGCCAACAGCACAATGGAAAAGTATTGCTTGTAATAGCAGTACCGGGATCCTGAGTGAGGTGGCTTCTTAACATGAATGTGTTTGCCATCCAGTGCCCCAATGCAATTTGGAAACTGCGCATCAAGCTGAAAGCCCTCAGCAATTCTGATGCAATCCTCTGCTTTGGGCTCGGGCATCACCGCTTCCTGGAGTCACTGCCAAATCACTTCACATTTTTGACAAACAATCTGAGAAATAGCTGAGACTGTCAGCAGGAACTCAAAATGCTGTCGCAATTGAATTACCAGTCGCCAGAAACCTGTTGAAAAAAATTAGTATAAAATATTAACCAGACACTACTGGGGTCACTAATCATACTGGTGTAAAGTAGAACTGGTTTAGTCGCCCATAGCAAATAATCAGATTACACCTTTCTTTATCAAAAGCAGCTGTCCAAACTGAAAGGTTTGATGTGAATGTTTGCTACGGGCAACTAAGCTAGTTCTACTTTGCAACAGTTCAATTAATGACCCCAGATATTTACACATAACTAAGCTAGTGTAAAACAATTAATATACAAAATAATATGAACCCATTATTTAGATAAACATAGTAATAAATATACATACCTCATCGTAAAGATGAGCCGTTCTTCTGGAGAAATGCAGCGCCTCATATTTGTGTCTTGGTAGGTGAGGCCAGGGCGAAGAGACGCTAACAAAATGTCAAAACTGCTCACAGACATACGACAAACCCCATGAAATGTCCTGTTCCGCTAAGAGACACTTGGGTGAACCCTCTGCCTCTTCCTCGGTTCGTTGGTCAGCATAGTTGGCTGCTGTACATCGTGCCAAGAATGCACAGAAGGAACACTTCCTCAAAGTCGTCAGCCATGATTCAACAGATAGCCAAAGTCAGAAAGCAAAACACCGACTTCTAACAAAGTCGAGACAATCACATGACCTACTTATATGGGGGTGTGAAAAGGGGGAAGAGTCTAAAGTTCTGACTAATTCCTGTTTCCGTTTCTGTTTACGATCCGCGGAAAAACGGAATGGAAACGGAATATATACGGAAACAAAAAACAGAACAACGGATCTGTTAAATACGGATCGTTAAGCACAACGTTCGTGTGCATGAGGCCTAAGGCCTCTTTCACACGGGCGTTGCGGGTGCACTCCGTCAAACAGTGCGGGTGCGTTGCGGGAATCGCTGCGATTTTTCCCTGCGAGTGCAAAGCGCTGTCATGCGTTTTGCACGCGCGGGAGAAAAATCGGCACTTTTGGTACCCAGACCCGAACCTGCACTTCTTCACAGAAGTGCATGTTCGGGTCCGAAATTGTCCCGCTGGTATTATTTCACATTATAACATAGTTATAATGTAAATAATACCTTGCTCATCTTCTAATGTTGAACCCGGTGCTGAATGGGTTAAAAATAATAACTAATCATAACTTACCTGGTCCATTTGATGCGAGCTCGGCATCCTCACCGTTAGCTTGCTACTAGGAAAATGACCTGTGATGATGATCACATGGCCCAATCACATGCTCCATCACCATAGTGATGGAGCATGTGATTGGGCCATGTGATGCTGTGACATCATCACAGGTCCTTTCCCTAGTAGCAAGCTAACGGTGAGGATGCCGGCTTCGCGATCAAATGGACCAGGTAAGTTATGATTAGTTTATTATTTTTAACCCATTCAGCACCGGGTTCAACATTAGGAAGATGGGCAAGGGTATTATTTTACATTAAAACTATGTTATAATGTGAAATAATACTGAACCGGTTACACATCCCGATGGTTGCATAGCAACCATGCGGGAAAATCGCAACGCATCCGCACATGATTGCGGATGATTGCGATTTTCCCGCATCCCCATTCACTTCTATGGGGCCTGCGTTCCGTTAAAAACGCAGAAGATAGAGCATGCTGCGATTTTCACGCATCGCAAAAGTGATGCGTGAAAATCACCGCTCATGTGCACAGCCCCATAGAAGTGAATGGGTCCGGATTCAGTGCGGGTGCAATGCGTCCTCCTCACGCATTGCACCCGCGCAGAAAACTCGCCCGTGTGAAAGGGGCTTAAGTGTTTTCTACTCTCCTGGCCCCTCTTAGTCCCACCTAAACGTCAGTAACAGTATTTATACTGAAGAAATGTGGCCAGGTATAAACATTAGTAAATAACTTAATGAAATTAAAGGGGAAGAAGCAATAAAAAAAAATTGCTTTACAGTGATTATAAGAAGCAATTATTAGATTACTTTTGCTGAGTTCTTATGAAGTCCTGCCAACTGTAGGGCTCCATAGGAACTACGACAGCAGGAGTCTTTTCAGAGAGACATTGAACGGCTTCCTCTGATCGCTGCTCGGGGAGCTGTTCAGAACCCGGGAGTGCAGCGCTCCCAGGTTTTCTACTCTCAGATGCGACATTTGACCATCGCATCTGAAGAGTTAAATATCCGCAGTCGGTGTTATGGTCGATGGCAGATATTATCCTCAGGTGTCTGTTGTTTATAGCAGCAGAAACCCAACGGCTATGGGGCCCACTGCACTTGAAAGTTTGAGCCTTCTTTAACCCCTTAAGGACCCGGCCATTTTTTGCAAATCTGACCAGTGTTACTTTATGTGGTGATAACTTTAAAACGCGTTTACTTATCCAGGCCATTCTGAGATTGTTTTTTCGTCACATATTGTACTTCATGACAGTGGTAAAATGGAGGCGAAAATTTTTTTTTTTATTTTTTTTTAAATACCAAGTTTACCAAAAATATAATACATAGTAATACAGCAAAAAAAAGTTTGATTTACATTCCCCATATGTCTACTACATGTATCGATCATTTTGGGAATGCTATTTCATTTTTTGAGGACGTTACAAGGCTTAGAAGTTTAGAAGCAAATCTTGATATTTTTCCGAAATAATAATAGAAACCACCCAAAAATGACCCCATTCTAGAAGCTAAACCCCTCAAGGTATTCAAAACTGATTTTACAACCCTTTAGGTTTTCCACAAGTGTTAATGGCAAATTGAGATAAAATTTCAGAATTTAGATTTTTTGGAAACTACTGTACGGGCACACGGCAGGGTGCAGAAGGAAAGGAACGCTATGTGGTTTTTGGAAGGCAGATTTTGCTGGACTGGTTTATTTACACCATGTCCCATTTGAAGCCCCCGTTGCACTACTACAGTAGAAACTCCATAAAAGTGACCCCATATAAGAAACTATACCCCTCAAGGTATTCAAAACTGATTTTACAAACTTTGTTAACCCTTTAGGTGTTCCACAAGAGTTATTGGTGAATGGAGATGAAATTTCAGAATTTCGATTTTTTTTTTTGGCAAATTTTCCATTTTAATCAACTTTTTCAAGTAACAAAGCAAGGGTTAATAGCCAAACAAAACTCAATATTTATTGCCCTGATTCTGTAGTTTACAGAAACACCCCATAACTGGTTCTAAACTGCTGTATGGCTAAACGGCAGGGCACAGAATGAAGGGAACGCCATATGGTTTTTGGAAGGCAGATTTTGTTGGACTGGTTTTTTGACATCATGTCCCATTTGAAGCCCCCCGATGCACCCCTAGAGTTGAAACTTTATAAAAGTGACCCCATTTTGGAAACTACAGGATAAGGTGGCAGTACTATTTTGGGGTAAATATGATTTTGGTTGCTCTATATTACACTTGGCAAGTGGTAATAAATATTGAGTTTTGTTTGGCTGTTAACCCTCACTCTGTTACTGGAAAAATTGATTAAAATGGAAAATGTAAAGAAAAATAGCTGTTTTGGGACCAATTTTATTTTTTGTTATTTACATTGTTGATCTGACAGGTTAGATTGTGTGCTATTTCTATGGAGCAGGTTGTTACAGACGCGAAAATACCAAATATGACTACTTTTTGGGGTTTTTAGTTTCAGTTTTTTATAACAAAGCATTTTTGAAAAAAATTATTTTTTAGTGTCTCCACATTCTGACAGCCGTATTTTTCATTTAAATTTTTTGTGTTATGTAGGGGAAGAGATGACGGTTTTATTGGCACTATCTTGGGGTGCATATGACATTTTGGTCGCTTGCTATTACACTTTTTGTGATGTAAGGTGACTAAAATGACTTTTGACACGGCATTTATATTTATTTATTTTTTCTGGGTTCACCTGAGGGGTTAGATCATGTGTTAGTTTTATAGAGCAGGTTGTTAAGGACGCGGCGATACCTAATATGTATACTTTTTTTTATTTATTTAAGTTTTACAGAATAATATCATTTTTGAAACAAAAAAAATCATGTTTTAATGTCTCCATAGTCTGAGAGCCATATTTTTTTTATTTTTTGGGGCGATTGTCCTATGTTGGGTATCATTTTTTGCGGGATGAGATGACTGTTTGATTGGCACTATTTGGGTGCATATAGTTTTTTAATCACTTGCTATTACAGTTTTTGAGATGTGAGCAGTTTTTATTTTTATATTTCTACGGTATTTACCTGAGGGGTTAGATCATGTGATATTTATAGAGCAGGTTTTTACGGACGCGGCGATGTATCCTTTTTTAAATTTATTTTACTTTAACACAATAACAGCATTTTAGAAAAAAAATAATGTTTTAGTGTCTCCATAGTCTGAGAGCCATATTTTTTTAGGCGATTGTCCTATGCTCATTTTTTTCGGGATGAGATGGCGGTTTTATTGGTACTATTTTGGGAGGCATACGCCTTTTCGATCACTTGGTATTACACTTTTTGTGATTTAAGGTGACAAAAAATTGCTTTTTTTACACCATTTTTTGTGTTGTTTTTACGGTATTTGCGTGAGGGTTAGCTCATGTGATATTTTTATAGAGCAGATTTTGCGGCGATACTTAATATATGTAGTGTATTTTATGTTTTTAATTTTTATTCAGTGATATGTGTTTTTATTTTCACTTTTTTTTTCACGCCACCTGTGACCCAGCACAGGAGGTCATGTTTATGTCATCATGACCATCCTGCACCTTAGCACTGAACGGCAGGGCACATGAGCCAATAGTTCCCGTCCCCGCCATTCAACTCTGACGCTCCCCACAAACCAGTACCAGATGATCTACGTCCTGGTATTGGTCTGTGGCCCAGTTGTTGGGGACCTCTGCAAGTGGAAATAAATCAAAATGGCAGGTTCAACATTTTTTTTTATCGCTTCACCTTTCAAACAATTATTTGAATAAAAAGATGAAAAAGACATTCACACCACAAAATGGAATCCATTATACCCTTACACTGTTCCATAGACATGAATATAAAAAAAATAAAATGGGGTATCACTTTAATCGTACTGACCCCGAGAATGAAGGACACAGATCATGTTCACTTCCTTTGAAACTGTAGTGGAATTGCATTTTTTTTTTCAATTCTACCCCATTTGGAATTTGTTTTCCAGCTTTCCACTACATTGTATGAAATATTAAATGGTGCCTTTAGAAAGTACAACTTGTTCTGCGAAAAACAAGCTCTCATATGTGAACGCAAACATAAAAATGTAATGGCTCCAGGAAGGCCAAGAGAAAAAAAAATTAAAATCTCTTGGGATTGCAAGAGTTAAGCAGTTAATAACAACATTCTTTGAAGATAAAAATCTGTCCTGTCATGTGACCTTGTTCCTCATAGATTGTAAGCCCTTGTGAGCAGGGCCATCGCTCCTATCCCTTTAATTGATTCTGTTATTACTCTATGTCTGAGTTTCTTTGTACATCTACCCTCTGATGTGTAAAGTGCTGCAGGAAATTCTGGCTGTACATAGAGAATATTACTTATTACTGGAGCTATGGACACCGATGTACATAGCTTGTTAGAAGACAGAGCTCTGATGCACATACTAGAACTGAGACCATTCCTGTACCTTATTATCTACTGAAAGTAAGCCATGAAGATGCCTGCTGAACAGCAAGCAAAGATCTTTAAAATGTAATGGGGAGATTTACAATTACTGGCACAAGTCAATTGCAGTAAAGGTCCTTCTGAGTGTTACCCTGCACAGCCCAAACTGTTACAGTTTAATAAGAAAATCCTTATTAAAAATCCTTATTAACTGAAAACTTGTGAGTGCATATGTATTCTCACCCATTACTATAAGGCCTCATGCACAAGGCCGTTCCCCTATTGTGGCCCGCAAACAGCTGGTCTGCAATATACGAGCACCGGCCATTTGTGCACCACATCACAGATGCGAACTCATCCACTTGAATGGGTCCGCAAGGTGCAGAGCAGAACAGAGGCACGGAACCCCATAGAAGCCCTACGGAGGGCTTCCGTGGGGTTTCTCTCTGTCCCTCTGCACCACAAAAAAATAGAACATGGTTAACCTAGGTGTAACGGACCGTTACTGCAGACAAGGGGTAAAAACCGTTTAGGCGATCGGCCCCCTTTACAGAGATATAGGCACAGCTACTGCAGAACACCAAACTCCCGAACTGGATACAAAATAGCACTCCAACTCCCGTACTGGAACCTCCCAAATAGCTGCTAGCAGACGAACAGGAAAAGCAGACAATCAGCTTACACTCCTGGCAATCAGTCTCTAACAGCATACAGTGAATCCCCCCAAGAACGAGACGAGGCTCCGTATTGAGGGTAAACAGGAATTCTCAGTTTTATTAAGGGCTACCTGCTCGGTATTTATGCAGGTCTCCCACCTGGTGGACACTCCCTAGGGGACCAGAAGGAAGACTGCGACACAGGATACAGCAGCCAATCACACACAACGGGACAATACAGACACCCCCAGCATATCCCTCCCCTCTGCCTGTGATACAATCACCCTACATGGGTAATGCAATCATCACAGGCAGACGAATACACATGTCTTCTGTCCTGGAGACAATTGAGGAGTCATTCAATTATCTCTCAGGACAAAGGGAAATCGCCAATACACATGTGGGGACAATAGGACAGACATCACTATTCAATACACAATGTCCCACCCTTTACAATACACACAGACATGTCAGAGACAAGACTCCATTATGCACATGGGGACACAGAACAAGCATTACTGTTAAAATACACCAGGTAAGACACATTACATTAAAACTATACATTTAACATATCCCCAGATAGCTCAGGTCTGAGCGCACATTATTAAGTGAATGGCGCTCAGACCACACGAATACAGTTTAATCGCCATGGAGCCAAAGTCTGTACAGTCAGTTTCATACGAATGGGCTCCATGGGATTCCTATCTGGGGTATAACACATTCAACCAAAACTACCGAACCCCAGGCAGAAAAGCACGAATTAAGCTTTTCTGCAGGTAAAAGATGTCTTTTAACAGGGGGCCATAGTCCAAAGGCAGCAGGCGAGCAACCAGGTTTCTCCAATGCAATGTGGCGAGATTGGTCTCGTCACATCTCTCCCCTTTTCCAAACAGACTAACAGGGTATCTGACCTCCTGCCGGTCAGTGCCCTTGTTAGTCCAGCAGCCCACCCACAAAACACAATCAACAGCACAGCCCACCCACAATAAATAGTTACTGCAACTGGGTAGAGGAGAAGCTTGTCCATGTCCAGGTGCCTCACCACGGCTGTGCTGGGTACGAGTACGCTGACTTGGTGGGGTGCTGCATGGGCAGAGACCAGCGTCACTCTGCCCTGTTGCCAGCGCTACTGGGAGGGTAGCCTGGTTGAAGCCTGGTTGTTGGAGGGGAGACCGACTGTCTCCCTTTAGATATACAGTCCTGCTGCTGGAGACCGACTGTCTCCCCTTTGGTTCACAGCTCTGCTGCTGGGGAAAGGAGACTGAGCTCTCTATTCCCTGCCCATTAATGATCCGCCGCTGGGGAGAGGTGGTAGTAAGCTCTTCTCCCATACATACCTTCCTCCTCAGTGGAGGGAGACCGACTGTCTCTCCTCCCAATACAGAGTCCTGCTGCTGGAGAAAGGAGACTGGGCTCTCTATTCCCTGCTGGTTACTCTGCCGCTGGGGACTGGAGACCGGGCTCCCAATTCCCAACAAATAATACTGCCGCTGGGGAATGGAGACCGGGCTCCCAATTCCCGAAAAACTCACGCTGCTGCTGTGGGGCAGGAACAACTACCTCTGCCCCCTGTAGCTCAGCCTGCCGCTGGGGAATGGAGCTCAGGCTCCCAATTCCCTGTAATATCTCCCGCTGGGGAATGGAGCTCAGGCTCCCAATTCCCTGCAATATCTCCCGCTGGGGAATGGAGCTCAGGCTCCCAATTCCCTGCAATATCTCCAGCTGGGGAATGGAGCTCAGGCTCCCAATTCCCTGCAATACCGGTGGAGAGACCTCGGTCCCATCTCCACCTGCCGCCTGGGGTTCCTCCCAGTAAATTTCAATAATATCTTCCCAGCGGAATGGGTCTGGAACTGGATCTGTCACCTTGCTGTCCTGCTGAGCCTTCCCAATGGAGTGGAAGAGATCTCGGTAGTCCTGCTCCAGTTCCCACTCCAGGGTTGCTAGGTGAGCCAGGTCTTGCTCTACCTCATGGGGTCATCCCCGTCATGCCTAGCCTCCCTCTCGTAGAAAATGTCCTGAAGTCTGTTCTGCGCAGGACTCCCGAAGTCAGGCTCTGCAAAGGACTCCCATAACAAGCCAGAACCATCAAACTCCTCTCCCTCTGGCTTGTCATGCTCGGCTGTCCAGGGTATATACTGTGCCATATACCACCAGAGCGCCTGGTAGGCATCCTCCAGCCATAGCTCCTGCCATACCCGGTGCTCTAGTTCCTTCACCCATTCATCCAGGGCTGCTCTCCCAGAAAGGGCATCCGCAGAGCCACTTGCTTCTGCCACCGCTGCTCTTCACTGGGAGACTCTCACCCGCTGGTATTGTACATTGTCCAGGGCCTGGTACCAGATGCCTTTCCTTAATGCATCCCGGCCATCCAGGTCCTCCTCCTCGTATGACACTGCTGGTTCCATTCTGGTGCTTTTAGGGTCGCTGTACTGGGACATGCGTTGCCCCCACTTGTAAATCCAAGGAAATGGTGTCTCCTGTAGCTGTCCTTCTGGCTGTAGGAGCGATCCGCTGCTCGCCACCAATTGTAACGGACCGTTACTGCAGACAAAGGGTAAAAACCGTTTAGGCGATCGGCCCCCTTTACAGAGATATAGGCACAGCTACTGCAGGACACCAAACTCCCGAACTGGATACAAAATAGCACTCCAACTCCCGTACTGGAACCTCCCAAATAGCTGCTAGCAGACGAACAGGAAAAGCAGACAATCAGCTTACACTCCTGGCAATCAGTCTCTAACAGCATACAGTGAATCCCCCAAGAACGAGACGAGGCTCCGTATTGAGGGTAAACAGGAATTCTCAGTTTTATTAAGGGCTACCTGCTCGGTATTTATGCAGGTCTCCCACCTGGTGGACACTCCCTAGGGGACCAGAAGGAAGACTGCGACACAGGATACAGCAGCCAATCACACACATTGGGACAATACAGACACCCCAGCATATCCCTCCCCTCTGCCTGTGATACAATCACCCTACATGGGTAATGCAATCATCACAGGCAGACGAATACACAATGTCTTCTGTCCTGGAGACAATTGAGGAGTCATTCAATTATCTCTCAGGACAAGGGAAATCGCCAATACACATGTGGGGACAATAGGACAGACATCACTATTCAATACACAATGTCCCACCCTTTACAATACACACAGACATTTCAGAGACAAGACTCCATTATGCACATGGGGACACAGAACAAGCATTACTGTTAAAATACACCAGGTAAGACACATTACATTAAAACTATACATTTAACATATCCCCAGATAGCTCAGGTCTGAGCGCACATTATTAAGTGAATGGCGCTCAGACCACACGAATACAGTTTAATCGCCATGGAGCCAAAGTCTTTACAGTCAGTTTCATGCAGAATGGGCTCCATGGGATTCCTATCTGGGGTATAACACATTCAACCAAAACTACCGAACCCCAGGCAGAAAAGCACGAATTAAGCTTTTCTGCAGGTAAAAAAGATGTCTTTTAACAGGGGGCCATAGTCCAAAGGCAGCAGGCGAGCAACCAGGTTTCTCCAATGCAATGTGGCGAGATTGGTCTCGTCACACTAGGGACTGGCGGGGGAGGGTAATTACGTTATAGGAGGGGAAGATAGTGAAGTTAGAGACCTGGGGCAAGGTAATGGAACTGGGGGAGGAATGGAAGGAGGGACTAGAACAGTTCATAAGGAAAGGTGTATGGTAATAAATATACATAAACCACTTAATTGTATGTACACTAATGCCAGAAGCCTGACTAATAAAACTGGGGAACTGGAATTAGTGATGTGTGAGGAGGACTATGATATAGTGAGAATAACTGAGGCATGGCTGGATGATAGCTATGACTGGGCGGTTAATGTACAGGGTTACAATCTGTTTAGAAAGGATTGTAAAAACCGGAGAGGGGGAGGGGTCTGCGTTTATGTAAAGTCATGTCTAAAGCCCACAGTCCGAGTAGATATAAGTGAGGGACATGAACATGTGGAGTCACTGTGGGTAGAGATACATGGAGCCAAAAACAATAATAAAATATTAATAGGAGTGTTCTATAAACCACCTAATATACCAGAGTCCACAGAAAATCTATTACTAAACGAGATAGACGAGGCCGCAAATCATAATGAGGCGGTTATTATGGGGGACTTCAACTACCCAGATATAGACTGGGAAACTGAAATTTGTACATCCCATAAAGGAAACAGGTTCTTGGCAATAACCAAAGACAATTACCTTTCCCAACTGGTTCAGGACCCGACTAGAGGGACAGCCATACTGGACTTAGTATTAACCAATAGACCTGACAGAACAACAGATGTGCAGGTTGGGGAACACCTGGGAAATAGTGACCATAAAGTAATAACCTTCCAATTGTCATTCAAAAGAGTGTTTCTGCAGGGAGGAACAAAAATTCCAAACTTCAAAAAAGCAAAACTTAGCCAACTAAGAGAGACCATTGGCCTAACTAACTGGGACAAAGTCCTCAAAAATAAAAAATACAGCAACAAAATGGGATATTTTTAAAAGCATCCTAAAATCTAATTGTGAGAGGTACATACCTTATGGGAATAAAAGGTTAAGGAACAAGAAGAAACCAATGTGGATAAATAGAAATTTAAAGAAAGCAATAAATGACAAAAAGAAAGCATTTAAATCACTAAAACAGGAGGGTAGCGAGGAAGCACTGAAAAACTATAAGGAAAAAAATAGAATATGTAAAAAACTAATAAAATCTGCCAAACTAGAGACCGAGAGATTAATTGCCAAAGAGAGTAAAACTAATCCTAAAATGTTCCTTAATTATATAAATGGTAAAAAGTATGTATCTGAAGATGTCGGCCCTCTACAGAGTAATGGGGAGAGTTGCAGAGAGCGACGAGGAGAAAGCAATGCTATTAAATATTTTTTTCTCCACTGTATTCACTAAGGAAAATAAACTGTCAGATGAAATGCAGAATGTAAAAGTAAATTCTCCATTAAAAGTCCCCTGTCTGACCCAGGAAGAAGTACAACAGCGACTTAAAAAGATTAAAATAAACAAATCGTTAGGACTGGGTGGCATACACCCCCGTATCCTAAGGGAATTAAGTGATGTCATAGCCAGACCTTTATTTCTGATATTTGCGGACTCTATACTGACAGGGAGTGTTCCACAGGATTGGCGCATAGCAAATGTGGTGCCAATATTTAAAATGGTTCCAAAAACAGAGCCCGGAAACTATAGGTTGGTAAGTTTAACATCTGTCGTTCGTAAACTGTTTGAAGGTTTTCTGAGAGATGCTATCTTGGAGTACCTCAATGAAAATAAGCAAATAACGCCATATCAGCATGGCTTCATGAGGGATCGGTCATGCCAAACTAATTTAATCAGTTTCTATGAGGAGGTAAGTTCTAGACTTGTCAGTGGCGAATCAATGGATGTTGTATATCTGGACTTCTCCAAAGCATTTGACACTGTACCACATAAAAGGTTAGTATATAAAAAGGATGCTCGGACTGGGAGAAAATGTCTGTATGTGGGTAAGTAACTGTCTGAGTGACAGAAAACAGAGGGTGGTTATTAACGGTAGATACTCAGATTGGGTCACTGTAACTAGTGGGGTACCTCAGGGGTCTTGATTGGGCCCTATCCTCTTCAATATATTTATTAATGATCAAGTAGAAGGCTTCCATAGTAAAATATCAATTTTTGCAGATGACACTAAACTGTGTAAAGTGATTGACACGAAAGAGAACAATATACTGCTACAGAGGGATCTGGATAGATTGGAGGCTTGGGCAGAGAAGTGGCAGATGAAGTTTAACACTGACAAATGTAAGGTTATGCACATGGGAAGGACAGGGCTCGAGTCCTGCAGGAACATGTGGGAACGGCGTTCCTGCACTTTTTGCATAGCAGGAACGCCATTCCCTTTCAGGGCCATCTTTAAAGAGATTCTGTCTGTCACCACGTTTGAGCCTATATAGATGCGGACATGCACGGCTAGATCGCCGCTAGGATGTCCGCACTATGGGCCAGATTTATCATTACTCTTGCAGTTCACTCCACTTTCAAAGAAGGCGTATGTGTATTTGAGTCAAGTCAAATTTATCATGGGCTCTTTCAGAGGTTGATAAATCTGGTGTATTTCTGGTTCCTAGTTGTATTTTTGCTTTGTCTTTGGAAAAGTCGCAATTTTAAAAAAGTGATTTTGTCAAACATAAGCATGGTCATGAGTGGAGTGAGTTTGCGCAATTTTTTGCGACTTTTTTGCGACTATTTAAAAAGTCGCAATAATAAATCTGTCTTGCAAGTGATTTACATACGACAAAACGCCCATAAACTTGGTTTTGGAGTGAGTGGCGTAAGTCTCCAAAAAGTCGCAAAAAATTGCGCAATTTGGCTTTTTGCGCAATTTTTTGCGACTTTTCAACTCCAGAAAAGTGACTTAGGCTAATGATAAATCTGGCCCTATATCTGTATAAAAAAATTATTTTATATGTATGTAAATGAGGGTGTATATGTGCCCAAGGGGAGGTACGAACTTTTCTTGTGCCCCTGTGAAGGAGCCCAGCACCCCCTGCGTTCTACCAATCTCCACCTTGCTCTCAGTGAGATTGCCGTAAATCTCGCAATGTGCGAGATCGTGCATGTGCAGTTCCGACATAGTGTTCCTTCCCTGTGCTGGCATCAGCCTCAGGGAAGGATCGCATCGCGAGATTTACGGCGATCTCACTGAGAGCAAGGTGGAGATTGGTAGAACGTAGGCGATGCTGGGCTCCTTCACAGGGGTGCGGTGCTGGGCAAAAGGAAGGTTCGTACCTCCCCTTGGGCAAATTTACACCCTCATTTACATACATATAAATCATTTTTTATACCGAATAAAAAAGCGCAGCGCTATGGGACAGATATAGTGCGGACATGCTGATGGAGAGGCACTGGGGACTGCTATATGGCTACTGGGGGCTGCTATGATGCTTCTGGGGGCTGCTATGAGGCTACTGGGGGCTGCTATGAGGCATGGGGCTCTTATCTGAGGTCTGATTGGGAGTCATTCATATTGGGGTCTGAGCTGAGGTGTGATCTGAGGTCTTATTGGGGTCTTATTAACATTGGGGATCTTATTGGGGCTGTTAGCTGAGGTCTGATTAACATGGGGAGTCTGATTGGTGGTCTGACCTGAGGTGTAATGAAAAATATTTTTTCTTATTGTCCCCCTCTAAAACCTAGGTGCATCTTATAGGGGGAAAAAAATAGGGTAATTGCTTGCTCCTCCTCCCGACCTCCCCTGCCCTTTGCGTACAATGCGTGCAGTGACGTCACACGGAGGCACTGCAGTGGATCTTGGGTGAGTTCTCACACTTCTTTTCCCAGGACTTGACCCCTGGGGAAGGAATAATGCAGGTCACCCGTACATACTAAATGGTAAAACACTGGGTAACACTGGCATGGAAAAGGACTTAGGAATTTTGGTGAACAGCAAACTAAGCTGTAGAAACCAGTGTCAGGCAGCTGCTGCCAAGGCCAATAAGATAATGGGTTGCATCAAAAGGAGCATAGATCCCCGTGATGAGAACATAGTCATGCCACTTTACAAATCACTGGTCAGACCACACATGGAGTACTGTGTACAGTTCTGGGCTCCTGTAAACAAGGCAGACATAGCAGAGCTGGAGAGGGTTCAGAGGAGGGCAACTAAAGTAATAACTGCAATGGATGGACTACAGTACCCTGAAATATTATCAATATTGGGGTTATTCACTTTAGAAAAAAAACAACTGAGGGGGGTTCTAATAACTATGATTAATATATCAGGGGTTAGTACAGAGATCTCTCTCATCATCTTTTTATCCCCAGGACTGTCACTGTGATGAGGGGACATGTATGTATATGGAGGAGTTGTTAGGGAGTCAGAAGAGTTAGCTGTTGCTTGAACAATTGTTTGGCCAGCAGCTGTTGAATGTGTATGACCAGCTTAAGTAGTGTCACATGATGCAAATATAAATGCAACTGTTCTGAAAGGCCCCCGAGTCTCCAACACTACTGAGCAAGCAACAGGAAGACCAGAGAGCTCTACAAACACTTGACAAGTCAGAGAAAAAGTTGAACATCCCTCGAAGCAACATTAAATCCATTACAACAAAATGAAAAGACTTCATTTCATAACTACAAACAAAGAGAAGTTCACCCACAAAAACTCACAGCCAGGCAGGGAGCGCATTAATAAAAGATTCAACAAGGACTGCAATCTAAACACTAAACAAGCTTCAAAGATCCATGGTGGAGATGGAAATATCTGTCACGGGCATTCTGGCGACAGGTGGCAGGAGATCGGTGAGACTGGCAACACATGGTTTGATCTGACATGTTTTCCGTTTGGATCAAATGACGTCTGTGTTGTTTCTGGTGCTTGCTACACCTTCTTTCTCCAGGTGTGGTTATTAGGGTCATTTAAACTTCTCTATTTATAGTAGCTTCTCCCACAATGCTGTGCAGTTTATAGCTTGTGTTTGGGACTTTTGGATAGATTGTGGTTGGATCTCGGCTGAGTTCCTGGTACTTCCATTGCTCTTTTGAAGCTAAGTCTTTCCTTTCCCTTTTGTATTTTGTTTGGGTTCTGTGTGTTGCATTTCCTATTGTTTGTATTAGGCCTATAATCTGACCACTATAATCTGTACACTCAACAGTGTAAGAATCCTGTGCTTATGCCGATTGTTGAAAGTTCATCGCATGTGTAGAACTACCCTCTGTCCTGGGTTTGAACTATCAGCGCAGGTGCAGGACTTCAAGGCTAGGACCAGTGAAGCCAGACCCTGTAAATAAAGCTGTAGTGGGAAGCAAATACTTCCGCCTCTCCACGGTGCAGGTAGTCGATTATTTATATGCAGGATAAAAGATGATTTTCTCAGCATTACAGGAACGAATTAAAAAAGGTGTGTTTACTACCCTGGCATGGAGCACTACAAGGCATTATAATTAAATAGATTTTTAAGCTTACAGACTGCCTTTAAAATTAAATGCAAAATTAATTTGTATTTATCTTTTTTACTGTGATTTACTTTATTGAAATAAGATAAAGCTCCAAAATACATTCTTTTTGGCAGGAGATATGCAGGACACTCTCACAGTTAGGCAAGGTTACTGTTTTGGTGACCCCTAAGATGTGTCTTTTTGGGCTGCTCGGAGATCTTAGCTGTCCAAAACCAAGAGCTATGAGAAGCTTGTTTACAAGTCTTCTAGCCTCGGGCCGCTTGCTTATTGCAGTTTACTGGCGGAAGCCTGAATCCCCGCCTATGCAACATTGACATCAGAAATGTGACCAGATCTACCGCTTAGAACAAATCGCACATTGGAACTCCCGTACACCCCATCGTTTCTCTGACATCTGGGGTCCGTGGAAACAATTTAGAGGTTTTGTTGATTGAGCCCACTTTATGTTAACATTGTTATATTTTTCTACTATGTATTAATGTTACATTGGATATAAGACCATTAGTCTTTCACATCCTATGTCCCCCCCCCCCCTCTTTCCCTCGGACTCTCCCTCTCCCTTTCCTCCCCCCCAAGAAACCAAGTTACGGCTTTATTGTTATTGAGATATTCAATGTACATTTGCCTGTACATCGTATGTGCACATTGTTACGTGCTTAATCTCTGCTCATGTCTGTATTATTTTTGGATATTTGGTATTTTTCAAAATCAATAAAAATACTTTTTAAAATAAAATACATGTTCCAAACATTTAACAAAAATAAGGAAATCCAAAAAAGTTATGATGTGAAATTATGGGGTACATTTATTAATCCACAATTTTAGACCTGGCGTGAGTGGGGAGAAGTCGTAGATAGCGGTGCAACTAACCGCTGCGCCACCATCTGCGCCTGAAATACGCCTAATATAGGCGTATTTCAGTATAATAAATGACCCCCTATATACTTAATGTTATGGGGCACTGGGGCAGCCAATATGGATTGATTGAGTGATTTTTGAGCTGAAAGACTTCAATTAAAAGCTAAATGTTGCTTTGATCTCACAAAATGTTGCTTTTATGCTTCTTACATCATCTTTGGACTGCCTCCTATAAATAGATAAATAACAGGGCTCTGTTACTTAGAGAACCTCCTAAAGTCAGTAAATGTAGTCTGCCATAAGGTTAATGGGATAATGGCCCTTCTCCCCCATCAGTTTATCAGTTCAGCCAGTTTGGGATGGGCAATCTAGTATTAGTTAGGCTCTACTTTTGGCATAGTTAATGACAGCACAACGTAAAGAGTTTTTTTCTAAAACTGGAATATCTTTGGAGGTTACCTTCCTTCCCCTCCTAAAATCAGCCTGTGTTTTGGAATAGGCACCAAAACAGCACAGCTCCCTACACTAGGTAGTGACAGTAAATGGTACTGCACTGGAAAGGAGCAGCGCAGCAGCACCATTCACTGTCTGTACAGAACTGTGCTGTTCCAGAGCAGCACACTCAAACAGCTAATCAGTAAGGGTTTCCAGGAGTTGGACCTTCACTGATCTGATATTGATAGCCATGCTAAGGGCCAGCAGAGCAGGGCACTAATTGGGAACGAGGTACTTACAGTTATAGAAAAACTCTTTCATCTGTTAATTAAATAAAGATACACCTAGTGGTGTTTTGGTGGCTACTACCTACATGTATTTCCAGGCTTTCATGCTCGTTGTAAAGGCTGTATTACACTGGCTGATATTTTGGCCGATGAACGCTAATGACCATTCGCATGAACGCTCGTTAGTGGTCATCTGAAAGCGTAATACTTCAGCCGATTGCCCGAGGAACGAGCATTTGCTCTGGCAATTAAGATTTTTAAGCATGCTTAAAAATCAGAGCTTGTCAGCGACAGATTGTTCTGTCTAATAGCAATTTGCCGCTGGCAAACCACTAGATAGTAGATGTAATGTAACGTTTGCCTCCTGACAATCGCTTGTTGATCTGCCTGTCTAATACAGGCTAATGGCTCATACACACAAACGTGTGCTGCCTGTTCCGTGCATTGGGAACCGCAAACTGCGGCCCCCAATGCACAGCCACCATTTGTGTGGCTGGCGCAGACGGATGCAGACCCATTCAACTTGAATGGGTCCATGATCTGTACGCACTACAAAAAAATAGAAAATGTCCCAGATTGGGGCGTCAATCAAGTGGATAGATCTGTATCTGTGATGTGGTGCACAAACGGCCGCTGTTGTGTGGGTACCGGCCAACAACGGTCATGTGCATGAGCCCTTAAGATGTTGATTATTTAGTTAGGTGTGTCTGCGGTTGCTTTTGGAGAGCATATTTCATCTATAAATTATGATGTGCGACCTTCACAGATCCTTTGCATTGTCAAAAATTTAAAAGTGATAATACATCAGGGTAAGGGCTTATGTATACAACCATATTTTGGTTCTGTTTATTTCATAGATAGTACACTGACCCATTTGTTTATGACGAGGGTGCAATGCACATATAATTTTCTTTTTGCGGATCCATATGCCTGATCTGCAAATCTCAGTGCTGGTCCTAATCTCCATATATGCAGATAAGAATAACCCTTTCTGAAAAATATAAAAGGATCCATTTTTTGCAGTCCAATATGTGTGCAAAATGACCAAAAGTTATAATCTAGAGTAATTTCTGTGAAGTTTCCTCTTCGTGATAACACAGTTATCATGTACACCCACTTCAGCTTGACACATACTGTTACAACCTACAATGTCAGACCTATCAGGGTTTTCTTTAGGCAGAGATATAACTGAATCATAGATAAATAAAAGGGCGACTTTCCAAGATGTCAACAACAAAATGTGAACAATGTTAGAAGAATAAAAACAAGTTTCAGCTATGACAATTCATGTACAGTGTGATTTTGTAAATGGTATTACTCCTTATGTTTAGCTTTCTTTTTTTCTGAGTATTTCTCTTTGTCCAACTTTATGCATACACTGTAGTTCACTGAGGGTCAAGGTAGACAGTTTACAAGAATCCATTTAGCAAAAAATGTAAAACTGACACTTGACTAAGGTATAGTTCAGTGACAGTAACTACATTATACAAAATAACACAGGACAAGTTGTCATTAAAACTATACAACCCTATGAAATGCAATGAAATTGCTAGGATGCTTTTAAGTCTGCAATTTAGTTTTGGCCCCTGGCAGTACGTTTCTTTGTAGAATAAAGGAAATACAGATTTAACTTCAGCGTAAGATGTTATATTTTCTTGGATGCATCATACAGTGATAGAAAATGTACTGTTCAGTTTAAATACAGTATTGTACTGGATGTATGTCTGAGAATGGAATATTGTTCAAAGGCTTGCAAAGATATACATTTATTTCTTAGAAAGGCACGGATTTACTAATGTGTCTGCACCAATAATATGTTAAAAATAAGTTTCTACACTTTTTCCCCCAACATTCTTGACAAGAGGAGCTTAGTGGAAAGCCTGTGGTGTTCATGTGAAAAGGATGAGGCCTAAGATGTGCCATTTTCCACCAAAATTCTGCCATAAAAATCTGTCTCAAAGTAAGTCAACCAGTAGTTATTAGTCAAAGAAAAGTGTCCATCCTTGCACCACATTTATCATCCAACCTGAGCCACTGTGATCAAAATGTTGCAGGTCTAGAGATTGTCTGATCTACTCCCTCTTGAGGATTTGTAAATCTGGGTCAAAATCCAAAGCTGAATTCGGCTTTGTTAATGAGGCACAAACCAAAGTTCGGCTTTGGATTTAGAAACAGTAATGTATCCGCAGAACAGAACTGTAACTGTCTAGAAGAAGACCTCAGCAGAGCCCATACATTTTACTGTGGTATGGAGTGCATATTATAAAAAAAAGTTTTGAAAAGAATCGGGTTTAGAAAGAGCAGTCCGTATTTGGCAGGGCTGGGTTGGTACATCCAATTTGGTCTCGCCGTCCTTAGCACAGGACTGTGTATGGGACCGATTGCTGGGAATCTCCTCGGCTAGGGGACATAGGTCGTAGTCATTCCTGTCTGTGGCCTGTGGCTCTGAGGAGGCTGTTCTATTCTTGAGGGATGTTCAGTAGGGTAATGTGGTGGTGTCGGGGTTGGGGGCCTTTTTTGGCTCCTTACAGGAGGTTTGGTCGTCTCATCGCTTGTTGGGGATTATTGGGGGGAGGGAAAGGGTCAAAGGGGAGTTGTGTTAATTGGTTGCTTTGCAATTTTTTCATATATATTATGCATACAGCATTACCAACTGTTTCACTTTGCATTTGCACCATGCTCGGTGTTTTTCCTTTTTTTTTTTTTTTTTGCAAGTGGGAAAATTTGGGAAATGGAGGAGTGGTTTCCTATGCTTTTGTTGGCTATAGACTTTTATTCACATTATATTCTGTACTGTATCATTGGCCCTGCGTGGCCAGCGAGTCAATATTTTGCTCTGGTATGTCGTATTGCCTTAATAAAAATTATACCTGATTCAAAAAAGAAAGAGCAGTCCGAACCCGATTTGCTAAACACTAGTCACAGTCATTTTAGAAAAGAGAGAGGGGAAGACACTCTAGAACAAAACATATATTTTTTTAATAAGATGTATTGCAAAGTTTCTTGAAGTTGCACGCACAATTGATTTATGCAAAGTTGTGTGAACCATTTAAAAACTGACTTGTTGAAGACCAAGCAGTTTTTGTAATTTTTTTAATCCTCAACAATTTTATTTTGCCATCGATGTAGACATATAAAGCTTGTTTTTTTGTGAGTTCTAATTTTTATTGTTTAACAAATAAAGGGACTTAACCTGGGTAAGGGTGAATATATAACACTTATTTACAACGCCTAAAAGGCTTAACCCTATCTTGACCCAGGTATAATATGTTGATTAAGACTTGACTTTTATTAATATCTAATAATAACATAGCTATGAGCCAAGATAAACAGTTAAAAACTATGCTGTCACGGAAAAGCACTGAAGTGATTGATATGCTGGAAAATAGAGATGTGCACAATCTCTAAATCACTACTATCTGTCTGTGCTAGCGTAAGTATGACGCCAGTGGATATTTACTATATAGCTAGCAGCCGCTCGACTGACATGACTCTGAGACACAGTGCATGGATAATATAGGGGGGTTAGCCACCTGCGGTTTGATCCTAAATGGTGACAATCCAACTCTGCCCTAAACCCCTGAAGAAGCCAGAAATCTGGCGAAACATGCTGGGGGTCAGTTACAGTTTTTAGCAATTGTTGGTCACCCTAATGCAGTTTTTAGGTAGTTCTGTGGTAGGACACCTTCTTGAGTACTGCAGCGTTAGATGAGGCCAGCTGAGTTCGCATAGCTAGTCAGCCAAGGCATCACGTCATTTGATTATAGGTCACAGTGTGCGGTGTGTGTGTTGTTGCATGAATGTGATTCGACAGCTACTGACGTTGTGTCGGACAAGTGTGCAGGTCATTGAGTGCGTCTGTTCTCAGCACAGCAACATTCACAGGATAGTCACCATCTAGGATCAAACCGCAGGTGGCTCACCCCCCTAGCTCATCCATGCCTGGGCCAAGATAGGGTTAAGCCTTTAGGTGTTTAAATAAGTGTTCTCATTTTATTGCAATTTTTTTTATTTTTTATTTATTGTATAGCAGCAGCACAAAATACCTCTACAGGTCAAAATGTGTAATAATTTTTTTTTTTAGGGGTAGGACTTCTACTTTATGAAACTATATTAAAAATAATTAAACTATTTATTTTCTCACTAAGTATATTAGTATTCCAAAGCATTGTGGCCTGTCAAAATTACCTTAACAGGCTACCTTCTTGGCCATGCCTCTGGAATAGCCCAGCTCCTTTGACAGGACCTTGGTGCCCCACAATCCCATGAAAATAGGGATTCGCTACTGACATATGGTGCATGAGAAGGTTTACATCGTCGGGTGTGAAAGTTCTTTAACTGAGTGCTGATCAACTTGTTTTATTGTTGATTGGTGTTCATTATGGACCTGCATTGGGCTACGCAAAACCACTGCCATGAAAGATCGAATCAGCTGTCAAACTAGCATTTGTCTATTGTAAACAGGGCAGTGATCAGACAGCAAGCAATGATCAAGAACTAGTGTTCATATGAACGCTTGTCTGCCTGGTCATTGGCCGATGTAAAGGGGCCCTTCAACTAGTATGAACATGTGCATATTAAAACAATCATACAGATGTAAATGATCTTTTTAATAAAAGCTGATCAAATACAATTTTACAATATGAAGAGACTATTAATATCATTTATACAGTTGGTCCATTTTACTTATATGTTGTTTTGAGGTGTGATCTTTTCTCGTTCAAACGCTACAATTTTTTTTTTCTTCGATATCCCTCGCCCACAATTGGTGATAACATTTGTCTTAAATTACATCTGCTGAAATGATTTTCCAGTATGTTGGGAAATCATTTTACCGGCATCTCCTATTTCAGTAGGTTAAAATAGCAGTTTTCACTCATAAACTTGTTTTCTGAAAATTGCACCAGTTGGTCAGAGACATATAATGTAACAGACGTACAGTGTTGTCTTACAGAGTACAGAGTTTGCGAAGACAAGTGTCATTTTTTTTACTGGTTATCGGCTTGTCACTACTATTACCTTATCCAGTGGTTGAATGGGATCTTAATGTGGCCCTGGAATAAAACAAAGAGTGGCCCCCATGTTGTAGGCTGGCCAACAAAAGTAAATGGGGGCAACTATACCACAATGCAGCACAAAATACTTCCCCAGCAGAACCAAATACCAAAGTGCAGCACATAATATCTCTCTGAGCAAAACTAAATGCCACCACAGTGTAGCAGAGTTATACCCAATCGATACTTTTGTACCTGGATCGATTCCATACCGGGATTTGCCTTTTACCGATACTAGGCTGCGCTGCAGCGCGTGCTCTCAGCCTGTGACATGTTCTCCTTAGCGGCACAGGGGAGAAGGAGTCTCTCCCTGTGCCGCTGCTACCAATAACAAGAGAGGGGGAGGAGGAGGGGAGGGGCTGTGGCCACTGCGCCACCAATGTTTTTAATACTGGGGTTAGGTGCATTGTGCCACCAATGTAGATAACTATCCCATTAATACAAATACAGGCGGCGGGTGCTGGCAGCAGAATTACATAGCCAGCACCCGACCTCTATGACAGGGCGCTGCGATCCATGGAAATTAACCCGATAGGTACACTTGAGGGGCTAACTGCCGCGGATCTCAGCGCCTTGTGATAGACGTCGGGTGCCAGCTATGTAATTCTGCTGCCGGCACCTGCCGCCTGTATTTGTATTAATGGGTTAGTTATCTTCATTGGTGGTGCAGTGCACCCCCCCCCCAACCCCAGTATTAAAAACATTGGTGGTGCAGTGGGACCTCCCTCCCCCCAACCCCAGTATTAAAAAACATTGGTGGCGCAGTACACCCCACCAACCCACCCAGTATTAAAGTAATTGGTGGCAGTGGCCACTCCCCTCCTCCTCATTGGTGGTGCAGTGGCAGGTTGTGATCAGAGACCCAGCAGTGTAATAGTGGGGCTCTGATCGGTTACCATGGCAGCCAGGACACTCCTGAAGCTTTGGCTGCCATGGTAATCTCCTTGCTGCTGTGTGCACAAAGCCCAGGGCAGTAGGAAGAGTGTGAAGTCCTATTCACCCTAATAGATCTCTATTAGGGTGAATAAGACAAGGGATTAAAAGGTCCCAGGCTCTAGCCCCTAAGGCAGGAAATAATTATTACATAAAAAAAAAACACATACCAAAATATTAAGTATAAATCCCCCCCTTTCCCAATTTTGCATATAAAATATATAAACAATAAATAAATAAACATATTACATATTGCCATGGCCAAAAAGTCGCAACTATTAAAATATTTTAAAAATCTCCTATGTGGTGAACGCCGTAAAAGAGAAAAAAAGTAACCTTGTCCCCCCAAAATAATAGGATAGGACTCTTCGATTATGGCCCGGACGTTCCATAAAATGCGGAATGCACGCAGCTTTTTTGGTGTTGTGACAATCCTACAGTGTAGCACAATATACTGCCCCAGCAGCACAGAATACCTCTGTAGAAGTTGTCCCCCACTGTTCTTACCAAATACTATACTATCCCAAATAGGGCCCCTTGTAGTAATAATGCCCCCTACAGTACCGGTAGTAGTAATAATGCTCCCTATAATGCCCCCAGTGATAATGCTCCTAGTCCTTAATTTATGTACTATGGTAACTGTTAATCACCATGGTGTATTGATGTGTATTTCTTGTAACCTTTTTACTTATAAAAATAAAAATTAATGTTCAAAAAAAAAAAAAAGCTCCTATAGTGCTCTCAGTATTGGTATTACCTCCTACAGTGGCCCAGTTGTAATAATTCCCACTATAATGCCGCCCGCAATAATAATGCCCCTTTTGTGCTTGCAGTATTAAAAATGCTGCCAGTTCCCTCAGTAATGTCCATATAGTGCCCCCAGTGTCCACTTTAGTGCTCACAGTAATAAAAATGTCAGCTATAGTGCCCTGTAAGTAGCCTAAGATAGTCTGTGCTTGGATGCAACTGTTCCATTGACATTGGCACCTGTATCTTAGTACATGCAGTTGCAATGACATCATTGTGCTGTACAGGCAGATCTGACCGCCAGCACTGTAAGACTTCAGGCCAAGTGTCCTTTTTCCTATGACAGTGGACCCCAGAGAGGAAGGTGTCTATCTCTTGTGCCCCACTGCTGTATTTGACTGATGCAGCAATACTGCTGAATTCAGGAGGGCACCCGCAACAGCCAGCTAGGTACATAAGTAGCATTAACAGGTAGCCAGCATTAACCCCTTCCCACATTTTCATGTACATGGGGGAATGTGGTGCCTTACCGCATTCCCACGTGCATGTACGTGATGGGAGATCCCCAGCACTGGCCCAGCTGTTACTGATAGCCGGGCCCCTGCTGCATCCGCCGGCATCTCTGTATGCGGCGATGCTGGCGGATTAATTACTACTACATGCCATGGTCAGCACTGGCCGCGGCATGTGCGGGGTTTACAGAGAGAGGGTGCTCCATCTGATTCCATCGGCCCCCCGCGCTTCGCTGGCAGGGGGCCGATGGTTTCTATGGCAGCCACTATGCCTTCTACAGGCATCGGAGCCTGCCAGCTACGGAAGCCCAGGAGATCCAGCCTAAGGGATGGGTCTCCTTGGCAACTGTCAGCGTCTTACTGCGTGAGACGCTGACAGTTCAATTCAGTACAATACAGAATGTATTGTACTGAATTGAAACACAGATCAAACGCTGAAAAGGTGAAGTCCCAAAGTGGGACAAATATAAAATGTAAAAAGTTTTTTTTTTTTTTAAATGTAAGTTTCAAGTAAAAAAAAAAATTAAGTAAAAAAAAAATTGTAAAAAATAGGGAAAATAAGAAAAGTAGACATATTAGGTATCGCCGCATGCGTATCAACGGCTCTATAAAAATATCACATGACCTAACCCCTCAGGTGAGCACAGTCAAAAAAATTTAATGAAAACTGTGCTAAAAAAAACTTTTTTTGTCACCTTACATCACTAAAAGTGCAATACCAAGTGATCAAAAAGGCGTATGCCCCCCAGAATAGTACCACTCTAACTGTTACCTCATCCTGCAAAAAATGAGCCCCTACCTAAGACAATCGCCTCTGGAGACACTAAAACATGATTTTTTTTTATTTCAAAAATGATATTGTTTGGTAAAAAAAAGTATACATATTAGGTATTGCCACTCCGTAACGACCTGCTCTACAAAAATATTACATGATCTAACCTGTCAGATGAACATTGTAAATAAAAAATAAAAACGGTGCCAAAACAGCTATTTTTTGTTACCTTGCCTCACAAAAAGTGTAATATAGAGCAACCAAAAATCATATGTACCCTAAAATAGTACCAACCAAACTGCCACCCTATCCCGTAGTTTCCAAAATGGGTTCATTTTTTTGGAGTTTCTACTCTAGGGGTGCATCAGTGAAATCTGCCCTCCAAAAACCATATGGCGTTCCTTTCCTTCTTTGCCCTGTCATGTGAATATACAGCAGTTTACGATCACAAATGGAGTGTTTTTGTAAACTACAGAATCAGGGTATTAAATATAGACTTTTGTTTGGTTGTTAACCCTTGCTTTGTTACTGGAAAAAATGTATTAAAATGGAAAATCTGCCAAAAAAGTTTAATTTTTAAATTTTATTCCCATTTTCCTTTAATTCTCATGGGGCACCTAAAGGCTTAACAACATTTGAAAAATCAGTTTTGAATAGCGTGAGGGGTGATTTATGGGTGGTTTCTAATATGTAAGCCCCAGAAAGTGACTTCATAACTGAACTGGGCCTAAAAAAAAGTGGGTTTTAGAAATATTCTTAAAAATGTAAGAATTGCTTCTAAACTTCTAAGCCGTCTAAAGTCCCCAAAAAATAAAATGATCCAAACATGAAGTAGACATATGGAGAATGTAAAGTAATAACTATTTTTGGAGCTATTACTATCTATTATAAAAGTAGAGACATTTTTCTAGTTTAGAAGTGACCAGTGACGGGACATGTGACCTTGATATTAAGTTGGTAAATGGCGTCCAGGGGAGTGGACTATCTGGAAATCCACAGGTATCATTGCATTTTACACTGAGGTCATGGTACTACATATAACATCATTAAATGTAAAAGGGCTTAACAGCCCACATAAAAGGAAACATATGTGGGGGGAGGCTTTGGCGCAACGTAGCGACATACTTTGTGCAGTTGAAACTCATATACTGCTCAAAGACGCACAACGAATTAAGCACCGTGGATTCCCTGAGATATTCCAGTCTCACTACACCACTAATACTCGCTATTAGAAATACTGTTGCATTTCGGTTGATAGATCATTTCAGCGACCCGTATGGTAGATTTCTTATCCTGGTGTGTTCTATCAATAATGTCAATTATACTATAGCTGCTGTGTATGCACCGAACAGACATCAGATACGTTTCTGTCGCAAAGTCCTATCCCGTATTGCCTCTATGAAACAAGGAGCCTTATTGCTAGCGGGAGACTTTAACTGTATCATGCACTCTCAGCTCGATACTACTACTCCCTCTAGACATACGGCTACCAATTCCTTGAGACATTTGACTTGGAGAGAAGGTCTTTATGATGTGTGGAGGGTGTTACATGAATCTGAAAAGGATTACACTTTCTATTCAGTACCGCATAATAGCTACTCTAGAATTGATATGATATTTGCAGACAAAAGCACTCTTCTGCGTACTGTCAGGGCGTCGATTGGTACTATTACATGGTCTGACCACGCCCCGGTCACTGTCACTCTAGAGGACTCGTTTAGGACTACCCCACCCCCCGTATGGAGATGTAATTCATACTTACTACAAAACCAGACACACAGACAAAGTATAGAAAAAGATCTTAAGACGTACTTTGAACTGAACCAGCATTCAGTAGATAGTCCATTTAGTCTATGGAATGCCCATAAGGCGGTTATAAGGGGATCTTTTCTGAAATTAAATCATATAACGAAAAAACTGAGAGCTCAGAAACTAAACTCCCTAATTAGCGAGATCCATAACCTAGAGTGTCAAAATAAATCCTTCCAAACTCAATCATTGCAACTACGACTGACAGACTTGAGGAGACAACTTAGGGAACACTTACTTGCGGACTATAATAAGCATCTATTTTACATGAAAGCACGTTATTATTCGCAGAATAATAAGGCTGGGAAGTTGCTGGCACAGAGACTTAAAATCCAACGTCTGAAGTCCCAAATTCCCTACCTTATAGATCAACACACTTCGGTTAAAATCTCCCATCCCACAAAAATAGCTGAACAATTTAGAAGTTATTACGAGTCACTATATAACCTCAAAAATGACACCTCGGTCACACAGCCATCTCAGGCTGATATCTCAGCCTTTTTAGATAAGCTGCACCTTCCGTCTCTTAATGACTCACAATTGACTGTGTTAAACAAAGATATTTCTTTACCTGAAATTACCAGTGCTCTACGTTCTTTACCGTCAGGTAAGTCGCCAGGACCAGATGGTCTTACTGGCGAATACTATAAGACGTTTCAACTGATTCTGGCACCTTACCTTAAATCTATATATCAACTAGCCATGGAGCAGGGTTCCTTTCCGAAAGAAAATCAGGAAGCTCTCATAGTTACATTGCATAAACCAGGCAAAGATCCTGACAGGCCCCAAAATTTTAGGCCAATATCCCTCCTTAATGTGGATCTCAAATTATATGCTAAAATTTTGGCCAACAGAATAGCTCCTATATTGACAAATCTCATACACGGAGACCAAGTTGGCTTTGTAAAAACTAGACAAGCCTTTGACAATACTAGAAGAGTGCTTAATCTTCTTCACTATGCCACATGCACTAAGACGCCAATGCTCATGGTATCACTGGATGCCGAGAAGGCGTTTGACCGCATAGGCTGGTCGTACGCCTTCTCGGTCCTTGGTAGGTTTGGGTTCAGGGATGGTATTCTACAGGCTATTAAAGCCTTGTACACGGCCCCAACAGCAAAAGTGTTATCCAATGGTATATTATCGAACAAGTTTGATATCACTAATGGAACAAGACAGGGGTGTCCGTTGTCACCCCTGATCTTTGTTCTTTGTATAGAACCGTTGGCGACATTACTGAGGACAGATCCCCAGGTCAAAGGGCTAACTATAAATAATCGTGAGCACATCGTCTCCTTATATGCTGACGATGTTATTTTGACTTTGTCAGACCCTGGCCCTTCCTTGGCGGCGTCTTTGAACTGGATACACCATTTTGGTCTCATTTCCCTATACAAGCTCAATACTACTAAATCTCAAGCCCTTCCTATCGGTCTCCCACTTTCAGTAGTAGAACACCTCAAAAGCCAATTCCCTCTGGATTGGAGATTTGATCGCATTGAATACCTTGGCATACATATCCCCCACGTATTTCATCGGCTGTATAAAGACAATTATCTTCCCATGCTGAAATGCCTTGCAGATGAGATGACCCGTCTGTCTGCTTGCGAAATTTCTTGGACGGGACGGATAGCGGCATTTAAAATGTTATTACTCCCAAAGCTACTATATTTATTTCGCACGGTCCCAATAACACTCCCACGTAGATTCTTCCTGGACCTCCAACGACATATTTCTGCATTTATATGGGAAAAACGGATCCCTAGAGTTGCATATTCATTATTAACTAAGCATAAACTATGTGGTGGTCTAGGTGTTCCTAATATAAGGGCATATTATATTGCTACACAGATTGATATAGTCAATACATGGAGGGAAAATAAGATTGTGAATTGGTCCCAAATAGAAAACAGTTTAGCATCACCGACAACACTCCAAGCTCTGACGTATAGTGCTTCTAATAGATTTCCTTTACTGACACGCTTGTCCCCTTTGACATTGCACACATTAACCTGTTGGAAGGAATTTCAACATCAAGTAAAGGGCGAGTCCCAAACTTCTTGGAAAGAAGTACCTTTACAATTCCTAAACATATACCTCAGTGACTTAGATGTCTCAAATTGGATAGGGAATGGCATCTTCTCTATATCCCATTTATATGATAAAGATGTCTTATATTCATTTGAACACTTATCTAACAAATACTCTATACCCAACGCGGACTTCTTTAAATACCTACGTATACGCCATTTCCTCGATACAGGTCAGGAGCATATGCATATTGACAATCCGCAAATTACATCCATGTTTAAACTCAAATCTAAGATTATGAGGCAAGCATATGGTTTAATTGATTCTCAATTTATTTTTTGTAAAACACGGCCTTTTGAGCTCTGGGAGGCAGATCTTAAGTGCTCCTTTGAGCCTAAACAATGGAAATCGGCACTTAGATTAGTCCATATGGCTTGTAAATGTCATGTACACTACGAGGCGGCAATGAAGACATTATTACGTTGGTATATGACTCCAGACAGACTTCATAAAATGTATGGTACGACCTCTCCCTTTTGTTGGAGGAATTGCGGACATAGAGGTTCGTTGCTGCACATTTTATGGGCTTGCCCAATACTTAAACGATACTGGGAAGAGGTCTTTAGGATCATTTCATCTATTGTGGGGTCATCGATCTCTGTTCGAGCCCCTATAGCTCTCCTATATCTTGAATTGGATGACTTACCGTTAAATCGTAGGATCTTGGTATGCAAAATGTTGGTGATTGCCAAATTGGTTATCACCAGACACTGGAAAGAGCTGATGGCCCCTCCGATTGCAGAAGTTTTAACCACAATTAACACCACTTGGCAATATGAACGGGCATTATCTCCTTCTATCTTATCCTTTAAATACTGTAAGTCGATATGGCAATTGTGGTCTGACAGTCCATTTAGCTCCCACTCTCACAATCCTCCTGGTCCACTGACAAATATAACTGTTTGATAGCTACTATTGATGGTTACGTATAAAAGACTTCCCGTCACTGGTCACACATTTGATCATATACTAGGTTCTACAGGTCACTGGTTATGTGTTGTTTTTCTTTTCTTTTTCTTTCTTATATGTTACTTTTGTTGTATATGGACATATTGTTATAATGTCTCACTACACCAGGCACGGCAATTTTGCACTATATATAGTAATGTCTTGCCATAAATAAGGAGTTCTTTTTCTGCTCTGTCGTAATGACCCACTACAGGGGTTATGGACTTTAATGCAATTTTCCAGGTTGGCAGCATCCATGCGGGTGCCCTGGATCATGTTCTTGGACTGTTAACGCAGAACTTCCGTATCAAGTGTTGGCTTATGATATAGTGTATTACATGCGCTAATGTTTAACGGCTGCGCCCGTCATGTCTTTTTGTCTGGTGGCCGTGTCCGCAATTTTGCATTTATCCTTTGAAAATCAATAAAAATTATTGGAATCGAATAAAAGTAGAGAAATTGAAATTTGGAAATTGGTATTTTTTTTATAAATAAAAATGAAATATTTTGACTCAATTTTACCACTGTCATGAAGTACAAAATGTGACAAGAAAACCATCTTAGAATGACTTGGATAAGTAAAAGTTTTTTAAAGTTATTACCACATAAAGTGACACATGTCCTGAAGGTGAAAAATGACTGTGTCCTGAAGAGCTTAATAAACACTGGTGGCGTCAGATCAGCCCACTGTGAATCTTCCCTGTAGAGTCTACGGCCAGTCTGCCCTTGACCTTGTCCTACCTGAATACTTTGTGAACTTGAGGCAGACATAACTCTGATTTAGTATTTCTGTCTGTGACAGTATACATAAGAAATCAATGTATGTGACACTTGAGGAGCTAGTTAATAAATCTAAAACCATGCAGTAGTTATTTACTTTGCAGGTTTATAGGTCTCACATTGTTTACACAATGCTGAAGAGATCATTAGGAAGAAAGGTCAGATGTAGCAAATCTCTGTGTACCAATATATGCATAATATGCTCAATTTTATATGCTGTTCTTGTATTGCAAGAAAAACAAGGACCTGATCTACTGAAGCACAGGATCAAGAAAAATCAGTTTTTTTAATGAAAAATTCACATTAGATGTGATAGTCAGTTCAGACGTTGACTAGTGTCTGATGTGTGCTTGTTAGGCCTTGGCCTTCTGTCATACCTTCCGCTTTCTCACCTGTCATATCCCCAGCATCTCCTGCCTCGCTGCCCGCTGCTGACTCTGCCAGATGTGGCAGGGGCATGTCTGCCAGATGTGTCCTCCGGCCACGCTGCCTCCATGCTCCATCCCATGCTGGCGTCCCATATACCCGATGCCTCCTGTCATTTATGCTTCCAGGGGTGTGTGCTTTCTGCCTCTGAGCACAGCCCCTGGGTGGGGTTACAAGGTTAAATACCAGCTTCCTCTTCCGGGAAGTTGCCTGAGGGTTGAGTTACTATCAGTACTAGCAAAGGTTTTCTGATTTTCTGTGTTTGACCATTCTGTTTGCCTGCCGCCTGCATTGACTATTGGACCTGTCTGATCCTCTGTACCATGCTACTATCTGATATCGGCTTCTGACCTCTGGCTTGTCTCTGACCACGCTTCAGCTTCTGCCTCTGACAATCATCATTATCATCTGATGCCCTTACTCCAGTCTTCTCTGCATTGCTACTTCTTCCCACCGGGTCTGCTATTGGCTCAGTTCACACTAACTGCAATTCTTACTGCAACTTTAGCTACTGGAGCGTTACCTGTTGTTTGACTCTGTAAATCAGATGCCAACCATATTAGCTTATCTTGTAGGTAGTGGTTCAGTTTTCTTCTTGCTGCGTTCTGTCCTGTCTCCTGTGAGAGTGCTAAATAACACCCTAGGGGTTAGTGTCTGCCGTCCCTTGGTTGACACAGAGAATCCACACTCTCTGGTTTGTCCATGCACTGAGGCCCTTTTTTTCATGAAGCCATAATAGGGTAAATAGAGTGAACCCTATATACTGTTACCAAGTCTAACATTTTCTCAAATTCTATACAAACCCAACATAAAAAATGTGGAATGTTCTATCACATGCCATATTACACAGTTCAGCAAATACTAGCATTATCTGAATCGCACCATGTGCACAAAGTAAATGTTGATATTTTGCAGCACATTGTGTGCACTCTCCTCTTCCCTGCTTTATTTCCCAAACAGAGAGCACTCGTAATACAAAGGAATGAGGAGTATGTAAAGGCTGTGTCCTCTTATAGAAAAGTTCTGCATCTTTTTGGCCCCGAGTGGTATGTGTGGCACTCTAGGAGGGCGGAAGGAATAGGGCAGACAGTTGTAAATTTAACAGAGCAGTGTTTACGTGACTCATGTGGGGTTACAACGGTCTTTGATAGGCTAAAGGCTCAGGGGGTCATTTATTAAACAGAAACACGCCTATATTTGGCCTACTTCTGGTTCCGATTGCGGCTTAAAAGTCCTTTGTGCCTCAGTCTGCAACACTTCCCTGCTCATGGCAGGTCTAAAAAAGTGGGTGGAGAAGGGGACGGGCCAGTAGGCCTGTCTCATTTGCCATTTTCTACGCCTGTTGTAGGAGTAGAAAAAGGTCTATATGTAATACATCTCAGAAGCTCCAATCTACTCTGAAAGCAGCAGCCGGGCTCATCTATCTGTTGAACCGCTACTTCAATGCCTCGATTTTGTGCCAGTCATGGCATTGGTTGCCCATACATTATAGGATTCAATTTAAACTGCTCATTATCACCGTCAAAGCTCTCCACAGTGCTGCGCCCTCCTATATCGCCTTACTCGTTTCAGTCTACCACCCTAATGATGGTCTCCGTTCAGCCAATGACTTCCAACTAACATCCACTATAATCCAAACCTCCTACTCCCGTCTCCAAGATCTCGAGCTGCACTAGTTCTCTGGAAAGACCTACCCCATTAGGTTAATTCATAACCTCGACAGTTTTAGGAACTCCCTAAGCACACAATCTAACTATTCTCTGCTCGCTCACCCCCTTCCCCCCTCAACATCATTCTTCTATTCCTGATCCATCATCCATCAGTATCCACCACATCCCATGCACCCAGAAGCACTACCGATATTAGCTTTTGACTCACTCTTGCAGTGAGGGCACAGGCTTACTTACAGGTAACCGAATAAATTGGTACACTGCCTCCTTAAGTGGCAATGGACAAAGATGACACTGTTCCTTAAAGAGGTTAATCCATGACTAATGTAAAAAAAATGAAAATCAGACATCATATAGTACATGATAATCTCTTTCTAACAAACCTAGAACCAGCCCTGTACCTCACATGGTTCCAGAGATCTCCCCATTCATTGCTCTGTCTGACTTATATCAAGCTGACAGCTGCAGGGGAGTGTTTTTTCTGCTGCAGCTAAGGGGGCGTGTCTGATCTCTCCCTATCACAGCTTAGGAGGCAGTGGAAGGATGAAACTGAGCATGTGCGACCATCTCAGTGAGCCGGACACAGAAATGAGAAAAAAAACAAAAACAAGCTATGCTAAATTTTAAATTACATGCAATTGCAAAAGTATTCACATCCAGGCGCTGGTTTGTAAACTGAAAAATATTTTTTGTGGGACAACCCCTTTAAAGATATAACATCTGACTCTTGCTTTAGCTTTCATTGAGCTCAGCTTCTCTGGGTGTTGACAATCTGGCCCTTGTCTCTCCATAGAGGCAGCAGTGTAGATGGCCTTATCTGTACTTATCACCGCAGATTTCTCTCCATGTGGCTCAGTATCTCACAGTCTGCATCATCTCTAATAAGTTGCAGTATCACAACCACTGCACACAAACTTATCCATCACGTATCTCTGCCTCATGACATGTAGAAATTGTATACAGTCTCACAAACCATTGCTTACAGGCTGATCCCTGTCACCAACCTCTTTTAACCCTTTCTACCCCAGAGTTGTTTTTTTAGTTTTCTACTTTTCCGTTCACATAGCCATATGAGGGCTTGTTTTTTGTGGGACAAGTTTTACTTTCCAACTCCACCATTTAATATTGCATATGATGTAGTGGGAAGCAGGAAAAAAATTCCAAATGGGGTGGAATTGGGAAAAAAAGCAATTCAGCCACAGTTTTACAGCCTTTTTATTTACGATGTTCGATAAAACTGAACAGTTACTTTCATTCTACAAGTCAGTACGAATCCATCAATACCTTATATGTATAGTTTTTGCATTGAGATTAGCTTTGGAGTCTATGAGAAATTTACTAGTTTCCTATGGAGCTCTGCTACAGACAAGGGCTCCATAGGAAACACTGTGCAGCAGCCTCCTGTCATTCTCTATGACGGGCTGCTGAATGTACAAGATCCAGCTCCTCTGATTGCCACACTGGAGAGCTGAAGCATTACCCAAAGCGGTCAGAATTAGCATCTAAAGTGTTAGGCTACTTTCACACTAGTGTTTTTTGTGGATCCGTCAATAATACAACCGCATGCATCCGTCATGAACAGATCCGGTTGTATTATGTCTTCTATAGCCATGATGGATCCGTCTTGAACACTATCGAAAGTCAATGGGGGACGGATCCGTTTTCTATTGTGCCAGATTATGTCCGTTTTGGTGTCCTCCTCCAGAGCAGAATGGTGACTGAACGGAGGCAAATTGATGCATTCTGAGCAGATCCTTTTCCATTCAGAATGCATTAGGGCAAAACTGATCCGTTTTGGACCGCTTTTGAGAGCCCTGAATGGATCTCACAAACGGAAAGCCAAAACACTAGTGTGAAAGTAGCCTTAAATGTCCGCGATCAGCATTATCACCGGTAGCGGACATGAGCTACGGGCGTCTGCTGTATAAAATATTAGGCACCCCACGGCCATGGCGCCCGCTCCGCTCTCATCTTTAAAGACCCGGCCAGCGCCTTACTAGTAGTTAAAGGTCTCTGGTTGCTATCAGGATGCATGGGTTAGGCAGCTTCTCTATACCCCTGAGCTCCAGCTCCAAATCCTTTGTGCTATTCAGCTTTTTTGCCATAGCAATTTCCTGAAGTGTTGTATCCATCTTTCCAGTAGCAACCACCTTCACTAGTTCTCACAGAAGTAACACTGGGTCTGTCTCTGGCTGCGGTCACCAGCTCACTCTTCCATTTCCAGTCTCACACTGAACAGGAGGCATGCATGCACTCCTATCTATCATCTCATGCTATATGCTTTTAGTACATACTCAAGGATCTTTCAGGAGGCCACCCCCAAGGAGCCCTCTGATGCTAATTAGGTCAGCTGATCAGAAGATACTGCATCATCTAATGTATTATCCAGCTGTGATAATACAATTGCTCAATAGATGGCAGCAAACTAAAGTGTTGTTCCCAACATACATGCTTTCAGTACTTCATCTACTTCATACGGTGCAGTGTACAGTATATACCCTCTGTACAATGCATGTATGTTTTCTATTATATTCCCAGAGTGTCAGTACACTCTCCTGGCCTGCTCATGACGTCATCAGTATGCATTACCACCACGGTCTAAGTACTCACAGGGCGTCTGACCCTCAGTAGTGCTTATACATTTACCATTCCCTTCCTGACATCTCGTAGCAGCTTATAGGCACAGTACACCCTAAACCACACACCACAGCATGACATCACATCGGTACCAGTGTTGGAAGATATAATAGCATGTATAAACAATAATGTTGACATATTGTTTGCATGAATTACATGCAGATTTGGCTGTGGATTTGCCAAGGATTTTATTCTCTGCATTGCAAAGGGTGAAATCTACAACTGTAATCCTGAGTATGAGTGGACACTGCACGTGAAGTTATACTCAGATTTGTTGCAAACATTTTCTGCAAAGTGTGGATGCTAATTTTAAAAGTGGGATCTGCTTTGCAGCTACTGTAAAATGCTAAGGAAATCCCCAGCATTTCCGTCATATGTGGCCATATCCCCCTGTGAGTAGTCAAGTTTGGAACAGCTGATATCACCCTGTCTGCTTGGACTTAGACCACACAGTATTGGAGGGATCAGCAACCTCCGGCACTCTAGCTGTTCAGAAACTACAACTCCCAGAATCCTCCTTTTTCATCTCTGGAAGTTACAAGAACAGCTGAGTACATGTTCATGCTGGGAGTTGTGGTTTCACAGCAGCTGGAGTGCCGTAGGTTGCTGATCCCTGCAGTATAGTAATTACCAATAAGGTTGCCTGTTGTACGGTGCTGTCCAACCGTAATAACCCCTTGTGGATTACCATTGATGGTGGGGCTGCACCTGTACTTGCCAAGGTTAAAATTGCATGTACAGGCTACACCTATTATGGGCCCAGATGCATCATTTTACAGGGTCGCGCTAGGAGCGACAGAAGAGCGCCATCTCTAACCACAGTTACAATGTCTCCATCTTCCTTCTATTATCTTCTCATATGCATCTTAAGTTTGGTACATAGGTAAATTGGGTGTCCAGGAAGGTTTTCGTAAAGGTCTTGACCTTGCCAAACATCAGTAGACCACATTAGGAGCGACCGGAGGGTGCTTTCTTAGCCACAGCTACAATGTCTCCATCTTCTTTGTAATATCTTCTCATAGGCAACCATACTGGATCAGCTATATGCCTCACCTGCATGCGAGCTGACAGTTTATTATCATTAGTATTCTGTCACTCAAAGTCAGCACTTGCACACTGTTGTGTTCTATTATCAGCCATTGTCAGAGGATTGTATACATATACATACGGATATACATTATACGTATAAATTATTTTCTGGAATTTATGAGAGACTTCAAAGGGCCTCCAAGTCTGTCGTGGTTTAAATAGATTCCTTTACGATGCATCGGAGAGAAAGAAAGACATAGATACAGTGTTTCCGAGTATCTTTCTCTGGGGAACAATGCCCTGCAGAGTAATTTATTATCAACATATGTAATTAGATGGGATTATATTCATCAAATGAGTGGAAAGCAAAACTTTACCTATTACTGTAAAGACTAGACATGATGGGGTACAGGAAACATTGTACATATATGTCCATATGGAAGTTTTCCTGGCCCCCAATACTATACCAGTATGAACTGACTTTGTCCAGTTTGTACCATCCTATGGACATAGCTTTTGAACGCTAAATTACCCTACAATAAGAGAGTGATGGGGGGGGGGGAGAGAGGAGGGGGTAAAATGTATTGTATAGAGCAGAACTTATCTTTATCAACGTAGTACGGCACTTATTGTTCTTCTCTGTTTTAAGCCATTATAAGAGGATTCCAACCAAACAGAAAATGGTATAGCGTTTACCTACTAATGGAGATTTGAGGAAACGTACTTAGGACAAAGCACATTGGCAATCCAAAAAAATAAAGAAAAGCATGTTCCAGCTTCCATTGAATAAAAAAAAAAAATGACTGTTATTTAGCCAAGTAAATGCCTGTTCAGATACACCTATTATCTAGCGCAGTGTCTACGCGTTTTGGATCGAGGATTACACATGACACATGCTGCAAGTGTTCAGTCAAACACACACTAATAGACAACACTAATGAAATCACTTCAAAACATCAGATATTGTTACACCATAGGCGGTTATGATAAACACCTGTACAGTGAATTATTCATATGGAACAATCGGGATCCCAATCCCCAGTTTTATACCAGTTCCAAGAACTGGTAGAAAGGGACCTTCATGTACTACAGATGAAAGATGGTAATTAAACCTGATAAGGGGAGGGGGGCAGTAGTTGTATTAGATATCAAAATTTACTAATTGCAAAATCGGAACATGCAAAAAGATCCTAGCACTTATTTTGAATTAACGTCAAACCCTACCCCCTCTTATTAACTTGAACTACGTGCGCTGCTTGAGCAAGCTTTATGAGGGATCGGTCATGCCAAACGAATTTAATCAGCTTCTATGAAGAGGTAAGTTCTAGACTTGACAACGGCGAATCAATGGATGTCGTAATTCTGGACTTCCAAAATAAAATGAGGATGCTCGGACTGGGAGAAAATGTCTGTTAGTGGGTAAGTAACTGGCTCAGTGATAGAAAACAGAGGGTGGTTATTAGTGCTAAATTCTCAGATTGGGTCACTGTCACTAGTGGAGTACCTCAGGGTTCAGTATTGGATCCTATTATCTTCAATATATTTATTAATAATCTTATAGAAGGCTTGCACAGTAAAATATAAATTTTTGCAGATGACACTAAACTGTGTAAAGTAATTAACACTGAAGAGGAATATACTGCTACAGAGGGATCTGGATAGATTGGAGGCTTGGGCAGAGAAATGGCAGATGAGGTTTAACACTGACAAATGTAAAGTTATGCACATGGGAAGTAATAATGCAAGTCACCCGTACATACTAAATGGTAAAACACTCGGTAAAACTGACATGGAAAAGGATCTAGGAATTTTAATAAACAGCAAACTAAGCTGAAAAAAACAGTGTCAGGCAGCTACTGCCAAGGCCAATAAGATAATGGGTTGCATCAAAAGGGGCATAGATGCCCGTGATGAGAACATAGTCCTACCACTTTACAAATCACTGGTCAGACCACACATGGAGTACTGTGTACAGTTCTGGGCTCCTGTGAACAAGGCAGACATAGCAGAGTTGGAGAGGGTTCAGAGGAGGGCAACTAAAGTAATAACTGGAATGGGGCAACTACAGTACCCTGAAAGTTTATCAAAATTAGGGTCATTGACTTTAGAAAAAAAGATGACTGAGGGGAGATCTAATATCTAAGTATAAATATACCAGGGGTCAGTACAGAGATCTCTCCCATCATCTATTTATACCCAGGACTGTGACGAGGGGACATCCTCTGCGTCTGGAGGAAAGAAGGTTTGTACACAAACATAGAAAAGGATTCTTCACTGTAAGAGCAGTGAGACTATGCAACTCTCTGCCTGAGGAGGTGGTGATGGTGAGTTCACTAAAGGAATTCAAGAGGGGACTGAATGTATTTCTGGAGTGTAATAATATTACAGGTTATAGCTACTAGAGAGGGATCGTTGATCCAGGGAGTTATTGCCTGATTGGAGTCGGGAAGGAATTTTGGAATTCTGCCTCACAGGGTTTTTTTGTCTTCCTCTGGATCAACTTGTAGGAAACAGGCCGAACTGGAGGGACAAATGTCTTTTTTCGGTCTTACATACTATGTTACTATCCAGTGGTTTTATAGATAAACAGTTTGACTATATTTTTGTAAACATCCTATAACTCCCATTTTCCACTCACTTCCGAAAATACACAAAGGAGTCCCGGCCCTTCCTCATGAGGTCAATAGTGGCAGAGATTGGTTCTTTTTTAGAAAGATTTTCAGCCTTTAGTGCCCACCACTCCAGGTTTCCTGCAGGATACCAGGTCTGTTCTTTGTGCAGTTCAGGATTTCAAATGGTCATGCAATCATAGCTGAATCATTGCTGACGTGTTTTTGTACACAATGATCCCACATGATCTAGCTAAGGAAGCTTTGAAGTGGTTTCTTGCAGCATATATTAATTTTACCCTAGAATTACAAGATTTGTTATGTCAAGCAAATTGGATTTCACTTCATGGGCAATATTTATATGGCATGGTGGGTGAGTAAATTTTTATTTACTTTGGACAATCCAGTTAGTGGGGATCTGAGGTGGTATGGCCATTAGATCAACAACCTACTGTTCATTTGGTCAGGAGATGTGACGGCCGTACCATCCTGTGCCCGTTATTTGAATTATAATCCTTGCGATCAAGGCTGGGAGAAGGTATTCTGGTGCCCTAGGTAGAACAGCAAATTCCCCCCCCCCCCCCGAATCAATTTAAAGTGACGTTACTTCCTAATAAAGAAACAGTCAGGGGCAGATCCAGTGATTCACTGGTGACGTCTCCACAGATTTCAGTTGTTCACTTTCCTTTTCTTCTCCGTTTGGTTCAGACCATCACAGGCAGACACAAAATGCAGTCCTCCCACCACTGCAGCTATATCATTCATTACAACCTATATAATAAGGAATATTCCCAAGTATGCTTTTTTATTTAAAAGCATCTGTCTTAAGTTATGATGATGCTTGGCAGAATATTTCAGCATTAGGGGTGTGATGTGTTCTATGTCATGCTCCAACATCATCTCAAAAGCTCAGTCCAAGTCTGTTTATTATTTTGAAACCAGAACCTACTTGGTTTCGCTATAAAGGGAGTTACAAATGTGGGCATCAAAAACTTATCTGTTGTCAGTATAAACATGTTACACAGCAGATGCAGTCTACAGCCAATGGTTACGTTTTTCATGTCTCTCAATGCCTTAATTATAACACAATTTACACAATTTATTTATACACCTGCAAATCATGTTTGTTGCAGTATGTGGGGTATACTACTAAAAACATCAAAACTCGTGTTAGAAAACATTTATCGGACATTCCACATTACCAGCATAGAAATATATCTGCTGCCTCGCTACAATTTGTGGTAGAGCACGTCATCGTTTGCGGTTCAGGGCCTGGCGTGAGTTAACCCTCCAGTAAGAGGAGGTGATCATACGAAAAAATTACTCGGTCAGGAATCCCTTTGGATGTTCCGCCTGGGTACATGTGCTCCCTCAGGCTTGAACTGCAGATATGACTTAATATTACAATGTTATTGATTTTAGTCCTGTCAGTTCAGATCATGCTGTTTAAACACAATCTGCTGCCAGGAAACAACAAGTCGTTATAGGGAAGAGCAATGTTATTAGCAATCGCTCCTCCCCATCCCTGGAGGAGATTGCTGCGTGTAAATGCAGTGGTCTCCTCCACTGGCGATCAGCAGATTGTTAGAAAGGAACGCTTCCCTCCTGACAATCTGCTGGAACATTGTCCCATATAAAGGGACCTTTATTGTTGTGTTATGTTATCAGCCATTATCAGAGGATTGTATGTATACATATACAGCACGATAGTGTAGATATACCGTTAGTTCTGGTCATCAGACAACAGGATTTGTCGCTTTAACAAAAATGTCTTGTATTATACTAGTGTAAAATCAGTGGTCTCCTCCACTGGCGATCAGCAGATTGTTAGAAAGGAACGCTTCCCTCCTAACAATCTGCTGGAACATTGTCCCATATAAAGGGACCTTTACTGTTGTGTTATGTTATCAGCCATTTTCAGAGGATTGTATGTATACATATACAGCACGATAGTGTAGATATACCGTTAGTTCTGGTCATCAGACAACAGGATTTGTCGCTTTAACAAAAATGTCTTGTATTATACTAGTGTAAAATCAGCCTTTGTCTGGCACAGTCTCCAGAATCCAAAGCTTCTAATTTGAGGGTTTTTATTTTTTGCATTTTTATCTGCTAGTAGTATGTAGTACACTTTACTATATAATCCTAGATGGGAAGGTACAGTTAAACAATTGCCTATAGCAACCAATCAGGTTACTACTTTAATTTTTAAAGGGGCCTTGGAAAGCTGAGAGTTGAAATCTGATTGGTTGTTATGGGCAATGGCCTCATTTTTATTTTACACCAGTTTAGATAAATCATCCCCCACTGCACCTTCTTTTTGGGAACTCTTGAAGAGTGGAGTCAATTGCCAGGTTATCTTCGTGACTAAAGTGGGATCCTTTAGACCCACTATAATTCTTGAAAAGTAAAACTAAGTCCAGTGGAGCCTTAAAGCCACTCTGGCCATGTTTTTTGATTCCACATTTAGAAAGTGTATTGGACTTGACTTCTAAATCAGCTACCATAGTACATCTTCAGCATCTAAACTATTTAAAGTCAACTAATGGTTAAGTTCAATTTGCAAAATGGCAGCAAAGAGCACTCTTTCAATTGGCAGGAAGTCTCCAATAGTCAGGAGGAAAGCTGCTGAGACTCTTTTTGCCCAACGGCAAGCTGATTAAATGAGTCATGCTGCTGCTTAAGCTTCTTAACCTCCTCAGCAAGCTCAGGCCCGGTGTCATGGGGGGAACAAGTGAACCCTAAATTCCACTTGCACTTCTGTCCCTGCCTACTTGCACAATCGCCCTAAGTGGCGGACCACAACTGGTCGACAGTCACTGCTTATTTACATGCTGGAACTTACCAGGGTAAAGCAGAGGGAAAAAGATGGAGTAAAGTTGAGCTGTTACTACTCTTGCATTGGGTAATGTGGCTACACTGTTACGAATGGTTTGTGGCTGGGTCATATTGGGAGTCCTATTCCAGTTGTGGATCTGTATCTGTTATAAGGGTCTATGACTATTACTGGGAGTTCTGCTACTGTAGTTCTTACTGGTAGTCATGTTGCTGTAGCCTTTATTGAGATTCATGTTTCTGTTACATATTAGGTTGGAAGCATTTGATAACATTTCCAGAAAAATAATTGTGTATTTCATTTTTCTTTGTCAAAAAGTTCTCACCCCTGCCAAATATTTAACAATTGTATGAAAATCTGTAACATGGAGAAATCGCACATAGTGGGGGTACATTCATAAATCGATTACAAGTTACTAATTTTATGGTAGAGCTGATGATTATTCAAACAAGCCCTGCCACCTTTTTTATATAATTATATATCTGCTGCTGTATATATTAGTCATATGAACACAGCTCGATATATCTTTATTGCTCGTTTTAAGCACACATTGATGGTAAGTTAGTACTTTGGCAACCTGCCTAGACCCCCATTAATCTACTATCTAGTCCTTACTAAAAATAAATTCCGAAGTAAAAATGATCAATGCACAGTTAAAATATTCCTATTTTCAGAATGAGCAGCAGTCTGCCCAAGCAGTGGGAACGCATTGGTAGGTGTTATTTCTAGTGGATTATTGATAGATAGATAGATAGATAGATAGATAGATAGATAGATAAAAGTTATTTACTACATAGTTTTACAGATATGTGCTGTGCAGAATACTAGAGTTGCTTTTAGGAAATTAATTTTGTACCGATTAAAAACTGGTAATGATTTTCCCCATCCTATTAATTTGACCTAACACAATTTTCTCCAGCCGAACAAATGTGAACACTTGCAGCAATTCATGTATCCAAGGATATGTTAAAGGGAACCTGTCACCGGGATTTTTTGTACAGAGCTGAAGACATGGGTTGCTAGATGGCCGCTAGCACATCCGCAATATCCAGTCCCCATGGCTCTGTGTGCTTTTATTGTAAAAAAATTTTTTTTTTATACATATGCAAATGAACCTGAGATGAGTCCTGTCCCTGAGCTATGGGGACTGGATATTGCGAATGTGCTAGCGGCCATTTAGCAACCCATGTCCTCAGCTCTGTACACAAAATACCGGTGACAGGTTCCCTTTAACACGTGACAATAATGTACATCTAAAAATCTCTTCCATACATGTGGATAGGATTGTTTCTTCTACATGTGCATGGAGTTCTGCAAGTCCCATTCAAATAAATGGAAAGGCCAGACATTTCTGCAACGTAAGTTTACCCTAAGGCCTCATGCACATGGTCGTTATGTGGCCGTTCCGTGCATTGGGGACTGCAATTTGCGGTACCCAATGCATGGGCAACATCCGTGCGGCGGCCGGGACGGATCGAGACCTGTTTAACTTGAATGGGTCTGTGATCCGTCCGCACCATAAAAAAAGAACATGTTTTATTTTTTTGCATTGTTGAGGCATCGGCCGTGTGCATGATGCCTAAAGCAGAGTGTTTAATTTGTTGTTTTGCTTGCAGGTATGCATGTGGCCTTTACCAAGATTTCAGGCTTCCATATACACATACTGATTGCTAGATTATACCCCAACCAGCTGATCTAAATATTGAGGCACACCATGACCCCAGTTATATTACTAGGTCTCATAGCTACATGTAAAGATTCACAGCATATTTGCATTTTGAGTTCAAAATTATCCCTAATTGAGTTTAAGGAGATACTATAATTGGTTAGCTAATGAGAAACAACAGCATTACAGCAATTCATTCTAAAATAGGATTGAAAATGTATTGCTGCAAAATGTTACTCTCCATTTCCCTGTAACAATTGTGATCACAACTATTGGGAATATAGCTGCCCTGATTGTAACAGATTACTTTTCTGAATATATTGTTTCCTTTAGTTAAGCGGTGTAACAGCGGCTGCTGTGCGCCGCTGTTCCCTCTTACCACCGCGGTCCTGGGCACCGTGTTCAGTGGTGATCTGCTGCCTGTGCTTCCCCATTCACCTGTGCAGTCCTGGGCTCTGTCCTTTCAGGTACTGTTTGTTCTGGCATCAGCTCCACAGTTTCCTTTTAGCCCTGGCCAAAGCATGCTTGCTGCTTCTTCCCTGCTGCACTTTTTTAAGGGCCGGCGCGCGTCACTTCCTGTGCTTTATGGGTTCGATCATGTGACCTTGCTGACCAGTCCTAGCCCTCCTGCATGTATATAAGTGGCTTAGCCCCCTTCCCAGATGCCTGAGTGTCAAGGTCCTTGTGTCCTGAAAATGTTGCTGATTTCTCTGCTTGTGTTTCTGTGCACCTAACCTGTGCTTGTGTTCCTGGACTCCACTACCTGTTTGATCCCTGCCTGCTTGCCTTGACTCTACTGTTGCCGACCCAGACTGCCTGACCTGTATCGGTGCCGCCTGCCCTGACCTATTGCTTGTCTGACTTTGCCTATGCCTTATCTTTCGGTCCTGCACTGTTGCTTCTGATTACAACTTGTCCTGCTAACTATGTCTGTACCTCTGGTACCCTTCTCAGGTACCTCATGGTCCGCCTGGACCAGCTGCCTTGTGTGCCAATCCTCCTCATGAGGTAGCGACCTGGTGTTCCTCTTGGGAAAGCCTATCTCCACCATCAGGGGTACTGTGAAGAATGATGGGTTCACTTAGACAATGTCCTTAGAGGAGGTAGGACGTGTGGCACAGTGGGTTCACACCCCCTGGTTCGGTTCAGAATCCCGGCACCCCTGCTAATCAGTTGTTTGAAGAGGCCACTGTATTCACTGGAGTGATTATAATAAATTTGGTGCAAGTGCAATGCAGTTGCGCCTGGTTCAGTAAAGGTTTGCTTGGGGGATTGCCTGGCATGGATTTGCAAGTTTGGGACTTTTTGGTGATAATCTTTTTATTGAATTTTTCAAAATAGAGAATATGTCGCTATAATGTACAGTAGGTGCACTCCATTTTAATATTATGACATATAGTACAGGTACATCACTGTTAGAGATGAGCAAATCGAAGTTGATGAAGTGGAATTCAATCCGAATTTCAGGAAAAATTCTATTTGCACCGAATCCGAATTTCCCCTCGCTTCGTGGTAACTGACTGCTACACGTGTTATGACATGGAGCAAGGAACTCTGGGAACAAGGGTTCACCCACAATGCCATGCATGCAGCTAATCAGCAGCCAGCCAGCCCTATAAATATCCTCAGCCATCTTGGATTCAGCCATTTTCCAGTGTACTTAGATCAGGGAGAGATGTCAGCAGGCGGTAGTGAAAGTGGTAGGAAACACTTTCAAACTTTTATTTTGCTGTATAGAAGTTCAGGGAAAGGATAGGGAGGAACCATTCCACAGTATTAAAGCAGAACAGCGTTCAGTAGGGGAGTTTACAGCCTGGGTAATAGGAACAATCCTATTACACCTTGCTGCACTGACTGGGGATCCAAATTGCCATTATACAGCTCTGTAATTCCAGAAAACTGTTCTTGTTATTGGGGTCCAAGTGCTGTTTGATACAGCCTATGTTTGATTCTATGTCTTATTTGCCCTTGTGCGGTGCAGTTATATGTTCTAAAGCATTTTTGGGCTTGTATTAGTGGGAAAAAAGGGCTTATTAGCCGTTGTGTGGTGAAGTGAGAAAATGACAACCCATTTTGGCATGTATTAGTGGCAAAAAATTATATTATTTGTCCTTCAGCAGTGCAGTTATATGTTCTACAGCCCTTTTTGGCGTGTATTAGTGGCAAAAAAATATACCGTATATACTCGAGTATAAGCCGACCCGAGTATAAGCCGACCCCCCTAATTTTACCCTAAAAAACTAGGAAAAGTAGTGACTTGAGTATAAGCCGAGGTCTGGAAGGCACTGTTATGGGGGGATCTGTGGATGGCACTGTTATGGGGGATCTGTGGATGACACTGTTATGGGGGGATCTGTGAATGGCACTGTTATGAGGGATCTGTGGATGGCATCCACAGCCCCCCATCCCATAACAGTGCCTTTCACAGCCCCCCCATGCCATAACAGTGCCATCCACAGCGCCCCATCCCATAACAGTGCCATCCACAGCCCCCCCCATGCCATAACAGTGCCATCCATAGCCCCCCCATGCCATAACAGTGCCATCCACAGCGCCCCATCCCATAACAGTGCCATCCACAGCCCCCATGCCATAACAGTGCCATCCACAGCACCCCCATCCCATAACAGTGCCATCCACAGCCCCCCCATGCCATAACAGTGCCATCCACACCCCCCCTTCCCCCCCATTACCGCTCCTAAATACCTTCTCACATGCTCCAGGCAGGCCGGGCGAGCGCAGCGTGACTGATGTCACGTGCCTGCGCCGCCTGCTTCATTCATAAAGCAGGCCGGGCAGGCACGTGACATCGTGTCAGTCAGCAGTGAGCGCACCGGCCCCGCTGCAAATGCCCGCCCCCAGCTCCTCCTCCCGCTCCACTGTCCTTTTACGTGTATGAATCGAGTATAAGCCGAGTTCGTGTTTTTCGGCACAAATTTTACACACTCGAGTATATACGGTATATTATTTGCCGTTCAGCGGTGCAGTTATATGTTCTAAAGCCTTTTGTGGCATGTATAAGTGGAAAAAATAAGGGCTTATTTGCTTTCAGCAGTGCAGTTATATGTTCTAAAGCCCTTTTTTGCGTGTATTAGTGGCAAAAAAAAAAGTATTTTCCGTTGTGTGGTGAAGTGGGAAAAATTACAGCTCTTTTTGGCGTGTATTAGTGGCAAAAAAATATATATATTTGCCGTTCTGCGGTGCAGTTTTATGTTCTAAAGCCTTTTGTGGCGTGTATAAGTGGAAAAAAGTAAGGGCCGATTTGCCGTTCAGCAGTTTAGCTCTATGTTCTAGCTATAAGCCTTCTTTGCCGTGTATTAGTGGGCGGAAAAAAAGGCTTATTAGCTGTTGTGTGGTAAAGTGAGAAAATTACAGACTTTTTTTGGGTGTATTAATTTCCTTTTTTTATTTTTTATTTATTTGATCTAACAGTATGTCAGACAGAGAAGTGCCAGGCCCTGCACAGGGGAGTGGCAGAGGCCTAAATGTTTCTGGCGCAGGCACACAACCCATAGTTGGCATGGCCCGGGAGTCTGCCCTGTGCCCTCACCTGTCCTTAACCTGCCTCTGTCCTTTTCTATTCCCTCAGCTAGACAAGTATTATATGCTGTGCGTTCAGCTCCACTATACAGCGAGGGTGAGCTACTAGAGGACAGTCAGCAGCTACTGGCTAGCCAAGATGTGGAGTAGACATCAGCCGCTTCCTCCGGTAGGCGGGCAAATAGTGATGAGGAGAGTGGCATGGGAGCTGGTGTTGCGAGCGGCCAGGCTCCTGAAGAAGACTGTTGAATAGGACATCAGTGACTTGCAAACAGTACTTGATGATGATATAGCTGATAGCACTTGGGAGCCAGGTGAATTAGGACTTCATCATCATCGGGAGAAGAGAGTGGCAGCTTGCCCGTAAGCATGGGCGAAGCCAGAAAGTTGCTAGCATGGCCGGGAGTCAGCAGGGTGGCAGCAGTGGGACGGGAGCCAAACGTGCCCGGGGTAGATCACCCGCTTCACAGTAGTGGTGCAGGGGTTCACGGAGGCAGCGGCAGTAGCAGTCAGTCAGTGCGGAGTGTTGGGGGTTAAATCACCTCCTCAGCGGTGTGGCAGTTTTATATTAAGCCACCGGAGGAGGTGAACATGGCCATTTGTAGAATCTGTGGGTAGAAGGTGAAGCGTGGCCAGGATTCCAATATTGGCACCACGGCTCTGCGTCAACATATGCGGCGTCACCATAAAATGGCCTGGGAGAACCATGGCTCCAATGTGGTGGTCCAGCCTGTGCAGTTACTGCTGCATCACCCAGTGACACGGACCCGATTTCAGGCAGTCAAGGCTCCACCACCTCAGCCTAAGGGAGCTATCTGTCCTTCATCTGCTGATGCTCTGCTCTTCCTCTTACTACTCGTCAGTCATTCCGTCAGCAATTGATCACCAAAGCGATTGCCAAGAGACAACAGTATGCGTTAGGGTTGCTGCGATCCCAAAATTTTGATTCGGTTTCGCTACCATAAAAAAAGTATTGTGATACTCGGTACCATTCGATACCACGCAAAAAAATAAAACACCAAAAAAAGCTGCATGCATTCCGCATTTTATGGAACCTCCGGCCCATAATTAAACAGTCCTATCCTATTTTTTGGGGGGACAATGTGACTAAAAGAAATGGCGAATCATGCAGTTTTTATTTTTATTTTTTTTAAACTTTTTTTATTTTTTATTTACTAACTAATTGCCTCCTTAGGGGCTAGAACCTGGGATCTTTTAATACCTTGTATTATTCACCCTAATAGAGATCTATTAGGGTGAATAGGACTTCACACTCTCCCTGCTGCCCTGTGCATAGTACACACAGCAGAAGGGAGATTACCATGGCAGCCAGGGCTTTAGTAGCATCCTGGCTGCCATGGTAACCGATTGGAGCTCCAGGATTACACTGCTGGGGCTCCGATCACAACTGCCACTGTACCACCAATGGAGGGTAGGGGACCCTGGGGGACATTTTCTGTATTCCACAAACTCTGCTTGCTGTGAGCAGTGAGACGCAAATCTACACTTATATCTAGAGTGTGTGCGGCCTATATTTAATTCAAATAACAGTGACAGTCATTTTCTGTATTCCACAAACTCTGCTTGCTGTGAGCAGTGAGACGCAAATCTACACTTATTTCTAGACCGTGTCAGCGTCCTCAGTGATCTGTCAGTGCCTTACAACTACTGGGTGTCCAAGCTGGACACGTGGCACGAACCGGCGCTCTACGCCTTGAAGGTGCCGGCCTGCCCTGCCGCCAGCGTTTTGTCTGAGCGGGCATTTAGTGTTGCTGGTGGCATTATAACAGATAAGCGTACCCGTCAACTGAAAATGCTGACAGGTTGACTCAGAAAAACATGAACAAGGCCTGCATTGCCCCTGACTTCTCCACTCCACCAGAGGAAAGCCACGACTGAACATCAAGGCACTTTAAATGTGTTTAGAATGTACTGAATACTCTGTATTCCCATGCACTTCTTCCGCCACAAAAAAGGGTATATGGTTGAATCTTCCTTTTCTCATCTTCCTCCTCCTCGTCCATCATATCTACATGCTTAATTGTCGCATAATGCCTTCGCCTATATGCCTTCTCATATCATTTTTTGGATGGTCAGCTCACCCCCAGGCCCTCGCATAAATAATGTTTTCAATGGTCAGCTCACCCGCAGGCCCTCGCATAAATAATGTTTTAAATGGTCAGCTCACCCGCAGTCCCTCGCATAAATAATGTTTTCAATGGTCAGCTCACCCGCAGGCCCTCGCATAAATAATGTTTTCGATGGTCAGCTCATCCACAGGCCCTCGCATATAATTTTTCGGGTGGTCAGCTCACCCGCAGGCCCTTACCCATAATGTTTTAGATGGTCAGCTCAGCTGAAGACCTTCACCCCTAACGTTTTAGTGGGTCAACAGCAGGCCATCAATCATACTTTAACTCTCCTCCTGTATAACGTTTCCTCATCCTAAATACCCATGACATTCCCTGTGATTTTTTTGTACTTGTTCCAATTACAGGCTCTCTTAAGAGTCCTGTATTGTTATTTATCGTCACTACCTCACTGAGGCGGTACTGGGAAATTAGAGTGCCCCCGTCTGCCTTTCTTGGAAGTGGTAGCCGTGGCCATCCCTCAGGCACCCTCTCCGGAAGCAAACCCTGATTCCCCATTACTCGTGGTCACCATGGTAGGTGCATAAAAGAACATCGAAAGTTGAAAGAGCAGACATTGATAGATCGTCAACATCACGGGGATGTACGATCAGCTTAGAAGTTATCTAGAGTTAACAAAGCGGCAGCAGACCCTCACCTACAATTTTATATACTGTACACGTCACTGGTCAGCTCCACGTCCACTACGTTCCTCTTACAAGTTCATTATCATCAGATGATAGTCCGGTCAACACAATCGAAGCCACCGGCCGTCCCTCTTAGTCATGGCCCCAGTTCCGAAAATTTTTGTCTGAACTTGCTATTTATATAAAAGCAAATATACAGGAAAGAATGTTTCCTAACAATTTTTCATCTAAAATTGCTTTTATCTTCGGTTTTGTGAGTTTTATGGTCAGTCTGTAAAAGTGACGTACAACTCGGGCAACATCGTTCCCAGCAGCGACATTGTAGTCCAAGATGCATCCAGACATCCTCCCCATGCTGTCCCGACCCATTTCAGTGGTGTTTCCATCAATTTCTGACCTTTTCCTATAAACCAGGCACCCTTCCCTCTTCAGAGCAGGGTGTGCCTGGTTTAATACTTGGGTTCTTCCATTGACTTTTATAGGGCTTGGGTGCTCGGTAGACCCTGTGGCCCACACTAGTATGAGCAGCACTAGGGCTCGTACTAGTACTAGTTTTCCGGCCCACCAGATAAGTCCACCTGAGCCCCCTAACGGTGAACTTGTTTGGTGTACCCCAGAGGATTTTGAGACTGTGATTCCTGATTTTGTTGGCCCACCAGGAATCCAGATTCCCATAGTGGGCTTCACTGAATATGACTATTTTAGTCTTTTTTTCAGTGACCACTTTGTTAATCTGATGGTGGAGCAAACGTACTTGTACGCCCAACAGTTCATTGCTCAACACCTGGGCTCCTTTTTGGCTAGGGCCGGTGGCTGGACTCCGGTCAGTGCAGCTGTCAGGCTGTAACAGAGTGGGGACGTTCTCTACCAGACGCCACTCTACTGTATGGCCATGACACGTTCCTGTTTTGAGGCCATTCGGAAATGCCTGCATTATGCAGATAATCCCCCCCCCCACCCGAGGTGATCCTGCCTATGATCGCCCGTACAAAATCAGGCCGGTCATCGATCACTTTGGGGCCAAATTTTTGGAGGCCTATGTACCTGGAAGGGAGGTCGCAGTTGATGATTCTCTCATTGCTTTCCACGGGAGACTCATTTTCCGCCAGTATGTTCCCTCTAAGCAGGCGAGGTATGGCGTGAAGCTGTATAAACTTTGTGAGAGTACCTCAGGATACACTTACAAGTTTCGTGTGTACGAGGGGCGAGATTCCCGTATTCAACCCCCGAATGTCCCCACACTCTGGGTGTTAGCAGGAAACTTGTGTAAGTGGATAACTTTTATACTAGCATCCCCTTGTTCCAGTCCCTCGCCGCTAGATCCACGTCCGCTTGTGGGACCATGTGGAAAAATCTAAGTGGCCTCCCTACCCACTCCCTCCAGGTAACTATCCCAAGAGGGCTGTCCTTGTACTGTCCACAATTCACGGTAACGGCATCACCCTGTCCCTGTGTGAGGTACCGCGGCAACGGTCCTCAAGCCCGATTGTGTCGTCGACTACAATCGGTATGTGGGAGGAGTTGATCTCTCTGATCAAGTCCTCAAGCCATATAACGCCATGCGCAAAACCCGGGCATGGTACAAAAAAGTTGCGGTCTACTTGGTGCAGGTTGCCTTGTACAACTCTTTTGTGCTGTCCCGGAGTGCTGGCAACACAGGGAAATTCCTTCAGTTCTATGAGGCAGTCCTCAAGACCCTGATCTTTTCTGACCGGGAAAGAGCAGGCTGGAGTACCTCGGGAACTGGAGGCTCCCGGATCATCCCTGGCCAACACTTTTCAGGTGTGGTCCCCCATACTGGAAAGAAGGGGCGGACCCAAAAAAAGTGCAGTCTGTCATATGAGGGGGATACTGAAGGACACCACCACTCAATGTGACACGTTCTCCGATCATCCAGGAATTTGCATTATTGGTTGCTTCAGGGAGTACCACACTTCCATGGAGTACTGAATTTATAATCCCCTTCCCCAATTTTAATTCTATTTAGCCACTAACAATCGCCCAGAAAAAAAAATATGGTTCTCAGACTTGAGACACCAATTTTTTTTTTCCAAAAATGATATTTTTAAAAATTATCTTAGATGGAGTCACTTTTATAGAGTTTCTACTCTAGGGGTGCATCAGGGGTTCTTCAAATGGGACATGGTGGAAATAAACCAGTACAGCAAAATCTGCCTTCCAAAAACCACATGGCGCTCCTTATCTTCTGCGCCCTGCCGTGTGCCCGTACAGTAGTTTATGACCACATATGGGGTGTTTCTATAAACTAAAGAATCAGGGCAATAAATATTGAGTTTTGTTTGGCTGTTAACCCTTGCTTTGGTACTTGAAAAAATTGATTAAAATGGAAAATTTGCGAAACTTGGAAATTTTTCAAAAGTTTTGGTAAATTTAGTATTTTTTATAAATAAAAATGAATTTTACAGTTTACCAGTGTCATGAAGTACAATATGTGACAAAAAAACAAGCTCAAAATGGCCTGGATAAGTAAAAGCGTTAAAAGTTATTCACACATAAATTGACCCTGGTCAGATTTGCAAAAAATGGCCTGGTCCTTAAGGTGAAAATGAGCCCGGTCCTTAAGGGGTTAAGTTAGCATGACTGTTATGGTGACCAACAACTTTAGTACAACCTTTATCATGGAGCCCTAGCCTTCATCAATTACAATAAAGTTAGGAATTTATCATGTGATTAATACTTGGAGTCAGTTTTGCTTGAGTGTGCATACTTTGTGCAAAATTTAATTAAATGCTGCACATTGTTAAATTTGGCCCATCTTTAAACCCAACACTTGTCTAGAAATTCTACCCCAGTTTTTTTTACTTCTTGGTCAAGTTGGAGTATTTTGTGACTTTTTCAATGATAAACATATAGTAAAACTAATTAATATACTGTAGCTAACTTTACCCACTTTTTGAAACTGAAGTGAATGGTGTAAAATCTAGAAAGTTGCAAAATGTTTGTGCAGGTAACCCAAAAGAAGCAGCCCTATTTTGCATCTGGAGTGCAGTGAGTGATAAATTCCCCTGAAAGTCTTTACCACGATTGGCTCGAACTCCAAATATCTGACATAATATCTTCTACCATTCTGTTACTTCCTTTTAGCAGAATTTAATGCAGCCTCTATTCTCTGTTTCACCTCTTCTCTTCAGAGATTTCCAAGCTCTGCAAACTAAGTAGTCTGGGTTCAAGGCTGATACATTTGACCAGTACTGATACATTGAAACAAATTATTAGTGCAAGAGAGATTTGTATGGTTGATGTATGGTATTTGGCTTTCAGGAATTGCCTAGACTGGATACAAGTGTAGCAAACTCATATGTAAGAAATATGAAGGATTTCTCTGTCGGAAATTAATCAAGATTGTTCCCATTCACTGATAGAAAATAGAAATCTTAAAAATAGAGATGAGTTGAAGCAAAAAAAAAAAAAAGTTGTACAGCTTTTTTTATATAGTAATGGAGCTTTCAGAAGGACAAAGGAGTGTTGATGTATGTGTGTCTTTTCTGCTATGTATCTAGGCAGATCATAAAATTGCCTATAGTTCAGAAAACTGGATGGGAGAGACTTGTCAAACTAGTACAAAATGGAGCATTCACGCATAAGAAACAGTTGACTGTTTCATTTTCAATCTATTAGTAAGTGTCACAGATGGAGCAGGGGAGAACACTAATAAGACAACAAGAAGGAAGGGGAAAGACACTAGGCCTCACCGCTTGGGAAGGAAAAGGGTCACACCTATAAAACCCTGCTCCTGGCCCTAACTCCTATCCTTATGGGCACTTCTCGATTGTAGAGATGCCCATACACAGGAACCTAGTAAACCCTGGTGACCCTAAAGGTAATGACGGGGCAGAGTCAACCCGTTCTTTCACAGGTGCAGGAACCAGTGACTTGCTGAGGCCTAGTAAACAACCACGGGGGAAAATACAAAACAAAACAAGCGGAAAACTTAACTTCTGAGGTAGATGGATGAACAGGACTTCAACAAGAACCACACTCCAGCTCTTCCAAAACCAAATGAAGCTATCCAGAGCAAGGAGTGATGGGTAAGGTCAGACTAAATAGGAAGCGGTAAAGGTCACATGATCCACACCTGAAAAGGATCATGTCCAGCAACACACAAACAAAGTGAAAACAAAATAGGCTGTCAGATCACTCATGTGTAATGAGTCTTTCAGACCTTCTAACACCAGTCACAGGTGTGTCAGTAAGGCGGTATTACAATCCAAGTGCCGATGGGTAATATAACATCCATTGGCTCTTGTTTGCACCGGCCTGATTACACAGGCTGATGCAAACAGAATTTGGGAGGAACGATTAGTTCCTCCCTCATTCTGTTCTTTTCATTCTTGGCAGCACATCCATGATTACGGAGAGAGATGTCCTGATGAAAGATTCCCAGCAGCCAATGAACTCATAGGAACGTTTGTAACAGTTTTAAAGGGAATCTTTCACCAGTTTTATGCCACTAGGTTCTAACATCTCCTTAGCGCATGCCAATGGGTCCCCATATTCATGAGCCCACGGCCCTCCCTGCCCACCTGTCTCTGACAGTATTTTCCATATGAATCAGCATCAGGTAGGCAGAGAAAGCCATGAACTCATGAATATCGGGACTAATTGGCATGTACTGGAATTGTTTAGCACAAGATTGTGGCAAAACGACTGGGTCAGTTAAAGAAAGTGACCCAGCATTTTGCTAAGGAGACCTGTCACTAGTTTTTTTTTTGCTTAAAGTCACTTTAAGCTTTTTAACTGATATGGGTTTGACTATTTTATTTTTAATTTCCCTTATTGTACATTTATAAGGAGTCTTTTTCAATAGATCTTAAGGTGTTCGTATTTGTCAATGATTTTGGACCATATGTACACGTTTCTAAAACATCTTTTTTAATAGAAACTTGTCCTTCTTACAAGTTGAGGACTTTAAAGGGACGCTTTTGTCAGAAAGGGTGTTTTTAAACTCAGTATTAGAAAACGATTTAAGAATTTTTGTCTGTTTTACTTTTTTCTTTTAGCAGTACTATGAAATAAAAATTAAATTCCACCTATTGTCCTTCTGTAGCAGTCAGCACAGAGACAAAACTGCTATATAAATTGGTAACCCATAACATTATGGTAGCTCTATTTTTCTTGATAGACTTTGCTAAAGATCCCACATAAGAGCATTGTAATATGTAATGTTATAATTCGTTCATTCACCCCTCCCCCCTCTTAAAAGTCAAGAAAGGCTGTTTGCCATGCTAAAAGTTAAAACAAAGGAGGAAGTTAATGAGCCTGGACAGAACGTAGAGTACATGGACTGAGTTAAAAAAAAAAACTATATCCATAAAACCATAGATCATTTTTTTGGGGTTTTGCAGAAATTACATAATATTTACATATATGTGATAAAAACTAATCAAAAAATGAGGTTTTTCATGGTATGTATCAATTACAGATTGACTTTGGGTCCCCTGGTATTCCCCCTTTAACCCCTATTTAAGGATCCAGACTTCACCACAGGGAACCAACCAGGGAACTACCTCCTGAAGTAGTTCCGGTGCAAAGTACCAAGGACTCGGGTAAAAAGCATAGTCTGAACACAGTCCAAAGTAATGGCTGGCTGAATACTTGCATATTCCAAATAACAATTCCAAGGTCATGGCAGGGAAAGTACCATCGGAGTTCAGGTCAGTTCCGCGGTCAGGGCAGACAGCAGGTCAGCTATGCTGGCTATTATAGACTAGACCAGTGTTCCCCAACCAGTGTGCCTCCAGCTGTTGCAAAACTACAACTCCCAGCATGCCCGCACAGCAAAAGGCTGTCCGGGCATGCTGGGAGTTGTAGTTTTGCAACAGCTGGAGGCACACTGGTTGGGAAACACTGGACTAGACAACCTCACAGCTCAGGTGAGGATGTGTAACCAGAGCCCAGCTAAATAGAGAGACTGATCAGCAACTTAACCAGCACCTGTACAGGAGGAAAGCATTAACTCTTGCAATGCTGAAGGAAAGTTCACTGAGCACTAGTCTCAATTCACACAGGCAGAGCAGAGCGATGTAAATAAAATGACCAAATCAAACAAATGAGTCACCAGCTTGGCCAGCTGACTGGCAGATGGGAGACCAGGCAGAACTGCAAAGTGAGCCATCTTCGAGAATTGATCGGCCACTACTCAGATTACTGTACATTCAGTAGAGGAAGGCAGACCGGTGATAAAAATCCATTGTGATGTGCTGCCACAGGATATCAGGTACAGGGAAGGAGTGTAGAAGACTGGCAGGTTTTTGCTTTGAAGACTTGTTCTGGTCACAGGTATCTAGATTAGGCAGCAACAAAGTCTTGAACATTTTTAAATAATATAGACCACCAGTAATATCAATTAATTAGATAGGCAGTTTTGCAGAGGGTAGGATGACATTGGAGGGATGTCCCCAGATCAGGGCCTGTTTTCTTTTAGACACAGTAATAAATGTTTTGCGAAGTGGGATGTCCTTCAACTGGACAGGAGCAACATAAATTATGTGGCCGGAATCTATGATGTACAACAAAAGGAAGGTATCGGCTCACCTGATAGAGTGGTGCATTAAAAAAAAGGGCTGCTTGCCAGGAGGAATATCCAAATATAAAAATAGGTGTAGCCCTCCATAAAATAATCAATCCTTTAATCAAAACCATGACACATGAAAATTTAAATCTATTAAGCCATTTAGAATACAAAACCAATACACATGAAGATTAAAATCCGTTTAGCCAAATAGCCCGGTTCTGAATAAAGGATTGAATATTTTATGGAGTACTGAACCTATTTCTCTATTTGGAGGGTCAATTACAGTATCTCACAAAAATAAGTACACCCCTCACATTTTTGTAAATATTTTATTTTATCTTTTCCTGGGACGTCACTGAAGATATGAAACTTTGATACAATGTAAAGTATTCAGAGTACAACTTGTATAACAGTGTAAATTTGTGTGCCCTCAGAATAATTCAACACACAGCTATTAATGTCTAAACCGCTGGCAACAAAAGTGAGTACACCCATAAGTGAAAATGGCCAACTTGTGCCCAATTAGCCATTTCCTCTTTCCAGTGTCATGTGACTCATTAGTGTTACAATGTCTCAGGTGTGAATGGGGTCCGGGTGTGTTAAATTTGGTATTATGACTCTCACATTCTCTCATACTGGTCACTGGAAGTTCAACATGGCACCTCATGGCAAAGAACTCTCTGAGGATCTGAAAAAAAGAATTGTTACTCTACATAAAGATGGCCTAGGCTATAAGAAGATTACCAACACCCTAAAACTGAGCTTCAGCACAGTGGCCAAGACCATACAGCAGTTTAACAAGACAGGTTTTACTCAGAACCAGCCTCGCCATGGTCGTCCAAAAAAGTTGAGTTCAGTGTCACATCCAGAGATTGTCTCTTCAAAATAAATTTATGAGTGCTGCCAGCATTGCTGCAGAGTTTAAAGGGTTAGGGGGTCATCCTGGAAGTTGTGATGTCTGAGGAGAACTATGACATAGTGGGAATAACTGAGACATGGCTGGATGATAGCTATGACTGGGCGGTTAATGTACAGGGTTACAGCCTGTTTAGGAAGGATCGTCAAAACCGGAGAGGGGGGTGGGTTTGCCTTATATAACGTCCTGTCTAAAGCCCACACTGCAGGAATATTTAAATGAGGGAAATTAACATGTGGAGTCACTGTGGGTAGAAATACACGGAGGCAAAAACAATAATAAAATACTGATAGGAGTTTGTTATAAGCCACCTAATATTCTAGAGTCCACAGAAAATCTACTACTAAATGAGATAGATGAGACAGCTAATCATAATAAGGTTGTTATTATGGGGGACTTCAACTACCCAGATATAGACCGGGAAACTGAAAGCTGTAGATCTCATAAAGGAAACAGATTCTTGGCAATAACCAAAGACAACTGCCTTTCCCAACTGGTTCAGGACCCGACTAGAGGGACAGCCATACAGGACTTGATACTAACCAATAGACCTGACAGAACAATAGACATGCAGGTTGAGGGATGCCTGGGAAATAATGACCATGAAATAATAGCCTTCCAATTGTCATTCAAAAGAGTGTGTTATCAGGGAGACACAAAAATAACAAACTTCAAAAAAGTTACATTTGACCAGCTAAGAGAGGCAATTGGCCTCAACAACTGGGACAATGTCCTCAAAAATAGAAATGCAGCCACAAAATGCATCCTAAACTCTAATTGTGAGAAGTACATACCTTATGGGAATAAAAGGGTGAGGAAAAAGAAAAAAAAACAACAATGTGGATAAATAGAAATGTAAAGCATTTAAGTTACTAAAATAGGAGGGTAGCGAGGAAGCAATGAAAAACTATGAGGAAAAAAATAGAGTATGCAAAAGACAAATAAAAGCAGCCAAACTAGAGACAGAGAGATTCATTGCCAAATAGAGTAAAACTAACTCTAAAATGTTCTTCAATTATATAAATGGTAAAAAGTATAAATCTGAAGGTGTCAGCCCTTTACAAAAGGATGAGGGGAGAGTTGCAGAAAGCGATGAGGAAAAAGCAAATATATAAAATATTTTTTCTATCCACTATATTTACTGAGAAAAATAGATGAAATGCAGAATGTAAAAGTAAATTTCCCATTAAAAGCGGCCTGTCTGACCCAGCAAGAAGTGCAGCAGCGTGTTAAAAAGATTAAAATAGACAAATCACCGGAACCAGGTGACATACGCCCCTGTATCCCAAGAGAATTAAGTAATGTCATAGGCAGACCCCTATTTCTGATATTTAAGGACTATATTAACAGGGAGTGTTCCACAGAATTGGTGCTTAGCAAATATGGTGCCAATATTAGACAAGGAGTGAAAAACAGAACACAGAAACAATAGGCCGGTAAGTTTGAAGAGATGCTATCTTGAAATAACTGAATGAAAATAAGCAAATAACGCCATATCAGCATGGCTTTATGAGGTATCGGTCATCTCAAACTAATTTAATTCAGTTTCTGCGAGAAGGTAAGTTCTAGACATGACCGCGGCAATGCAATGTTAAATAATATGTGATATAATATTAATTGGCATTTAATATAAAGGCTGTATTACACTACACATTGATTGACACAATCTATAGTAATGTACACTTGGCTATGGGAAGTCTGTATGTGGACGTCAAGGCCTATATCTGAAGTCTCCCCATATGACAATGTAGAAGCACATACACGCCTGTTTTTTATGGTATAAATGATTGACAGAGACAGACTAGGGGTCGTCTTCTCACTCTCACTCTACTGAGGGGGGTAGCTGCTGAAGATGATGGAAGACACATGGAATCAGAGAAGAAGCTCTTAACCTTCAACTATGATACTTTATGGACATTCATATTCACACACGGACAATTAGACAAAGACTTTCCTGAAACTATTTTTGTAAGTAATCAACTTTTATGAAGACTGAAAATAAATCGCATTATTCTTTTTTTTTTTCTATTAAACTTTTGTTGAATCTTGGTGACTTTTTATAGAACTCTTGTTGAATCCTGGTGACTGAGTCCTCCGGGTGTTACTTACTCCAAATAACCATACACAATATTTGGAGAGGATTACCAAGCAAGTTGTTAGATTTCTTTATACATATACATATCACGATACTGGATACTGGACGATATTTTATAGTCAATGGATATCATATATCTTTACTTCTCCAAAGCATTTGATACTGTGCACATAAAAGATTAGTATATAAAATGAGAATGCTTGGACTGGGAAAACATGTGTGTATGTGGGTAACTGGCTCAGTGATGGAAAACAGAGGGTGGTTATTAACGGTACACACTCAGATTGAGTCATTGTCACTAGTGGGGTACCACAGGGGTCAGTATGTAAAATATTTAGGTTTGTTATAATTAGGATGAATTCTAAATTGATAGAGTTGATCTGTTAATCTCTAATATGTATATTTAAGTTTTTCTTTTTCCACTTCCGAGTATGAGAGTGAGGTCTGGAGCGCACAGGAGTGAGTCACGCGGGGGTGGGGGGGAGCATGGTTAAAAGTCCACGAGAACCCGGAAATGGCTGCCGGTGTTTTCTGCAAGTGTTTTCAAGCAGCATTGGAGAATTCTTGGAACCAGGCATGGAGGATGAAAGTAAAGAACCGATGGAAGACCCAGTGGCAAACCCAACTTCGGTACCTAGGATGGGTGAGAGGCTTATTCAGCCACGTGCATATGTCCATCTTTTGATTGGGGAAATTATCTATGTGTTTTGCAGGAGAAACCTAAAAAGGCCCTGTCAAAGAGACGTCACAAGGAATGCGCCATATGCAGATGTTCCCTGGCGTCTGACTCTAGTAAAAAATGATGCCAACAGTGTATAGATAAAACGGTGGCGGAGGAATCTCCGTCCTTTTATAATTGCCTTCAGAATTTCGTTAGGACTGAGATCAATGCGTCCTTATCCCAAAAATCTGAAGATTCTAAGGGATCTAGAGAGAAGAAAAGAGGAAAGAACGTAAAAGTTGTATTGTTGGATTAAGAGGAGGAGGAGGAGCTCAGTTCCTGTTGCCTGGACTCAGATGCTCTGTTCTGACTCTAAGGGTAATGACATTAGGCGAGCTTTCTTTCCCGTGGAAGATGTGGACAAACTTCTGAAAGCAGTTAAGACGACAATGGGCATAGAAGATATTAAGGAGACAAAGTCAGTACAGGAGTACAGGACATTATGTTTGGGGACTTCAGATGAAGTAGACTAGATCCTTTCCCATGCACGAGAACGTATCAGCTTTAATCAGGGAGGAATGGCGCAGGCCAAATAAACAAGTTTTTATTTCCAAGAATCTAAAGAGAAAATATCCTTTTTTGGACGACGTAGCGGCCATTTGGAATAAAGCACCAAAGGTGGATGTTGCCATATCAAAAGAGGCCAGAAAGTCGGCTCTCCCCTTTGAAGATATGGGCTCCTTAAAAGACCTTCTTGACAAAAAAGCTGATGGGTTCCTAAAAGGAGCTTGGGAGGCATCTACATCGTCATTCAGACCTTCTGTGGCCTCTACTTGTACGGCCAGATCCCTAATTATGTGGGTAGCGGAGCTAGAAGAGCAGATTAAAAATAAAAGCCCTAGAGAGGACATTTTAGCCAGCCTCCCTACCATTAAGAAGGCAGTAGATTTTCTGGCAGATGCGTCTGCAGACGCTATCAGATTGTCAGCCCGTGCAGCAGGATTAACCAATTCCGCTCGCAGGGCCTTATGGCTTAAAAATTGGAAGGGCGATTTGCTATATAAAAAGAAGCTATGTGCGAAAGGGGAATATTTTTTTTCGGTCCTTACTTGGACGATCTATTAGATAAGGCCGCTTACAAACAGAAAAAAATTCCCGCTTAGGTCACTTTCTTTTCCAGGGAGAGACCTAATCGTTCCTATCGCCCCTTCCAATCCTTTTGGAGCAACAGAGAGGATTCGAAGGAGGGAAAGTCTTATAGATCCAGACCCCGCAGAGAAGGAAATAGGGCTTTTTTCTTCAATAAGCAGTCAAGGGCAGATAAAAAGTCTGACCAACAATGATGCCAGGCTCCATGTAGGGGGAAGATTAAAATTCTTTCTCCCAGCATGGATAAAAATTTCAAACAGTCCGTGGATCTTGGACACACAAAGGGAGGGGCCAAAGCTAGAGTTTCGCGAATATCCTCCCGGAAGATTTGTGGTCACAGAATTAGCTCAAGGGGACGGGGGAGCTATCAAATCAAAAGTTCAGGCTCTAATACAGAAAGAGGTGATAGTGACAGTCCCAAAAGGTCAGGAGACAGGGGGATTTTATTCCTCTCTCTTTTAAGTAAAAAAAAACGGACGGCTCCTACAGAACCATAATCACTTCCTTCTAGAAAATAAATTTAGAATGGAGACCATCAGCTCCACCATAAATCTACTTTTTCCAGGATGCTTCATGGCAGTCCTAGATCTGAAGGACGCCTACCTCCATGCCCCTATAAATCAGGATTATCAGAAATTCCTAAGATTCGCAGTACAGATGGAAGAGGGGTTAACACACTGGCAGTTCCAAGCACTCCCTTTTAGTCTGGCGATGGCTCCGAGGATTTTCACCAAGGTAATAGCAGAAATGTCCCATATCCGAGAGAAAGATATACTTTTTATTCCTTATCTCAACGACTTCCTGAGCAGCAGCAACTCAGAAAGCTTGCGAATCTGCAGTCCTGGAGGTGATCAACATCCTGGAGAAGCTGGGCTGGATTGTAAACTACGAGAAATCAAAGCCAGCGCCACTCCAGCGCCAACAGTTTCTGGGCTTAATTCTGGATTGTATACACCAGAGATGTTTTTTACCAGAGGAAAAGATGGCCAGTATTCAACAAAAAATGCAAAGCCTGATACATCACCCTCGGATCACCTTGAGGAAAGTTATGTCAGTCCTGGGGAGCTTGACATCCTGCATCCCAGCGGTCAGTTGGGCACAATTTCACACAAGAGCACTACAGTGGGAAATTCTAGAGACTTGGCAGAAAGGAAGTCTCCCGCTGGACATGAAATTCTCAATATCCTCCCAGACTCTGCTCAGCCTGTAATGGTGATTGAAGAAGGAGAATTTAGTTCAGGGACTCCCCTGGATAAGAAGCAATATTATCTGCTTAACCACGGATGCAAGTCTATGGGGCTGGGGGGCCCACATCCAGAAGTTGTAATTTCAGGGTCGTTGGAGAGGAAGCATATTAAAGGCTTCCTCCAACATGAAGGAGCTTTTAGCGGTAGAACAAGCAGTGAGGAGGATTCTTCTTTTCTGTACGGGCAGGGATCTAAGGATCATGTCTGACAATACGACGGTAGTCTCCTACATAAACAAGCAGGGGGGGACCAAGAGATAGGACCGAATGACAACCTTAGGTTCCATTATCAGGATGGTGGAGGGCAAGTGCAGATCCATTTCAGCAGTACATATAAAAGGGAAAGAAAATATTGAAGCAGATTTTCTGAGTCGCTATCTCATTTCCCAGGGGGAGTGGTCCCTAGACCAGGATACCTTTCTTCAGATTGCAGATTTTTGGGGGCTCTCAGTTATATATCTGTTTGCCACAGCCCGAAATACAAAAGTAGACAGATTCTTTTCCCTATCTCCAGAGAGATCCCCCTGTGGGCTGGATGCTTTCTTCCACAGGTGGGATTTTCCTCTAGCTTATGCCTTTCCTCCCTTCCCCCTGATTCCAAGGGTCTTGAGGAAAATCAGGGAGGACCGAGCAAGGGTGATCCTAATTGCCCCATACTGGCCGAAGAGACCATGGTTCACATGGCTGAGGAAAATATCAGTTTCAGATCCATGGGTGCTGCCTTACATCCAGGGTCTCCTAGTTCAGGGTCTGATTTTCCATCCGCAGGTGGACAAATTGCACCTGATGGCCTGGAACTTGAAAGGCAGCTTTTAAGGAGAAGAGGGTTTTCAGTAAATCTAAAAAATACCCTGTTAAAGAGTAGGAAAAATGTAACTATGTCCATCTACGCTAGGACCTAGGGAAAATTCTTGCCCTTTGCTGGTCTTCAGTTTAATAACCTTCCAGACTCTCCACCTTTAAATAAAGTGTTAGAGTTCTTCCAGAAGGGGCTTGATATGGGTCTTTCCCCTAGTACCTTAAAAGTCCAGGTATCCGCCTTATCAACCTTTTTCAATGTGCGGTTAGCAACTGACCCCTGGGTTATATGGTTTTTTAAAGCGATTTCCCGAGCTGTCTTAAATATACCCCATAAAATGGCGCCCTGGGATCTGAATCTAGTTATACAAGCCTTGACAGCTCCCCCCTTTGAGCCTATCCACCAGATAAATATTAAAAACCTTTCCCTAAAATTGTGTCTGTTAGTGGCCCTCACCTCGGCTCGTAGAGTGTCTGAGATTCAGGCAATCTCCATAAACCCTCCATATACTACTGTCCTTCAGGACAGGGTCATTCTAAGACCTGACCCTGCTTTTTTACCAAAAGTTGCAACAAAATTCCATAGGTCCCAAGAAATTATCTTACCGGCTTTCTATGACAACCCATCTTCTGAAAGGGAAAGGACCTTCCACTGCCTAGATGTCAAGCGATGTCTCATTCAGTACCTAAATGAGACTAAGGAGTGGAGGAAATTGCTCGCTATTTGTTCTCTTTCAGGGAAAGAACAAAGGTCATCAGGCCTCAAAGAAGAGCTTGGCAAGGTAGATCACTTCGGCTATCGCACTGGCATACTGCTCCTTGGGGAAGGATCCTCCTGAGGATCTGTGTGCACATTCAACAAGGGCGGTTACAACCTCTTGGGCCAAAAGATCGGCGGTTTCTATCGAAGACATCTGTAAAGCTGCAGTGTGGTCTTCTCCCTCTACTTTTTTCAATCATTATCGCTTACATCTAAACTCACCTGCTGATTTAGCCTTTGGGACTTCAGTACTTTCTGCTATTATCCCACCCTAAATTTCCTTGGATCTCTCGCTCGTGGTGCTGTCGTGTGTAAGGGGTAAAATGAAAATGACTTACGGGTAATTGGATTTTCCTGAACCCACGACAGCACCCTTAATTTTTCCCTCCCTTCTTCCTTTTATCTGGTTATGGTTTGATATTCACGGGTGTCGCAAAAAAAATAAAAAATACATATATATATATATAAGACTAATCTATACGGCAGAGTTCCTCAAATCCGTGGAAACATCATACTGAGGGCAGAGAGGAGTCTCCGCCTTTTTGTGCTGCAGGTTTCCTGTCTTTGGGGGCAGATCCATCCTCTCTCGTGGTGCTGTCGTGGGTTCAGGAAAATCCAATTACCCGTAAGTCATTTTTATTTTCAAAGTGGGGGGAAAAAGTGACTGCGTCTTATAAAGCGAATCTGTCGAAAATCAAGCTGGCCAACTGTATTGCAGGGTTGCAGGAGCTTTTAATTAGCCTTCTCCTGATCCTGTGATTTACCGTAAGTGTGGGGCGGCAGTTAAGCATTTAGTACGCTCCATAGAAGAGGAGGGGAGAAGAGAGCAGTTCTCCCCCTCCGTTGCACTGCCGCCTGCACATACGTACTGCTGATTGGTGATGTGGGCCAGCTGGAAATGCCGTCTCCACCAATAAGCTTACTCCTCTCTCCAGTCTGGCCATGAGCGCCGTTGCCAGAGACCACCAATGGAACTTCAGTGACATAGGGGGGAGTAAGGAGTTGTAGTGGCCTCCGTCGCCCTGTTCTATCCCCTGTCACCTAAAGTCCCTGGTAAGTGACAGGTCAGGAGCTGACCTAAAAATTAACTGTGTGTTAAATAGGACTATAATCCCCCTCATTCATAAGAATGCACCCATGTACTGCAGTACATGGGTGCATTCTTAAGGATGAGGGGGGTTATAGTCACATTTAATATAAACACATGTCAATTACATTACAGTCTCTGGACAGTTTTAGTATTAAATGTGACTATAATCCCCTTTATCCTTAAAAATACACCAATGTACTGCAGTAATTAGATGCATTCTTATGGATGAGGAGGGTTATAGTCATATTTATATAAACAACGGTCAATTACATTATAGTCTCTGGACAGTGCTGATATTAAATGTGACTATAACCCCCCTCATCTTTAAGAATACACCAATGTACTGCAGTACATGGGTGTTTTCTAAAGGATGAGGGGGTTTATAGTCACATAACAGTTGTTATTTTATTAAATATTTTAGCACACCTGTTAGTTCGAAATATCTTTTTCCTATGTTCCTCTAAAACCTAGCGAAAAATACGGTAGTTTATTTTTCCGGCAGAGATGGGTAGACACGTCCACTTAGAGGAGTAGTACCTAGCACCAGGTAGATAGGACAATCATAAGGCGATGAGTGGCAGAGTCTCAGCTTCCTTCTTATCGAAGGCATCAGCGTAACTTTTGTAGGCTGGAGGTAGACCATGAAGATTCTGAGGGACTGGGGGAGCTTGGGCAGGCAAGTTTGTGGCCAGACAGCAGTAATGATAGGCAGAACCCCAACGCAGAATCTGCCCCAAGTTCCATTTAAGAACAGGACTGTGCAAGTAAAGCCAGAGCTGTCCCAGTACAAGTGGACTGGTAGATACAGGCAGGACATAGAATGAGATCTTCTTTGTGTGCAGAATTGTAACTTGAAGCTCCATGGGCACAGTGGTATTCTGTATGGATACTGAAAGCACCTATGCATTGACAGATGTCACCAACAAGGACTTCTCCAGGCACATGGAGGATATGCAGTATTGGTTCACCAAGGCCTGATTCAGGAAGTTTTCTGCTGAGCCAGAGTTCAGGAAGGCGTACACAGTAAGCAAATTCTCACCACAGGACAGAGACACAGGAAGGGTAAACTTTGGAAAGAGCCTGTCTTCACCCAGGGTCATCTCTCCAACCAACCTTAGGCTCTGGAGTTTCCTGCCTTAAGGAGACAGGTGCACACACACAGTAGTGTACTTTGGCTCCACAATAAAAGCATAAGTCCCTATGCAGAGGCTCCTCTGCAAACAATTCAAACTTGTCCAGTTGCAAAGGTTCAGTTTCAGGAGATGAGGATGGAGGACAGGACCCCAGTGGCTGGACCCACTGTGGGAAGGCAGTGGAAGACTAGCAGGTCCTGAAAAAGGTCCGCTGGAAAAGTAGCAGGGTAACTGGTGGCTCCCATGCTCACTCAGTGAAGTAGACCGGTGGTTGGCACAGGCCACCAATATAACAGTTTGCGAGAAGAAAGCTGCTGCTCTCCAAAAGAACATTGCTGCCTGACTGCATCTCCTAAAGAAGCCAGAAGGGTATTGGAACAATGTTTTGTGGACAGATGACACCAAAATTGAACTTTTAGTTTGAATTAGAAGCATTTTGTTTGGAGAATGGAAAACACTACATTCCAGCATAAAAATCCCATCTCATCTGTGAAACACAGTGGTGATATTATAGTTTGGGCATGTTTTGCTGTATCTCAGCCAGAATGGCTTGCCATCATTGATGTAACAATGAATTCCGAATTATACCAACAAATTATAAAGGAAAATGTCAGGACATCTGTTCATGAGCTGAATCTCAAGAGAACTTGGGTCATGCAGCAAGACAACGACCCTAAGCACACAATTGATTCTACCAGAGAATGGTTAAAGAAGAATAACATTGAAGGTAATGTTTTGGAATGGCCAAGTCAGTGTACTGACCTTAAAGACAATAGAAATGTTGTAGTGAGCAGTTCATGGGAGAAATCTGACCAAGATAACAGAATTGAAGTTGTTTTGTATGGAGGAATGGGCCAAGATTCCTTCAAGCCAATGTGCAGGACTAAATAACAATTACCGGAAATGTTTAGTTGCAGTTATTTCTGCAGAATGGCGGGGGGTTTCACATCAGATACTGAAAACAAAGGTTCATATTCTTTTGCCACTCAGAGATGTGATATTTGAATATTTCCTCAATAAATTAACAAGTCTAATGTTTTGACTCATTTGTTTGATTTAGTTGTTTTTATCTACTTTTAGGATTTTTGGGAAAATATGATGTAGTTTTAAGCCATATTTGTCACAAACTTGCCTGTCCGGGCTCCAGCAGTGAGATGTCCAGCTTCAGGGCAACTACGCCAGGAGAGACATGCTGCTAAGCCATGCCCCCTGGTGATGCAACAGCATCATTAGCAACTAGATGTAATTCTCTTTCTACTCAAGCGGGCGTATGCAGGAGGAGACTAGCAGTGGGCTCATTGTTCAGCTGATTTCTCCTGTGTGCTGTGTTCTGACTAATGAAGTGCTCAGTCATTTACCTATCAGGTTTTGATTCTGGAACTCGGTGCTCTATTTAAACCCCTGCTTGCAATACACCCTTGCCAGTTATAGGGTTTCCTTGCTGTGCTCCAGTTGCTATTTCGTGTTTTGGATTGCTGCTATTGGATTTGACTTTGGCTTGTCTTGGACCTCTCTCTCTACTATGTGATTTGGTACCGTATTGACTTCCCAGCTTTGACCCTTTCCTGCACGACCTCTCTCTCTGTGTTTGTCTGTTCTGGGTTCCAGTTGTGTGAACAGGACCCTGCAGTTTTTACCGCGGGTGCTTGGTTTGTCTCCGTGCACTTACCAGCATAGGGACAGTCGACCAGTTGTGGACATGCCACTTAGGGCTTGCAACAGGGGCGTAACTACCATAGTGGCAGAACATGCGACTGCTATGGGGCCCAGGGCAAGAGGGGGCCCAGTCTCAGTTGGGATTATCTCCTCTTCTACTAGGGGTGAAAACTTGGTCAGGACTCTACCCTCTAAAGGAACAACTTTTAGCAAATGTGGCAATGGGAAACTGACCAAATGGTCATTGAAAAGGGTTTAGGCAGAAACCCTTCTGTCCTGTGTAGGGGGCCTGGTTTGGTCCTTGCTATGGGGCCCTTACTTCATTATGTACGCCACTGGCTTGCAAATAGGCAGGAACAGCGGGTTGGGTTCAAGTTAGGGCTCACCGTGTAAATGTGTTTTTCCTGCCTACTGTGCTGAGCAAATTTATGCAGAAATATCGAAAATGCTGAAGGGTTCACAAGCTTTTAAGCACCATTGTAAATATTACAAGTGATGGCTGATTATTTTTTTTTTTTGACAGGAGTGGTCCTTCAAAGTAAATCTGTCATTATAATGTAATATAGTGTCCTTCTTAAGGGCGCCCTATTAATGGTATAGGTCTTCTATTACTGTAGCTTGAGTAACAATAAAAAAAAATTAGCGATGTTTGTTTAATGGACTCTAAAACATCAAAGTAGACATAGTTATGAGCCCCTTCCTTACCTCTTCAAGCATTAACAAAGCAGGACCTTTTATCTACCAGATGTTGTAATAGTATTTTACTATTTAAAATGTGTCTCTTGATAGAAGTGATATTTAAAGTTGCCTTTACTAGATTGCTCCAGATAGGGAACTGGTGCAGAGATTTTCGACCTATTTGAAGTCAGGATTTTCTCTTTCTACAGTAACTCCTGAAAATTTGTTTTTGCCTTGCTATCGATCGATATTGCATGATAAGTTGATCATGTGTTTTTTTTTTCATTGTAACTATATAGCATACACATTGATGGCAGGCTGCTGTGACAAAGGCAAGTGACTAACAATTTGCTTCTCTCCAAAATAACAAGCCCTAATTTTAAAAAGGTGACTGCAGGTGTCACTTAGTCATCCTGTTTGATGCTCCATCTCTGGGCAGTTTTTCCCAAATTTTTAGCATTTTTTTTTTTTTTTTGAGAATATAACATAGTAACATAGTTTGTAAGGCTGAAAAACAACATAATTCCATAACTGCCAAAATTATTTTGGGGCTATTTAAAAGAATTTAAAAGCAACTTGTATAAAAGTTTAGTACTCTTTAATAACCATCCCCTGTAACATAAGATTTAACTGTGTTTCTTGCTGTACTTAAATTAAAAGATTAGCCATTACTGTTCTGGGCCATTTTTACATGATCTTGCACATCATTGTAGAAGCACAAGGACTGACTTTTGTTTAACTTCTGTGTCTAGAGTTGAGAAATATGACTGTGTTGGAATGTGTGTGACTATTTCATCAGTCAAATATGAGTATGCATTTTAATCTATGGCTATCGTAATATCTTGATTGTTTCATATTGATAGTTATGTCTTTTTGTTGTTATAAAGCAAGTGAAGATAAACCCATAATCTCCACTCTGCTTATCAATTTACAGATTAAGGCAAGCTCTTATGCAAGTATTACCTTTTTTTTTTCAGAGTTAAACTGCCATAGGAAGATTAAGGTCAATCCACTCAAAAACAAGAATCCCACCCCCTCAATAAATGTGGCAAGATCTAAATTATATATTGCACAAAATATTAGGCTGCTTGTTGGTTTCTCTTCATACTGTTAAGGATACGGCAAAAGAAATATAAGAGTAAAAGAGCAGAAATTTGTCTTCCTCCTACACAAATGGACCTTAATCATTCATTTAAGTAACAGTTATGTTCTAGTTCCTCTGTGATAAATTTAACGCTTTATTCTTATTGGAAATTGTATCATTTTGCAAGTGAAGTGGTTTTTAGTGAACATGCTTATGTCTCAGATAATACATTTGTGATAAAAAATAAAGAGCCCTTACGCAGGCTGACAAAGCAGGCACTTATTGGGAATGAACTGTTCATTCCTGATAATTGCCTGCTCATTGGAGGAGGAGAAAACTGCATTTCTACATACATCAATCATCTCTGTGTGGGGACGAGAAATCGCTACTGTGAGATTACAGAACAAATTCTGTGTTCCAGTGGAGGGATGCACAAGAAGGATGACCACCCACACAAAGCCCTAGGAGGGTATACTACTTGTGATACTGCATAGAGTTCATTTGACATGTACACTAATCCATATCCACACACATACAAAAGGAGTGGTGAGAGCTTTTATAGCCTTTTAATTTTGTTATATAAAGTGCTCTGGAACATTTATTTTATTTGCAGCTTTTTTTATTCCTGGAGCCAGGTCTCACGTGAAAGCTCAAAGTACTTTCCAGCACTGCCTCTTTTATCTATATTGTACACTAAACAGGATGTTTGCATAAGTTTTACCATGATATGCACTAGATGATATTTTTTCTTGATTATTTGTTATCAGGAACAATGCATCAGTCATTGCTGCACTAATGATGTTATAAATTATCTGCCATAATGCTATTAATTTCTAAATGACCATATTTTTTTGTATATAAGAAGCACCTGCCCATAAGACACACCTAGGTTTTAGAGGAGGAATATAAGACTAAAAATATTTTGAACCAAATGGTATGTTAAAATATTTAATAACATATAAAATGGAATAATTCAACAATGTAAGAATAAAAAGCCATTAACAGCAGCATTAAGAAACATCATTGCTGTCATTAAATGCTGCAGAAACACTTTTGTGGTGGTACCTGCTGCTGAAGCGTTTATTAACGGGGAAACCTGCTGCTGACACAGTGTTGTGGGGGGTACCTGCTGGTGACACTTTTATGGAGGAGAAACCTGTTGCTAACACACTGTCGTGGGGGTACCTGCTGGTGATACTGTTATGGAGAAGAAACCTGCTGCTAACACACTGTCGTGGAGGTACCTGCTGCTTAAGCTGTTATGGAGGAGAAACCTGCTGCTGACACAGTGTTGTGGGGGGGTACCTGCTGCTGAAGCTGTTATGGAGGAGAAACCTGCTGCTAACACACTGTCGTGGGGGTACCTGCTGCTTAAGCTGTTATGGAGGAGAAACCTGCTGCTGACACAGTGTTGTGGGGGTACCTGCTGCTGAAGCTGTTATGGAGGAGAAACCTGCTGCTGACACAGTGTTGTGGGGGGTACCTGCTGGTGACACTTTTATGGAGGAGAAACCTGCTGCTAACACATTGTTACAGTGGTACCTGCTGGTGACACTTTTATGGAGGAGAAACCTGCTGCTGACACACTGTTGTGGGGGTAACTGCTGCTGACACCGTTAGAGAGGAGAAACCTGCGGCTGACACATTGTTGTGGGGGGTACCTGCAGCTGACACTGTTATGGAAGCGAAACCTGCTGCTGACACTGTTATGGAGAAGAAACCTGCTGCTGACAAACTGTTGTGGGGTTAACTGCTGCTGACACTGTTATAGGGGAGAAACCTGCTGCTGAAACATTGTTGTGGGGGTAACTACTGCTGACACTGTTATAGGGGAGAAACCCGCTGCTGAAACATTGTTGTGGGGGTAACTACTGCTGATACTGTTATGGAGGAGAAACCTGCTGCTGACACACTGTTGTGGGGGTACCTACTGCTGATACTGTTATGGAGGGGAAACCTGCTGCTGTTACACTGTTGTGGGGGAACCTACTGCTGATACTGTTATTGAGGGAAACCTGCTGCTGACACACTGTTGTGGGGGTACCTACTGCTGATACTGTTATGGAGGAGAAACCTGCTGCTGACACACTGTTGTGGGGGTACCTACTGCTGATACTGTTATGGAGGGGAAACCTGCTGCTGACACACTGTTGTGGGGGTACCTACTGCTGATACTGTTATGGAGGGAAACCTGCTGCTGACACAGTGTTGTGGGGTTACCTACTGCTGACACTGTTATGGAGTAGAAACCTGCTGCTGACACACTGTTAGGGGGACAATTTGTTAGGGGTCACTTTATCAGGGTTAGCAGGTACCTGAGCACTCCAAGTGAGAAACATACAGCCAGAGCAGTCACTAGGAGAAGCATCTATAGCCAGAATAGGCATGTGGGGAAGCTGAAGCCAAGTGCCTCCCTGCTCCAGCGCCCTGGCCCAGCGTCTCCCTGCTCCAGGGCCCGACCCAGCGTCTCCCTGATCCAGCGCTCCGACCCAACGTCTCCCTTCTTTGGATTGCGGCACACAAGTCAGTAAAAAATGTGATGTACAGTACATCGCAGGCCCCTGTCTGTATGCAGCACAGCCTGCAATGTACACATTCAAGGCGCCGGCCACTTTGCTGTTTTCGCCCTATAAGATGCACCAACATTCCCCCCCAAACACACACACATACACTTTTGGAAAAATACGGTGTGCCTTTTAATAGCATGGTAATAAATATATTAGCTTTGTGGTTTTCTACAATAAATAGAATTAATTATTTCCTAACTGCTCCACTAACTTTCCTTGCTAAAGGGTAATCTAAAGTGATTATCTTTCTTGTTTAAGTAATTTTGCCTTTTAAATTAAACTTCTTCTTGTTTGAGATGTCATTTATAAATCCAATTATTAGAAGTAATACTTAAAATACATATTTGCTGTCAGTAGGGGGAACAGTATTGTAATAGTTGGGTGGCTACTGTATACTGGCAACTGCATTATCAGACCTGTCACAAAAGCTTTACATCAGCTTAGAAGCATGATCTCACCTATGAAGGGAGTAGAATTATACTCGAGGAGCCCTTAAGGCCCTTTTAATTTGGTCACTGATTGGGAACGAATAATGCTGTTTCTTGTTTATTGTTCTGTGCAAACATGCTGCCAATCACCTAATAAACTAGTAAATGATGTTTTGGTGAGAGCATATCTCTCCATGTAAACAGAATCAAACTGTATAGGGACGAACAATCGTAATAATGACTGATTTTCCCCATACAGTGCAATGATTGCTGCATGTAAATGCAGGTAATGAGTACCAAATGGCATGTTACCAAGCAGAATATCTCCCAATGTAAAAGGACCTTTAGTCAGTACTATGCTTATCCTTTGTAAAGGTGATAAATTATAGCTTTCTTGCAGCCGCCATTTCTGCTACTATGACGACTGTGGTAGAGGACTTTTATAAAGTGATGGCCACGTCCAGTTGCACTAAACAAGTTTATTCGAATCCTATTCTGTACTGATGAGAGGCAAACACTTAAATTATGTGTATTAGCTAAGGCTAGCTTCACACCTGCGACTGTACTGGTAGAGAACAGCCTTGTGGAGTTCTCCAGATCCAGCATTGCCGGATAGTAATGCTTTTCTGGTAGACTCCATTGGCTATAATGTGGTCTGGCAGAAATCCCGCCGCTACCCATCAAATACTGTATGCAGAGAATTGCTGGACAAAAATCGATGCATGCAGTGGTTTTAGTCTGACCAATTTCCGGCGTTAGCTGTGGGCCAGAACACTCGGCCGCAGGTGTGAAAGAAGTCTAACCTGTGAAAGAGAGAAAGTTTCAGCAGTACTTACTGTATCCTTCTGTCGCTCCACCAATTTTGAGATCACTGAAAACTGGAAGTGGAAGTACTGAAAACCAGGGTCAGGCATTTTATGCTTTTATTATGGGGGTATGAAAAGTGCTGCTGAAGTACTTAGTGTGGCGAAGCTGCACTATTGTTACTTTATTTTTAAAGGATTCCTATTGGACTTCATTACAGATTGGCCAATAAAACTTGTGGAACTACAATTTAAGCTATAATAAGATCTTTTGTGGAGGACTTCAGGTAACATTTTTTCTGCTTTGTACAGAGTTAAAACAACTAGACAATAATTTAACAAAAGGCAATTAAGCTATATTGCAAGGCCGCAAGATTTTATATACCTTTACTATCAAGGCTGTATTTAGTAAGAAACATACAGCCAGCGCAGACACTAGGAGAAGCATCTACATCCAGAATAGGCATGTGGGGAAGCTGAAGCCAAGTGCCTCCCTGCTCCAGCGCTCCGACCCAGCGTCTCCCTGCTCCAGCGCACTGGTCAAGCATATTATCTCCATGATCCACCTGCTGACATTCTCTGGATTGCGGCACACAAGTCAGTAAAACAATGTGATGTACAGTACATCGCATGCCCCTGTCTGTATGTAGCACAGCCCACAATGTACACATGCAAGGCACCGGCCACTTTGCTGTTTTCGCCCTATAAGATGCACCAACATCCCCCCACTTTTGGGTGAAAAATAAGTTATGCCTTTAAATAGCATGGTAACAAGTATGTTAGCTTTGTGGTTTTCTACAATAAATAGAATTAATTATTTCCTAACTGCTCCACTACCTTTCCTTGCTAAAGGGTAATCTAAAGTGATTATCTTTCTTGTTTAAGTAATTTTGCCTTTTAAATTAAACTTCTTCTTGTTTAAGAAGTAAGTGTGAATTTTTTTACATGTTGCATGTAAAAGTCTGTATTTCTTGTAAACTGCAGGGTGCAGGGTTTTGGTTCAGTTTTTCAGTTTTCTAACATTGATTTTAAACCCCAGTGATCGGAAGGTCACCCACTCTCCTGTTGCAGTCTCACCTTTCCCGTGCCGCTGACGAGTTCTTGAACCGGAAGTGGCTTGGTCCCATTATCTCTGTGACTAAACACAGGCCTCAGCAGTCACACTGCTAGTTACATGCTAGTGACGTACTGTTAAAGTAGATGGTCTTGGGAACAAGCTACTTTCAGTCTGCAAGGCATTGGTACAGCGGGATTGTGGATAGGGGAGTATTTTTCCTTTTTCTTTTCTTTTTAAATGGAGCACACCTTCTGACCACTGGGGTTGTCAGCACCTAGGACAAAAAACCTCTTCAATGTGGAAAGCAAGTTTTCGCATTAGAAACATTTTCCCTGAACTGTTTGTTTAAACAGCAAGTGTGACAAAACCAGTGATAAAATACCAGTATTTTTAGCTTACATTGCAGTAATGGTATCGCATTCTGCCTGGCTATTAGGAGTTTCAGGTACTGTTAAGCTGAACAGTAGGGTGTATTAAAGCACACAAGCCACAATTTGAATAAAAATTAAGCTATAATAAGATCTTTTGTAGAGGACTTCAGGTAACATTTTTTCTGCTTTGTACAGAGTTAAAACAACTAGACAATAATTTAACAAAAGGCAATTAAGCTATATTGCAAGGCCGCAAGATTTTATATACCTTTACTATCAAGGCTGTATTTACAGCTCATGCTGCCCTAAGCACTAAGCCTAAGTCTCCATTAAAGGCCCATTTACACTTAGCAATTATTGTCATAATTTACTTGTTTCTGAGCAATCATAATGATAATTGTTCAGTGGTAACAAAGAAGATCAACGATAAAACCATAGTTTATTGTTCATCACCAATTGTAATGCCATAAAACTAATTGTTATCAATGGTATGAATGATGAATGCAAATGTCGCTCAGAAACATTTGCACTAGGTATTGCTGTACCAGAATCTTGAATCTATATGCATAGATTAACCCTACTACGACATACTGTGACTGAATTATACTTCAATGGTTTTGCTAAATAGAAATACTAAAGGAATATGAGAATTTACACCCTACTGTAAGTGAGTATTACCACACTACTAAGAAAGTGACTTTGGTGTGCAAAGTATCACAGACCGGACCAATTAATAAAATACTTACACACTCAATCAAAAGGCAGGATAAACAGTTATATCCAGTGACTCACATGTGATAACTCTTCTGAGTGGAGTAATTTAGCACTGATATATTCCGCACCACTTTACAGACATTAGCATCAAGCTGTCCCCAATGGGGCTCACAATCTAAGGTCCCTATCAGTATGTCTTTGGAGCGTGGCAGGAAATCGACGTACCCGGAGGAAACCCATGCAAGTACAGGGAGAACATACAAACTCCATAAAGATGTTGTCCTTGGTCGGATTCGAAACCAGGACCCTAGCGCTGCAATCGTACTACGATGACTCCTTTCAGCTACAACTTGTCTGAAGAGTTTGCAGCACAAACATATTTGGCTCCATGCTTTCCAAGCACACCCCCATCCTCATAACTCTCCCTTACATTCTGCTGGCCCTGTAAATTAACAGACATGTTTGGTGACGGATAAAGTTGCTAATCTTCCGTGCCTTCCTATACAATTACCATGTTTCTTTGGCCCAGCCAACATCAGCCATCTTACAGGGGTGTTATCATTTATAAGAGATCCCGAAGGAATGTTGTGCAGGTGCCATCAGAAGAGAATAAAGATTATACTTAAGGGGCATGAGATATATAGGCTCTTGGTATAATGCTGAGTGTATGTGTATATAGTATATGTTGACCACTCCCAGAGGACACTGGACATGCTTGGTATGCTTGGGTTTTGTTGACTCTGTATGTTATCAATAAGTCATAAGAATGGTTCAAAAACATTTTGGGATTCTGTTTTGTGGAGGGGAGAAATAAAACTGGACTTTTTTGGCATATGGATCAAATAAATGGTAATAGTTGTAGCGTAAAGCAGAGGCATAGTCAGGTAACTGTCCAAGTTCGGTAACAGATAAGCACAGATAAGCACAACAGTTAGTAGGAAGGTCAGTAGCAGGACTAGAGGTTGGAAACACAATAAACTGGCAAGGAGGAAGTGGCAAGGCCTGGCTAATGAGGCAATCCGGGCAAAATATGGGAGAAAGAACTATCCATCAGATTCAGGAAAGGAGCTGTCCAGAATTGACAGTAGTTCAGTGAGAAGAACTACTGCCAGGGACATGGGAGTTTCTGGGTTCAAATCCTGACATGGGCTGCTTCTTCTGATACTGGAACCCCACAACATGTGGAGGTCAAGATAAATTTAGTCAAGTAACAAGAAATCCTACGAGAGGACATCATTTCCTTACATCCCTTTGTAAGGAAACTGAAACTTGGTAATCATTGGACTTTCCAACAGGACGTTGATCCGAAAATCCTAAAATAAAGGCGAGGCTCCACTAAGGCTTAGGTTCAGAAGAAGTCCTGGAAGATTCTGAAGTGACAGTTGCCTGGCTAAAATCCCATAGATGATTTCAATGGGTAGAGTATAAAAGTAGAAATAAACTGGATTTCATAGTGGAAGATGTTCAAATGTGATTCAACTGTTATAAAAGCCTACTGGTGCCTTTACAGGTGACATGACACTGTGACATATGTAACACTATGTTTGGGTTGGCATGTGACAAATAGGCTAAATTGACATCTTCAAGCTGTCAGCTTGCTGCTATATATCATCCTCTTTCCAGCAAGGTTGTGGGCACACCAGACACAAAGGGGGAGATTTATCTAAACTAGTGAATGAAACTATGAGATTCCACCTTTCTTTTTTAAAGGAGCTCTGAAAAATAAATTGGAATCTGATTGTTTACTATGGGCAACTTAGCCAGTTTTCCTTAATATCCGTTTTGATAAATCTCCCCATCGGCTTTATCAATAGGGGAATATAAAGTTCAAAGGTTCTCTGGGCTTTTTTTTTATTGATGACCTATCCTCAGGATAGGTCATCAATATCAGATCGGCGGGGGTCCTCCGATCAGCTGTTTGAGGAGTGCACACGTGCCGTCTCCCTTCTCTCTTCCTGCTCATCGCTGTATGTCTATGGGACAGCAGCAGCGGGCAGGACGTCTGAGTTGGGACACAGACGTGCACACTGCGCACGTCGTCTCCTCAAACAGCTGATCGGAGGGGGTGCCGGTTGCCAGTCCCCCGCTGATTTGATATTGATGACGTATCCTGAGGATAGGAAATTTAGAATTTGTGGTATTGATAAAGTGTACATCACATTACGTGGTGGCAACTGGAAAAAAATCTTGGCACAGAAAGTAGTGCGTTGGATCCATGAGTTGGACTGTATGACACCTAGGGGACTGAATGAGGACATGTCCTTTGCCCCTTTTCTCTAGCTGATATCTGGTATTCATACTGATTAATCTGAGTTTTCTTGAGGTGCCCCTGCATATCCCAGGTCCTTTTTCTTTTAATCTCTTTTCCCCCTATTCCCTATTCCCCTGTTTTTAACCTGCTGTGTCCTTTTTTTTTTTTTTAGCATTCCCTGTGGCACCTTTGGAGTGGTGCATTACACCAGTGGAGATGTTGCTGTTTATTGCTTTATGAAACCTCTAGGCTTGACCTCTGAAGTTCCTTCTGGACTTTTGATTCTTTTTTCTCCCTTGTTCGCTGTCACATTCCATTTTGCCATGTAACTTTTAGTAATTATGCATTTATTTATCTCTTGACTTATATTTTTGGTTTGTTGTGCACACGCTTGCTCATACATACTGTACTCACTACCCATCCTTCCCCACCCCCTTTTCCTTCACCTCTTACCACACACCTCCTCACTTCCCTTCCCTCCTTCCCCTCCCTCCTCTTTCCCCCCATCCTGGTTTCCCCATTTCCTGCATATTTTGCCATAAATTTTTATACACAAAAATGTATTTATTATTTTTTTTTGCACTGTCATGTATTGTTGTATCTACGATGCCGAAATGCTCTGGCTCATGTTTCTATGCAATTTAATTGCTCTTACATTTGTGATTGCACATTGCACTTTATGTCAATATTGATCTTATGCCTCAGCACATCAATTGTCATTGTTTTTATAATTTTATGTATCTATATATCATTGCACAATTACTTTCATATAACATGGTTTTTATTATGTGACGTGGCACCTTAACTGCAGTTATGTATTAGGTCATATGCCTATATTATTATTCCATTGACCTCCTAAATTGTGGAATTTGGACTTAGACTTACACTTTCGTAGTCCCTGACTCCCTATTTGGTCTTCTTAGCATATATATCCTATATCCTCTGTGGGAGGTACGGCCGGAGTGTGTTTTTGACGCTGCGCTCATGTGTTTGATCACGTGACTGCCGTGTCATACTTAGTCCGTCCCCGGCATTCTCTTTCATGTCGCTGATTGGCCGTTTGTTGGTGGTGGAGGCGGTGGCTATGACGCGCTTCTGATGCTGTGGTCATGTGCTTTGTCACATGACCGCCACGTCGGATATGCCCCACCCCCGGCACCTCCCAGTGACACCTCTGATTGGTTATAAGCATTTTCAGCTCCATTTTCATTGGCGTAGGCGTCACCAGGTCTTTTTAATTGTTATACTATACACCTGTGAGGGCACTATAATAGGGGTGATTCTTCCTAATGTTCTACATCCCCGGAAGAAGCCAGGTTGCTGGCGAAACGACGTTGGTTTAGGAGGCGGCTAAGAGATCTACCATCCAGGGTATGATGATTTTTTTCTTAAACCACCACGCTTTTTGCCTTTGCATTCACCTCTGCTGCATTCCTTGCTTCCAGGCGTCTTGGTGTTTTTTATTTTTCATTACTTTATTTCTCTTCCCCTGTTCTTTGGTGTGTGACCTCTTGGCCCCCTCCTGGGTCTTTTTCCTCATCCCTTGTTCCACCTTTGTGCTGCCTTTTTTTTATCATGTATGTACTCATTATATACTATCAATAAAGTTTTTTTTTATTCTCACTTTGTGAAGATTGTGGTTCAATTTTTGGGTGATATTGGTGGCTCTACTTCTTGTGAGTCAATATCTCTGTAATCTATTCCTATCCGGTCATTTTTGGGTGGCCATGTGTCTATATGTGTAAAGGAAATGGTTTATGCAGCAAATTTATCAAAGTGAAAAACAGCACTTGGTAAATTTTGCACAGGCAAACTTTCTGACTTATTTTCATCCGCCAAAGCTACAGAAGGTCAGGTCATTGGTACAAAACTGCTGACAGATGCCCTTTAACTTTGTATTCCCATACTATCTTGCACTGTGCTTGAGGAACCCACTGTGAATATTACAACACAGGCCTTCATATTAGGCTATTTGTCTGATCAATTACACAATCTAAAATAAAGTCACTTACACACTCTAAGTAAAAAATGTTATGAGAAATCCAATCCAATCAGGCAATCAGAATAACTCCCTGGATCCACGACCCATCTCTAGTAGCTATAGCCTGTAATATTATTACACTCCAGAAATACATCCAGGCCCCTCTTGAACACTTTCAGTGAACTCACCCTTACCACCTCCTCAGGCAGAGAGTTCCATGGGCTCACTGCTCTTACGGTAAAGAATCATCTTCTATGTCTGTGTACAAACCTTCATTCCTCCAGATGCAGAGGATTTCCCCTCGCCACAGTCACAGTCCTGGGGATAAATAGATCATGGGAGAGATCTCTGTACTGACCCATGATATATTTATACATAGTTATTAGATCTCCCATCAGTCGTCTTTTTTCTAAAGTGAATAACCCTAATTTTGATCATCTTTTAGGGTATTGTAGTTCCCTCATTCCTGTTATTACTTTAGTTGCCCTCCTCTGAAGCCTCTCCAGCTCTGCTATATCTGACCAGAACTGTGCACATTACTCCATGTGTGGTCTGACCAGTGATTTGTAAAGTGGTAGGACTATGTTCTCATCATGGGCATCTATGCCCCTTTTGATGCAACCCATTATCTTTTAAGGACTATTGTTAGAGGTGGCAGCAAAATTCATTTTGGGGGAATTATTTTTTTGTGTCAGGGCGACCGTTAGTGACATTCATTTTCTGTATTCTATAGTGATGTCAGCAGAAGTTGGATATTCAGAAGACGAGCCTCATGCGACCGGGTTCCAATCCATGCAACTTCGGAATGGTATATTACAATTTTTTTTCTACAGACAATTTATTTGTGATTAAAGTGGGGTTTGTGGGACCTGCTGGGTCCTGGAAAAAACCCTTTAACTGTGCTTTAGTCAAGTACTAGCCACTGGAAATGCTATGACTCAGTTGTCTTACTATTATAATTTGGTCCTTGTAAAAGTTGTTCACAACCTTACACTCCTTCATTTTTCCAAAAAATCAACTTGAACTGCCATCATGTACCCATTCATCTGACTCCCGCACCCCACTTTCTCTATTTGGAGCATCATGGAACTTGCATACCATTTCCAATAAGCTTTCCTACATCCATGACCTCTTCATTTTCAGAAAACTTACCTTCCTTGGTCTCACTGAAACTTGGCTGACATCCCTTAACACAGTCGCCCCTGCTGCATTTTCCTATGGAAAACTCAAATTTACTCACACCCTATTAAGATAGACATGTTGGTGATGTTAGCCTCCTCCTATCCAGAAACCGCTCCTTCAATCCATCTCAACTCTTCCTCAACCTCCTTTCTTTTGAATATCACTCTGCACACATCTACTCTCCATCCAACTTCCATGTAGCCATCATCTGCTCTCCACTAGGCCCTTCTACTGCCTTTCTTGACCACTTTAATACCTGGCATCTACACTTGGTCTCAGCCGATATCCCCACCATCATCATGGGAAATTTCAACATTGCCATTGACACAACTCAACTGCACCCAAACTCCTCTCACTTATTTCCTCTTTTGGCCCTTACACAATGGTCCTCCACAGCTACCCACATAGATAGACACAGCCTGTCATCACCTGCCTCTGATCTATCCAAACTCTCCAACTCTCCTCTACCCCTCTATGACCACAATCTTATTGCATTCTCAACCATTCTCTCGTTAAAGGGGTTTTCCGGGAATTAAGAAAATGAAAATACTTAAATATTACTTTATTATAAATATATTCTCAAATACCTTTCATTATTTATAATGGCTCGTTTTGTCTGGGGAGCAATCATCAGGGGAAACAAAATGGCCGCGGTCCCATTAGTTCACACAAAACCTGTCCTAACCACACATGAGGACAAGTTACCTTACAACACTGAGGTAAAGAGCTGCCTCCTCCTCCTCCTCTCTGCTCTGCTTGTCAGGGATTATGATCCTGAATACAGATGATAAGGACTTGAGCTGAACCTATGAAGAATGGAGTTCATGAGGAGACATGAAGTACAGAGAGGACAGGCAGGAAAGCCTGTGGTAATGTGTTGCTGTGGTAATGGAGACTGTAAACCAGTACTACTGCTTACCATCCATACCTCACCCTCCTCTCATGTCTCCTCATATTCTTCATTCCCACAGAGATTCACTTGTATTCAGGATCATCTTTCCTGACAAGCAGAGAAGAGGATGAGGCAGCTCTATGGCTCATTGTGGTGAAGTCACTTGTCCTCCTGTGTGATTAGGACAGGATTTGTGTGTACTGATAGGACAGCGTCCATTTTAATTTGCCTAATGATTGCTCCCTAGACAAAACAAGCCATTCTAAGTAATGAAAGGTATCTGTGAGTATATTTTTAATAAAATAATATTTAAGTATTTTAATTTTTTTCATTGCTGGAGAACCACTTTAACTGCTGCTCCAGTCCATAAACTAGCACATCCTTGTAGGAACCTCTAATATCTCTATTCACACACTCTTTGACTCTCTCTTTCACCACTGTCCACTGTCTCTTCCCTTCATGATGCTAACACAGATGATACTTTCTACAACACCACAATTACTCTTAGCTCTTAACTCAGTAGCCCCTTTACACACACCAGAACCCATCAAATCAATCGACAACCTTGGCATACTCAACGGACAATAAAACTGAGATATGCTTGCAGAGTTGCAGAACGCTGCTGTAAGAAAAGCCACTCCAAAGAAGACTTCCATCACATCACTGCTTATAGAGTCCCATAGTTTACAGTATAGCTCTATGCTGATGAAACTCAAATCTATTTCTCTGGCCCAGATGTTACTTCCCTTCTATCTAGAATCCCAGGATGTTTAACAGCTATATCTTCATTCTTCTCCTCCTGTTTCTTTAATCTCAACATGGAGTAAAAAAGGATTTATCATCTTTCCACCATGTTACTGAACCCCCCACCCCACCAGACCTATTCAATACTGTTAACAGCACCATGCTCTCTTCAGTCTTACAGTTACGCTGCCTGGGGATAACATTAGATTCTGCCCTGTCCTTAAAGCCACACACCCAGACCCTTACTACCATATGCCACTTTCAGTTTCAAGAACATCTTTTGTATTTGCTCTTTACTTACCCCTGAGCCAGCTAAAATGCTAGTGCATGCCATTGTCATCTCCCGTCTGGACTACTGTAACATCCTCTTCCATGGCCTCCCATCTAGCACTCTCCAATCTACCCTCAACTCTGCTGCCTCGTTAACTGGTGAATCCACTTCTTCTCTCGTTTCATGCCTCTCCTCACTGCCAATTTCTCCACTGGCTTGCCGTTGCCCAGTGATTCAGCTCAAACTGCTAATGTATAAGGCCATCCACAACCAGTCCCCTCCTTACATCTCTTACTTGCTTTCTAGATACAACCCCACACGTAATCTTCAATCCTCACAGGACCTTCCTCTTTGTTCTCCTTGTGTCTGTTCCTCACACAATTATCTACAAGATTTCTCATGTGTATCTCCCCTACTTTGGAACTCAATAGAGATAGTTGTGGGTACCAGAAGTGAGGCCAGCATCTCTCAGACATTTTTGGCATATCCTGTATATTTGCCATAAATGTCTGAAATCGGGAAAAGCTTTTATTTTCAAAAGACAAACACTATTGCTATCAAATATCCTTCCAATTTTTGCACCTTTTGATATGTTCCTCCATGATTATAATCAGAGCTTGTTCAGCAGTATCTAATGTAAAAGTCTGAGAATGGATTTCTACATTATAATGCGGTAAAACTCAGCTCTGAATGCCAATGTTTAAATGATGAAAATTACACTGTGGTAACGTCACTATAAGATTGCTTCATGAGAAAATGTACTTCCTGGGAAATCACTAGAATAGGTGGTTGGGACAGAAGCCAGAATCATTGCTCCCAGTGTAATAGGTCCCCCTTAATAAGCTTGCTTAAATCTGGCAGAAAATATGAGAGCGCAGCTCTATCTGGAAATTTATACCACTACATGTAACTTTTCAGAAAACTGCTGCAAGTTACAATAAATGGAAAAGGAAATTATGCTTTTTATTTTCAATGCAATAAATGGATTTTGTATATTAGCATAACCCTTTTCCTTTGGGGATGTTTTTGTAACCGTCAAGCAAAAGTAAATTGGGTCTTAAATTAACATTCCCTTCAGCAATGACATTTAAAGCCTCACTCTGCCGTAAACCTGAAAATGCAGGTGTCAGCGCAGTTAAACATATATATTCCTGTAGGTGTCCAGGAAGCTGAGATTTACAGGGGCTTGTTGTTGGAACTCCATCATGTTCACTTGAATGCTGTTGGCAGGGCTAATAGTATACCACTTCTGAAAGTACAAACATACTACAACTATTAGTTTTCTATGTGTACTATTTCTGTCCTGTAAAACATGCAAGTTTATACATTTTAGCTTTTTACCAGCCAGCAAAAATATATGGAACTGCTACTTAAGTTCAGATAAGTTTTGTGTTGTGCTCCCTATACTGTAAAACTTTCATTCTCCAGGTCAGTTAGATTACATCGATACCACATACATTTATTTTTTTCTTGTATTTTTATAATGAAAAAAAGAAAACTAAAGAATTTAGAAATTACTTTTTTCTTTTAGTTGTCATATTCTGACCCCTATAACCTTTTTGTATTAATGGAACTGTGTGAGAGCTCATTTTTTGCAGGGTGAGCTGTACTTTTTATTGATACCATTTTGGGGTGTATAACTTTCTGATCACTTTTTATTTAAAAAATGTTGTGGTAGGAGAAGCAACATTTATCGTATGTGGAAATGGGGGTGATTTGAATTTTTATTAATTTTTTTATTTTTAAAAACATTGTTATTCCTTTTTGTACACTTTTTTATAGTTCCCATAGGGAACTATAACAAGCAATTATTAGATTTACAGTGGATCTGTTCAATAAGAAAAAGATACAAAATCCTATGTATATGCAAAGCATTCCTAAAAACAAAAAATAACCTGTGCGGAAGAATAGATTTATGTCTTCAAATACCCCAGGCTGTAAGCAATAATAGTGACTTCAAATGTGTATATATATATACAAAGAACAACAGAATCTGCTAATTCTGAACTGTGCCTTGTGAATATGCCCTGGCTGGTGGCACACAAAGTGGACTGAAATAGCTTGGGGGTAGAGTTGAGCAGACACCTGAATGTTCGGGTTCGACGGGTTCGGCCGAACTTCGGAAAAAAGTTCGAGTTCGGGACCCGAACTTGACCCCGAACCCGAACACCATTGAAGTCAATGGAGACCCGAACTTTTGAGCACTAAAATGGCTGTAAAAATGTCACTGAAAGGGCTAGAGGGCTGCAAATGCCAGCAAAATGTTGTTAAGAGCATGACAAGTGCTCTGAAAACAAATGGGGATAGGGAAACTACTTTAAATAACATAAAATAGGTGAAAGGATCTTGTTTTCGCGTGCCCTGGTTTTTCTTTGTGACAGGCGCCTGGAGAGCTCCCTTCAATGACACTCGCACACAGGTGATCTTAGAAAGCAGCTCTATCTTTATCTTTGTTATTCTAGCTTTTATACATGCACACTGTAAAAATAAAAAAATAATAATCTTGATCTAGGAGGACGGGGTCCATATGGAGTAGGAGGTTGAGGAGGAGGTGGATCTGGCGGTGTAGGTGGAATCGGCGGTGGAAGAGGAGGAGGTAGCCTATACTGCTTTTTTGTTTTAAATTTTATTTTTAAAATTAGGGTACACCCCAAAACATTGGGAAATTCAACCTGTGATAACCACCTCCAGTCATGCTAAACACACGTTCAGTCAATACACTGGCTGCAGGGCAGGCCAGCACCTCTAAGGGGTAAAAGGCAAGCTCAGGCCATGTGCCCAATTTGGAGACCCAGAAGTTGCATGTTCCCAAGTAGTTAATATATTTTTAATACAGTGATTAATAAAGATTACATTTTATCTATTACTAGTCAGAGAGGTTGCAAAGGTTACGCTAGGTCCAAGTGACCACCTAACCCCACTTCCAGAAGTTGCAGGGGCTGACCCCTGTCAGTCGGTTCGTGTAGGCGTGTGCACACTTACTGCCCCACCATGTCGCACGTCCAAGTGATGTTCACGATCCAATTTGATATCTGCTTTCGATGTTCTTTTACCATGGTGATCACGGGTGGCGGGGAATCAGGGTTCCAGGCCAGAAAGGGAGCGTGATAAAAAGAGACCAAAATTTAAGGGAGATAAATGTATTTAAAAAAATTGGGATCGAGCATAAATGTGTGAAAAGCTATTGGGGTGCAAATGTGGGACAAATTACAGAAGCCCAAATGTGGTCCAAAAGAGTCAAGCGGAATTGTGAGAAAAGCTATTGAGGCGGAAATGTTGGCCAAAAGAGTATAGCGGAAATGTGGGACAAAGTATTGAAGCTTAAATGTGGTACAGCTTGTTTAACTTTAAGCATTGAATCAAAGGAGGTGGCGTGCATCAATTAAAGAAGCATTTCCGAAATTTTATTCCCTGTCACCTATGCAGAGCAGGCGTTTATTCACGTCTAAAATTGTATAATGTCAACCCAAGAATGGGACAGAAAAATTACTGAAATTAATTAACCTGTCTACTTGGTAGAGCAGGGGTCTATGACAGAAAACAATTGTTTATTGTCACCCAAAAATGTAAAAGAAAATTATTGAAATTTATTAAGCTGTCAACTAGGTAGAGGAGGGGGTATATTACACCCTAAAATTGGTGAATTTGACCATAAAATGTAATTGACAAATGTTTTTATATTTTTATCGGTTTACTAGGTATAGCAGTGGTACTATACACCCAACAATTGGTGACTTTCACCCGAAAATGTAAATGACAATTTTTATTTTAACCGGCCTACTAGGTATAGCAGTGGTACTATACACCCAGAAATTAGTGAATTTCACCAGGAAATGTTAATGACAATTTTTATTTATTTTTTAACCGGCCTACTAGGTATAGCAGTGGTACTATACACCCAAACAGTGGTTAATTTCACCAGAAAATATAACAGATAATTTTTTTAATTTATTTTATCGGTCTAATAGGTATAGCAGTGGTACTATACACCCAAAAATTGGTGAATTTTACCCGAAAATGTAAATGACAATTTTTTTTTAACCGCACTACTAGGTATAGCAGTGTTACTATACACTCAAAAATTAGTGAATTTCACTAGAAAATGTTAATGACAATTTATAGATATTTTTTAAATGGCCTACTAGGTATAGCAGTGGTGCTATACACCGAAAAAGTGGTTCATTTCACCAGAATATGTAACAGATAATTTTTTAAATTTATTTTACCGGTCTAATAGGTATAGCAGTGGTACTATACACACAAAAAGTTTGGAGTTCCATATGGTGTAGGAGTTTGAGGAGGCGGTGGACGCAGCGGAGTAGGTGGAAGCGGTGGTGGAGGAGGACGAGATAGCCAACACAGGTTTTTGGTTTTAATTTAATTTTGTAAAATTAAGGATACATTCCAAAAGAGTGTGAAATATCCAAAATATAAACATGAGCAATTGCGCTGCAGTATAACAATGACTGGTTAGTGCCGGTATACATGTCTATTCTGCACAAGGTACTGACAAGTCCTGAGGGATCCATGCCTGGTTCATTTTAATGAACGTGAGCTTGTCCACATTGGCTGCGGACAGGCGGCTGCGCTTGTCTGTGATGACGCCCCCTGCCATGCTAAACACACGTTCAGATAATATACTGGCTGGAGGGCAGGCCAGCACCTCCAAGGCGTAAAGGGCAAGCTCAGTCCATGTGCCCAATTTGGAGACCCAGAAGTTGAAGGGGGCAGACCCGTCATCGAGTATGTGTAGGCGTGTGCACACATACTGCTCCACCATGTTGGTGAAATGCTGCCTCCTGCTAAGACATTCCATATCAGCTTGTGGTGCTGGTTGTAGTGGCGTGTTGACAAAGCTTTTCCACATGTAGGCCATACTAACCCTGCCTTCTGAGGTGCTGGCGGTACCCCCGCTGCGTTCGCAACCTCTTCCTCGTCCTCTGCCTTCGACTTGTGCTTCCACTGTGCCCCCGCTGTCAGGTGGGAATGCCACCATCAGTGCGTCTACCAGCGTGCGCTTGTACTCGCGCATTAAAGGATGGTACGTTGTCCTTGTAACGGGGATCCAGCAGCGTGGCCACCCAGTAATCAGCACAAGTTAGAATGTGGGCAACCCTGAGGTCTTTGCGGAGACTCTGCAGCATGTAATCCCTCATGTGTGCAAGGCTGCCCAGAGGCAACGAAAAGCTGTCCTCTGTGGGAGGTGTATCGTCTGTGTCCTCTGTATCCCCCCATCCACGCACCAGTGATGGCCATGAGCTGGTCTGGGTGCCACCCTGCTGTGAACATGGTTCCTCCTCCTCCATCTCGTCATCCTCCAGAACTGTGCCCTGGCTGGACAATTGTGTACCTTGGGTTTGTGTGTGCAGGAACCCACCCTCGGAGCCACTTGGGAATGACTGGCCGGAAACCCTATGAAATGATCCCTCTTCCTCCTCCTCCTGTGCCACATCCTCTACCATCATCGCCATGAGCGTTTTTTCAAGGAGACATAGAAGTGGGATAATAACCCTGAGAACGGCGTTATCGGCACTGGCCATGTTGGTGGAGTACTCGAAACAGCGCAACAAGGAACACAGGTCTGGCATGGACCTCGTCCGACCAAATACCGCTGCAGGTTTTGTTGCCTACTCGCATCTGAGGAAGGAGTTTCACTTGTGTGTGTAGCTGGCACAGATCGACCATGTCCTCTCCCTGCAACAGGAGCTCCACCAGCAGCATCACGACCTGGGCCACGTCCTTTATTTGACGCTCTCCTCATATTTTTTTTATCAGGATCTTGCCCTAAATGGGTGTTTAATTAATAGTAGAAAATAACGACAGTATGTAAAGGGTGTATCTCACACGGCCTGAACCAGACTTGGCCTCAATTAAAAATGTATTTGCACAAAATGGCTGTATTTAAAATGGCTATATTTCAAATGGCTGTATTTCAAATGGCTGAATCAAACCCCTGTATGTATAGGGGGTATCTCACATGGTCTGAACCACTGTAGGCCTAAAGTAAATATATCTTTGCACAAAAAGGCTGTATTTCAAATGCCTGTATTTCAAATGCCTAATTCAAACCCCTGTATGTATAGGGGGTATCACACACGCCCTGAATCAGTGTAGGCCTAAAGTAAATATATCTTTGCACAAAATGGCTGTATTTAAAATGGCTGTATTTCAAATGGCTGAATCACATCCCTGTATGTATAGGGGGGATCACACACGCCCTGAATCAGTGTAGGCCTGAAGTGAATATATCTTTGCACAAAAAGGCTGTATTTCAAATGGCTGTATTTCAAATGCTTGATTCAAACCCCTGTATGTAGAGGGAGTATCTCACACGGTGTGAACCACTGGAGGCCTGAAGTAAATATATCTTTGCACAAAAAGTCTGGATTTCAAATGGCTGTATTTCAAATGCCTAATTCAACCCCCTGTATGTATAGGGGGGATCACACACACCCTAAATCAGTGTAGGCCTGAAGTAAATATATCTTTGCTCCAAAAGGCGGTATTTCAAATGCCTAATTGAAACCCCTGTATGTATAGGGGGGGGATCACACACGCCCTGAATCAGTGTAGACCTGAAGTAAATATATCTTTGCACAAAAAGGCTGTATTTTAAATGCCTAATTCAAACCCCTGTATGTATAGGGGGGATCTCAAGGGCCTGAACCTCTGTAGGCCTGAATTCAATATTGGTGCACCAAATGGCTGTATTTAAAATTACTGAATGTAACCCAAATGTATTAAGGGTATATATCACAATGACATGTGCATCAAAGGCTGCCAACTACATTTTTTGTGCCCAAACAACTGTTTGTTTAACAACTGAATTTAACAGCAGTATATAAGCCTTTATTTTCACACGTGCTGATGCTGCAAGGCCTGAAAATAGTGTTATTTGTCAAAAAAGTGTGTTTTTCAAACCCCAGAAAATGATGGGTGTATTTCTAGCTTAAATTGCACACTGACTAATACAGATGTTGTAGATTGCCAAAAAAGTCTTTTTTTTTCTAACAGAATATGAATGCTGTATATATTAAACTTGAATTTAACACTTGCAGATTTGGAAAATACTGTTTTTGGAAAAAGAGATTGTGTTTTTCAAACCCCCATAAAATGATGGGTGTATTTCTAGCTTAAATTGCACACTGACTAATACAGATGTTGTAGTTTGCCCCCATAAAATGGTGATTTGCAATGTCCCAAAAGCTCAGATGCAGTTCTGGTGCACTGAGCATGCATAAAATGGCCGCCGCCACCCACCTAACTAACAGAATTCTAAAAGTTAGTATTTTTTGGTCAATTAGCTCAGGGCATACAACTATTTCGAGGTAGATCACTGAGTTAGATTCTCTCCTATTCTCTCCCTGAAATCACAAGTCCAGCAGCATCCTCTCCCTACACTTGTAACAACAGAGTGACGTACAGCGCTATGTGACTCAAGCTTATATAGAGCCCGGGTCACATGCTGCTCTGGCCAATCACAACCATGCCATTAGTAGGCATGGCTGTGATGGCCTCTTGGGGCAAGTAGTATGACGCTTGTTGATTGGCTGCTGTGCAGCCTTTCAAAAAGCGCCAAGAAAGTGCCGAACAAAGAACCCGAACCCGAACTTTTACGGAAATGTTCGGGTTCGGGTCCGTGTCCGAACACCCCAAAATTCAGTACGACCCCAAACTATACAGAGCTCAACCCTTCTTGGGGGTTCTTACGCTGCGTGACATCACTATAGCTGCTAAGAAAGCCATAATGCGACATTCCAAGCTGGAAAAAAAGGAGAACATGTGGGACAGGGCATATCCACAGAGCACAGTTTAGAATTTGCGGATTTTATTGTTCTTTGTACATACCATTTGGTACTTCATCTTATGGACTACTTCAATAGAAGATATAAAATTGTAGCAAAATGGAAAATAATATATTGTGGGGAGGTAATTAAACGACAGGGTGCTAGCTTAAACCATTCATCATGGTCTATGCAAACTATATGAGGATTTTTATGACTTTTTCCTGTTTAGGATATTTAAGGATTGTTGATTACAATCATATTGCTTGAGATGCTGTGCCTGAGGAATCCTCTGGGAATATCGGAACAATGTCTTCAATATGACTTTGCAGCCATATTTTCAGTCAATTAGAGCATCTAATGTAGGGCAAATAAAAACATTAACATAAATTGTCTCTTTGTGATTTTGACTTTAAGGCTGTGTCTACATGTGTCTGAGAATACAGCTTTATGGCTCATGCACACAAACATGTGTGCCCCGTGCCCATGCTGCCGACTGCAAATAGTGGTCTGCAATGCACGGTACCGTCCGTGAGCATGCCGTTAGCAGATGCAGACTCATTGGCTTGAATAGGTCAGCGATCCGCAAGAGAAGGTCCACACCACAAAAAAATAGGACATGTTCTTTTTTTTTGTTTGTTTTGCATGGGCATGGAACGAAATCCCATGGAAGCGCTTTGTAGCGTTCCGCGGGCTTCTGATTCGTGCCTCCGCTCCACACAACGTATTTAGAGGACTGTGGACTCATTCAAGTCAATGGGTCTGCATCCGTTACACGGAGTGCACATGCCCTGTGCCCGTATATTGCGAACCCACTGTTTGCGATCCGCAGTATGGGCATGGGGCACACAAAAGCACAACAAAGACTACAGCAAAACATGCATTAATTACAGAGGGTGAATTCTGCTGTGTATTATTATACTCTTGAACTTTTCCATATATGGGAGCCGTAAAGGAGTGTTTGCAGTGATGTCAACCTTTGCAGGGCTTTTGGCTCACAGGTAATGTCGACTTTTAAGACTAGCTATATGAGCTAAATGAACTAGACAGGCTATAGCACAAACGAGCGACATCCAGGTGGTGAACCTATCAAAACTATGGGATTTGAGTTGGTAGTCTGAAGCCACCGTACCTAGAACAGATACTTCAGGTCGAATTTCTTCATCGGCATCTGGGTCTACCGATTTAAACGTGTTTGATCCGATGTTACAAGAACGGTACAGGAATGCAGGACCCGTAAACCATGTTATTTCCTTGAGGTGTTTCGGTGCAATGGATCTAGTCGCGTGGCCCGCAGGATTATGCTGTGCAGGCACATAGTGCCACTGTTTAGGATAAGTGGATCTCCTGATCCTTAGCACCCGATTGCTGACATAGACGTAAAACCGTCTGGTTTCATTGCAAATATATCCCAGGACTACCTTGCTGTCTGTGCAAAACTCAACTTCCTCGATTTCCAGGTTCATTCCTGTTGTTATAAGTTCAGCCAATTCCACTGCAAACACAGCAGCGCAGAGCTCCAGTATGGGAATTTTGTGTTTGTGGAGTGGGGCCAGTTTGGTCTGGCTCATGATAAACCCTATATGACATTGTTCCTTGACGTCTACGGTCTTTAGGTATGCTATGGCTGCAATGGCCTTGACTGAAGCAGAAGATATGCAGTCTTTGCATCTTGACTTCAGTTGATGGCACAGAAGCATACGGTCGTGTCACAAGAAGGCTGGACAAAGCTTCGAGAGCCTTCTTCCAACCTGTACACAGGTATTTTTTCTCCATGGGATGTGGATCATCCCAATCAGAAGTCTCTGTGGTGAAGTCTCTTAACATAATTTTACCTTGGATGGTAACAGGCGCTACGAATCCCAGAGGATCATATAAGCTGTTTATGGTGGACAGGACTCCTTTGCGCGTGAAAGGCTTTTCTTCCTTACTGACTTAGAAGGTGAATGTGTCTGCCTTTAAATCCCAGAGCAACCGAGGCTCCACTGCATGGAAAGGGAGTTGGTGCTAAGATCCAAGTCTTTTAGATTACTTGAATAGTCTTGAGGTGAGAAGGCCTTCATTAACTCACGGCTGTTGGAGGCGATTTTGTGCAACCTCAGATTAGATAGAGTGAGCATTTCTTGAACCCTTTTTAGGAGGCTGATTGCAGTATCGTTTGTGGGTGTGGATTTCAAGCAGTCGTCCACGTAGAAATCTTTTTCCACAAAGGACCTGACATCCGATTCTTACTTTGCTTCACCCTCTCGGGCTGAATGTCTGAGACCATAGATAGCAACTGCTGGGGAAGGACTGTTTACGAAGATGTGCACTCTCATTCGGTACTCTACAATGTCTTCATTGGGGTTGTTGTTGCAGTACCAGAAAAACCTCAAGTAGTTTCTGTGTTCTTCCTTGACGAGGAAGCAGTGGAACATCTGTTGTATGTCTGCCATAAATGCTACGGAATCTCTCTGGAAGCGGAGAAGTACCTCTAGAAGTCTGTTGTTGTGGTCTGGACCAGACAGTAAGACTTCGTTTAGTAAGACGCCTTAGCACCTGGCGCTCGAGTCGAATACTACTCTTATCTGCCCTGTTTTTTTAGGATGATACACGCAAACATGGGTAAGTACCAATACTCCTCGGAGTCTTGGAGTGCGGGTGCCATTTTTGCATCGTTGTTCTGGAATATTCTTTTCATGAAGGTAAATACATTTTCTATTGTTTCTGGTGTCCTCTGAAGTTTGTGTTTTGAGGAAGATTAATCGACTGTAGACAAGTTCTTTATTGTTAGGTGAGCATTGTCTTAGGGGTTTAAAAGGTAAAGATGCGACCCAGCATTTTGACTTGTCTTTTACTATTCCTTGATCCATGATATCCTGTCAGCCTGTCTTTTATGGACATTAAGACCCTGTGGTCTTCTCTTGTCCTGTGGAAAACTGTGCACCCTAAGTGATCTTACTCACCATCGCAGGCGTAGTCTTTACAGGAGGGATCTGCAAAAGAACAAGGCACAGGAGCATTATCAGGAAACTGCTCTGACATGGCTGGAATAGGGAAGGACGTCCATTTTCAAGTGTGTTGGTGAGCATACTGTTGACTGAGGTTGGCTTGTGTTCTCCTCCCACACAGACGTCTCCTATGATGACCCATCCTAAGTCAAGTCTCTGGGCATATGGAGCATTTTGGGGACCATTAATCTATTATCTAGCCTTATGAACTCGTGGTATGTCTCTTCTAAGGAGTAAAACTATCGGGGCTTCTGGGTCCAGTTCCGGTATCAGGTGAGCTATACGCCTCAGGTGGGGGTGGTATGCTGTTACCTCTAGTGTAGGTATCTCAGAACGGTTGTTAGGAATGTCATTGCACTATAGTATGGTTGGCAGGGACAAGCAGGTCTGACCATCCATGGACTCTACCTTGCACCCAGTTGCTTTCCTCCCCGCCGTCTCAACGGTACTGGAACACATTTATAAGGAGTAGGGAGAACCGGGCCCTATGATGTTGAAGGTGTCGAAGAAGGTGGATATAGCTGAAGATCTGTTGCCTTGATTTTATTTTTAGTGACTTCATGTTCTGGATGTCATATAACAATTTGATATTGTGTTCACAGAAAAAGAAAGATAATATGCCTTTAAGATTCAGTAATTGAATGTAAGGTAAGCTCAATAACACAGCAGACTTAACAACAGAAAGCATAAAGTTAAACTGTTGTCACTGCCCAGGACTGGAGTCTTAACCAATCAAAGCCAACCTCACATTGAGTATGAGGGAGATACCCTAGCAGAATCTTCTGGAGTTAGTATAAACCAGAAAAGAGGAGCTGAACAGACACATCCAGTCAGAGCTGTGTTTTATGGGAACAAGAGGCCAAATAGGTATTTAGAACAGTTATATAAGGTTCATATTGTTAATACTGTGATCAGAATTATATGCTGAGACCAGTTGTATATGTTTGTTTACAGTTCCACCAAACTACGTACAAACTGCAACCAAACTACGCACAAACTGTGCAAATCGTATCACAATTCCAAACCGTTTATCAGAAGATTATCGGTTTAATAGAACTACTGGATAAATCTCAAATATGCCTCTCAGAGCGATTATAAAGTACAGATACTGAAGAGAGAAATGTATCCACCATTTATGTTGAATGACAAGTTTGAACAGTTAAACCACCATTTTATGCAGCACGTGTTTTGTACATGGACTATCTGCTGCGGAGGTGGCGGTGTTATATATGGAAGAAAAGTTGAACTTAATAAAGAAGTTATTTTAAGCATTTGTGTGGTCTTTAAGCCTACTGTTTCCATAGAACGGCCCCAGAAGAATTAGCTCAAAAGAAACAAGACTGAAGCAGAGTAATAGACAGTCTGGTTGGACTAAAAAGTTAGAGATATCAAATTCTTCTAATGCCACAGCGCAAAAGGCACTTCATAGTGCTGCGCCTGTCACAGATGTGATTTCTTGTGCAGGGGGCATTGCTTGGTAAGATTTTTGGGTTTGTTCTCTTCTTCAGAAGACTTAGACGGCCTGTAAAGAGAACCTGTGGAGGCAACATTAGTTTTGTGGACTGCCACTGGTGTTTTATGAGGTTTGACACCAAGGGTAGTGGGGCATGACAGTGTAAAGTCAAAACTGGGATCAGTTCTGATCCTTAAATAGTAGAAAATAGCAGGCTGCACTCACCACTGTAGATATCACATTCCTTTATTCGTTTCAGTACTCAATGTAGATTCGGGCAAGGACGGACAAGCTTTCACAAGAAGTTGAAAAGCGCCGATGGCCGCGGCCCGAGGAAGCGCACGAGTGCGAAATGGCCGCCACTGCTTTTTAATTTCTTGTGATAGCTTTTCCGTCCTGGCCCGAATGTACATTGAGTACTAAAACGAATAAAAGGTTGTGATATCTACAGTGGTGAGTGCCGCCTGCTGTTTTCTACTATTTATGGACTTTCTGTATGCTGATTAGGCTTGTGCACCACAGATACTGTTGTGACACAGTTGGTTTATGGACGCCCATCTAATAAGGTGATTATATGTGTGGATGGAGGGCTGTGCCGCTTCTTACCTCTTCTTTTTGTTTCATTTCTGATCCTTACCTGATGAACAACAAAGTCTACAAACACCCTGAAGGGGGGAAATGGCACATTATGAACCTGTTTATAACGGAAACCATGCGTGATCCACTTCTCCTGTGGGTTATAAGGGAGTTTTTGGACAAATCTGGTGGTGTCCAGGAATGCTAACCCTGGCAGATCTCCTTCTGCCTGAGCAACCTGTACCTCTATTAACAAGTCACTGAGTTCCCTGAGCTTCTGGTAACACCTACCCACCCCTTCCCCTTCTGGAAAAATTATCAATTCTCTTATACAGAGCATTTTCTATAGCTTCTCTTGACCCATAACACTCATCAAGTCTTTCCCACACCATTTTTAGGCCTTTGCCTAGATAGTTTATGTTAATGTCTCTGATACTTTTGGTGTGTTCACCAGACTCGCTTTCAAGCCACTTTACCAAGAGATATAACTCCTCACTACAGGAAAGATCTAAGCCCATTATGGCGTTCTGGAAGGAAGCTCGAGATGCCCTGTAGTTCTCTGGGTGATCGGTGAACTTTATAAGTCCTTTGGAAACCAGCTTCCATTTAGCAAATAACTTAGCGAAGTCCATGGCGGCCTGGTTAGCGCCAATTCTACCCGGTGTGCTGTTGTTACACTGTGTGTGTGCTGTATCACCATACCTTTTAGGGGTTTCTGGCTTAGGGCAGTCTGTATAGTACCATTCTGACGCGAAGGGTGTCCTTTAAGTCGAAGCTAAGGTTGTAGCTTCTGTTCTGTAGGCCAGTAGTTGTGGTCAGCATCGCTTTGCCACTTACCGTCCTGCTCGAGGTACTGCGGTTCAAGGTAGGATCTTTGGCACTCTGTATAAGCTGGCTGATACACTGGATCATAATCGTCATCTGTCTTGGCATGCTGATGGACATATTCTGAGATGCGCTGTCCCGGATCTCGTTCATCTAGGTCTGGCCCGAGTACTTGGCTGTGTTTCTCAGATTCGGGGAACTCTTGCTTCTAGGAACTCTGTTTTGGCTACTGTGGCTGCTGATTCTTTCTCTGCGGCAAGTTTTTCTAGTGACACTTGCAGGCGCAGTCTCTCCTTTTCCATTGATGCTTGGAGGCATACTCTCTCTTCTTCCAGTGACACTTTCAGGCGTACTTTCTATTTTCTGTTGACGCTTGCAGGCAGGCTCTCTCTGTTTATTGATCTGCTTGCCTTAGCTTTAGTTGCATCTCTTGTGTGGCGAAGGAAGACATTACTTTTGCTGCCTCAGCTTCTGCACGGGCAAGAGCAGCGATTTCTTTTATTAAGGACTTGCTAGAGCAGCTTGCTTGTGACCTGGTCCTGAATGATGCCTAGCTAGTGGACATTGTGTGCCTGTTTTCTGGCTGCTTAATGTCTCTGTGTGGACTCAGTCTATGTAGAAATGGACGTCAGCGTGGTATGGATCGTGCTGCACTTGCTGGGTTGCACTTTCACTTCTTGTCACTGTATAGCAGCCGCTGAAATCTTGTACGAAGAACCACATGGCTGTTGGCGGCTCCGTATAGTCAGATCCACTATCGCTGGTGATTAGCATCTGTATTACTGTTCTGTCTTCTTACACATTCACACAGTGTGCAGTCTGACATTCAGCATAAACCATCCCTGTCTTCCAAATAAGAGGACTGTTCTTTGTAGTCTAACTTGTTTATTGGTCAACAGGTCATACATATGTGATTGATAAAACAGATATGCTTTTACAAGGATGGTGGCGTTTGAGAAGGAGACATGCATAGAACAGCTCTGATGATATGTCCTGGAGACTGGAGACATCTCTATCCCAGGATGCCTTGCACTCCCACAATGCAGTGCACCACCCACAATGCAGTAGTCTATGTAACAAGCAAACAAAGTGTAATACAATTTAACACCACTAGATGGTGCTATAACCACACTAAACGCTTCAAAATTACCCTGACCCTGGCAGAATGAACTGGAATCATTCTCTAACCCTGCTGGGCAGAACAGGTATTATAGTTTAAAAGAACTGTTTGAAAGTCATTCACATCCTTACACTTGCCCATCTTTCCTTCTTCAAACACATCAACTTCAAGCACTGCTGACACTTTCTACCTGTTACCTTCCCTGACAGGAACCATTGTAACCAGATAATGTTATTGCTTTGGTTTTCGGCTGGGGTTACATGGCAGCTTTGGTCCAAAGATCACTGAGTAGCAGTGCAGACTCAAAACATAACGTAAGTTAATGGGGTTGCAGCACAACTCACAAGTTGCTGCTGTGTCTATGACCCCAGAATCCCCAAAAATCCATTGCTGCTGTATTTTTGCAATTCTGAGGTTGCAGTCACAGTAGTTTGTGAGTTGTGCTTTGACCCCATTCACATTCATTAAAGAAGTTTTCTGGTTATAAAAAAAATAAATGATACCAGCATTGAACCTTACTGCATTATATGTCAGATGATGATGTTATGAGTGCATTTTCACTCCTGCAGGGTAATTACGATATGTGACCCACATCCTGTGGGAGTGTCTGTAGCATCAGGTCTCTGACTCTCCTTCCACTCCCAGCTTGAATTTCACAGATGCAGGCATTCTTGAAGTCCTGCTTGAAAAACCCAGTCCTAAGACACAGCTTCATTGCTGACATCAAGTGTACAGGGCCAGGTCCAGGAGAATGAGCAGAAGCATGGTCACTGATGATGTTTTGTCAGGGCAGAGCCTTACAAGTCTAGCCACGTTTCTGATGACATGATGTCATTGGGATAGGGAACCAACACAGTGGAAAATGTCACATGACCACGATGAATTGCAGATAAATGGTGCATTACAGATAAACGGTCACTAGTAGTAAGTGATAACATGTGTTGTTTCCTGTCAATTGATACTGGAAATTGCAAAACTGGAATACACCTTTGGGTGCCAGCACATGGTACAGATTTGTGTGCAGAAAATCTGCACCAAAAATGCATGTACACTAACGAGCAAAAGAGTAACAATATTTTGAACTTTTCACTTTCAGGCTCCATATCTTACCATCCACTACAGCTTCAAACATGAGACTACCATCATTTTATAGACAATCATCTTGGCTATCTTATATATAAATTGGACTTGCAAGTATTTAGCATATGATTAGTTATGCAGATTCTTGTCATGTAACTGCATTGTTACTATTTTGTTCCTAAAATTCATAATTTTTAACACTGCCTGAATTCTTCTGGGCATGTTCTCGATCAGATTCAAGCATGTCTCAACTGTTGTCATTGAACCATTTCTTTGCCAATCTCGACATATGCTTCGGGTCATAGTCATGTTGGAACACCATGTCGTCCTTTTCATACCCATAGTTCTCGAAGTACACAAAGTATACATTGAGACCACCATCGATCCTGGTCTAGTATCCAACACCTTTGGCTGTGAAACAACCCCATATCATCAGGCTTCCTCCACTGAACTTAGCAGTTCCTTCAATTTCTCGATCCGTTAGCCCCCTTTTACCTTGTTTCTTCCAGACCTATTTGCACCCATCAGAGCCCAGTCTATTCGCTCTAAATCATACGTTTCCAATCTTCTACTGTCCACTGTTTGTACTTTCTTTGCAAACTCGAGCCAACGCTTTTTATGACGATATTGAAGTCGAGGCTTCCAGACCTTTTTTCGGGCCACCATTCCAGACTTGTGTAATGTGTGGAAGTCTGGGTTCTCACTATTACAAAGCATATGTGCCTTTGATGAGCTGACTTGTTGACTCCGATATTTTGCCTGGACGGCTGCCTCTTATCTTTTGAATGGATGGACTTTATTTTATATTCTCCCAACTGTCATAGCACTCACATGATGCAGTTTGGCAATTTTCTTGACCGAGATACCACTATCAATGATCTGGATTATTCTGTTTCTCTTTTCTTGGGAAATCTTTTTCATGGCTGCTCCTGGCTTTGAACCAGTGGCCTTTTGCTTGAGAATCAACCTAATTACACATTGAGCTATTAGGGAATGTGAGAACAGGTTGTAATTTGTAGTATACAAGAAGAAAAAGATTGTTCCACCACCAGGAGCAAAACAGTAGCAATGCAGTTACATGACAAGAATATGCATAACTAATCATATGCTATATAGTTGCAAGTTTAAATTATGTATGCGATAGTCACGATGATTGTCTATAAAATGATGGAAGTTTCACATTCAAAGCTGTGGTGGATTGTGATATATGAAGCCTGAAAGTCAAAAGTACCTTATACCCCAACTACTGCCTCTCTCCCCTACCAGTCTAGTGCTTTGTAAAATCTTTTTTTTGTACCTGTGAATTATTCATATTATGTAAACAAACTCTCTGATTTTCATGCATACAGGGTCATGAAATTTTATGGTGCTATCAAATTAATAATAAAAAATTATAATAATAATAATTTCTATAAATAGTACAAAACATCCAGACCACAGCTAACACAGGAAAATATGTAGCTCCTTTAAAATAAAATATCCTGATTTAAAAATGTCCAATAAAAAATAATTTCTCATTTCTTTTAGATCCAGTGTCTAAAGTTTCTTTTAAAGTTCCTAATGAGCGCTGACTTCCAATTTAGATCCTGTCAAGAGGCAGCAGGGTTCTAGTGACACCACAGAGAACTTTTTCTTCTGCAAAATGCCAAGAGCCTTCTAAACCTGTGTCATGATAAACAGCTTGTTAGTTAGGTCGCTATTAACAGAGATACAAAGTAGCAAGAAAACAAAATACTGCAATAAATATATACAAACACCAATGAGTGGGTATAACGGGCCAAGCTGCTGGTAACCCCTTCCTGGTGCTGCAATTTTCAGTTTTTTCTATTTTGTTTTTTTTTCTCCCTGCTTTCCCAGAGCCATAACTTTTTTCTTTTTCTGTTCACATAGCCAAATGAGGACTTCTTTTTTTGTGGGCGAAGTTGTACTTTCTATTGGCCCCATTTAATATTGTTATTAGTTTTATGGGTTTCACGTTTATGTAGTTCCCTGTGTGGTAAAACTGACCTGTTCAGAACTTCATTCTCTGGATTAGTACAATTAGAGCAATATAAAAATTTTCTTGCGTTTTAACATATGAAAAATAAAAGCTTTGAAAAATAATGTTTTTCTGTGAATCAGCACATTCTAATCCCATGACTTTTTATTTATACCATTTTGGGGTGTGTATGATGTTTTTAATCGGTTTTTGCTAAGTGAAAAGACCAAAAAACAGAAAATCAGCCATTAAAAAAACAAAAAAAAAACATTTCTGTTGCAATGTTCAATGTATGGGATAAATACTTTTTAATATCTCAGGCATTATGAGATGTGGTAATACAGAATGATCTTTATTTTTTTACTTTTTATTTTTTAAAATGCGGACAAGGGGGAGATTTGAATATATATACAGTGGATATAAAACGTCTACACACCCCTATTAAAATGTCAGGTTTCTGTGCTGTAAAAAAATTAGACAAAGATAAATCATTTCAGAACTTTTTCCACCTTCAATGTGACCTATAAACTGTACCACTAAATTGAAAAACAAACTGAAATCTTTTAGATGGAGGGAAGAAAACAAACAAACAAAAAAAATAATGTGGTGGCATATGTGTACACACCCTCTTATAACCGGGGATGTAGCTGTGTTCATAATTAAGTAATCACATTCAAAATAATGTTAAATAGGAGTCAGCATACACGTGCCATCATTTACAGTGCCTCTGATTAACCCCAAATAGAGTTCAGCTGCTCTAGTTGGTCTAAAATTTTCTTAGTCGCATCCCACAGCAAAAGCCATGGTCCACAGAGAGTTTCCAAAGCATCAGAGGGATCTCATTGTTAAAAGGTATCAGTCAGGAGAAGGGTACAAAAGAATTTCCAAGGCATTAGATATACCATGTAACACAGTGAAGACAGTCATCATCAAGTGGAGAAAATATGGCACAACAATGACATTACCAAAAACTGGACGTCCCTCCAAAATTGATGAAAAGACAAGAAGAAAACTGGTCTGGGAGGCTACCAAGAGGCCTATAGTAACATTAAAGGAGCTGCAGGAATATCTGGCAAGTACTGGCTGTGTGGTACATGTGACAACAATCTCCCGTATTCTTCATATGTCTGGGCTATGGGGTAGAGTGGCCAGACAAAAGCCTTTTCTTACGAAGAAAAACATCCAAGCCAGGCTACATTTTGCAAAAACACATCTAAAGTCTCCCAAAAGCATGTGGAAAAAGGTGTAATGGTCTGCTGAAACCAAAGTTAAACTTTTTGGCCATAATTCCAAAAGATATGTTTGGCACAAAAACAACACTGCACATCACAAAAAGAACACCATACCCACAGTGAAGCATGGTGGTGGCAGCATCATGCTGCGGGGCTGTTTTTCATTCAGTTGGAACTGAGGCCTTAGTTAAGATAGAGGGAATTATGAACAGTTCCAAATACCAGTCAATATTGGCACAAAACCTTCAGGCTTCTGCTTGAAAGCTGAACATGAAGATGAACTTCATCTTTCAGCATGTCAACAACCCAAAGCATACATCCAAATCAACAAAGGAATGGCTTCACCAGAAGAAGATTCAAGTTTTGGAATGGTCCAGCCTGAGCCCAGACCTGAATCTGATTGAAGATCTGTGGGGTGATCTGAAGAGGGCTCTGCACATGAGATGCCCTTGCAATCTGACAGATTTGGAGTGTTTTTGCAAAGAAGAGTGGGCAAATCTTGCCAAGTCAAAATTTGCCCTGCTGATAGACTCATACCCAAAAACACTGAGTGCTGTAATAAAATCAAAAGATGCTTCAACAAAGTATTAGTTTAAGGGTGTGCAAATTTATGCAACCATATTATTTTATTTTTATATTTTTTCTTTCCTCTACCTAAAAGATTTCAGTTTGTTTTTCAATTGAGTTGTACAGTTTATAGGTCACATTAAAGGTGGAAAAAGTTCTGAAATGATTTATCCTTGTCTCATTTTTTTGAAGCACAGAAACCTGACATTTTAACAGGGGTGTTTAGACTTTTTATATCCACTGTATATATATATATATATATATATATAAAGAAAGTAAAGAGCAGCACACTACTTACAAAGTGGGTGCAAGTCCACCCAAAGGCCCATGACCAATATCCTTTGATAAATATGAAAAAAAAAGCAGGCAACACTCCAAATAAAGTGGAAAAAAAGTGGGTGATTTGTTTCCCATGTGATAGCAACATTTCAACCGCTCAATGCAGTCTTTGTCAAGCCATAACATAATGGCTTGACAAAGACTGCATTGAGCGGTTGAAACGTTACTATCACTTGGGGGAATAAATCACCCACTTTTTTCAACTTTATTTGGAGTGCTTCCTGCTGTTGTTTTCATATATATATATATATATATATATAACAAAAAAAATAAATAAATACGGCAGCACTGACCAAGACCATAAAATGCAATGCGGGTGCAAGCTGAAAGTGGGCTAAAGCTTACCCAAATATTCAGTCCATAAAAATCCGATATATATATTTACTTTTTTTACGCATTTTTTTGTCTTCTTTGGACTGTAAGGTTATCATGTTGCAGCCTATGGCAGAATCACTATATCCTTATGACAGGTATTGGTGCAGAGCTCCCATAGCAATCGAATGGCGCTAGCAACTTTGTCGCAGGGTAGCTGTTTTGTCAGTGAAAGTGTATCACTCCTGGTAATTGACCTCTCAGATTCCATGGTCTCAACTGACCATGGAAAATGAGTGGCTTATAGTCTATGATCTGGGTTATCGCGAATCACAGACTCTGCCACCGAGCCCCTGCTGTGTAAAACAGCAGGCACCCAGCGACTATAACCCACCATCTTAAAAGATCGAACATCCAATGTACATGTATGATGGATGTTGGGAAGTGTTGAACAATATCTCAAGTTACTTTCTTTAAGTCCCAATGGAAGGATACAAACACTCCTTCCAGGCCACCAGTTTTATGATAACCTGCTTGGCATAACAATTAGAGATGATCAGTACAGATAATTGTGAAATCAGAAGCATTACAACACCCCAAATTTTTTTATGGATGCCTATACTCAGTTATATTCCTTATGCTGCAGACTGGTCCATTGAGATAATATGTCAATTTGATTGCAAATCTGACCCCTTCTCATATTCTTTTTTTCTGGATTCTGTTGTTTTCGGAGATCAATGATAAAATTGTGACATGGTAGCACTCTGACATCACAACTGGCAATTTAGAGCGAGTTCAATTGAACCAAGTCAATACTGCCTTTTCCAGGATAATAGACTGATTCATAGGAAAACTGGCTTAGTGCGGGTTCACATTGACGTTAGGGAATTCCGTTATAGGTTCCGTTATAACAGAGTTATAACGGAATATAATGAAATTCTAGGATGGAATGCAAAACAGAAGCCTTAAAGAGGCATTCTGTTTTGCTCCTCCTAATACATGTCCGTAGGGACACATAACGGTTTAGTTTGGTTCTGACATGACAGAAAAAATAGTCCTGTCGAGTAATGGCTGTTGTGTAGTGGTAATGGTAGTGGCAATAGGGGTAATGGAAGTGTCAGTAGAGGGATTATCAGCATGGCGTAGCAGCTGCACTGGCTGCAGCAGCCGTATGGTACTGAACATAATGGTAGGCAAGCAGACAGCGACAGTGGCATGACGAGGCCGGCGATCAGTAGCCACCGTCAGCAATGCAGATCTATTCATCGGCCTCAGCTAGAGGTTTGTGAAAATCCTCATAGATCCATGTCCGATTCATTCAGACAACAGTGATCTTTTGTACAATGGCAGAAGACAACTTTGTCTGGATGTGATGATGCCACCTGCCATGCTGAAAACCCTCTCTGAGATGACACTGGAGGCTAGACAAGACAGTACAGCAAGAACAAACTGGACAAGTTCCTGTCACTGTTCCATCTGCCTTTCCAAGGAGTCAGGGAGCACGGTATATGCCAGGGAAAGCCCACAGCATTTTAGAAATTGAGACAGTTTAAACAGTTTGTTTTTAAATAAAATGGAGATCTAAGCAAAAGTATGAATATCATACAGCAGAATTAAATTTTGGTTAAGGTGCAGAACTGTACGATATTTTGAAAAGGACACAATATTTGCAGACATCTAGAGAAGGATAAAATGTGGGCGAAGGCAGGGAACTGCACAACATTTCTTAACGTGGACAATTTTTACAGACTGCTGGCCAGAAGTACCAACGTCATAGAGAAGTATAAAATTTGGGTGAAGGCGCAGGACTGTGTGACATTCTTAAAAGGAGACATTTTTTACAGACAGCTGGCCAGATGTACCAATGTCATACAGCATAAGCAGGTTTGGGTTACAGTGCCACCTGCCTCACGGAATACCCTCACTAAGATGACACTGGAGGCTGGACAAGACTGTACAGCAAGAGTGAACTGGGCCAGTTCCAATCACTGTTCCAGGGAACAGGGTATGTGCCAGGGGAAGACATTGGTAATTTAGAAAGCAAGACAATTTTAAACAATTTTGTGGGAAATAAATTGACAGCTGGGCAGAATTACAAATATCATACAATTAGATATTGGTGAATGTGTGTAAATGCTCCATATTTCCATAATGACAAGAAAAGCCTTACAAAAAGGCAAAAAGTCCAACCGATAACATACAATTTTTGAAAAGTATTACACTTTGGTGAAGGTGCGGAACTGACCCACTATGGACACCTGGCCAGAAGTCTGACCAATGGGATATAGCAAAAACTATGTCTTAAAGAAGAATTACATTTTAAGAAAGAATTACATTTTGGGGAAGGTGAGGAACTGCACCACATTTACCACAGCTAAGTGGTACGGCAGCAACTGCACCGCCAGCAACTTAGTCATGTGGGAGTTTGCTTGCACACATCCGCTATGGATGTCTCACAATTAAGTGGAGGACGAGGAGGAGGAGAGGGAGCCTGAGCAAGAGAAGAAGCAGCTGATTATGATGATAAGGACATTGTACTGCTTGGGGATGTGGCCTAGCTGCCACCAATAAGATGGAGGACAGACTTGTTCCAATTCAGAATGCTGGTTAGTTCTATTTTCCCACAGGATCCAGTGATGCCACCTCATGTGCTATGCAATACAGCTTTGGTACCTATGTTCGTGTTTGACTGCCCATTGCTTATTTTAATCCTACAAATCTTGCACATGGCTATGGTTTTGTGAGTCAGCCTTGTGAGAAAAAAATGCTATACGGGAGCTACAGTACTTGCACAGAGCTAGAGGCAACTGAGCTTAGCATAGGTTTGGCACGTTTTAGGCCTGCATCCACAGTATCAGCAGCATCACCACTTCCTGAGCTGACCACAATAGAAGGAAATCTGGCCCTGCCAACACTTTTGGGGATTTTGGACGTATTTGGCCTTGGTTCTTTATTGCCACCATGGCTACCACCCTAATTCTCTAATGTGTCCTCCTCAGCACCATGATCCAGATCCCAGGTCCTATCCAATACACAATTATTGTCATAGTCCCCACCCCCCCCACCCCCCACACATCAATCATATGGTCCCCTACCTCTGCTTGAACCTCCTCCTCATGACAGTCCAAATGCTGATGCTTCCATGTCGCATGGAGTTTTTTTGCTTCTTCTTAGGAAAAAATATTGCACCTCACTAGGAGGAGACAGGCCTTCTCCGTTCAGTGCCAAGCCCCCTTCCCCGCTGGCCCCTTAGCAGTACTGTATAAACTGTAGAAATTTTTACAAAAAAAGGTATCTGGTTATTCATGCAGGATTCTGAAATGCAGAACTTGTCGGCAAGCTGTATGAAACAACTGAGAAAGTGACCAGTCCCTCACTCACTGTCTGTGCTAAGCATTCTCTGATAAAACCCCTCAAATCAATTCTCTTCCTATAGTGCCCCTATAGTGTATTTAGTAACTGGCTTGAGACTTCAATTCTTTTTTATGGCAGACACAGCAACAATACATTTGGCCCGATTTCTCAGCAGAAGGACCTGGCTAAATACTGCCCCCTGATTGGCTGATCAGGCTTTCAGCTAATTAGAGCAACAAATTGGATTAATTTAAATCAATTTGCTCATCTCTATATATGTTCTGTAAACTTTCTGTCATTTTATGATCCACTCCTGATTTCGGCTTCTAAAACTGCATCAGGAAACCTGACTGTGTGACTGAACCCTAAGAGAACACCACCTATGAGTATGTTTTAATTATACCAGCAAGAAGCATATAAAGGAACATTGTGAGTTTGTACATATTTTTGTGGGTACAGGGGATTATATACCATATAAAACATTGGATGTTATTGTTCTATCTAACCATATATGTCAGGCCTGTGATATACGTACCCACTAGAGATGAGCAAATCGAAGTTGACAAAGTGGAATTTTATCCGAATTTCAGGAATTATTCGATTCAAACTGAATCCGAATTTCCTCACGCTTCGTGGTAACGATTCACATCTAAAATGGCTGCTGCACATGTTAGGACATGGAGCAAGGAACTGTCGGAACATAGGATCACCCATAATGCCAGGCATGCAGTCAATCAGCAGCCAGCCAGCCCTGTGATCACAGCCCTATAAATAGCCCTAGCCATCTTGGCTTCAGCCATTTTTCAGTGTACTTAGTGCAGGGAGAGACGTTAGCAGGTGCTAGGAACAGTGCTAGGAAAGACTTGAAAACGTATATTTTGCTCAATAGAAGTTCAGGGAAAGAGCATTAGAAGTGTAGGGAAAGGATAGGGAGGAATTATTCCACAATATTGAAGCAGAACAGGGTTCAATAGGGGCATTTACAGCCTGGATAATAGGAACAATCCTATTTCACCTTGCTGCACTGACTGCGGATCCCGATTTCCATTATTCTGCTGCTCATTTCAGGTTAGCAATACCTCTGTAATTCCAGCAAACCATTCTTGTTATTGGGGTCTTATTAGCCCTTGTGCGGTGCAGTTATGTATATGTTCTAAAGCCTTTTTTGGCGTGTATTAGTGGGCAAAAAGAAAAAGGGCTTATTGGCCGTCGTGTGGTGAAGTGAGAAAATTAAAGCTCTTTTTTGCGTGTATTAATTTACTTTTTATTTACTTATTTGATCTAACAGTATGTCAGACAAAGAAGTGACAGGCCCTGCACAGGGGAGGGGCACAGGCCTAAATGTTTCTGGCACAGGCACAGGTCAGGGGGACGTGGAAGCAGGGGTTACTTCGAGAGGCCTGAGCTCCCAGTGTCAGCTAGCGGTCGTGTCTTGACCAGCAACTAGTGTTGAGCGAACAGTTCGAGAATCGTTCGGGTCCGTATCGAATTTTGGGGTGTCCGTGACACGGACCCGAACCCGGACATTTTCAAAAAAGTTCGGGTTCGGGTCCGGTGTTCGTCGATTACTTCCCGCTTTCTGAAGGGCTGCACAGCCACCTGCCGAGCAGCAAACAGAGGATGTGCCACCGACACCACCACCACCACCGCCACCGTCACCTAGCGTCTCCACTATTTCACACAGCAGCGTTCAGCTCTCCATCTCTCAAACCTTTGAGAGGAAGCGCAAATTCCCACCTAGTCACCCTCGAGCCTTTGGCCTGAATGCCAGCATTTCTAAACTACTGGCCTTTGAAATGCTGTCATTCCGGCTGGTGGACACAGACAGCTTCAAACAGCTGATGGCCATGGCTGTCCCCCAGTATGTGGTTCCCAGCCGCCACTACTTCTCCAAGACAGCCGTGCCTTCCCTGCACATGAAAGTGTCCGATAAAATCAAGTGTGCACTGCGCAACGCCATTTGTGGCAAGGTCCACATAACCACAGATACGTGGACCAGTAAGCACGGCCAGGGACGCTATATCTCCCTAACTGCACACTGGGTAAATGTAGTGGCGGCTGGGCCCCAGGCGGAGAGTTCCTTGGCGCACGTCCTTCCGCCGCCAAGGATCACAGGGCATCATTCTTTGCCTCCTGTAGCCTCCTCCTCCTACTCGGCTTCCTCCTCCTCCTCCTCTGCTTCCACCAGCTCATCCAGTCAGCCACACACCTTCACCACCAACTTCAGCACAGCCCGGGTAAACGTCAGCAGGCCATTCTGAAACTCATATGTTTGGGGGACAGGCCCCACACCGCGCAGGAGTTGTGGCGGGGTATTGAACAACAGACCGACCAGTGGTTGCTGCCGGTGGGCCTCAAGCCCGGCCTGGTGGTGTGCGATAATGGGCGAAATCTCGTGGCAGCTCTGGGACTAGCCGGTTTGACGCACATCCCTTGCCTGGCGCATGTGCTGAATTTGGTGGTGCAAAAGTTCATTCACAACTACCCAGACATGTCAGAGCTGCTGCATAAAGTGCGGGCCGTCTGTGCGCGCTTCCGGCGTTCACATCCTGCCGCTGCTCGCCTGTCAGCGCTACAACGGAACATCGGCCTTCCCCCTCACCGCCTAATATGCGACGTGCCCACCCGGTGGAACTCCACCTTGCACATGCTGGAGAGACTGTGCGAGCAGCAGCAGGGCATAGTGGAGTTTCAGCTGCAGCACGCACGGGTCAGTCGCACTGCGGAACAGCACCACTTCACCACCAATGATTGGGCCTCCATGCGAGACCTGTGTGCCCTGTTGCGCTGTTTAGAGTACGCCACCAACATGGCCAGTGGCGATGCCACTGTTATCAGCGTGACGATACCAATTCTATGTCTCCTAGAGAAAACGCTTAGGGCGATGATGGAAGAGGAGGTGGGCCAGGGCCAGGAGGAGGAGGAGGAGGATGACGGGTCGTTTTTAGCACTTTCAGGCCAGTCTGTTAGAAGTGGCTCAGAGGGAGGTTTTGCAACAGCAGAGGGCAGGTACAAATGTGGCCAGCCAGGGACCACTACTGGAGGACGAGGAGGATGAGGAGGAGGTGGAGGAGGATGAGGATGAAGCAGGTTCACAGCGGGGTGGCACCCAGCACAGCGCAGGCACATCCCTGGTGCGTGGCTGGGGGATACAGAGGATGATGACGATACGCCTCCCACAGAGGACAGCTTGTCCTTACCTCTGGGGAGCCTGGCACACATGAGCGATTACATGCTGCAGTGCCTGCGCAACGACAGCAGAGTTGCCCACATTTTAACGTGTGCTGACTACTGGGTGGTCACCCTGCTGGATCCACGGTACAAAGACAATGTGCCCACTTTACTTCCTGCACTGGAGCGTGATAGGAAGATGCGCGAGTACAAGCGCACACTGGTAGACGCGCTCCTGAGAGCATTCCCAACTGTCACAGGGGAACAGGTGGAAGGCCAAGGCCAAGGCAGAGGAGGAGCTAGAGGTCGCCCACGCAGCAGTGTCACGGCCAGCTCATCTGAGGGCAGGGTTAGCATGGCAGAAATGTTGAAAAGTTTTGTCTCCACGCCACAGCTAACTGCCCCACCACCTGATACGGAACGTGTTAGCAGGAGGCAACATTTCACTAACATGGTTGAACAGTACATCTGCACACAACTCCACGTACTGACGGATGGTTCGGCCCCATTCAACTTCTGGGTTTCCAAATTGTCCACGTGGCCAGAATTAGCATGTTATGCCTTGGAGGTGCTGGCCTGCCCGGCGGCCAGCGTTTTATCTGAACGTGTATTCAGCACGGCAGGGGCGTCATTACTGACAAACGCAGCCGCCTGTCCGCAGCCAACGTGGACAAGCTGACGTTTATAAAAATGAACCAGGCATGGATCCCACAAGACCTGACCCTCCCTTGTGCAGAGTAGTCCTTAATAACTGCCTTAAACCATGTTGTCTTGTACTCCTGGCCACTTCTTCATTGAAAAATCAATTTTTGAAATTAAGTAGGATCTTGGGGTGCAACCCAGAGTTGAATGAACCTTCCGTCTGTCTGGGTGCCGGGGCCAAAGTACATGAAAGTGTCCTTCTCCTGTGCTGGGTGATATGAATGTTATACTTGTGCTGTCTGACATGTCTCCTTTCTGTGGGTGCAGGGGGCCAAAGTCACTGAAGCGGCCTTCTCCTGTGGTGGCTGATATAAATGCCTGATTCACTGCTGTGGGACCTCTCTCCTCTTTCTGGGTGCAGGGGTCAAAGAAACAAAAGGTGGCCTACTCCTGTGGTGGTTGACATGATGCCTGATTCTCTGCTGTGGGACCTCTCTCCTCTTTCTGGGTGCAGGGGTCAAAGTCTCTAAAAGTGCCCTTCTCCTGTGGTGGTTGATGTGAAACTGATGCTTGTGCTATCTGACCTGTCTCCTCTGTGTCGGTGCTAAGGCCTAAGTCACTGAAAGCGGCCTTCTCCTGTTCTGGCTGATATAAATGCCTGATTCTCTGCTGTGGGACCTCTCTCCTCCGTGTGGCTGCAGGGGTCAAAGTCTCTGAAAGTGCCATTCTCCTGTGGTGGTTGATGTGAAACTGATGCTTGTGCTATCTGACCTGTCTCCTCTGTGTCGGTGCTAAGGCCTAAGTCACTGAAAGCGGCCTTCTCCTGTGCTGGCTGATATAAATGCCTGATTCTCTGCTGTGGGACCTCTCTCCTCCGTGTGGCTGCAGGGGTCAAAGTCTCTGAAAGTGCCATTCTCCTGTGGTGGTTGATGTGAAACTGATGCTTGTGCTATCTGACCTGTCTCCTCTGTGTCGGTGCTAAGGCCTAAGTCACTGAAAGCGGCCTTCTCCTGTGCTGGCTGATATAAATGCCTGATTCTCTGCTGTGGGACCTCTCTCCTCCGTGTGGCTGCAGGGTCAAAGTCTCTGAAAGTGCCATTCTCCTGTGGTGGTTGATGTGAAACTGATGCTTGTGCTATCTGACCTGTCTCCTCTGTGTCGGTGCTAAGGCCTAAGTCACTGAAAGCGGCCTTCTCCTGTGCTGGCTGATATAAATGCCTGAATCTCTGCTGTGGGACCTCTCTCCTCTTTCTGGGTGCAGGGTCAAAGTCTCTAAAAGTGCCCTTCTCCTGTGGTGGTTGATGTGAAACTGATGCTTGTGCTATCTGACCTGCCTCCTCTGTGTCGGTGCTAAGGCCTAAGTCACTGAAGCGGCCTTCTCCTGTGCTGGCTGATATAAATGCCTGAATCTCTGCTGTGGGACCTCTCTCCTCTTTCTGGGTGCAGGGGTCAAAGTCTCTAAAAGTGCCCTTCTCCTGTGGTGGTTGATGTGAAACTGATGCTTGTGCTATCTGACCTGTCTCCTCTGTGTCGGTGCTAAGGCCTAAGTCACTGAAAGCGGCCTTCTCCTGTGCTGGCTGATATAAATGCCTGAATCTCTGCTGTGGGACCTCTCTCCTCTTTCTGGGTGCAGGGTCAAAGTCTCTGAAAGTGCCCTTCTCCTGTGGTGGTTGATGTGAAACTGATGCTTGTGCTATCTGACCTGTCTCCTCTGTGTCGGTGCTAAGGCCTAAGTCACTGAAAGCGGCCTTCTCCTGTGCTGGCTGATATAAATGCCTGAATCTCTGCTGTGGGACCTCTCTCCTCTTTCTGGGTGCAGGGGTCAAAGTCTCTAAAAGTGCCCTTCTCCTGTGGTGGTTGATGTGAAACTGATGCTTGTGCTATCTGACCTGTCTCCTCTGTGTCGGATGCTAAGGCCTAAGTCACTGAAAGCGGCCTTCTCCTGTGCTGGCTGATATAAATGCCTGAATCTCTGCTGTGGGACCTCTCTCCTCTTTCTGGGTGCAGGGGTCAAAGTCTCTAAAAGTGCCCTTCTCCTGTGGTGGTTGATGTGAAACTGATGCTTGTGCTATCTGACCTGTCTCCTCTGTGTCGGTGCTAAGGCCTAAGTCACTGAAAGCGGCCTTCTCCTGTGCTGGCTGATATAAATGCCTGAATCTCTGCTGTGGGACCTCTCTCCTCTTTCTGGGTGCAGGGGTCAAAGTCTCTAAAAGTGCCCTTCTCCTGTGGTGGTTGATGTGAAACTGATGCTTGTGCTATCTGACCTGTCTCCTCTGTGTCGGGTGCTCAGGCCTAAGTCACTGAAGCGGCCTTCTCCTGTGCTGGCTGATATAAATGCCTGAATCTCTGCTGTGGGACCTCTCTCCTCCGTCTGGGTGCAGGGGTCAAAGTCTCTCAAAGTGGCCTTCTCTTGTGCTGGGTGATGTGAAGCTGATGTTTGTGCCATCTGACATGGTTGCCGGGGTCCCATTAAATGGTGGCCTACTCCTGTGGTGGGTGATCTAAATGCATGATTCTCTGCTGTGAAAACCTCTCTCCTCCGTCTGGGTGCAGGGGTCAAAGTCTCTCAAAGTGGCCTTCTCTTGTGCTGGGTGATGTGAAGCTGATGTTTGTGCCATCTGACATGGTTGCCGGGGTCCCATTAAATGGTGGCCTACTCCTGTGGTGGGTGATCTAAATGCATGATTCTCTGCTGTGAAAACCTCTCTCCTCCGTCTGGGTGCAGGGGTCAAAGTCTCTCAAAGTGGCCTTCTCTTGTGCTGGGTGATGTGAAGCTGATGTTTGTGCCATCTGACATGGTTGCCGGGGTCCCATTAAATGGTGGCCTACTCCTGTAGTGGGTGATCTAAATGCATGATTCTCTGCTGTGAAAACCTCTCTCCTCTGTCTGGGTGCTGGTCCAAAATACATGAGAGTGGCCTTCTCCGGTGGTGGTTGATATGACGCATGATTCCTTGCTGTGGGACCTGTATCCTCTGTCTGGGTGCTGGTCCAAAATAAATGAGAGTGGCCTTCTCCGGTGGGGGTTGATATGACGCATGATCCCTTGCTGTGGGACCTGTATCCTCTGTCTGGGTGCTGGTCCCAAATAAATGAGAGTGGCCTTCTCCAGTGGTGGATGATATGACGCATGATTCCTTGCTGTGGGACCTCTCTCCAATTGATATTGGTTAATTTTTATTTATTTTATTTTATTTTAATTCATTTCCCTATCTACATTTGTTTGCAGGGGATTTTGCTGCCTTTTGCAGCCCTCTAGCCCTTTCCGGGAGTCTTTTACAGGCTTTTTAGTGCCCAAAAGTTCGGGTCCCCATTGACTTCTATGGGGTTCGGGTTCGGGATGAAGTTTGGGTTGAGTTCGGATCACGAACCCGGACATTTTCCGGAAGTTCGGCCGAACCTCTCGAACCCGAACTTCCAGGTGTTCGCTCATCTCTACCAGCAACCCAGTGGTTCTTGAATGGTTGACTAGATCTTCGACTTTGTCACAATTGACATCAGACACCCCCAGCCAAGAGTTGGCGGGTTCGTCAGACACAACCCTTAGTTAGCCTGCCTGGTAGCATTTAGTCAGTGTGGAATGTTGGGGGTAAAGTCACCTACTCCGCGGTGTGGCAGTTTTTTGTTAAGCCGCCGTGGGAGGTGAACATGGCCATTTGTCGAAACTAAGGGCAGAAGGTAAAGCGTGGCCAGGGTAAGTGAAAAAGCGGAGTGAAACGAGCGTCGGGGTGCGCTCTTTGCCGGTCCAGGGTCCGATACTTTTTGTGGTTCTACTGATTTTAGGTAACATGTACTAGCGATTACTATTACTGTTGTCTCTGTTACTGCTTATCGGCTATTTTTTCGAGGTTCTTTGTATTTGGCCCTCATACTGGCTCATATTATAGCTGTTTCTCTATACTTTGAGTAGGGTCTCATATTATAGTGGGGGTTATTTGAACATTGCCTGCTTTATGCGGCATTTATTGTTTTTTTCTTTGGAGTTTCCCTTACATATGTATCGGGTTCACTCTTTGCCTAGCAAATCAGTTGCTTGTCGCAGCACTAGCCTGCACTGCTGCTGCTAACGTTATTTTCCTTTATGTTTGTTGTAATGTCTATTACTCAATAAAATTTGTGATTATTTTACATTTGTGTCCCTTGAGGTCATTTGGTGTAGCAATAGTTTTGTCACACATTGATTCATCTTGTTAATGATTTAGTAGGTTATACCACGGCCCTGCATCAACATATGCAGCATCACCATAAAGAGGCCTGGGAGAACCATGGCTCCAATGTGATGGTCCAGCCTGCCACAGCAACTGCTGCATCACCCAGTGGCACGCACCCGATTTCAGTCAGTCAAGGCTCCACCACCTCAGCCGAAGGAAGCTGTCTGTCCTTCCCATCATCTGCTGGTTCTGATGCTCCTACTCCTCCTAGTCAGTCATTCCGTCAGCAATCGATCACGAGCGATTGCCAAGAGAGCAGTATGATTTCACTCATCCAATGGCGCAGAAGCTGAACGTGCTCCTGGCCATGTTGCTGGTACTGCAGTCCGTCCCTTTCAAAGTAGTGGACTATGCACCTTTCAGAGAACTGATGGCTTGTGCCGAGCCAAGTTGAAGAATCCTAAGCAGTCATTTATTTGCCAAAAAGGCAGTACCAGCCCTGCACACATATGTAGAACAGAAGGTGGGCCAGTCCTTGAGCCTGTCGGCGTCTGCCAAAGTGCATGGCAGCACCGATGTGTGGAGCTGTAACTACGGTCAAGGACAATATATGTCCTTTATTGCCCACTTGGTAAATGTGGTTCCTGCCCAGCCAAACCAGCAACTTGACCAGGTGACGCCGCTTCCACCTTCACGTTCTCACGCCATTGGTCCTGCGACAATGTCAGCCTCTGCCTCCTCATCCTCCACCTTGTCCTCAACCTCCACTGCAGGGACAATTCACAGTACCCCAACAGCATACCACATGTGCAGGGCACTGTGGTGTCATGCTGTTCTGCACCTAGTTTGCCTGGCCGAACAAAGTCACACAGGGGAGGAACTGCTCTACGTCCTTCATCAAGCAATCGAATCCTGGCTTTCTCAGCGACAACTGAAAATCGGAACCATGGTGACTGACAACGGGAAAAAATCGGAACCATGATGACTGACCACAGGAACGGCGCTGCGTCAAGGAGGGCTGAGCCATGCGCCCTGCATGGAGAACGTGTTTAATCTGGTTGTCAATCATTTCCTGAAGTCTTCCACCTATCTGCAAGACATCCTGAAAATGACCAGGAAACTTTGCACTTCAGCCACTCGTACACCACCAAGCATACCGTGAGCTACAGCGACAGAACAGCGTCCCCCAACATAGGCTGATATGCGATGTTTCCACCCGTTGGAATTCTACCCTCCATATGTTGGACCGACTGTATGAACTGAGAAAGGCCATAAACGATTTCTTGATGATACAGACGGAAGAGGTACCCCCTGTGTAACTTCGATGTTAGCCAGTTCATGCGTGACACCTCTGCCTTTTGCAGCCCTCTAGCCCTTTCCGGGAGTCTTTTACAGGCTTTTAGTGCCCAAGAGTTCGGGTCCCCATTGACTTCTATGGGGTTCGGGTTCGGATGAAGTTTGGGTTGAGTTCGGATCACGAACCCGGACATTTTCCGGAAGTTCGGCGAACCTCTCGAACCCGAACTTCCAGGTGTTCGCTCATCTCTACCAGCAACCCAGTGGTTCTTGAATGGTTGACTAGATCTTCGACTTTGTCACAATTGACATCAGACACCCCCAGCCAAGAGTTGGCGGGTTCAGTCAGACACAACCCTTAGTTAGCCTGCCTGGTAGCATTTAGTCAGTGTGGAATGTTGGGGGTAAAATCACCTACTCCGCGGTGTGGCAGTTTTTTGTTAAGCCGCCGTGGGAGGTGAACATGGCCATTTGTCGAAACTAAGGGCAGAAGGTAAAGTGTGGCCAGGGTAAGTGAAAAAGCGGAGTGAAACGAGCGTCGGGGTGCGCTCTTTGCCGGTCCAGGGTCCGATACTTTTTGTGGTTCTACTGATTTTAGGTAACATGTACTAGCGATTACTATTACTGTTGTCTCTGTTACTGCTTATCGGCTATTTTTTCGAGGTGCTTTGTATTTGGCCCTCATACTGGCTCATATTATAGCTGTTTCTCTATACTTTGAGTAGGGTCTCATATTATAGTGGGGGTTATTTGAACATTGCCTGCTTTATGCGGCATTTATTGTTTTTTTCTTTGGAGTTTCCCTTACATATGTATCGGGTTCACTCTTTGCCTAGCAAATCAGTTGCTTGTCGCAGCACTAGCCTGCACTGCTGCTGCTAACGTTATTTTCCTTTATGTTTGTTGTAATGTCTATTACTCAATAAAATTTGTGATTATTTTACATTTGTGTCCCTTGAGGTCATTTGGTGTAGCAATAGTTTTGTCACACATTGATTCATCTTGTTAATGATTTAGTAGGTTATACCACGGCCCTGCATCAACATATGCAGCATCACCATAAAGAGGCCTGGGAGAACCATGGCTCCAATGTGATGGTCCAGCCTGCCACAGCAACTGCTGCATCACCCAGTGGCACGCACCCGATTTCAGTCAGTCAAGGCTCCACCACCTCAGCCGAAGGAAGCTGTCTGTCCTTCCCATCATCTGCTGGTTCTGATGCTCCTACTCCTCCTAGTCAGTCATTCCGTCAGCAATCGATCACCGAAGCGATTGCCAAGAGAGAACAGTATGATTTCACTCATCCAATGGCGCAGAAGCTGAACGTGCTCCTGGCCATGTTGCTGGTACTGCAGTCCGTCCCTTTCAAAGTAGTGGACTATGCACCTTTCAGAGAACTGATGGCTTGTGCCGAGCCAAGTTGAAGAATCCTAAGCAGTCATTTATTTGCCAAAAAAGGCAGTACCAGCCCTGCACACATATGTAGAACAGAAGGTGGGCCAGTCCTTGAGCCTGTCGGCGTCTGCCAAAGTGCATGGCAGCACCGATGTGTGGAGCTGTAACTACGGTCAAGGACAATATATGTCCTTTATTGCCCACTTGGTAAATGTGGTTCCTGCCCAGCCAAACCAGCAACTTGACCAGGTGACGTCGCTTCCACCTTCACGTTCTCACGCCATTGGTCCTGCGACAATGTCAGCCTCTGCCTCCTCATCCTCCACCTTGTCCTCAACCTCCACTGCAGGGACAATTCACAGTACCCCAACAGCATACCACATGTGCAGGGCACTGTGGTGTCATGCTGTTCTGCACCTAGTTTGCCTGGCCGAACAAAGTCACACAGGGGAGGAACTGCTCTGCGTCCTTCATCAAGCAATCGAATCCTGGCTTTCTCAGCGACAACTGAAAATCGGAACCATGGTGACTGACAACGGGAAAAATCGGAACCATGATGACTGACCACAGGAACGGCGCTGCGTCAAGGAGGGCTGAGCCATGCGCCCTGCATGGAGAACGTGTTTAATCTGGTTGTCAATCATTTCCTGAAGTCTTCCACCTATCTGCAAGACATCCTGAAAATGACCAGGAAACTTTGCACTTCAGCCACTCGTACACCACCAAGCATACCGTGAGCTACAGCGACAGAACAGCGTCCCCCAACATAGGCTGATATGCGATGTTTCCACCCGTTGGAATTCTACCCTCCATATGTTGGACCGACTGTATGAACTGAGAAAGGCCATAAACGATTTCTTGATGATACAGACGGAAAGAGGTACCCCCCTGTGTAACTTCGATGTTAGCCAGTTCATGCGTGACACCTGCCATTTGCTCGTGCCCTTTGAGGAGGCCACTTTATTTGTCAGTCGCCAGGACTTCGGGATGAACAATGTCATTCCACTGATTCATGTCCTGGAAAAGCATTGCTAAGGAGACTTTTTACACCATGTTTTCTAGTACAAAGAAACATCTTTCTCTAAGGGTACGACACGGTTGTGATGCAGTCATGATTTGCTTGCGGAACACATGCAGTTACCGATTACATAACCATGAATTTAGGGGGCGTTTTTTGCCAACATTGATTTATGGCATGTTGTTTAAACATTCTGGTTGACTTCAGATAGTGACCGTTGTGGTAAAATAGGTAAAAACATATACCATGAGCAGCTACTCAACTGTATAACCCATGCAGTCGGCAGCCGCAAGCAGCAGGGCACGTTTTACGTGCAGTCAACGGCACATAAATAAGGTGCAGTCATTACAACTTTGAAAGTGCCAGGTCTGTCTCTGAAACCTATTTTCCCATTGACTTCTACTGGGAAATGAGATGCTACAATTCCTAAACGCATCATGACCGAATAACGTATGGTTGTACCTTTAAGAAGTGTATTACAAAAAACACATCCCTGTCCCTATGCTTTATTAAAAATATACTGCAATGACAGCAATTTTATTCTAGATAGATACATGTCCCAAATCAGTCACAAGGCAGTGTATATGGACTGTAGCTGTAGGATGTGTAAACTTCTTTTACGACACTCCTACATACGCAAGATTGAGAAAAATACAAGAACCCATGCAGCTTCAGGATAATAACAAAGAAGACGGAGAAAAGATGAAGGAACCAGACAGGTTGTAATTTACATTCCCCCTGTATACTAAGAGGAAACATGCAAGCACAGATAGGCTTTCAAATTCTATACAGTCTATGAGTTCCAACAAAATCTTATTTAAATTCACTGATAGGCAAACTTTACTTACATCTTGCTCATTGTGAAAATGCAAGACATTGGGAATCACTATTTTTCCATTCAATAACTTTTTAATTACAATACAAGGATAATGGAAAATGGAATTCTGTGTTCAGGATTCCAGAGATTGCTTCAGAAAATCACAGCAGGAAAAATGATGTTGGTTGATTGAGCTTAGTGCTGAAAACTCATGAAGATAAAATGCTTGTCCTCCTACTGTGGGCCAAGAGCAAACATAAACCAAGGCATCAATTGACAATAAAGCTTCCAGACCATTACACTGAAATTTAGCAGAGTGTGCTGTGTGCCTGCAAGTGTCCTCGCAGTGTGAAACCAGGAATTTTATAATGTGCGGGGCGTAAACGGATGTATCATTAACTCAAATGTAAGCAATGTAAGCTTGCAATTTATGTGTTCAGTAGTTCATGCAGCTGAATTACAGATTTTTTTTAACATATCATTTAGTTCCCAGATGTTGGAGATAAACAGTAAAGGGCAGAGAAAATGAGAGAAAAGGGTTTATTAACAAAGGAGACGAATTTCATGTAGAAAGAATATTTGTTTAAACTGACACTTTGGCTAAAAGAAAAGAAAGTAATTTCCATTTAAATACATGTTGTGAGTTATACAACCGAAACAAAGTCTTGTCGCATTGTAATGAAGGAGGCGCAATTCCTTTTAGAAGTACAGAGTATATGTATGCATGCATATGTTCCCTCTGACGTCTTGCTATCCTGTTTATAGGCTACTATATTGCAGCAATGTATCCTAACCCACATGAAATAGTGGCCATTTGACTATAAACATCAAATAGACATGAATTACTTCTAATTAATGTTATATGTTTTCTTTCAATCACATTGTAGATTAGTGCAGGTTCAGACGGACAACAAACAAAGATAAACACAATTCCAAAGTCGTACATAAATGGGTCAGAACCAGATGGGCTCTGCAGTACCAAATGAGAGACAGAGAGTGGGCTGAAGACAAGCCAGGGTCAGAAGCAAGAGTAATCCAATAAAGCACCCGGAATCCAGATAGTGAGTCCAAAGACTATCACTGGCAATGGTGTATGGCCAGGAAGGGACTTGAATAGCGCACCGAGTCCCTGAATCAGAATCTGATAGGTCCTGGACTCGGCGCGCCATTAGTCAGAAACACTAGTACACAGTAATAGAGCAGCTGGGCTAATCAATCAGCCTGCTGCTAATCTCCCCCAGCAGATCAAAGTCAATAGTAGCCGTCACTCGATAGCGCACCCGCACGTGGATGAATAGATACTGGTATAAAGATAAAGAATCCCAGCGAGTGCTATTCAATTCTTCAGGCTTTATTGCATATCATAAATGGACGCGTTTCGGCCCGTCCAGCCTTCATCAGCATATCACATAAAGAAATCCACAAATTATTTATAGCACAAGGCAGTGACGTCACACACCCACATAGGGGCGGAGTTAGCTAAATGTCCATCTAAGTACATCACTTCCTTTAACAAAAAACAACACATATCAAATTGACCATAATATATAATAACAAAAGCAAATACCATTGCTGAATCTATTGATGGGTCAGGCATTACTTAACAGTGGACGTCTGAAAAAAAGGAAAAAAGGTGGATATTACAAGAGTAACAAACTATACTATAAATGCACTACCTCATACTCTCTATTCAAACCTCTGGGGTGTAATGTGTCTAGAGTATGTATCCAAAACGCCTCTAACAAATGGGTCTTGATGTCACCTCCCCTTCTGGGGCGTCGAACTTGTTCCAAAACCTGGAATCTTAGTTGCGAGACAGAGTGTTTCATTTTGTGAAAATGTGAGGGTAGAGGTAGTAGTAGATTCCCTGTACGGATGTCGGATTTGTGTTTGCTTATTCGGTCCTTTACTGATTGTATAGTCTCGCCAATATAAAGTAAGCCACAGGGACATTTAATGGAGTACACCACATTCGATGAATCACACGTATAGAAACCTTTTACCCTGAATACCTTCCCTGAGTGGGGATGAGAAAATTGGTCGCCTTTGATTACATGCGAACATTGTATACAGTGCAGACATGGGTATGTGCCATTTCTACGAGTACTCAAAGTGGTCTGTCTCAAACTAGAACTTAAAGACCCAATGTCTGCATGTACCAATGCGTCACGATATGTAGAGCTGCGTTTATTACATATCAATGGTGCATTCTGAAACTCAGGAACAGAAGGAAAAGCCTCTCTCAATAAAGGCCAGTGTTTTTGAATGATGGTATCAAATATCTTATTATGAGGGTGATATTTATGAATAAAAGCAATCCTGGTGCTACCACTATCTCTATTAGCTGTCTCAGAATTACGGGGGCTTATTGCTTCTTGTAACACCCTAGAGGAATAGCCTCTATTCTTGAACCTCTGCATCATCTCCTCCATTCTCACTTGACAAGTATCAGGGTCAGATACTATTCTAGCAACCCTCTGGAGCTGGGATTTAGGGATGGCCTTTTTAAGGTTGGTGGATGGGAACTTGAGAAATGTAATATACTGTTCCTGTCTGTACTTTTCCTGTACAGATCAGTATGCAAACTGCCATTACCATCCTTAATCACCAGCGTATCCAGAAAGCTAATTTGACTCTGGTCATAAGACATAGTAAACCGTAAATTGCGTACCGATCTATTCAGGTGTTCAAAGAAGGCCGCGAGGGACTCGAGTGGCCCCGCCCAAATGCAAAACACGTCATCTATAAAACGTTTCCATATTAGTGAGTAATGTTGAAAATTGTCATTTGTGTATACATATTGATTCTCAAAAGACGCCATTAATGCATTTGCATAGGGCGGGGCCACATTCGAGCCCATCGCGGTCCCGCGGCACTGCAGATAGTAAGTATCACCAAACATAAAATAATTCTCGTGCAAAACCAAATACAATAAATCAAGTAACAATTTCCTCTGTTCCGCTGTGTAGGAACTCGATCTCAGCAGCTCAGTGGTGGCCTCCATACCTTCACCGTGGTCGATGGAGGTGTAAAGGCTCACCACGTCAATAGTGACTAACCAACTGTCTACTGGTATGTTCGCCAGTCTCCTAATATTGGTAAGAAAATCTCCTGTATCCAGGAGGAATTATTCTGTATTGCGGACCAGGGGTGTCAACGCTTTTTCTAGTACTATCGCCAATGGTGATAAGATAGAGTTTACTGATGCCACAATGGGGCGTCCTGGCGGATTAATCAGAGTCTTGTGGACTTTAGGCAGCATATATAGTACAGGTGTAACCGGTGACTGATTAATCAGAAATTCGCCTAACTTTTTATCAATCGTTGTTATGGCCATATGCTGCTGTACCACACTTTTGATCTTCTCCCTGATCTTGAATACCGGATCCCCATCAAGTACTTTATACGTTTCACTATCAGATAATTGGCGTCATACTTCTTTAATATATTGCTCTTTGTCCATGATTACGATGGATCCCCCCTTGTCCACCGGTTAAATAACCAGGTTATCATCCTCCATCAGGGCACGTATGGCTTTTCTTTCAGATTTAGGTACATTATGGTGAAAGTGAAAATCTCCATTTTTAATGGATCCCATTACTGGTCGTACATCCATATTGACTAGTTGTATAAACGTCTCAATGGGATGCGAACCCCGTGTGGGCATGTAGCTGCTCTTAGGTTTCAGACCCAATGATGTAAGGGTTAATCTATTGACGTCTACCTCAGTATCGGCCTTAGTCATAGATCCCATCGTACACTCTTTGGTTGCAAAATGTGCCTTCAGTCTCAATTTCCTGAAAAATTGTTGCAAACTAATGTCCATCTGGAAGCTATCAAACTGTGTACTGGGACTGAACGATAGACCCCGTTCAGGTGCCTGAAGCTGAGTAGGATCAATAATTTTCGATGATAGATTAATAACAAGTGAGGGTGTCATACCTGTGAGCGTGTCTGGATGTTCAGTTGAGGTCCCAAGGCTGTATCGCCGATGTTTCCGTCCCGCCCTGCGCTTCTTCCTGGCGGTCGTGGGCCTCTGCCTCGGCGAAAAAAAGCTGAGGGAGCCGGATGTAGTTCTTGTGACCCCGTGGACTCACTGCCGGAACTGGAGGAAGTATGGTTTCTGCGCCACGGTCTCCTATTAGGCTTACCGCGGAAAAGAGGATCCTGCCACCTATATACCTTGTTCAACAGGTAATCTTCGTTGTCCCGCAGGAATTTTGACCTTTTCTTTTCCTCTACTCCTTTCTTGTATCCCGCAATGTAAGAGTCCACAGAGTTTTTAAGTTTTGCAAACTCCTCCGAATCCAGGGAATCTTGTAACTGACAGGCAGTTGTGTCCACCTGTGCTCTAATTTCCACAATTGCTTTCTGTAGGCGATCCACTGTAAGTAAAATTAAGTCCAGGGAGCATTTATTAATAATCTTTTCAAAATTGCTGCAATAGGCGGCATCATCTGAGAAAAAAGTCGGACGTAGATGTACTCTTAAACCTCGCGGTATGCGATTTAATTTGAAGTATTCCGTCAATGTCACAGCATGTAGTTCATATGAGGTTAGTCTTCTTAACTCTCTCTCCCAGTGCCGTTTCTTATATCCACTGGAAGGAACCGTGAGAAAATCACTTGTTAGCGTCACTTGTGATAGTATTCTCGATGCATCAGATTCATTGAAGCTCAGTGTCGGAGCTGTAGAAGACATCGGTGCACGTGCCAAACAAGAAGATCAAAGTCAATAGTAGCCGGCACTCGATAGCGCACCCGCACGTGGATGAATAGATACTGGTATAAAGATAAAGAATCCCAGCGAGTGCTATTCAATTCTTCAGGCTTTATTGCATATCATAAATGGACGCGTTTCGGCCCGTCCAGCCTTCATCAGCATATCACATAAAGAAATCCACAAATTATTTATAGCACAAGGCAGTGACGTCACAC